>CM046875.1:360369294-360969294 GCA_025667525.1 Glebionis coronaria | reverse complement strand
AAGAAAGCCTGTTACACTTGTGGTAGCTTGTCACATTTGGCATACAAGTGTGTCAACGCTCCCAAAGCCAGCGCTGACAGGAACAATTTCAGCGCTGACAGGAAGAAAGTCAACGTTGTTAGAAAGTCAAACGTTGTCAGACCCAAACCTTGTGTGCAGCAAAGTCCACAAGTGATTAGACCCGCCCCATTCTTTTCTAGAAGGTCTAACACTCATGGACAAAGACCATTTCATAAGACAAACACCTGGTCAAATAGGCAATGGGTTCCTGTAGCAAACCCTAGGTTCAACGCTGACAAGGGTAATTTCAGCGTTGACAAGACAAATTCTAACGCTGACAGAAACGTGACCAGACCTAAATATTTGCAGCCACAAGGTAAGGGGTCTAAAGCTTCTTCAATCTTAACATGGAGACCCAAGAAAGATCAAAACCCCAATGATAATGGGATTTCAATGACTTGCAATAGATTTAATTACATTTCAAAGGTCATTACAAAACCTATTGGGGTTAACTGGGTATTTCATCCTAAAAAGGATGAGCATGGGGTTGTTGTGAGAACTAAGTCTGTTCTTATTGAACAACCAGATGAATCCAAGTCTTTTGAGACTTGGGTTCCCAAAGAAAACTAATTTGTTTTCTTTATGTGCAGGGCATTCAAAGACAGATCAATGATTATGGATATTGGGATAGTGGATGCTCAAGGCACATGACAGGGAAGGAAGACTATCTGACGAGTTTCACCCCTATTCAAGATGGTGACAAGGTATACTTTGGAGGTGGTTATGGCACAATCACAGGCAAAGGAACCCTTCTCACCAATAATCTGCGTTTTGAGAACGTCTTCCTGGTAAAAGAACTTGATTATAATCTGTTTAGTGTATCACAAGTTTGTGATAACAAAAATAAAGTTCTTTTCACTGATATTGAGTGTTTGGTGTTAAGTAAGGATTTTAAGATCCCTGATGAGAAATATATTGAGTATAAAACACCTAAGCATAAGGACATATATAATGTGAATTTAAATGGGATTAAAATGAATACCAATATGTCTTGTTTTTATGCTAAGGCCTCAGTAGATGAAAGTAATTTGTGGCACAGGAGACTAGGGCACATAAATTTTAAAAATATAAATAGACTTGTGAGGCTTGGTTTAGTTGATGGTTTGCCTGAGAAGGCCTTCCACAATGACCACTCTTGTGTTGCATGTCTTAAAGGCAAGCAGCACAAGGTCTCATTCAAGTCCAAACAGGTGCATACTAGTTCCAGACCTCTTCATATGCTTCACATGGACCTCTTTGGTCCAACAAATATAGAAAGTTTGAATGGTAAGTCATATTGTTTTGTTGTTACAGATGAATTTTCTAGATTTACTTGGACATTCTTTCTAGCTATGAAGAGTGACACAGCTGATGTTCTTATTGATTTTATCACTCAGATTGAGAAGAGGTGTGGCAATGAGGTTAAAATGCTTAGGAGTGATAATGGTGGAGAATTTAGGAACAAGAAGCTAGATGATTTCTGTGCCAGGAAAGGAATTACTAGGCAATTTAGTATTGCTAGAACCCCACAACAAAATGGGGTTGCTGAGAGGAAAAATAGAACCCTAATTGAAGCAGCCAGAACAATGTTGGCTGATGCTCACTTTCCAATAGCATTTTGGGCTGAGGCTGTTAATACAGCATGCTATGTGCAAAATAGAGCATTGGTTAACAAAATTCAGAACAAAACACCTTATGAGTTACTTTGGGGAAGAAAACCTAATATTGGTTTTCTCAGACCTTTTGGTTGTCATGTAGTAGTGCTAGATACTAGTGATGCCTTAGGGAAATTTAGTGCAAAAGGTGATGAGGGCTATTTCATGGGGTATTCTGTCCAGAGCAAGGGTTATAGGGTTTTTCTTAAAGAGGACAAAGGTATAGTTGAGAGAGTACATGTTAGGTTCTTAGAGAATAAACCTAGTGATCCTGAAAGTGGTCCTAATTGGTTGTTTGATTTGGAACCCTTATCTAGAACTTTAAATTATATGCCTGTCACTAATCCAGACATTGTGAAGGTAACTTCAAGTGTTGTGGAGGAACAAGTTGTTAATGTTTCAGGTACACAGGTTCATGAGAAGGTTGGATCACAAGCAGAAAAGGCATCTCCTACATTTGAATATGTCACAATTCCCATTTGGACAGATGCTTTTGCTGCTGCTGCTGCTGCTGCTGGACAAGATAATGGTGGTTTCCAAGTACCACCAGATACAAACATGCATGGTTCTTCAGGCGCTGACAAAGGCAAATCTAGCGCTGACAAGACCAATTCAGACGTTGATGGCTCAGACGTTGACAACAACAGTTCAAACGTTGTTAGCCCAAGCGCTGACAAACAAGGTTCAGACGTTGACAACACCTTCTTTTCTCTTCCACTTTTGAACAAGGTGAACCTTCCAATTCTTATGAAGAAGGTCATCCTTATGTTGATATAAGAGAGTCTGATGAAGAAGATATTGGCAACATGGTGCGTGAGGTTGAGGACACCAGACTTTTTGAAGGAGGGGTTCTCACTTCCACAATGAAGAATCACCCCACATCTCAGATCATTGGTGATATTATGACTCCAGTTCAGACTAGAAGATCTCATCAAGGTCTTGGTGGGTTTATTGCCAACATACACAAGAAGGTTGATACCCCTCTTGTGCAAGAATGTTTGTTTGCATGTTTTCTGTCACAAGAAGAACCCAAGAAAATATTTGATGCTCTCAAAGAACCAAGTTGGGTGGAAGCAATGCAGGATGAGCTTCACCAATTTGCAATTCAGGATGTTTGGGAGCTGGTTGATTGTCCTAGATATGTCAGACCTATAGGGACAAGATGGGTTCTCAGGAACAAAAGAGATGAAAGAGGCATTGTGGTCAGAAACAAGGCAAGGTTAGTGGCTCAAGGTTATACACAAGAGGAGGGGATAGACTATGAGGAGGTCTTTGCACTAGTTGCAAGGATTGAAGCTATTAGGATTTTTCTAGCCTATGCCTCCTGCATGGGCTTCACAGTCTATCAAATGGATGTCAAGAGTGCTTTCTTGTATGGCACCATTGTTGAGGAAGTATATGTAATGCAACCTCCTGGTTTTGAGGATCCAGAGCATCCAGATAAAGTGTATAGAGTCAAAAAGGCTATGTATGACCTTCATCAAGCCCCTAGAGCATGGTATGGTACTCTGTCTACCTATTTGGTGGATAATGCATTCAAGAGGGGCACCATAGATCAGACACTATTTACAAAGAAGAAAGGCAAGGATGTGTTGCTTGTGCAGGTCTATGTTGATGATATCATTTTTGGGTCTACTGATCCAAAGATGAGTGAGGATTTCTCCAAGCTTATGACAGACAAATTCAAGATGAGTGCTATGGGGGAGATGAACTTCTTTCTTGGTTTACAAGTTCAGCAGAAAGAAGATGGTATCTTCATCTCCCAGGATAAATATGTTGCTGAGATCTTGAAGAAGTTTGGCTTTTCTCCATGAAATGTAGTATAATGCAAGTTCGTTTTCTCAGTTCTTAACTAATAGAAAGTCCAACCAATATCAGATTTATTATTGTTCTTGGTTGTTCAAGCTTACTTGGTAATCTATTGCTAATTCAAACAACACTATTTAAAAAAAATGAAAAATATAAACCTACTTATACGTAAAACAAGTTGCAAATTCCAAGTTTTTATTCAAACAAGATTTAAATTGCAAAATATAAAACTAAGAGGACTGAAAATGTAATTTCTATGAAATGTAAATGCTTGAAAATTAAATTCTAACAACTCTAAGGACTAAAAATGCAAAACTGTTAACTATAAGGACCAAACTTGTAAAATCTATAACAAACTTAACCAAAAATGTAACAAAATAACAACTTGACAACTGAAATGTAACAACTCACAAAGTCCAGGGACTAACTTTTAGCAAACCCTAATAACTTGGAAGTTTAGCCAAGTTTACAAATCTGAATGAAATCTAAGGACTAAAGTGCAATTAAACTAAAGTTTTAAGTAAAAACGGGACAAGGGAAAGAATAAGCTCGTTTGAGCTTAATACTCAACCAAATCAGCTGAAACAAATTGCAAAACTCTTAAAATCCAATTTAAGCTACGTGTGTTCAAAGATTTAAGCTAAAAGTCCAAAATAAGCAAAAGAGTGCTTATTGATAAGCACAAAATAAGCTACAGCTTATTCCAAACAATCACAACTTGATTTTTGTGAAGAAACCGATTAAGCACTTGATTTAAAGAAGGGGAAATCAAACTAGAACCATTTTCATCCAGAAATGAATAAGAAATCCGAAATAAGCTCTTTTAAGCTTATGTTGACCAAGTTTGACCAACTTTTATGAAAAAGCTCAAAACTTCAAAACTTAATATTCAATACTAACTAAATGGATTGGTGAAAGAAAATCATGACTTTTCTGAAGTGGATAATGAGAACCAGTAAAACAGTTAGCACTTTGTCTCAGAGAATGACAAATGCTCAGTCATGGACTAAAAAGCTACTTTCTAGCTTATTACCTAAAACTGTAGAATTTCCTTATAGAAACTGAAACTTTATGATGTAAGCTAGAACTAGAAACAAGTTTGAGCAAATCTTATCAAGTAATGAAGGAGAATTCAGCAATTGAAAGTAACAAGTTTACCAAACTAAAGCTGAAATAAGAATGACCCAAACTATTTGTTAGCCAATTGCCTGTTTGACTGTTTTTATGACTTGTAAAAGACTTAAAACCAATTGTTAACACCTAATGACTGGAAATCAACTTCTAAACACCAAATCTTAACACTTGAAATCTATTTAAAAGCTATTCCCAAACACTCCCTTATCAGTTATGAACAAGATTTTACAAAGGCTTTTAAAGAACTGGTTTAAGCTGATTCAAAAGCTATAACAGTCTAATTTTAATGACCAAAATGAAAGCTATTAGAACTGAAACTAAGCAATTACCAAGGCTAGAACTCAATTAAGCTATTATGCTAAAAAGTTACTGAAAATAAACTAGTAACTAGAAAGCTGAACACAAATGCACAAGATTAAGCAGTAACTGAAATTTAAACACTTAAAACACAATCAAACAACAACACATATCAAGTATATCATGTAGCCATCAAAGTTAACTAGGAAAATGAGCATGAAATTGACTGTTTAGAGGAACATAAAACAAGAGCTATGGAACCTATTGTAGAAATCCTTTGGGAAGAAGAGGAGCGCTGAGCTCTCTTGCCCTAGTGATAACCGCCACCTATCACTAGTATTCAACTCAAATCAATCAACAATCAACTGCAAATCATCAAACTGCCATGAAATCTTCAAGAACAATGGAAATACTTGAATTCTGATCAAACAGCTACAAAACTTCACCAATGTCAGTTATGATCATTGGTTGATCATAACAAACATCTAACAGCAACTAGTATATCCAATAGCAACAAGAATCAACAGGAATTTGAAGAACAGAATTTGGCGGGAAAAGGAAATTTGAATTTTATTGCAAGAATTCAGTTACAAAGGTTGGTTACAAGCTAACAACTAACTAACTGACTCAAGAGTTTGTCAGACTCTTGAGTAGTTAGGGGAAAAGTGAGGGAAAAAGGGAAAGGGAAAATTTAACTATGTGTTTTACAAAATTAAGCTACAATGAGAAATGAGGTACAAGCTATCTATTTATAGGCATGATAGGAGAATTTGTTGGAGTTGTGACGTGTCAGAACCAATAATAACTTGCTACGTGGAAAAATTCTGCATTTGGCACTTGAAGGTGATGAACACTGAATTGGGGGTTTTTGATTGAATGGATGATTTGTTAATTGGATTGCACCATTGTATTCCTCTCTTCAAAACGAGCAAGTTTGGTGTTTTGATCTTCTCATGAAACACCCTCTATCAAAAACCCGATCCTGGAAATATTTTTTGTTCAAGAAGATAACACGTGTCATCTTCTTATTGGTTGAGGAGATGTGTTGCGGATTACACTGTTGAGATATGGTAATAAATGAAAGGCGGCAGTAGTGGGCTTATGTGGTGATCCGTGTGAGGCTTATTCTCTTTTCCCATTGGTTGAATTCTTTCCACTTGGATTAAACTTGCATTTCTTTCCAAAGTTGGCAGATTTGGTCCCTATACTTGGCAGATTCCCATTTCAAGCTAGGATCTTCATTCCTTTGTCATTTTTGGTCCTTTAACTTCCATAATTTGTACAAAATGGCCCTTTGACTGAGTTGACTTGATAGTTGACCAGGTTTGACTTGAATCTTGACTTTTCATAATTTGCACTTAAAGTCCTTCAACTTTCATCACTTGTCAAGATAGGTCCTTGAACTTCAAAGTCTTGTCACTTTTGATCCTCTTTTGTCTTTTTCATCCATTTGAGCTTGGTTTTTTTCCTTGTTTGCTTGAAAATGTATCTTCTTACCTACACAAGTGCACACAAACACAACATACCACATAACACTGCTTTTTACAAGATAAATGGGTATTTTGCTTCATGTTTTAGGGTTATTTGTTGATAAAAGGATATGAGTTTAAGCTCATATCAAATTCCCCTACACTTGAGCATTGCCATGTCCTCATGCAATATTATATTTCAAGGCTTAAAAATTTACATTTCCCTCATAATTAATCCACCTTGGCCATATGAGATGCATCTACACTACTCTAAACTAGATGATGCATGATTTTGACTTTTAATTATGCAATGAATCAAAATACAATTCTATCTATATCTTTTTGATTTTTCTTGAAATGGTTTTGATGGAAATAACTCATAAAGAATTCAATGACTTAGATTAGGGCTTGGATACCATGAACATTTATCACCCTCAAGTTTCACTTTCCCCATACCAAGCTAATAAATGGGATCATTGCATTCACAAGTAAAAAGTGCATCAACTTATTCATGACAATTAAATGTGGAACCGGTTATTAATTGAGCAAATTGCTTGTGGGCAAATTTGTCATTATTCAAGCGTGAAATATAAGGAATGTAAAATCCGAAAATAAGGAAGCACGGTTTTAATCCTAAGTAATCTTCTCATCCATTACTTGAAAAACCGCTCACAATTAATATAAGTCCGTATTAAGAGTAATAAGTCATTCGCCTTATGTGTAAAATCCTCATGTCATGCTTTCATAAGTAACTACACACTCGCTAAGGAAAGAAAAATAAAACTCACGCAATAATTTACATCCGCATCTTTTTGAGATTTTGGATCTTCAACCCCGCAACCCGTCAAGGTAATATTGGATTGGAGCAATCTATTGAATCCCCGCAACCCGTCAAGGTAATATTGGAACTCAATAGTCACTATAATTAACACCACACTGCCCCTCTTGGGAGTCTTGCATTATTTTTTTTTCTTTTTCTTTTTTTTTTCTAGCCACTCATTTTTTTTCATAAGCCGCTCTTATTTTCCTTTATTCCTCACCAAGAAATTTGCAAAGAAGAAAAGGAAAAACACCCGCTAAATATGGAGCATGACACAAGTCTAGTACACATAAAACGTGCTAACTTAGAATCTTAAGACGTACTCATATCAACCATAAATGATTAGCCAAAAATGCATAAGAGATTACGAACCAATTAAAACCGTACTTGATTATTTATTAACAATTATATACATGCGAAGAAATTAGAGGTAGAGAAGAGAAGGGTTTAGCCACAAGTAATTGCCATGAAGTCTATCTAGCCCTTTTACACTTGCTTCAACTCTATCATTTCCCATTCTCCACAAATTTAAAATTTCAAAGAATGAAATTGGTGGAAGCTTAGCCTAATAGACCAATGAAGGACTACATGGTTAAGGATACTAGCTAGAGAGTGCTAAAATAAGCAAGCTCGGGTTGAGTCAAAATATCCATGGCGGGCCTAATATGTCAAAGAAGTCTAAATTTGTTAAAACCATGTTTTATTATTATTTTTCTTTTATATATTTTTGAATAGAAGAAAAGATATAAAATGCAAATGTGTTATGCAAAATGAAAAATGATTGATGCAAAAATTATGAATGCATATTTTTGTTGGCCAAAGTAGATCAAAAATTTGAAAAATGTTTGAAAAATTAATTTTCCATTTTATCATGCAAGACAATGACAAGTTCTAGGTAAGGTCACTTCGATAGAAGACCCCCCTACACTTAAGCTAAACATTGTCCTCAATGTTTAAGAGCATGGAAGTATAAAAACTTCCCCTACACTTATGACAATGAATAGACTTTGCTTAACCCAAGTTAAGGAAAGGGCTACTATTTATGAAATCATGTTTAAGCACAAAGGGTCAATGAAAATTCACTTAAAGTAACAAAGTGAACCGGATACAAGGGCCTCCTCCATAAGCTCCAAAGCACAAGATGAGTGAGCAACCCTACAAACAATCAAGAAGACAAAAGAAGGTCTCCCCTACACTTATCTCCAAATCTATGCCTTTATTTCTAACCTACAACACTCTAAACCTAGTTATACGATGCTTGAGTTAATGAGTCTCTAGCTCGACTCGTCCCACACTTAAAAGTGTCTAAAACCTATCATGGAGAAGAAAATGTTTGCCTTTGTTAAGAAAAATCTCCATGATGAGGTAAAACAAGTGTTCATTTATCAAAACTCCATAAACATCCCCCAGGATCAAATACATAATTACCCTCCCACTTATAACACAAGTCAACAACTAGCTTCCCAATCATTGGTGAAAAGAATGAGGTGTAGTTCTCTAAAATAATTTCCCATATGTTCTTCCCAAGGTGATAGGGTAAAGCTCTCAAATCTTTCACAAGGTTTCCTTTTGTTGCATCAGGTGGATACTGAGATGGTTTAGCAAGCTCTATGCCAGGATCAAAAATCCGTTCCTTAATGGGAAAACAACAAGTGATGGTCGCCTTAGAAGATTCTCCTTTGTAGTTCACATGGTGAGAGAAAGGTTGTGAAGTGATTGGTTGTAGAAAGGTTGGGGTGGACAAAGAAGGTAAAGGATCTTCAAGCAATAAAGATTCTAGATAGAGTATGTCCCCCTCCTCATCAAGGTAACCAAGAGTATACTCAAAAGATATATCCTTCAATAAAAACTCATCACTCTCATCAATGATAGAATCCTCCTCATCACCATAAACATCATAGATTGGTCTATCAAAGATGGGTGATCCCTCAAAACCAAAGGAAGTATGATCATCAACAAATGGAGAGTCAAAAGTAGAACGCTCATCATCACTATAGTCATCATATGTTGGTGAATCACAAAGAAAAGATCCCTCATTACTTAAGTCCTCATCAAAGTGATTAGTATGGTGGAAAAGTGGGGTGTCATATGGAATTTCACTAAAGTTGAGCTCTTGAGGTGCATGAAAATCCAAAGAGGAAGTAATGGAAGCAATGGTCTCAATATGAGGGTAATCAAAGTCTCCACTTGAGCAAGCTTCATAAAAGTACTCATCACAAACTTCATCAAGGAGATCATCTTGTGTTTCCTCCTCATGCACAACATCAATATGTTTTACCGCTTCGGGCTCATTAGACTTTTTGGACAACTTTCCCATGTTAAACACAACTCTCTCGTCTCCTACCCGCATTGTAAGTTCTCCTTCCGCCACATCGATTAAAGTACGACCCGTCCTCAAAAATGGCCTACCAACAATCAAAGGCACTCTAGGATCCACATCATAATCAACCACCACAAAATCCGCGGGAAATGTAAATCTATCAACCCCAACAAAAACATCCTCCGCAATTCCCACCGGATAAGCTATAGTACGGTTAGCCAACTCAAGAGTCATCTTAGTAGGAGTGAGCTCGGGAAGTGAAAGTCTCTTCCAAACCGATAATGGCATAAGATTTATGCTTGCTCCTAAATCCGCTAAAGCCATACAATTTTCCACCCCCGGAAAATTGCAAGGAATCAAAAACCGCCCCGGATCTCCAAGCTTAGTAGGCAACTTCTTAAGCAACACCGCGGAACAATTTTCATTCAAAGAAGCATTAGGCAAATCCACCAATCTTTCCTTGTTAGAAAGCAAGTCCTTAATCATCTTAGCAAACTTAGGCATATTGGCTAAGGCTTCCGCAAAGGAGATATTGATGTTAAGTTGCTTGAACATCCTCAAAAAGTTAGAAACTTGGATATCATCCTTGTTCTTAAGCTTTTCTTTCCTCAATCTTGAGGGATAAGGAAGACTTGGTTTTGGTTGTGGTTGAGGTGTGGATGAGGGATTTTCCTTATTGAGTGTTTCATGAATGGGCTTTGAAATTGGAGGAATGGGAGCATTTTGAGGTGGTGAAGTAGAAGTAGAGGGCTTGTCACAAGTAGGAGCAAAAGTGGGTTGAACAATAGTAGGTTTAGGAGGTGAAGGATCCTTTGTTGTTGTACCACTCCTTGTTGTAATAGCATTAACATTGGCCCTAGGGTTTGTTTGTGTGTTGGAAGGTAAAGCCCCTTGTGGTCTTTGATTTAATACCACTAAAACCTTATTGAATTGGTCATTGATTTTCTTTTCTATAGCTTGGAATTTCCTTTCATTCTCTTGATTCATCTTTTGCAAAAGATCCATTGTGTTAAACTCTTGTGGCACATAACCTTGAAAACCTTGAGGTTGGAAAGGTAAAGGTTGGGAGGTAAATTCTTGATTTGGTGGATAAAAGGTATTTGCTTGAGGTTGAAATTGATTGGGTGCCTTGTAGTTATTTCCTTGGTATGGTTGTCTTTGCCCTTGATTCCTTGCTAAAATTTGAGGAGGATTTTGTGGAATTTGGGTGGGTGGTTGGGGTGGGAAGCCGGGTGGAGTAAGGTAATTTTGGGATTTGTAAGAAAGGTTATTTGGATTTATGTTAGGCTTGAAGTGTTCACGATGTTCCTCTTGATAAGCATAGCATTCCCCTTGATAACCTTGCACCTTGTCACATTGTTCATAAGAATGGGGGCCTCCACAAGTAACACAAGAAATGGTGATGGCATTCACATTATTTGAGGAATTGTTCAATGTCATGCTCTTAAAGGCTTGAACTATCTCTTGAGTCATTTATTGTTGTCCTTGTTTGACTTGTTGAATGATCTCTTGGTGATATTTAAGGAATTGGTTATCACAAGGTATTTGAGAAGTGTTTTGGATAACATGAACCTTTTCTTCAAATGGATTGTTTGTTTGAACCATTGCCTTAGTCTCAATAATGTTCAAAGCCTCGTGGTATATCTTGAAAAGAATACTCCCTCCCGCGGAAGCATTTAGTGAATCTTGGTGGTGAGGTTTAAGGCCATTGTAGAAGGTATTGATTTGGCTTAGATCATCCATTCCATGGTTAGGGCATCGCCTCAACAACTCACTATACTCTTCCCAAGCATCACCAAAGGATTGACTAGGTTTTTGTGTAAAGCCCATAATCAAATTCCTCAAAACCATAGTCTTTTGTGGAGGAAAGAATTTGTTCAAGAACTTAGTGGTAAAATCATCCCATGTGGTGATACTATCGGGTGGTTGGGTGTCTAACCAATGCTTAGCACTCCCATCTAATGAAAATGACACTAACATCAATCTAATGACCTCAGGTGGAACCCCATTATGCTTAATGGTATTGCAAAGTGAAAGGAATCTCTTAAGGTGAGCATGGGGATCCTCATTTTGTTTTCCAAAGAAAGGTGATGAAGAAACCATATTGATCATAGATGTATGTAGCTCAAATGTGTTAGCGGGAAAGTCGGGAATCTTAATGGCACTAACATATCCATGAATGTTGGATTGCATACGTTCATACAAAGTACGGTTATCAATAGCCATGGCTTCTTGTGGTGGTGACAAAGCACGATTCTCGTGATCGGCTTGGTGGACGATGGTAGTCTTACTCTTTCTCTTTTTCTTCCTTTTCGGAGGAAGAGGTTGTACACCAATCGGTATTTGTGCACGCCCGCGAGTGAGCATGCAACTCAATACGAGGAATGAGAGAGAAGCTCTCGTGTGACTTTGAAAAGAATAAGATTATCCTCTTCGAGTTTCAATATTAAATATCCACAAGAAAATAACAATATATGTATTACTACTTTGGGTGCAAGACCCTCAATGAAGCCTTCCGTCTTAGAATACTCCCAAGTGAACGGGGGGTTAGGTGGCGCGAAGCACTTAAGTACCTATTGACCCTTAGATGGCATTTTATAGAACATCGCCTTTCTATTCACTTAAATGTTCGTATTCTTCGAATTGTTGCTTATTGAGAGTATTTATCTATTTTTGCTTTATTTTGTTTGATCGATACGCGTGTCAAGGACCGGAACGCCCCTCAACACGGTGTATTGCCTCGGCAATACTTATGGAAGATATGTAGATTGATTGTTCTTATACGTATACGTATTTACTTATAATAATATATGGAAAATATTTTTGTATTTATGAGTTTTTAAAGGAAAATACTATATGTACATAAAAACCGAGAGAATCCAATAATATATATTTTTGGGTGCAATCTCTTAGGAAAAAGATTGCTTTTTGGATTTTTTAATTTTTTTGGTCAATTCTTTAGGAAAAGAATTGTTTTGTTAATTTTTAAGTTTTTTATATATTTTTATATTTTTGATTTTTTATTTGTTTTTGATTTATGATACATAAAAATAACGTTCACCAAATGAACGGATCCCAAAATCCAATGAAAACCGTCAATCAATAGTCTCTCGTGTAGTCAAAGAACCGGCAGCGGCGCCATTTGAAATGTAGTATAATGCAAGTTCGTTTTCTCAGTTCTTAACTAATAGAAAGTCCAACCAATATCAGATTTATTATTGTTCTTGGTTGTTCAAGCTTACTTGGTAATCTATTGCTAATTCAAACAACACTATTTAAAAAAAATGAAAAATATAAACCTACTTATACGTAAAACAAGTTGCAAATTCCAAGTTTTTATTCAAACAAGATTTAAATTGCAAAATATAAAACTAAGAGGACTGAAAATGTAATTTCTATGAAATGTAAATGCTTGAAAATTAAATTCTAACAACTCTAAGGACTAAAAATGCAAAACTGTTAACTATAAGGACCAAACTTGTAAAATCTATAACAAACTTAACCAAAAATGTAACAAAATAACAACTTGACAACTGAAATGTAACAACTCACAAAGTCCAGGGACTAACTTTTAGCAAACCCTAATAACTTGGAAGTTTAGCCAAGTTTACAAATCTGAATGAAATCTAAGGACTAAAGTGCAATTAAACTA
The DNA here is from genome assembly GCA_025667525.1 of Glebionis coronaria. Classification (NCBI taxonomy): domain Eukaryota; kingdom Viridiplantae; phylum Streptophyta; class Magnoliopsida; order Asterales; family Asteraceae; genus Glebionis; species Glebionis coronaria. The sequence goes on along the minus strand of CM046875.1, from coordinate 360,956,099 downwards.
AAGTTTTAAGTAAAAACGGGACAAGGGAAAGAATAAGCTCGTTTGAGCTTAATACTCAACCAAATCAGCTGAAACAAATTGCAAAACTCTTAAAATCCAATTTAAGCTACGTGTGTTCAAAGATTTAAGCTAAAAGTCCAAAATAAGCAAAAGAGTGCTTATTGATAAGCACAAAATAAGCTACAGCTTATTCCAAACAATCACAACTTGATTTTTGTGAAGAAACCGATTAAGCACTTGATTTAAAGAAGGGGAAATCAAACTAGAACCATTTTCATCCAGAAATGAATAAGAAATCCGAAATAAGCTCTTTTAAGCTTATGTTGACCAAGTTTGACCAACTTTTATGAAAAAGCTCAAAACTTTAAAACTTAATATTCAATACTAACTAAATGGATTGGTGAAAGAAAATCATGACTTTTCTGAAGTGGATAATGAGAACCAGTAAAACAGTTAGCACTTTGTCTCAGAGAATGACAAATGCTCAGTCATGGACTAAAAAGCTACTTTCTAGCTTATTACCTAAAACTGTAGAATTTCCTTATAGAAACTGAAACTTTATGATGTAAGCTAGAACTAGAAACAAGTTTGAGCAAATCTTATCAAGTAATGAAGGAGAATTCAGCAATTGAAAGTAACAAGTTTACCAAACTAAAGCTGAAATAAGAATGACCCAAACTATTTGTTAGCCAATTGCCTGTTTGACTGTTTTTATGACTTGTAAAAGACTTAAAACCAATTGTTAACACCTAATGACTGGAAATCAACTTCTAAACACCAAATCTTAACACTTGAAATCTATTTAAAAGCTATTCCCAAACACTCCCTTATCAGTTATGAACAAGATTTTACAAAGGCTTTTAAAGAACTGGTTTAAGCTGATTCAAAAGCTATAACAGTCTAATTTTAATGACCAAAATGAAAGCTATTAGAACTGAAACTAAGCAATTACCAAGGCTAGAACTCAATTAAGCTATTATGCTAAAAAGTTACTGAAAATAAACTAGTAACTAGAAAGCTGAACACAAATGCACAAGATTAAGCAGTAACTGAAATTTAAACACTTAAAACACAATCAAACAACAACACATATCAAGTATATCATGTAGCCATCAAAGTTAACTAGTAAAATGAGCATGCAATTGACTGTTTAGAGGAACATAAAACAAGAGCTATGGAACCTATTGTAGAAATCCTTTGGGAAGAAGAGGAGCGCTGAGCTCTCTTGCCCTAGTGATAACCGCCACCTATCACTAGTATTCAACTCAAATCAATCAACAATCAACTGCAAATCATCAAACTGCCATGAAATCTTCAAGAACAATGGAAATACTTGAATTCTGATCAAACAGCTACAAAACTTCACCAATGTCAGTTATGATCATTGGTTGATCATAACAAACATCTAACAGCAACTAGTATATCCAATAGCAACAAGAATCAACAGGAATTTGAAGAACAGAATTTGGCGGGAAAAGGAAACTTGAATTTTATTGCAAGAATTCAGTTACAAAGGTTGGTTACAAGCTAACAACTAACTAACTGACTCAAGAGTTTGTCAGACTCTTGAGTAGTTAGGGGAAAAGTGAGGGAAAAAGGGAAAGGGAAAATTTAACTATGTGTTTTACAAAATTAAGCTACAATGAGAAATGAGGTACAAGCTATCTATTTATAGGCATGATAGGAGAATTTGTTGGAGTTGTGACGTGTCAGAACCAATAATAACTTGCCACGTGGAAAAATTCTGCATTTGGCACTTGAAGGTGATGAACACTGAATTGGGGGTTTTTGATTGAATGGATGATTTGTTAATTGGATTGCACCATTGTATTCCTCTCTTCAAAACGAGCAAGTTTGGTGTTTTGATCTTCTCATGAAACGCCCTCTATCAAAAACCCGATCCTGGAAATATTTTTTGTTAAAGAAGATAACACGTGTCATCTTCTTATTGGTTGAGGAGATGTGTTGCGGATTACACTGTTGAGATATGGTAATAAATGAAAGGCGGCAGTAGTGGGCTTATGTGGTGATCCGTGTGAGGCTTATTCTCTTTTCCCATTGGTTGAATTCTTTCCACTTGGATTAAACTTGCATTTCTTTCCAAAGTTGGCAGATTTGGTCCCTATACTTGGCAGATTCCCATTTCAAGCTAGGATCTTCATTCCTTTGTCATTTTTGGTCCTTTAACTTCCATAATTTGTACAAAATGGCCCTTTGACTGAGTTGACTTGATAGTTGACCAGGTTTGACTTGAATCTTGACTTTTCATAATTTGCACTTAAAGTCCTTCAACTTTCATCACTTGTCAAGATAGGTCCTTGAACTTCAAAGTCTTGTCACTTTTGATCCTCTTTTGTCTTTTTCATCCATTTGAGCTTGGTTTTTTTCCTTGTTTGCTTGAAAATGTATCTTCTTACCTACACAAGTGCACACAAACACAACATACCACATAACACTGCTTTTTACAAGATAAATGGGTATTTTGCTTCATGTTTTAGGGTTATTTGTTGATAAAAGGATATGAGTTTAAGCTCATATCACTCCACATGAAAAGAGGGCTACTACTCCTATGGATAGAGAACACCCTTGGGGAAAGATTGGAGATGGGAAAGATGTTGATGTCAGGCATTATAGATCCATGATTGGATCCTTGATGTATCTTACTGCTTCCAGACCTGACATTATGTTTGCTGTGTGTGCTTGTGCACGCCATCAAGTGACTCCCAAAGAATGTCACCTTTATGCTGTGAAGAGGATCTTTAGGTACCTAAGATGCTATCCTAGTCTTGGTTTGTGGTACCCAAAGGATTCACCATTGGAGCTGATTGCATATTCAGATAGTGATTATGGAGGTGATAAGTTTGATAGGAAATCCACAACTGGTGGATGTCAGTTTTTTTGGAGCAGGTTAATATCTTGGCAATGCAAGAAACAAACAGTGGTGGCTAATTCTACAACTGAAGCAGAGTATGTGGCTGCAGCTGCATGTTGTGGTCAAGTGTTGTGGATTCAGAACCAGCTGTTGGATTATGGGTATAATTTCATGCATACTAAGATATTTGTTGACAATAATAGTACTTTATGCATCATTAAGAATCCTGTACATCATTCTAAAACTAAACACATAGAAATTAGACACCATTTTATAAGAGATTGCTTTGAGAAAGGTTTAATACAACCAGATAGGGTTGACACTGAGGAAAATGTGTCAGATTTATTAACTAAACCTTTTGATGTTGGGAGATTTCAATACTTGGTAACAAGTATTGGAATGGTTAATCTCACATAATATGTGTTTTGGATTCTTTTTGTAAAAGTATGTACAGGATGATGCATTATTATTATTGGTCTTATTGATGATTTAGATTTTCCACTATATTTTTCTAACACTGACAAAGGTTGCTTGAACACTGATAAGTGTTTTTGCAACGTTGTCAGCAATATAATTGTCTAACACTGACAAAGCTTCCCTCAACGCTGTCATGTGTTATCGGGGCGTTGTCAGCAACAATGTTAGTTTTGTGGTTTTTCAATCTAAATGTGCAGATGGTGTTAGCAGTATACCATTGGATACATAGTTGCTTATGGATCAATGGAGAAGCATTTGGACAAGTTTTTATTTATGGATGATGGTTGGAATGTTTTATTCCTATCTTGACATAAAATTTTTTTATGTTCATGCATGATTTTAGCAAACTTTTTGTATCATAGTTTAAGGGGAGGTTTTAGGAACCTTTAGGATGTTTGGGTATCCATATGATACTCTTATCACGATTCTAGATTGTGTCCACAGGTGAGTATGAGTTAGTTTTACTAAATCATGAGGCACTATAGCATGCATAGTATATCAACTTTGCATGCTGCCAAGACATTTTTGGCCTAGAATTGGTTGTGGTCTGTTGGGAGACTTGGGAATGATTTTGATATGGGATTTACCTGGGAGTAACAAGGATTTTATAAGGTAACTTTGTTGTTAAGAGTTTTGGTTAGCAAGGGACACTAGAGGACTGTTATGTCTATCCTGCTTATGCAAGTGTGCATAACTGGACAGTGCTTGCCGCCCTATAATAATTATCAGCTTTTGGTTATCTTCTCTAGGATAAATTACTTGTTAAGGTCATTTTTCACTTTTTAAAATGATTTTATTTTTGGACGCTGACAAGAAATTTCCAAGCGTTGTTGTGACCAAATTTGACGCTGACATGGCTTTAGGAAAACGTTGACAAGATTATAGCCGTTGGGCGTTGATAGGTTATTTTTGACCGTTGACACTCAATGGGACCTACCCAGTTGTTACTTTTTGACAAATTTTCAAGCCGTAATTTTAGGAGTTGTTACTTTCATTTAATGCATGAGATAAACTATAACTTTTTCAATATTTTCATGATTGATTTTTGAAAATCTTTGCCTATTTTTGGGCCAATCACATGCATTCTTTTTCTCCTATAAATTTGGCTCCTATTTCAAACAGGGTATCTATAATTCTTGTCTAACACTTTTCTCTTATCAACTTCATCTTCTACACTTCAAATTAACAGCTTTCATCAATGGCACCAAAGTTTAACTCAGCAGAATTGGCATTGGGGTTCAGATCACAACACAACATGATTGCTTATCTTGAAGCTGATGATGCTCTGTTTCCCCAATACACACAAATGGTGGCGTATTTGAATGCATCCCCATTAAGGTATGCTCTTTCTCATGCACCACTCATTCCAGTCACACACATTAAGCAGTTTTGGAACACTGTTAGTTCCTCAACAGTTAATGGAGTGACCACATTAACTTCTATTGTTCATGGGAGGTCTTGGGTGGTTACTGAGGCTTTGGTACGCCAAGCCTTGCATCTTGATGATGCTGATGGTATAGTCACCCTTCCCATAAATGAAATAGAACAAGGGCTTAGGGCTTTGGGATATCCTTTTCCTGATGAAGGTACTCTTAACAAGTATCATAAGCAGGAATTTCCCCCAGCCTGGAAGTACCTCATACACGTCCTCCTTCAATGTTTGAGTCCCAAATGTACTGCAGACAATGAGATCAATAGATCCATTGCAAGTGCTATTGTGTGCATTGCAACAGGGCAAAAATATAACTATTCTAAAATGATTTTTGAAGGGATGTGTAAAAACAAGGGGACAAAAATGACTTTAGCTTATCCCCGTTTTCTGCAAATGATTTTTGATGATCAAGGTTACTGCTCAAGGGATCACAATGATTTTTATAAGATCCCTAAGCAAAAGAAAGCTATTTTTATGAAGATGGATTCACCACCCCATAGAGACTTACCTTATACCCCAGCCATGCTTGCTGTTATTGCAGCAACACAACCTCAACCAGACCCACAACCCCAACCAGACCCCCAACCTCAAATTGACCCTCAACCACAACTTGAACCCATTCCTGAACCTTTACCCTCACCTAAACAAATGCAAATTGACCAAGAACCCTTTGACGCTGACACATCAAATGTTGGCGTTGATGTGCCTATTTCCAACGCTGACACACAACCTTCACAATCCCAACCACCCCTTAACCAACCCACATCTACCCATTCTTCCACACCATCTTCCACACCACCTGAATATAGGTTGATGAAACGCCAAAGGACTACTGGAGTGTTCTCCTCTGGTGGTCCTAGCCATGAAGCAGAGAGAACCACCACCACAAGTGTGGCTAGTGACCTGGATGAGGCTGGGACTATTGGTTCTGGCTTAGATGCTGGCCAAGGCAGTCCCACCATCATTAAGTCCTCATCCTTGCCCAATGAGTCTGACTTGGGAGGTCAAATTCCCATTTTAGAAGAGGGCAGACTGGAACCAATGACTCTTATGGAATTGACGGCAGTCTGCATTAGCTTGCAAAAGCAAAATGCCGACTTAATACAAATTGTCAGCTCTCAAGGCCTTGAACTCAAGCAATTGAGGGAGAGGATTGTTGTTTTGGAAAGTGATCGTGTTAGAAGGGGTATGGAGGAGTCTTCCAAAGGGGAGGAAGATCAAATAAATCTGAGTGATAAGGGCAGCCAGGATGGTCAATCAATGGATGTTGCTGAAGCCCTTACAACTTTGAAGAAACAATCAGGTTTTGATACGTCCTTAATCTCTCCCACCAACCTAAATTTATCATTTACAGCTATGTTGAGAGAGGTTACACAAGGCGCTGAGGGAAAATATTTGAGCGTTGACAAGACAAATTTGGACGCTGATAGAAGTATTTTGGGCGCTGATAGAAGAAATTTGGGCGTTGACAGACCTGCACATGAAGGTGATGTATCCCAGTCATCATCTATCATCAAGGAGGTTTCTACTCAGGTATTACCATCTACCTTACCAACCATTGCACCATCAGATAAGGGTAAGGGTAAATTGGTAGAAGAGATTGTTCCAAAGGATGCAGCCCAGGTTGAATTTGATAGAAGACTAGCTGCACAAATCATGGAACAAGATGAAAAGGAAAAGTCACAATTTGTTGTGACTTCAGAAGAAGAAAGTGATAGCTCAGACTCAAGTGTGATGATAATAGAACCAGAAAGGCTTGAGTATGGTGATGAGCTTGCTAGGGAAAAGTTGAGAGAATTAAAATTGCAGGTTGACTTTGACATGCAAGAGGTGGTTCAAATGTACAATTCTTGGGAAGAAAGCTGCATGGATAATCCAGACTTGACCATTTCAGATCAAATATGGGGTTTGGAGCTTCTTCTTAGAGTTCAGAAGGATTGTAAGGTAATTTTGAAACATAAGGCAAGCAATATTCTCTCAGAGTTAAAAAGGGATTGAAGGGAGCTCTACTTTATGTTGCTCAGATGTCATGGAGTTGGATGGACATATCAAAAGTTGAAGGCTTTGACATTTGATGAGTTGGAAAGCAGGGCTTATCCCATTTGGGTGAGAGTGCAGGAAGCAAACACTCTCAGACTTCTTTCAGATGAAAGAAAGGAGCAACTTGCAGAAGAAATGGAAATCAAGAAAGCTATGATGATTCCCAAGCCAGTGAAGAAGGGGTTTAAATTTGAGTTTCCAAAAGATATGGATCCACTATATCCAAGTGAAGCAGTTATAAGAAAGAGCCTCAAGCTCTCCCCATTAGAAGCTTCAGATATGGTGCAAGTGTTACCATTAGATCTCAGGAACCCAATTGTGAGTTATGAAGAAGATGAATGTGGGTTCTGGAAGATTGGCAGATTTGGCAAGGAGGTACACACTTTTACCACTCTCATATCTTTATTTGCAAGTTGTGATAGAGAAGACTTGGTGGACCTTTGGAGGTTACTGGAGACCAAGTATGAGGCTGAAGCACCAACTTCAGCTAATGGAATAAAACTTTGGACCACATTCAAAAGAATGTGTGGGCCAAAAGATGAAGATCCTGCAATATGGAAGGATCTTGAAGATGACCTCAGTGGTCTTCAATGGAGGTTGTATTCAGCTGCTGGTGTATACCATTTGAGTTCTACAAAGTTTGCTGAGTATCTACTTGTGGATGCTCAGTATTTCATATCCAAGGCTGTTTTGGAAAAGATGAAGGACACTCAGCTGGAGATAGATTATTCAAGTGACGTGGCAAAGGATTTGATCAGATTTATTCATTACCAATATGAGAAGATTTGTCAGACTCCTCCTAGTACTTAATGCTTATTCAGAAACTTGATCATAAGAGTGGATATCAAGTTTAGGGGAGGATTGTTGGGAATAAATTAAGGCCAGATCACTTGAGCGCTGACAAGAACAATTCAAGCGTTGACAAGAACAAAGCAAGCGCTGACAGCTCAAGCATTGACAAGTTAAAGTCAAGCGTTGACACATTGAAGACAAGCACTGATGGAAGATATAATCTACACGTTTATTATATTCTAGAATACTTCTAGTAAGGATAGAAACGACAATGTATTTTCTATGTTTATCTTTACCTAGAATAGCTGATACGTAGCTTATTGTACAAGGCTTCTTATGTCTATAAAAGAAGGCCTTTAGGTTAATGTTTGATATAAGTTTTACATAAGTTTTCATTCGTAAACATCTTTCATTGTAAGCAAGTTCGACATTGATAATCAAAGTGAAAGTTTGTTTATATCTTGTGTGTTCTTGTTTAAGTGTTAAATTCCGCATAACACTTAGATTCTTAAAGCATATACAAAGGTTTCTCTACGTGTATTACTTGATCTAATCTCGTATACACAAAGCTAATCGATCTAAGTTTGGGATCAACAAAAAGTTGCCACCGGCAGCGGAATTCAACGAATCTTTTTCTTGAAAATTAAGACCGTTGTAAAACGTATCGATTTGGTGCAACTCGGAAAAACCATGGTGAGGACATTGCCTAAGCAATTCCTTAAAACAATCCCACGCGTCTCTAAAAGATTCATTCGGTTTTTGCTCAAATTTCCTAAAAACATTGTCTTAGACGGCGGGAAAAAATAATTAAAGAACTTGGAGACGAGATCCTTCCACATAATTATGGAATTAGGTGGTTCTTTCTCGTACTAATCCTTGGCGGCACCATCGAGCGAGTACGGAAAAAGCTTAAGCTTGACGACCTCGGTGTCGACGTTCTTAAACTTGCTCGTGGCCAAAATACGATCAAAATTCCGAATATGGTCGTGAGGATTATCGGCTTCACGACCTCAAAACATAGTAGCTTGTATCAACGAAAGAATTCCGCTCTTAATCTCAAAATCCTTCGCTTCGATAGCGGGAATAACAATTGCGTCTCCATAACCCTCGGTGGGCGCTTGGAGCAATTCCATCATCGAACGATTGTCGGCCATCTCGTCTAGGTTTCTTCAACAACGATATTAGGAACGTCGGTTTCTAAATCTCGTCTACGTCGTCGATTACTTCGATTACGATTGCGTCGATTCGAAGCGTCGCTAGAATTAGAATAATCCTTCGATCGAGTGCGCATGCACTAAGCGTAGAATGGGTGGTAGCAAAGAAGATTTTTTTTGGAGTTTTTCGATTTTTCAATTTATTTGGTTTTTGATTGTTTTTTAATTTTTTTGGATTTTTGTTGTATTACGTAGACTCAAATCTACAAATCTCCCCTCGAATCGATTTCTCGATTAAAGGAGCCTCAAAGAATGAAAACGACCATGTGGAGTGAACGTTCTCGATGACTTTAGAACGTTGGTGGAACACCAAAACGTTCAAGAGGGCTTAATCTTGAAAACAAGCAAATATAATATACGTAGATAATACTTGGGCGGCAAACCCTCGATTAGCCCTCTTTCTCAAAACACGCACAAGCAAGCGGGGGAAACCAGGCGACGCTAAGCACTTAAGAGCCTTTTTCCCTTAGGTCGTGAAATACAACCGCCTTATACCCACCTTATAGTTTGTGTTAATCAAAATTAAGTCTCACGAAAGTATTTATCTATTTTGCCTTTAAACTTTTTCTTTAGATTCGAATACAATGATCGAGTGATGAAATCCCGAATCAAGGTTGCGTTTTCACGCTTTTGGAGTACTTGTATATTTATTGTACTATGTAAGTACAATATAGTAATATATTCACAAGAAAAACGAAAACCAATATATCTACAATATAAAGATTGTTGTATGTTTAGTTTAGAAAAACTAAACACGTTTTATTTGGATACTATAATATAATAAGAAAAATAACAAAAATGAGTATGTACGTTATATACACTTTCCAAAAATTTAAAAAGCAAAAACGCACTACTCACACAAACACGAATATAATAATGGCACACTAAAAACACCTCCCCGGCAGCGGCGCCAAAATGATTGTTGTAAAAATACGTGTTTAGAAAAACAACGCATAATGGGCAAATATTAAACTCGACGATTTAGGAAACCGACAAGTCGAATAAATGCGGGTTCGTTCTCGAAGGAGGTGTGTGAATTAAGTGCCAATTATATAAAATCAAAGTTTGGATTAGTGTTGTTTTGGGTTGAGAGAGAAAAACTAAAGACGAGCTACGATTACGATTACACTACGACGATTTGACGTAAAACGCGAACGTAAATACGTAAAACGTGACAAAATTAAAAATTAATTAAAAATGAAAACTAAGTCTAAAATAATATAAATAAGAATAATAATTCAATAAATAAATTTTAAAACCTTTTATTAATTAAATATTCAATTTTAAATACTAATTAAAGCCCTAAAATTAAATATAATTAAGAAAAAGTCCAAAACATTATTTTATTGAACTAAAAACTCACTTATATTATTTAAAGACTAAAAAGTATTTTTCCTAAATTTTAAATAGTCTTTTTCTATTTTTAAAATGCTAAAAACAATTTTAAACTAAAATAATGATTAAAAATATTAAAATAATGCTAAAATTAATTTGACTATTTGAAAAATCCTAAATTATATTACTTAACAGTAGAAAATTTAAAAAAAGTTGAAAACAAAACTTTTTTACACTAAAAGACAAAACATAAAATAATTTAAAACTAATTAAACTTAAATCAATTCTAAAAATTACTAAAAAGTGTTAACAGTAAACTTTTTTAAACTAAAAATCTTAAAATACTTTTCCGAATCTTAGAAAATTTTTAAAACAAAAAAATTTAAAATTTTTGCACTAAAGGACAAAAACAGTTAATTGAAAACTAATTAAAAATGCCATTTAATCTAAAAGATAGAAAATGAATAGTAACAGAAAAATAAATTAAATAGAAAATTCAGAATTACTATAAGAAAAATAATAAAATTGGAATCACTTAAAAAGACCTAAAAAAGGTCACTAAAGACAAAAATATGAAAAACTGAAAGGGACACTTGGCTTCTTTTTGTCCTTATCCCCTTCCCAAAAGTGGGAACTTTTACACTAGCAGGGGGAACTTTGTTCCCACTGTTTTCACAGAAAAACAGGTCTGGACAATGATTTGCTTGGATTTTGCTTATTACTTGGTTTTATATGGATCCAAAGGCACCCCTACACTCAGTAGAGTGTAGGAAGTCAGATTATGCAATAAAAACAAGGGCACTAACACAGAAAATTCACACAAAATGGCCAAGAACAGTTACTGTAAACAAGATGGTAGGTCTGGTGGTCTGGACTGATGCAATTGGCTATTAATCGAATTTCAAACCACAATTATGTGTTCAAATGACCACCAAATCACACAAGAGCAAAACACAGCCCTAGATTACACAATATTCTAACTAAATCCAAGAGTTGGTGGTCTAAATTACTAAATCAAAACTATTATAGGCTACTGATTCTTTATGCCACTTTTAACCAAAAAGAAACTTGTAAACTCTAGTAAAACCTACCAAAATGAATACCACCTACTGATATAACATAAGACTACTAAACTGAGTGTGTTTAAATTGGTCTCAAGCCAAAATCTTGTCACCAATCTTGCCTTAAAGGCCAAATCCAAACACCCCCTTAACTTCTGGAATTAAAAATTAACAAAGAGATCCCACTTAAAACAACTTAAAACTGAATGTTACTTACTCTAACATGTATTAAAAACACAAATAAAGATAAATTACAGCTTAAACTAACATACCAACAGTTATCACAAAAAATCATAAAATTTATGCAAAAATTCTACAAGAACACATAAGGAGGGTTCTAAGCCAAACCTAGCTGATTCCTTCTCCAAATGGGCTTTTGAGAGCTTGTATGAGCTTATGGACGTGTAAAGAAGCTTGTTGATGGAATCCAAAGTAGGACCGAAAGCTTTAAATATCTTTAATACAAATGAAATGAGATGGAAATGCAATGGAGAAGGAAGGATGGTGTTTCCTTGTTTCCTGCACACAACCACAAGACCAGGAACAAACTTCAAGTATCAAAGGCTACAAGCTGTTAGCTTGTAGCTTATGATACAGTAAGATGTGAGTAAAAAATAAAATCAGACTTTTTTGAAAAACCTTGTTGAAACCAAACTTTTGAAATATTTTTTTACACCAAACTTGATAGAAAATTTAACATAAAACTAAGATTCAATACCCTGAGTCCACTTTCACTTCCTCAAGGTATTGCATCCAGATTTATGAAATACTTTTTCCAAGAACACAAAAAAAAACGATTTTCTGAAAATTGCCTAAGAAAGTAAAACCTTTTGAAAACTTTAAACTAACTTTGCATAAGATGAACATTAAACTAATAAGCAATAAAAATGGAACTCAGATTTGCAAAAGATTAAATGGTTCATTTTCATTAATAAATTTAATTTTTACAAAAACTGGAACAAGAGGGATTGCACAAGTCGCATCCCCTCTTTATACTACCCTACAGATGATTCTAGAATACAAAGATGAAAAACCCTAATCTAAATGAAATTTCAATAAGGCCCTTGGGCTGAGTTTGAAATTCTTGGTCATACTTGATCATGGGATGAGACAGCTGTTGTCTTTGCATCCTAGGCGTCCAAAAGATACTTTGGGACCAACTTTTGGTCTTGGGAGCGTTGGATGACTATAGATGATCTTTTTACCATAAAAGGGGTGACAGAGGAAGGACGGGGGACCCATATGTGGTCACGAGAGAGGGAAAAAGTGAGTGGGTTTTGGTTAATGGGTGGTTAATCATCAATCTGGAAAACATTAGGTAAACCCCTTTGATTTGATCAATATTCGGATTAGGGTTTATGGTCCTTAGGTATGTGTTAGTGTGTACATTTAATCATTTTTAGGGGTTAATAGGTTTTAAAAGGGTGTTAAGGAGGGAAATAATAATCAGTTTTAATAACTAATTATTAAGTGTGGGTGGATTATGACGTGGAGGGGGTGTTTGAGGTGGGGGATTGTGATTGGTGGGAGTGGTGACGTGTCAAGCGAGGACTGGTTGTGGAAGTTAGGTTGTCTGCCCGAATTTGCCCCCCATCTTTCATTCATTGATCACTTGACTTTTAAACAGCCAAAATTGCTAATCCCTTTGTAAGAAAGTTTCTTTTTTCTCAATTTGACCACCAAAGTTTTAGCAAAAGTATTCCAAGGGCTTTTTATGCATTTAATGCATACTTCAAGGGCTGTAATGGTATTTTCTTGAAACTTAAAGACCAATCTTGTAATAATTGAGATTTACAGGGGTCAAAAGTGACAAGTCTTCAAAAGTTGAGGGACCATTCTTGCCAATTCTTCAAACTTCAAGGACTTCAAAGGAAATTCATTTCTCGGGCCCGCTTCTTTCTGCGGCTTCGTTTCCCGTGTTCGTTTTTGCTTCATTCTTGTGATCTTTTGTTGATTTCACGATATCCGTACCTAAAATACACAATGAACAAACACAAGCATATATTTGGGTATTTTGATGATATTTTAAGCGTTTTAAGCCCGATTTGGACGATGAGACTATGTATAATTACAGTCTCATCAGGCACTATTGACAAAACATTGTTCCTTAAGAGGAATGACGAAGACATCATCCTAGTTCAGGTATATGTGGATGATATTATCTTCGGTTCTACTAAGAAGGAATGGTGTGATGAGTTTGAACAGCTAATGAAAGGCGAGTTTTAGATGAGTGCCATGGGAGAACTAACATTTTTCCTTGGTCTCCAAGTCAAGCAGTAGTCGGATGATATCTTCATTAGTCAAGATAAATATGATCATGAAATAATTCAGAAGTTTAATGTGGAACCTCTTAGACCAATAGTAACACCTTATGAGGTAACTAAAGTCAAACTCAAGAATGAGCCAGATCCTCTGGTAAATGTTCATATGTACAGGTCCATGATTGTGTCACTCATGTATATGACTGCCTCACGCCCAAACATTATGTTTGCTGTTAGTGCTTGTTCTAGACATCAGGTGGCACCTACTGTGTCTAATTTGAATGTTGTCAAGAAAATCTTCAAGTATATCAAGGCATAACCCAAGCTAGGCTTGTGGTATCCAAGGGAATCACCTTTTGTTCTTGAAGCCTATAGTGATAGTGATTATGCAGGTGCTAATAATGATAGGAAGTCAGTTACTGGTGGTTGTCAATTTTTGGGATGAAGACTTATCTCATGGAAATGTAAGAAACAGACAATAGTAGCTACTTCCTCAACAGAAGATGAATATGTAGCTGCTGCTAGTTGCTGTGGACAAGTCTAGTCGATACAAAACCAAATGCTGGATTATGGGTTCAACTTTATGAACACCAAAATCTTCATCGACAATCAAAGCACTATATGCATTGTGAAGAATCCTATGTTTCATCAACGCACCAAGCATATAGAGATTCGACACCATTTTATACGTGATTCCAATGAAAAGAAGCTGATACAGGTGATCAAGGTACATACAGATGATAATGTTGCTGATTTGTTGACTAAAGTGTTTGATGGTCCAAGGTTTAACCACTTGATGGTTCACATTGGTATGGTCAACCCTTAAGGTCTAGGATTGAGGGGAGGCAAAGCCTAAGCGGAGGCTTCTTGTCCATGTATACTTGTACATTCTTACTTCTGGTAGCTTCTTACGACATTTTACATGGGTATTTGCTGTGTGTGCGACTTCTGGTAGAAGACTTTGGTTACTCCTAGTGGCACTCTTCTGCTCCTAGTGGGTCAAAACCCCTATTATCCACTTGTGTTTGGCTTCTAGTATCACTTTAGGTTACTTTTCATTATGTTGACTTTTGTTGACCACTCGCTGCTCCTAGCATTGACCTCTAGCCGTTTTGACTTTCAGTCAACGCAAGTTACTTCTGGTACCCATATTTGTTTATCTTTGGTAACTGGGATTCTCTAATAATGGATTAAAGGGAAAGTGGTTACTCATCATTAATGCCTTAACTTGGAAAGGGCAACCCCCATAATTAGGGGTCAATGAACAGTTTTCCCTCACCATTATTTATGGTCAAAGGGATCATTTGAATCAATTATCACAACTTAAAGACACACACACACGCTCCTACCCTGCACCATCTTCTTGCAATCATCTTCAAATCATCAATCATCATCAATGGCTTCTCTTCAGTACAAACCTGATCATAACAAGGTCGCCTACCTAGGTGATGGTCCCAGAAGGGAGGAGTTCTTAGACATCTTGGAGTTCATCGAGGCATCCAATCTTAGGTATGCATTAACTGTTTGCCCAACTGTGTATGACTCTGTCATCCTCCAATTTTGGGCTACTGCTAAGAAGCACGAGGTTTTGGGTCACCCATTGGAGCTCCATGCAATCATTGATGGTCGCTCTTATGTGGTGACTGAAGCCTCCATCAGGTCTGCCCTTCATCTCAAGATGAAGGTGCCATTATTTCTCTCCCAAATGCGAAGGTTTTGGATGGGATGGCTTCCATTGGGTACAATCATGATGGGAAGTTTAATTTTCAGAAAAATCGTTTTTCCCCTCAATGCAAGCTTCTTGTCCACTTCTTGATTCAATGCTTGAGTCCCAAAGCTGGGAGTTGGGATGCATTTCCTATCTCCCTTGCTACTAGTCTGGTGTGTATTTCCCAAGGTCGTAGGTTTAACTTCTCTCGTTATCTTCTTGATGGTTTGGTTAGCAATCTTTGTAGTACTGGTTCCAAAAAGAAGTTTCTCATGTATCCTAGGTTCTTACAACAGATACTTATGTGTTTGCCTAGAAATAGGAAAGAATATGTGCCTTCTAAGCTCACTCCTAAAGTGTATGCGAATATGATGATTGGATATCTTGGTCCTCTAAGGCCCCTCACTGCTTCTATGCTGGGCCTTGCCTAAGGGGGTCCCAATGTGGTTCCTCCGGCTGCTCAAGCCGAGGAGGAACCACATTTGGTTGCTGATCCTATGGAGGAGGAGGTTCTAGCTGCTGGGGTACCTCATGTAGAGGTTTAGGAACCTTCTAGAGAGGTGGTGGTAGAAATGCCATCTACCTCAAAAGCTTCTTCTTCTGCTCCTCCACATGAGTACCCATTTGTTGATTCTCCCCTCCTAGTCCAGTTCACCCCTCAGCTGAGGAGCCTTCTAGCTCTCATGAACATATGCCTGACCAATCATTTGCTTCTCGTCCCAATGAAGCATCCCCCAAACCAAGTCCTCTTGTTGGGGAAGCTAAGGAACCTGTTACTATCACTTCATTTCTTGCTTTAGTGAACAGGTACTATGAGAAGAAACTCTCTTTGGAGGATGAGCTGAACAAGCACCGAAAGCTCACTAGGGATCTTGTTCTCCCTTTGGCAAACATAGTCAAGTCGAGGGAAAAGTTGCTGAGGCGTCATAAGAAGAAGGTTGTTTTATCTGATACTGATGAAGAAGAGGAGGAAGATGGTTTGACTGTTTTGGCCAGGGCTGCATTCGCAGCAAAGCCGAGTGAGGACTTACCTGCTCCTCCTAGTGCTTCAAGCATTCCATCTATTGCTACTGGCCCCATGCCAAGGACTGATACTTCTGGTCCTTCAACCTCAACTCTGTGGAATCCTTGAATTCCGGATCTTTTAGCTACTAGGATATGCATCATGTTCATATGTAGATTACATAGCAGAATTAGAACATAATACATAAACAAGGTGTTTGAACACAAGATGAATTCTTCCCAATGGTTACTTGCATTAAACAATAAAACAAATAACCTCTAGGCATGTATACATTGAATTCCATGCCTAGAACACACACTTTTTCTGTAGGTTACATTGTGAATGAATGATGATAAAACCTACGGTATGTGTTTCTTTATATACTAGAAACCACAGACTTTTTACAAAGGGATAATATCAAATCACTACTAAATCTTTTTAAATAAATAAAACATCTGGTGAATTATTATCTTCAAGTAATTCTTCCACTAGCTTTAGTATTAGACTTTGTCAAAAGTAGTCCTTGTCTTTTGTTTTGTCACATCAACTCTATATTAGACCGAACAATCTTCCCCTAGTTGATGATGACAAAACTTCCCCTTAAGTTTGTATCCCTTTGTGCACATGTTCCGAGTTGCTTCCCCTTAAGTTCACCTCTTCCCCTTTTTGTCACATCAATAGGGGTCTTGTGAAAATATGCAATCATGAAGACTCTCCATATGTAGGCTCTGTGTAGTGATCTTGAAGAAAAATAACTATAATATTTTGATGTAGAAGTAGAATAACCCAAACCTGTGTTCCATGTCTTGTACTAATCACGCAACTCTAAAACTCACTCATCAATGAGTAGACTCCAAAACTCACATCAATAATGAGTAGAAGCCTTTTGACAAAAAGAATCCTCACATTGACAAAGTGAAGCACATACAATAGCAAATACGAGCATAAAGCACCAATACACAGATCTCGTACCTTTGCTACCTTTTTATCAAGTCCTTTGCCACAACTTGAAGCACGAACAAGTTACCTTAAAAGTCAGTGGTTGGGAGTTCAAGACTTTAAGATATGATAAAACACCAATTCGTGAAAATCTACTTCGAACATCAATTATCATAATAATTCTTCCCCTTAATCATATACTTCTTCTAAAAATATTCGAGCCATAAATATCATAACGATATTCTGAATAATTCCGGAGATCCCATGTACTTGTGTGTGTAACCTCCTCATTTTGTTTGCCAAAACGCAATCAAAAATCAAACAGCTCCAAAACTATCCGTTAGTGGCTGCGAACAATGCTGTCAGTGGCTGCGAACAATGCTGTTAGTGGCTTGTCTACAAGTGTCAGCGGCTGAGTATAATATGTGACATCGGCTAAAGAAAATACCCTTCTGTGGTTTTAATGCGTCTCAGACTTCATGAAAATCAAGAATATATTGCCACAATAAAATATCTTTTCATTGGGCCACTCTTATCCCACGTGAAAACTTCAACAATGTATCAAAAGTCCCATTCCTTGGACACTATGCCCTTTTATTCACCAAACTAATTCATGTGACATGGAACCACACTTTGCTTCCTTTGATTTGGACAAAAGCCTCACGTGAACCATAATCCAACTATTTTAAATAGTAATCTCATATCTTTTAACCAATGAGAAATATCAATCATAAATATGAGCAGCAACTTTTTGAGCATGTCGTGGGAACAAAACACAAACGTCCCTATCAATGCACAAAGATTGGACCCTATACTCTTTTCTTGTTTAAACAATCAGAAAGTTGAGAACATCTTTTGACTTCTTTTCTCCCACATCACATTCCTTCTTTTCACAATGAATTATTAATGAGTGCTAAAAGTGAAGAGCAGACGTGAACTAATTTTGATCCACTAAAGTAATCGTCTGCTGTTGAAACATTACACAAAGAACAAAAAACTTGAACAAAACATAACGGCCACGATTCATTCTTCCTTAAATGTGTTCCAGCAACCAAAACAAATCTTCAATCTTTTACATCTACTCCATGATCATATATTACTATCAGCTATTCATACCATACAGCCTTACTATGGAGTCATTATAATAGTAGCAACGTACATACTTAGCTCTCTTTCCAAAAACACGCAGCCATAAACCATACCTTCCTTGCCAAAACCACTGCTCTGATACCACTTGTTGGTCCCAAACTTAGATTGATTTAGCTTTGTGTAAACGAGGTTGAATAAAGTTAAACACTTAGAGAAACTTTGTTGTATATGAAACAATCTAAGTATTATGCGGAATTAATACTTAGAACAAGAACACACAAAACAGAATAAACCAAACTTTCACTTTGATTGATGATCGAACTTGTGTACAATGAAAGTGTAGAAAACGTATATCAAACCAAAACCTAAAGGCCTCCTTTTATAGATTAAGGAGCCTCGCACAAGAGTCTATGTATCAGGTATTTTTGGTAAAGATAATTATAGAAAATACAATGTCGAACATATCTTTACTCAAAGTACAAAACGTGTAGACTAAGTATTCTATCAGTGGTTGACTTTCTTCTTGTCAACGCTTCAATATCTCTTATCAGCGTCCATCTGTCAACGCCTCATTATCTCTTGTCAGTGCCTAGGTTCTTCTTGTCAGCGTCCCAGTGACTTAGCTATTTTTAATCCCAACAATCCTCCCCTAAACTTGATATCTACTCTAGTAATCAAGTTTCATAATAAAAACAAAATACAAAGAGGATTCTTACAAACTAATTGTGACAACCCAAAACCGAGGTCATTGCTTAATCTTATTTTACGATTATTTTTGAAATTTTTGGATGAGTTTGAATGATATTTATTTTTGGAGGTTTAAGTTTAAACTGATGTTGGAAGGTTTATATTTAATATTTAATAAGTATAAGGAGTATTAGCAAGTGTGATGTCGATGGATGCCAAATATTTTACGTTTTATTGTCGGTTGTTCGATTTTTGTCATTTTTGATGTTTTATTTTAAATGACGTGTTAAGTCGAGTCGGGAGTCGATATTACTACATTTGAGGTACGTTTTAAAATTTTAAAAGTATCTTTATGAAAGCCGAGCCCCGTAAATATTTTCAAAATTGACTAATAGTTATTTCTCGCTTTTTAGCTAACTATTTTCATTTTGAGCCACAACTATTGCAAAATTACAACCAAGGTCCCTCAAGCACTATATATAAACCCAAAAATAACACACACTTCACAAATTAACCCACCAAAAATCTTCCACTCTCTCTCTCTTTTCTTTGTTTAGCCGTGACTTCACCCACCACCCCAAACCCATACAATTTTCAATTTTGCTCCATTTTGATCATGAATTGAGCTAAACTAAAACAAGTCCCTATCTTAGAATTTATCAAGGATCATTTTGGTGTAAGAAAAGCATAAATGCAAGGCTTTCTTAATTTTTTTCATGTTGGTAGGTGAAAGACATGATCATGCATGGTGTTCTTGGCATGATCAATGGTGATTCTTGCAAGAATTTTGTTTAAAACTTGATTTTGATCTAAAGGTTTTTATTTTTATGATGATTTGAATGTTATGGTTCATATATGTTGATGTTAGGGTATAGGAATGATCATTTTTATGGTTGATTTTGATCAAAAAGGTGATTTTATACAAGTTTTTAATGGTCATTTTATAACAGTAAGTAAAATGTAAAATCCGAATTTTTATATTTTGAAAATGGCTTAACTTATAGCCTAGGGTTGTAGATAATTTTATTAGCTTCGATTTGATATAAGGTAGAGCTTCTAGCTCCAAACGAGCGCGAAGTTATGATGTTTTGATTATTCGTGTACCGGGAGACGAGTATCGGCACTACATATAGTTGTTGTCGATATTTGGATCGAATCTTGGGGACTATAAATTGAAGTTTTGAAATGTGTAACCAACTGATAATGAAGTGTTAACTTTAGAAGTTGAATTTACTTTAAAACCCGAGTGTCGGTTTTGTAAACGGAGTCGTTTAAAGAAGTTAAAACGGTTGTATGAAAAATTAACGTAAATCTCTCCGGATTTTGTAGATTGAAGATGAGTCGGGTAAAGGACTTTAAAAGTAAATTCCTTTGATAAACATTTAGGAGGACTTTCTATATATTGTAATTTATTTTATCGATTCGTTTCATAAACGTTTGACGAGTTTAAAAAGGGGTAAATAAGCTAGTACATGTAGTATGTACCGGCGGACTTTGTTAAAAGTGTAAAATGGTAAAGTAAATGTGTAGTAGAGTATAATGAAGTTATTTATGTTGATTTGTCTCGAGTTTATCATGATTTTATGAGTTTGAGTTTGATGTTGTTATGTATGATTTATTTCTCGAGTCATTATTAATGAACGTGCCTTATTGGATAGGTAGCGATTCTCGTGTTTGAAAGGCATCCATTATCATCGCCGATCATCTCGCTAGATCTCTTATACTAAGGTGAGTCTGTAGCCTCGCTTTTGATGCTAGCTACTAAATGTTTTATACCCGCGAGGGGGATACATGCTATTTGAAAATAAATGAACACAAGTCATGAGTAATTGTTGGACCCGAATGTTGCCTAAGTTATTTACATTGTATTGAGTATCTTGTTGCTAAAGACCCTAAATTCATGAGCCGTTAACTATCTTCTGACTTGATTTTGTGAGTCGGGAATAGCCGCTTATTCTAATGATAATACTATTGGGTTGACCACCCTATCTGAGACCAGGGCATTACGTTGAGTAACCTCTGGGAAGGATAATTTACGGGAATAAGAATGTGGTATTCTAGCAACTGATACCCTAGAGGGGCAATGGTTTTATTCTAGTCACGCCGGCATTTGGCGTGGGTGACTATTTGGTTAAGGGGTCGGTGTCATGAGCTTAAATACAATGTTTATTATTTCTTTGAATATAGATTGTGTGTACGACAATTCTATAAATGATTATGATTGATTTTCCTCTTGTGTTCAAATGTGATTTGATAAACCTATAGACTCGCTCAACATTATTGTTGACTCGTTTTAGCATGTATTTCAGGTAATAGGAAGTGATGGAGAATGGAGCTTTGCTGTGGAGGTTGTGGCTTGGATTTTGGATGAATGTTGGTCTAAAAACTATTTCTATCCTTTACTGTTGAACAATTTATCTTATGTTGGTGTACTGTACTAAACTTTTGTTGGTTGTTGGTCGAGATCCATGAGGACTAAACACTTTACTCTGGTGTTATTTTAGTAAAAATTATGGGATGAAACTATGTTTTAGACCTATTATGAAAATTTGTTTATATTTTTGTGTAAACGTCTCACTTTTGAGTCGTTCAATATACCTTGTGTGATGATGCTTGTGTCTAGCACCCAATTGTGTATTTTCGCTGCGCAATGTAAATTGGGGGTGTTAGAGATTGGTATCAGAGCTACAAGTTATAGAGAACTGGGTCGATTTTGAAAATTGTCCTAAACTATAACCTTGGTGTCGAAAGTATTTATTCTTCGAAAGCACACAACTCCTCTGCAACGCTCCGGTAAGATCACTTTTAGTTTTGTTTTGCATTATAGATGTATCCCCTCATAACTGAAATGATTTCCCGAGTATTTATTAAGTAAATACTACGATATTGTATTGGAATTATTGAAAGTGCGCTGAGTGCTTATCAGTATCATATTTTTTTTTTGCGAGCATTACATAAACATCATTTGCATTGTGTTGCATAGCATGGAGTACGTATGACATTTGCATGAGCATTGCATACTAATTATTATTTTATTAACAATGACCTTAAGTATCCTTGAACCCTTATAATTGTAGAAAATGGTTGGTTTACCTCGTGAGGATGGATGGGTTGATATGACTCATGTATTGGATGGTGAGGAAGTATATAACTTTGCTGCTAGTGACGATGAGGAGCCTTTTGAGTATTTAGATGATGGGATTCCACCTACTGCAGTTGGTCACACCGAGCCCGAATTGATTCAAGGTAGTTATGTTCCAAGGGTTAATGTTGTGCCACAGACTGTTCCTGATTGTCAGCGAGATGTTGTTCGTTCTTCAACACCTACTTGTGATGCCTATATTAGCAGTTTGCCTGGGATTGCATTTGCTAGGGGTGATGTTCCTGTTGAGTCGAGTAGTGTTGCTAGTGCTCGATCTATTCATGATGGCATATCTAAGGTTTATTGTCCAGGTCCTAGGTCTTATGATGATATTTTCTGGTTTCTCAAGAAGTTTGATAGGTCTTTATTTGAAAGGTATTTGGTTGAAACCCGTGTGATTAGGAGGTTTGAGCAGAATGAGAAAAAGTTTGACATGTTTGTTAGTAGTGTGAGGAGATCAGAGTTTGTTAGGGAAAGGGAAATGGATGAAGTTGTTAGATTAAGATCTATGGTGTTGAATTTGAGTGGGCAAGTTGAAAGGTTACGAAATGATCAAGAAAGGAATGCAAGGTTGAATGCGTGGGGTCTGCCTATGAGATATTTTCCTAGTCGAGGTATAGTGATTCGTGATGTGCCGAGTCAGGCTGAAGCTCAGGTGTTGGTGAAGCCAAGTGAAGGAAGTAGTCGAAAGGGAAAGGAAAAAGTGGAGGAAGATTCTGAGGAAGATGATAGCAGCAGTGATGATGAGCCGATGTACAAGAAGCTGCGGGGATCATATGTTTAGTTCTTTTATGTTGTTTTTATTAGCCTTGTTGTAATAGAACTTATGTAGACTCTTACTATAGTTTATGATGAAACTTAATGACTTTTAAGTTTGACGTGATGAAGGATTGTAGTGACATTACTTGTCACAATTTTGAGGAAATTTTCCAACGCAATCCAAATTACCTTCATGACTTATGATTTGTCTTATTAGTTCTTTTGTGAATTGGTTAATGATTCATTGTGAATTGTGTTGTTGGTACATGTAGTATCCATGTTACATCTTGATAGAGAAATCCTTCTTCTTATCTTGATATGAATACTTACTTGTTCTTTTTCTTTTATGGTTACACAGGAAGGAGTTGGGAGGCATTTCACTGACTTTACTAAATTGTTGTTTGGTTAGTTTCCTAAAAACATGCCGCCTAAATTGACAACTGCTACTGTTAATACCATGATAGAGCAAGCTATTGCTAGAGTTTTGGAAGCTAAACGTGCTGCGAGGAACCAAGAGGCTGAGAATAGGAATGTTGCTGGTCAGGTTGGAGGGAATGCGGCAAATCCAGTTGGAGGTAATGCTGATGAACAAGCGAGAGGAAATGCTGAAGGACAAGTTGGAGGTAATGTTGCTGGCAGCAGGTTCAGAAGGAATGTTCTTATGCTAGTTTCATGAAATGTGTACCTACCCAATTTTGTAGTACTGGTGGTGCATTGGAATTAAGGAGGTGGATTGAGAAGATTGAAAGTACTTTTGAAATCAGTGGATGTTCAGAAGCTAGTAAGGTGAAATTTGCTGCAACTACTTTTCAGGATGATGCATTAAGTTGGTGGAATAGTCAGGTAGCTACTGTAGGATTAGTTGAAGGTAATGCTAGAACATGGACTGTGACCAAGGGACTGTTAACTGCTAAGTTTTGTCCTGAGGAAGAGTTAGGTCAGTTGGAAGATGAATCGAGGCATTTGGTGTTGAGAAATAATGATATTGTAGCTTATACAAGGAGTATGTTTGTTATGTCCTGATGCTTTTGCCGATGACCGTAAGAAGATGAAGCAGTATATTAGAGGTTTATCTAGTAATATCAAGGGAGAGACTACTTCGTCAAAACCCAAGTCATTTGATGAAGCTGTTCAGATGGCTCATGCTTTAATGGATGTAAAGCTGCAAGATCGAAAGGATAGTATTGCTGAGGGGAATAAGAGAAAGTGGGAAGCTACACACTCAAACCAAGGGCAGAATCAAGGTGTTTATCGTAATAACAATAACCAAGGACCGAATAGGAATCAGCAATATAATTTGAGAAGGAATGATGGTGTTTGTGCTGCCACAGGAAATCAAGGTAACAAGGTGAATCCGAAGTGTGATCGGTGTAATCTGTATTATGTTGGGAATTGTCCACCTGCTTGCAACAAGTGTGGGAAGGCCGGACATAAGATGGCAGATTGTAGAAACAAGGGTGTAGCCACTAGAGCCAATGCTGTTAAGGTAGTTAACTGTTCTGGATGTGGAGGCCGTTGACATAAGCAAGGGAACTGTCTGAGGGTTGGCATACGACAGGGAGGCAATGTTGCTGCTGTTGCTGCTGGGATTGCTGCTCCAGCCTTTGTCGTGGGAGATGCTGACAAACCTCAAGGGCCGAATGTGGTGACTGCTACGTTCTTACTTGATGCTTGTTATGCTAGTGTGTTATTTGATTCTGGATCCGATAGAAGTTTCTTAGATGTTAGATTCAGCCAGCTATTGGATAGAGAACCAATGAGATTGACAAGTAGTTATAAGGTGGAGTTAGCTGATGGTAAGGTTGTAAGCACTAGTTCTATACTGAAAGGTTGTTCCTTGAAGTTAGGTAATAATGTGTTTAGTATTGATTTGATGCCTATAGAATTAGGATCTTTTGACGTGATTGTTGGAATGGACTGGTTAGTTGGAAATGGTGCAGTGATTGTTTGTGAAGAAAGATTAGTTCAGATACCGCTAAGGAATAGGGTATTGACTGTGAAAGGTGATGAATGTACTTCTCGTTTGAGAGTTGTTTCTTGTTTAAAGATGATGAGGTATATAGAAGCAGGTTGTGATGTGTTTCTTGCACATATAAGTAATGATGGTGTGAATGAAAGGAAATTGGAGGATGTGCCTGTGATTAGAGAGTATCCTGAGGTTTTTCCTGAAGATTTTCCAGGATTACCGCCGCATCGTGAAGTGGAGTTTCGTATTGATTTAGTGTAGGGAGCTGCGCCAGTTGCTCGTGCATCGTATCGTTTAGCTCCATCCGAGATCAAAGAATTATATGAGGGATTTATTAGACCGAGTTCGTCGCCATGGGGTGCTCCTGTTTTGTTTATTAGGAAGAAAGATGGACCTTTTAGAATGTGTATTGATTATAGAGAGCTTAACAAATTGACTGTCAAGAATCGGTATCCACTGCCGAGGATTGATGATTTGTTTGCTCAGTTGCAAGGATCAAGTGTATACTCGAAGATCGATTTATGGTCTGGGTATCATAAACTGAGAGTTAGGGAATAAGATATTCCTATAACAACTTTCCGTACTCGATATGGACATTTTGAATTTCAAGTGATGCCTTTTGGGTTAACGAATACGCCTGTTGTATTCATGGATTTGATGAATCGTGTATGTAAGCCGTATTTGGATGAGTTTGTTATCGTATTCATTGTTGATATTCTCGTTTACTCCAAAAGTGAAGGGGAACATGAGAAGCATTTGAGGACAATTTTGGAATTGTTGAAGAAAGAGAAGTTGTATGCTAAATTCTCTAAGTGTGAATTTTGGTTGAAATCAGTGCAATTTTTAGGGCACGTGATTTGTTGATCCCAAACTTAGATCGATTAGCTTTGTGTATACGAGATTAGATCAAGTAATACACGTAGAGAAACCTTTGTATATGATTATGAATCTAAGTGTTATGCGGAATTTAACACTTAAACAAGAACACACAATGATATAAACAAACTTTCACTTTGATTATCAATATCAAAATTGCTTACAATGAAAGTAGTTTACGAATGAAAACTTATATGAAAATTTAACCTAAAGGTCTTCTTTTAAAGACATAAGAAGCCTTGTACAATAATCTACGTATCAGCTATTCTAGGTAAAGATAAATATAGAAAATACATTGTTGTTCTTATCTTTACTAGAAGTATTCTAGAATATAATACACGCGTAGAATATATCTTCCATCAGTGCTTGTCTTCAATGTATCAACGCTTGACTTTATCTTGTCAACGCTTGAGCTGTCAGCGCTTGTTTTGTTCTTGTCTACGCTTGTTTTGTTCTTGTCAGCGCTCAAGTGATCTGGCCTTAATTTATTCCCAACAATCCTCCCCTAAACTTGATATCCACTCTTATGATCAAGTTTCTGAATAAGCATTAAGGACTAGGAGGAATCTTACAAACCTTCTCATATTGATAGTGAATAAATCTGATCAAATCTTTTGCCACGTCACTTGAATAATCTATTTCCAGCTGAGTGTCCTTCATCTTCTCCAAAATAGCATTGGATATGAAATACTGAGCATCCACAAGTAGATACTCAGCAAACTTTGTAGAACTCAAATGATATACACCAGTAGCTGAATATAACCTCCATTGAAGACCACTGAGGTCATCTTCAAGATCCTTCCAAATTGCAGGATCCTCATCTTTTGGTCCACACATTCTTTTGAATCTGGTCCAAAGTTTTATTCCATTAGCTGAAGTTGGTGCTTCAGCCTCATACTTGGTCTCCAGCAACCTCCAAAGGTCCACCAAGTCTTCTCTATCACAACTTGCAAACAAAGATATGAGAGTGGTAAAAGTGTGTACCTCCTTGCCAAATCTGCCAATCTTCCAGAACCCACATTCATCTTCTTCATAGCTCACAATTGGGTTCCTAGAATCTAATGGTAACACTTGCACCATATCTGAAGCTTCTAAAGGTGAGAGCTTGAGGCTCTTTCTGATGACAGCTTCACTTGGATATAGTGGATCCATATCTTTGGGAAACTCAAATGAAATTCCCTTCTTCACTGGCCTGGGAATAACCATAGCTTTCTTGAGTTCCATTTCTTCTGCAAGTTCCTCCTTTCTTTCATCTGAAAGAAGTCTGAGAGTGTTTTCTTCCTACACTCTCACCCAAATAGGATAAGCCCTGTTTTCCAACTCATCAAATGTCAAAGCCTTCAACTTCTGATATGTCCATCCAACTCCATGACATCTGAGCAACATAAAGTAGAGCTCCCTTCTATCCCTTTTCAACTCTGAGAGAATATTACTTTCCTTGTGTTTCAAAATTACCTGGCAATCCTTCTGAACTCTAAGAAGAAGCTCCAAACCCCATATTTGATCTGAAATGGTCAAATCTGGATTATCCATGCATCTTTCTTCCCAAGCATTGTACATTTGAACCACCTCTGGCATGTCAAAGTCAACCTGTAATTTCAACTCTCTCAGCTTCTCTTTGGCCAACTCATCCCCATACTCAAGCCTTTCTGGTTCTATAATCATCACACTTGAGTATGAGCTAGCTCCATCACTTCCTTCTTCTGAAGTCACAACAAATGGTGACTCCTTTTTATCTTATTCCATGATTTGTGCAGCTAATCTTCTATCAAACTCAACTTGAGCTGCATCCTTTGGAACAATCTCTTCTACCATTTTACCCTTACCCTTATCTGATGGTGCAATGGTTGGTAAGGTAGATGGTGATACCTGAGTAGAAACCTCCTTGATGATAGATGATGACTGGGATACATCACCTTCATGTGCAGGTCTGTCAACGCCCAACTTTGTTCTATCAGCGCCCAAAATATTTCTGTCAGCGTCCAAATTTTCCTTGTCAACGCCCAAATATCTTCCCTCAGCGCCTTGTGTAACCTCTCTCAACATAGCTGTAAATGATAAATTTAAGTTGGTAGGAGAGACTAAGGACGTATCAAAACCTGTTTGTTTCTTCAAAGTTGTAAGGGCCTCAGCAACATCCATTGATTGACCATCATGACTGCCCTTATCACTTAGATTTATTGGATCTTCCTCCCCTTTGGAAGATTCCTCCATACCCCTCCTTGCACCAGCACTTTCTAAAACAACAATCCTCTCCCTCAATTGCTTGAGTTCAAGGCCTTGTGAGCTGACTACTTGTACTAAGTCTGCATTTTGCTTTTGTAAGCTAATGCAGACTGCCGTCAATTGCATAAGAGTCATTGGTTCCAGTCTGCCCTCTTCTGAAATGGGGATTTGACCTCCCAAGGCAGATTCATTGGGCATGGATGAGGACTTAATGATGCTGGGACTGCCTTGGCCAGCATCTAAGCCAGAACCAATAGTCCCAGCCTCATCCAGGTCACCAGCCACACTTGTGGAGGTGGTTCTCTCTGCTTCATGGCTAGGACCACCAGAGGAGAACACTCCAGTAGTCCTTTGGCGTTTCATCAACCTATATTCAGGGGGTGTGGAAGATGGTGTGGAAGAATGGGTGGATGTGGGTTGGTTAAGGGGTGTTTGGGATTGTGAAGGTTGTGTGTCAGCGTTGGAAATAGGCACATCAACGCCAACATTGAGTGTGTCAGCGTTGAAGGATTCTGAGTCAATTTGCATGTGTGCATGTGAAGGTAAAGGTTCAGGAATTGGTTCAAGTTGTGGTTGGGGGTCAATTTGTGGTTGGGGGTCTGGTTGGGGTTGTGCTGCTGCAATAACAGCAAGCATAGGTTGGGTTAAAGGTAGGTCACGATGGGGTGGTGAATTCATCTTCATAAAGATAGCTTTCTTTTGCTCAGGGATTTTATAAAAATCATTGTGATCCCTTGAGCAGTAACCTTGAACATCAAAAAGCATTTGTAGAAAACGGGGATAAGCTAAAGTTATTTTTGTCCCCTTGTTTTTACACATCCCCTCAAAAATCATTTTAGAATAGTTAAATTTTTGCCCTGTTGCAATGCACACAATAGCGCTAGCAATAGATCTATTGATCTCATTGTGTGCAGTGAATTTGGGACTCAAACATTGAAGGAGGACATGTATGAGGTACTTCCAGGCTTGGGGAAATTCCTGCTTATGATACTTGTTGAGAGTACCTTCATCAGGAAAAGGATATCCCAAAGCCCTAAGCCCTTGTTCTATTTCATTTATGGGAAGAATGGCTAAACCATCAGCATCATCAAGATGCAAGGCTTGGCGTACCAAAGCCTCAGTAACCACCCAAGGTCTCCCATGAACAATAGAAGTCAATGTGGTCACTCTATTAACTGTTGAGGAACTGACAGTGTTCCAAAACTGCTTAATATGTGTGACTGGAATGAGTGGTGCATGAGAAAGAGCATACCTTAATGGGGATGCATTCAAATACGCCACCATTTGTGTGTATTGAGGAAACAGAGTATCATCAGCTTCAAGATATGCAATCATGTTGTGTTGAGACCTGAACCCCAATTCCAATTCTGATGGTTTAAACTTGGGTGCCATTGATGAAAGCTGTTAATTTTAAGTGAAGAAGATGAAGTTGATAAGAGAAAAACGCGTTAGACAAGAATTATAGAAACCCTGTTTAAAATAGGAGCCAAATTTATAGGAGAAGAAAATGCATGTGATAGGCCCAAAAATAGGCAAGTATTTTCAAAAATCAATCATGAAACTATTGAAAAAGTTATAAGTTATCTCATGCATTAAATGTAAAGTAACAACTCCCAAAATTACGGCCTAAAAATATGTCAAAAATTAACAACTGGGTAGGTCCCATTGAGTGTCAACGGTCAAAAATAACCTATCAACGCCCAACGGCTATACTCTTGTCAACGTTTGCCTATAGCCATGACAGCGTCCAATTTGGTCACAACAACGGTTGGAAAATTCTTGTCAGCGTCCAAAAATAAAAGTGTTTTAAAAATGAAAAATGACCTTAACAAGTAATTTATCCTAGAGAAGATAACCAAAGGCTGATAATTATTATAGGGCGGCAAGCACTGTCCAGTTATACACACTTGCATAAGCAAGATAGACATAACAGTCCTCTAGTGTCCCTTGCTAACCAAAACTCTTAACAACCACGTTATCTCATAAAATTCCTTGTTACTCCCAGGTAAATCCCATAACAAAATTATTCCCAAGTCTCCCAACAGACCACAACCAATCCTAGGCCAAAAATGTCTTGGCAGCATGCATAGTATATCAACTTTGCATGCTACAGTGCCTCATGATTTAGTAGAAACTAACTCACACTCACATGTGGACACAATCTAGAATTGTGATAAGAGTATCATATGGATACCCAAACATCCTAAAGGTTCCTAAAACCTCCCCTTAAACTATGATACAAAAGTTTGTTAAAATCATGCATGAACATAAAAAATTTATGTCAAGATAGGAATGAAACATTCCAACCATCATCCATAAATAAAAACTTGTCCAAATACTTCTCCATTGATCCATAAGCAACTCTGTATCCAATGGTATACTGCGAACACCATCTGCACATTTAGATTAAAAACCACAAAACTAACATTGTTGCTGACAACGCCCCGATAACACATGACAGCGTTGAGGGAAGCTTTGTCAGCGTTAGACAATTATATTACTGACAACGATGCAAAAACACTTATCAGCATTCAAGCAACCTTTGTCAGTGTTAGAAAAATATAGTGGAAAATCTAAATCATCAATAAGACCAATAACAATGCATCATCTTGTACATACTTTTACAAAAAGACTCCAAAACACATATTATGTGAGATTAACCATTCCAATACTTGTTACCAAGTATTGAAATCTCCCAGCATCAAAAGGTTTAGTTAGTAAATCTGACACATTTTCCTCAGTGTCAACCCTATCTAGTTGTATTAAACCTTTCTCAAAGCAATCTCTTATAAAATGGTGTCTAATTTCTATGTGTTTAGTTTTAGAATGATGTACAAGATTCTTAATGATGCATAAAGTGCTGTTATTGTCAACAAATATCTTAGTATGCATGAAATTGTACCCATAGTCCAACAGCTGGTTCTGAATCCACAACACTTGGCCACAACAAGCAGCTGCAGCCACATACTCAACTTCAGTTGTAGAATTAGCCACCACTGTTTGTTTCTTGCATTGCCAAGATATCAACCTGCTCCCAAGAAACTAACATCCACGAGTTGTGGATTTCCTATTGAATTTATCACCTCCATAATCACTATCTGAATATGCAATCAGCTCCAATGGTGAATCCTTTGGGTACCACAAACCAAGACCAGGATAGCATCTTAGGTACCTAAAGATCCTCTTCACAGCATAAAGGTGACATTCTTTGGGAGTCACTTGATGGCGTGCACAAGCACACACAGCAAACATGATGTCAGGTCTGGAGGCAGTAAGATACATCAAGGATCCAATCATGGATCTATAGTGCCTGACATCAACATCTTTTCCATCTCCAATCTTTCCCCAAAGGTGTTCTCTATCCATAGGAGTAGTAGCCCTCTTTTCATGTGGAGAAAAACCAAACTTCTTCAAGATCTCAGCAACATATTTGTCCTGGGAGATGAAGATACCATCCTCTTTCTGCTGAACTTGTAAACCAAGAAAAAAGTTCATCTCCCCCATAGCACTCATCTTGAATTTGTCTGTCATAAGCTTGGAGAAATCCTCACTCATCTTTGGATCAGTAGACCCAAAAATGATATCATTAACATAGACCTGCACAAGCAACACATCCTTGCCTTTCTTCTTTGTAAACAGTGTCTGATCTATGGTGCCCCTCTTGAATCCATTGTCCACCAAATAGGTAGACAAAGTACCATACCATGCTCTAGGGGATTGATGAAGGCCATACATAGCCTTTTTGACTCTATAAACTTTATCTGGATGCTCTGGATCCTCAAAACCAGGAGGTTGCATTACATATACTTCCTCAACAATGGTTCCATAGAGAAAGGCACTCTTGACATCCATTTGATAGACAGTGAAGCCCATGTAGGATGCATAGGCTAGAAAAATCCTTATAGCTTCAATCCTTGCAACTGGTGCAAAGACTTCCTCATAGTCTATCCCCTCCTCTTGTGTATAACCTTGAGCCACTAACCTTTCCTTGTTTCTGACCACAATACCTCTTTCATCTCTTTTGTTCCTGAGAACCCATCTTGTCCCTATAGGTCTGACATATCTAGGACAATCAACCAGCTCCCAAACATCCTGAATTGCAAATTGGTGAAGCTCATCCTGCATTGATTCCACCCAACTTGGTTCTTTGAGAGCATCAAATATTTTCTTGGGTTCCTCTTGTGACAGAAAACAGGCAAACAAACATGCTTGCACAAGAGGGGTATCAACCTTCTTGTGTATATTAGAAATAAACCCACCAAGACCTTGATGAGATCTTCTAGTCTGAACTGGAGTCATAACATCACCAATGATCTGAGAAGGGGGGTGATTCTTCATTGTGGAAGTGAGAACTCCTCCTTCAAAAAGTCTGGTGTCCTCAACCTCATTCTCCATATTGCTAATATCCTCTTCATCAGACTCTCTTATATCAACATAAGGATGACCTTCTTCATAAGAATTGGAAGGTTCACCTTGTTCAAAAGTGGAAGAGAAAAGATGTGCAAAGGTGTTGTCAACGTCTGAACCTTGTTTGTCAGCGCTTGGGCTAACAACGCTTGAACTGTTGTTGTCAACGTCTGAGCCATCAACGTCTGAATTGGTCTTGTCAGTGCTAGATTTGCCTTTGTCAGCGCCTGAAGTACCATGCATGTTTGTATTTGGTGGTACTTGAAAACCACCATTATCTTGTCCAGCAGCAGCAGCAGCAAAAGCATCTGTCCAAATGGGAATTGTGACATATTCTAATATAGGAGATGCCTTTTCTGCTTGTGATCCAACCTTCTTATGAACCTGTGTACCTGAAACATCAACAACTTGTTCCTCCACAACATTTGAAGTTACCTTCACAATGTCTGGATTAGTGACAGGCATATAATTTAAAGTTCTAGATAAGGGTTCCAAGTCAAACAACCAATTAGGACCACTTTCAGGATCACTAGGTTTATTCTCTAAAAACCTAACATGTACTATTTCAACTATGCGTTTGTCCTCTTTAAGATAAACCCTATAACCCTTGCTCTGGACTGAATACCCCATGAAGTAACCCTCATCACCTTTTGCACTAAATTTCCCTAAGGCATCACTAGTATCCAAGACTACTACATGACAACCAAAAGGTCTAAGAAAACTAATATTAGGTTTTCTACCCCAAAGTAACTCATAAGGTGTTTTGTTCTGAATTTTGTTAACCAATGCTCTATTTTGCACATAGCAAGCTGTATTAACAGCCTCAGCCCAAAAGGCTATAGGAAAGTGAGCATCAGCCAACATTGTTCTGGCTGCTTCAATTAGGGTTCTATTTTTCCTCTCAGCAACCCCATTTTGTTGTGGGGTTCTAGCAATACTAAATTGCCTTGTAATTCCTTTCCTGGCACAGAAATCATCTAGCTTCTTATTCCTAAATTCTACACCATTATCTCTCCTAAGCATTTTAACCTCATTGCCAGACCTCTTCTCAATCTGAGTGATAAAATCAATAAGAACATCAGCTGTGTCACTCTTCATAGCTAGAAAGAATGTCCAAGTAAACCTAGAAAAGTCATCTGTGATAACAAAGCAATATGACTTACCATTCAAACTTTCTATATTGGTTGGACCAAAGAGGTCCATGTGAAGCATATGAAGAGGTCTAGAACTAGTGTGCACCTGTTTAGACTTGAATGAGACCTTGTGCTGCTTGCCTTTAAGACATGCAACACAAGAGTGGTCATTGTGGAAGGCCTTCTCAGGCAAACCATCAACTAAACCAAGCCTCACAAGTCTATTTATATTTATAAAATTTATGTGCCCTAGTCTCCTGTGCCACAAATTACTCTCATCTATTGAGGCCTTATCATAAAAACAAGACATATTATTATTCATTTTAATCCCATTTAAATTAACATTATATATGTCCTTATGCCTAGGTGTTCTGTACTCAATATATTTCTCATCAGGGATCTTAAAATCCTTGCTTAACACCAAACACTCAATATCAGTAAAAAGAAATTTATTTTTGTTATCACACACTTGTGATACACTAAACAAGTTGTAATCAAGTTCTTTTACCAGGAAGACGTTCTCAAAACGCAGATTCTTGGTGAGAAGGGTTCCTTTGCCTGTGATAGTACCATATCCGCCTCCAAAGTATACCTTATCAGCATCTTTAATAGGAGAGAAGTTCGTCAAATAGTCTTCCTTTCCTGTCATGTGCCTTGAGCATCCACTATCCCAATATCCATAATCATTGACCTGTCTTTGAATGCCCTGCACATAAAAAAACAAATTAGTTTTCATTGGGAACCCAAGTCTTAAAAGACTTGGATTCATCTGGTTGTTCAATAAGAACAGACTTAGCTCTCATAACAACCCCATTCTCATCCTTCTTAGGATGAAATACCCAGTTAACCCCAATAGGTTTTGTAATGACTTTTGAAATGTAATTAAATCTATTGCAAGTCACTGAAATCCCATTATCATTAGGGTTTTGATCTTTCTTGGGTCTCCATGTTAAGCTTGAAGAAGCTTTAGACCCCTTACCTTGTGGTTGCAAATATTTAGGTCTGGTCACGTTTCTGTCAGCGTTAGAATTTGTCCTGTCAACGCTGAAATTACCCTTGTCAGCGTTGAACCTAGGGTTTGCTACAGAAACCCATTGCCTATTTGACCAGGTGTTTGTCTTTTGAAATGGTCTTTGTCCATGAGTGTTAGACCCTCTAGTAAAGAATGGGGCAGGTCTAATCACTTGTGGACTTTGCTGCACACAAGGTTTGGGTCTGACAACGTTTGACTTCCTAACAACGTTGACTTTGTTCTTGTCAGCGCTGAAATTGTTCCTGTCAGCGCTGGCTTTGGGAGCGTTGACACACTTGTATGCCAAGTGTGAAAAGCTACCACATGTGTAACAAGCTTTTCTAGACACAACCTTAGGTCTAGAAGAGAAGAAGCCTGTTCCATGATTGCTAACTTGGATCTTGGGAGACCTAGTATTCCTATACATCTCTGCATATTTAATGGTAGGTCTTCTAACAGTGTTTGAGCCTAGGTCAACAGCTTTACCAGTGACTGGGTTAGTAACCTTAATGGGTGATGACTCATTAGGACTTTCACATAGCAAGCCACCCTTGACAAATAAAGTAGGGTTAGCCTTCTTCCACTCATTCAGATCAGTCAGTTTTTGTTGATACTCTTCAACTGGAGTGACAACTCCTGGTGGAGGAATGAATTCCTCCTCTTGGAGCTCTGGCAAACCAGTCCAAGATAAGTCCCTTTGTTGGACACCATAGAAGTCACCAGCTGGTGGTGGAACCAAAGAGTAATCATTCATCCCAATCCCAGTCATGTCCTTAGGATCCCTTTGTTTAGCTACACAGTCTCCTAGGGTTTGGGTGGCTCTATCAAATCTTTGAATTTTGAGGCCAACATTATCTTTATTATTAATGGCCTCATCTAGCTTAGCCTGTAATTCACCATTAACCCTTTCCATGATGTTTCTAATATCCATACTACCCTCTAACTCATGTTTTAAGATATTGATTTTATCTTTTAAGTCAAATTCCATTTTCTTGTATTCAGAAACGGTTTTCTCAGTTTCAGTAAGAGCTAGTTGGTAATTAGACAATTTACATCTTTCAGTACTCATATCATCTTTTAATTTTAACACCTCTTTGTTAAGTCTTTCAGTATTTAACCTACAACCTTTGCTACAAAAAGCGTCATCATATACCTCATTATCAGATGAAGAGGAGGAGTGTGCCATGAGAGCATATTCAACATGCTCTTCTTCTTCAATATCAGCAACCAAAGCTTTATCCTCTTCAACATTCTTAGCTAGATAGCTCCAATCCCATCCCATACCATCAATTCCTTGAACTGCAACCATGGCTTTGGAATCCTGAGCTTTCACAATCTGACTTGAGGGTTTACCAGCATCAGATCTTCTAGGAGATCTGCATTCCCTCATGAAGTGCCCCATACGATGGCAGTTGTAGCATTCAACTTTGGATTTGTCAAATTCAGCTGTGTCTTTAGCATTGAAGGTCATTTTCTTCTTAAACCTTCTGTTCCACCTGTTTGCTCTTATACTAGCAAGAGCCATGTTCCACTTGATGTCCATCTCTTCCAAGTGCTCATCACTTATCTGCTCAAGGTCCTCATATGTAATCACTGAACCATTGGGCAAAGAAGCAATGTAAGCACAAACAGTATCCAAATCCAAACCAGCAGGTTTAACTCTTGGGGAGTCATTCTTGAATGTGTCAGCGTCTGAATAGGAGACGTTGACAGGACTTGTTCCAGCGCTGACATATGATGATCCAGTAACTGGATGCATATAAGAGTCCTTCTGATTGAATTGACCTTCACTATGAGAGAAGAAGGCCATGTTGCTGGTGGTAGATTTGCTTCCATGCTCTAAAAGAGTTTCATCTTCCAACAGCCTTAGTTTGTTGTAGATGTCATCAAACGAGGAGCTCTTGTAAGTATTGTTGGCAAGAATAGATCTTGCCTCAATCTTCCATGCCTCACCAAGACTTTTAAGAAAGGTAGAATTGATGTCAACATCACCAACTTGTGTCCCCATGAAGGACAACTTGCTTCTAATGTCAAGCAATCTGCTTCTCACACTACTCAATTTTTCATTGGGTTGAGCTTTGAAGACAGCATAATCATGCAGAAGTTGCTTTTTCTTTTCGTCCTTAGTGTCTGCATTGCCACCATATGCAACTTCAAGAGCTTCCCAAAGATCTTTAGCAGATTCATAGCCTCTATATTTATGCTGGTTTTCTTGTCCCAAAGAGACTTTCAGAATATTTAGGGCTTTCAGGTCAACCCTTTTCTTTGCAATGTCATCAGCAGCCACAGCTCTACCATCTCCAGGTTTTTCTCTCTTATCCTCTTCAGAACATCCAGCAACAGCTGATCTTTGAGCAATGACATTAAGAATCTTTTGAGCCTTATTGAATGTGTTTCCATATTCAATAATCTCCCATAGTGTGTAGTCACAGATCCCCAGATATTGTTCAAAGTTGAATTTCCACAAGTCAAAGTTGGTTGCATCAAGCATGGGAATCTTGATGTTTGGTAAGGCTGAGGACGAGGAGGTTATTGCTTCAGACATGATGTTGTTAGGGTTTCTGAGAAAATTAGGGTTTTGGTGATTTTTAGGGTTTTGGTGTTCTTTAAGATCAAAAGTTCCTCAACAAGCTCTGATACCACTTGTTGATCCCAAACTTAGATCGATTAGCTTTGTGTATACGAGATTAGATCAAGTAATACACGTAGAGAAACCTTTGTATATGATTATGAATCTAAGTGTTATGCGGAATTTAACACTTAAACAAGAACACAAGATGATATAAACAAACTTTCACTTTGATTATCAATATCAAACTTGCTTACAATTAAAGTAGTTTACGAATGAAAACTTATATGAAACTTTAACCTAAAGGTCTTCTTTTATAGACATAAGAAGCCTTGTACAATAATCTACGTATCAGCTATTCTAGGTAAAGATAAATATAGAAAATACATTGTTGTTCCTATCTTTACTAGAAGTATTCTAGAATATAATACACGCGTAGAATATATCTTCCATCAGTGCTTGTCTTCAATGTATCAACGCTTGACTTTATCTTGTCAACGCTTGAGCTGTCAGCGCTTGTTTTGTTCTTGTCAACGCTTGTTTTGTTCTTGTCAGCGCTCAAGTGATCTGGCCTTAATTTATTCCCAACATGATTGATAGTGAAGGTGTTCGTGTGGATCCTACTAAGATTGAGTCAATTAAGGATTGGTCAGTGCCGAAGACGCCGACTGAAGTTCGCCATTTTCTTGGTTTAGCTGGATATTATAGAAGGTTTATCGAGAAGTTTTCGCTCATTGCTAAGCCGTTGACCAAGCTTACGAAAAAGAATTGAGTGTTTGAATGGGGATTGGAAGAGGAATCTGCATTTAGTACGCTGAAGGATAAGTTGTGTTCTGCGCGGATATTGTCTTTGCCAGAAGGATCTGAGGATTTTGTAATGTACTGTGACGCATCTCATAAAGGATTTGGAGCTGTGTTGAGGCAAAGGGAGAAAGTAATAGCATATGCATCTAGACAATTGAGGAAGCATGAAGAGAATTATACTACTCATGATTTAGAACTTGGGGCTGTGATTTTTGCTTTAAAGCTATGGAGACACTACTTGTATGGAACCAAGTGTGTGGTTTTCACTGATCAAAAGAGTTTGCAGTATATTTTGGATCAAAAGGAATTGAATATGAGGCAAAGGAGATGGGTTGAGTTGCTGAGTGATTATGACTGCGAGATTTGTTACCATCCTGGTAAAGCGAATGTGGTAGCTGATGCACTTAGTAGAAAGGAAAGAGATAAGTCTATAAGAGTTAGAGCTTTGACAATGATGGAAAGTGTTGATTTGACAGAAACGATATTGAAAGCCCAAGCTAATGGTTTGAAGGAAGAGAATGTTGAGGCAGAAAATTTGGGTAGATAGTTGAAACCATAGTTTGAAATAAGGTCAAATGGATTGAGGTATTTTGAGAATAGGATTTGGTTACCATTGTGTCTGTCTGAGGAAGGTTCTTTAGGAGTGCGAGATTTGGTGATGAATGAATCTCATAAGTCGAAGTATTCAATACATCCTGGATCGGACAAGATGTATCAAGATCTTAAGAAAGTTTATTCGTGGCCGAATATGAAGGCAGATATAGCAAAGTATGTTAATAAGTGTTTAACTTGTGCGAAGGTGAAAGCTGAACATAAGAAACCGTCTGGATTATTAGTGAAACCTGAGATTCCTGAGTGGAAATGGGAGAAGATTACTATGGATTTTGTGACAAGTTTGCCAAGGACTGCAAATGGCTGTGATATGATATGGGTGATTGTAGATAGATTGACTAAGTCTGCTCACTTTTTTTCCAATGAAGAAGACGGATAGTATGGAGAGGTTAACAACAGTGTATGTGAAGAAGATTGTTTGTCGACATGGTGTGCCTTTGTTGATAATTTTTGATCGTGATAGTAGGTTTACTTCAGAATTTTGGAAGTCTTTGAAGAAAGCGATGGGAACGGAGTTATGTTTAAGTACAACATATCATCCGGAAACTGATGGACAAAGTGAGAGAACGATTCAAACGTTAGAGGATATGCTTCGTGCATGTGTGATTGACTTTGGAAATGGTTGGGATAAGCTTTTGCCATTGGTTGAATTTTCGTACAATAAAAGTTATCATGCTAGTTTAAAAGCCGCTCCATTTGAAGCTTTGTATGGACGTAAGTGTAGATCACCAGTGTGTTGGAGTGAGGTAGGAGAAAGTCAATTGACTGGGCCTGAAATCATATTTGAGACGACTGAAAAGATTGTGCAAATTAAGAAGCGTTTGTTATCTGCCAGAAGTAGACAAAAGAGTTACGCTGATAACCGAAGGAAACCGTTGGAATTTGAAGTAGGAGACATGGTTATGCTAAAGGTATCTCCATGGAAAGGAGTAATTCGTTTTGGAAAGAGAGGAAAGTTGAGCCCGAGATATATTGGACCATTTAAGATTATCCAAAGGATTAGATTGGTTGCTTATAAGTTAGAGTTTCCTGATGAGCTTAAGGCTATTCATAATACTTTTCATGTGTCTAATTTGAAGAAGTGTTTAGCTGAAAGGGATGTGGTGATTCCATTGGAGGAAATTCAACTTGATGATAAGTTGCATTTTATAGAGGAACCTGTAGAGATTATGGATAGGGAAGTTAAGAAATTGAAGCATAGTAGGATCCCGATTGTGAAGGTGAGATGGAACTCTAGACGTGGGCCAGAGTTTACGTGGGAACATGAGGATTTCTTTAAGGACAAGTATCCTCATTTGTTTAGGAAGGATTAAGCGCCGTGGACGTAGCTTCTTTTAAGAAGGGGGGATGTGACAACCTAAAACCGAGGTCATTACTTAATCTTATTTTATGATTATTTTTGAAATTTTTGGATGAGTTTGAATGATATTTATTTTTGGAGGTTTAAGTTTAAACAGATGTTGGAAGGTTTATATTTAATATTTAATAAGTATAAGGAGTATTAGCAAGCGTGATGTCGATGGATGCCAAATATTTTATGTTTTATTGTCGGTTGTTCGATTTTTGTCATTTTTGATGTTTTATTTTAAATGACATGTTAAGTCGAGTCGGGAGTCGATATTATTATATTTTAGGTACGTTTTAAATTTTTAAAAGTATCTTTATGAAACCCGAGCCCCATAAATATTTTCAAAATTGACTAATAGTTATTTCCCGCTTTTTAGCTAACTATTTTCATTTTGAGCCACAACTATTGCAAAATTACAACCAAGGTCCCTCAAGCACTATATATAAACCCAAAAATAACACACACTTCGCAAATTCACCCACCAAAAATCTTCCACTCTCTCTCTCTCTTTTCTTTGTTTAGCTGTGACTTCACCCACCACCCCAAACCCATACAATATTCAATTTTGCTCCATTTTGATCATGAATTGAGCTAAACTAAAACAAGTCCCTATCTTAGAATTTATCAAGGATCATTTTGGTGTAAGAAAATCATACATGCAAGGCTTTTTATATTTTTCATGTTGGTAGGTGAAAGCCATGATCATGCATGGTATTCTTGGCATGATCAATGGTGATTCTTGCAAGAATTTTGTTAAAAACTTGATTTTGATCTAAAGGTTTTTATTTTTATGATTATTTGAATGTCATGGTTCATATATATTGATGTTAGGGTATAGGAATGATCATTTTCATGGTTGGTTTTGATCAAAAAGGTGATTTTATACAAGTTTTTAATGGTCATTTTATAACAGTAAGTAAACTGTAAAATCCGAATTTTTATGTTTCGAAAATGGCTTAACTTATAGCCTAGGGTTGTAGATAATTTGATTAGCTTCGATTTGATATAAAGTAGAGCTTCTAGCTCCAAACGAGCGCGAAGTTATGATGTTTTGATTATTCGTGTACCGGGAGACGAGTATCTGCACTACATATAGTTGTTGTCGATATTTGGATCGAATCTCGGGGACTATAAATTAAAGTTTTGAAATATGTAACCTACTGATAATGAAGTGTTAACCTTAGAAGTTGAGTTTACTTTAAAACCCGAGTGTCGGTTTTGTAAACGGACTCGTTTAAAGAAGTTAAAACGGTTGTATGAAAAATTAACGTAAATTTGTTCGAATTTTGTAGTTTGAAGATGAGTCGGGTAAAGGACTTTAAAAGTAAATTCATTTGATAAACTTGTAGGAGGACTTTCTATATATAGTAAGTTAGTTTATCGAGTCGTTTCATAAACGTTTGACGAGTTTAAAAAGGGATAAATAAGCTAGTACATGTAGTATGTACCGGCGGACTTTGTATAAATGTGTAGTAGAGTATAATGAAGTTATTTATGTTGATTTCTCTTGAGTTTATCTTGATTTTATAAGTTTGAGTTTGATGTAGTTATGTATGATTTATTTCTCGAGTCATTATTAATGAACGCGCCTTATTTGATAGGTAGCGGTTCTCGTGTTTGAAAGGCATCCATTATCATCGACGATCATCTCACTAGATCTCTTATACTAAGGTGAGTCTGTAGCCTCGCTTTTCATGCTAGCTACTAAATGTTTTATACCCGCGAGGGGAATACATGCTATTTGAAAATAAATGAACACAAGTCATGAGTAATTGTTGGACCCGAATGTTGCCTAAGTTGTTTACGTTGTATTGAGTACCTTGTTGCTAAAGACCCTAAATTCATGAGCCGTTAACTATCTTCTGACTTGATGTTGTGAGTCGGGAATAGCCGCTTATTCTAATGATAGTACTATTGGGTTGACCACCCTATCTGAGACCAGGGCATTACGTTGAGTAACCTCTGGGAAGGATAATTTACGGGAATAAGAATGTGGTATTCTAGTAACTGATACCCTAGAGGGGAAATGGTTTTATTCTAGTCACGCCGGCATTTGGCGTGGGTGACTATTTGGTTAAGGGGTCGATGTCATGAGCTTAACACAATGTTTATTATTTCCTTGAATATAGATTGTGTGTACGACAATTCTATAAATGATTATGATTGATTTTCCTCTTGTGTTCAAATGTGATTTGATAAACCTATAGACTCGCTCAACATTATTGTTGACTCGTTTTAGCATGTATTTCAGGTAATAGGAAGTGATGGAGAATGGAGCTTTGCTGTGAAGGTTGTGGCTTGGCTTTTGGATGAATGTTGGTCTAAAAACTATTTATATCATTTACTGTTGAACAATTTATGTTATGTTGGTGTACTGTACTAAACTTGTGATGGTTGTTGGTCGAGATCCATGGGCGTGGAAATCATTATTCATGAATCAATTGAGCTTACTAGGATAATCAACCTTCATATGATAAACATAGCGGAATTAGAACATTGATTACAAACAAGGTGTTTCTCTTCCAACCTTTACTTCTCATTAAACGTTAGCACTCAAACCCTAGGCGTGTTTACAAAGAACACACATGCCTAGAACACGACGCACGCTTTATGACTAGATTGTGAATAATGGGAATGATTATTCACGTAGGGTGTATGTGTTTATATACTACACATACCCCTTCTTACAAGAAATCTAATTACACTAGAAGTCCCTCCATCTTTTGCTAATAAGTCCTTCTTGTTGTATGAAAGGGCTCCATATTCTTGTAAATCTTTCTTTTTGCATATAATTCCTTCTTGTTTCATTATTCTTGTTTTGTCTCATCAAATTAATTCCCAACAATCTTCCCCTATTTGATGATGACGAAAACAATATTCAAATCTTGATTTTTCACGAATGAAACAAGCTTCCCTTTAAAGTAAGATTTCTTGTAAAACATATCACCACATAAAAATAAGTTGCATACCTTGATCTTTGAATCTTCTTCCCCTTTTTGTCACATCCAATAGGGGTCTTCTAAAGATAAAAATCTAATAAACTCTTCCCCTTGAGTGGTGCATGTAAATGAATCACGAACCATGTAGACTCTAATTGTAGACTACGAATGAAGAAAAATGAATATAACCTATTTGTTGAAGAAGTGGAATCTCCCAAACTTGTACCTTATATCTTGCACTATCCACGTGACGTCGAACTTATATGAGTGCTTATAAGTAGACCTCGATCTCTTGTCAAAATCCTCATCCTTTTGTGAGACACTAAGCACGATAATGTAACTCCTTCAAGTGATAGCAAGGTATCTAGTTGCTAGATATGACAAGTCTTCGTCACCATTCATGTAAGCACGAACAAGTTATCTCAAAAGAGAGGCAAGAATCTATTGAGATATGATAAAATACAAACCTGCGAAAAACAACTCTAACACCAAATAAGCAATAATCAATCGTCTTCTTCGAAACCTCCAATTGCAATGAAAATGATTTAAGTACAATATCATCCTCTTCTTTTATGCAACTGCTGCCTCTGTCGGCGTTCTGCTTCTAATCTAAGTCGGTACGTAACCGCAAGGTTAGCCTTGTCACATAATCAAATAAAACTTCATTGCACCAAACACAATCTTCATAAACGAGCCATAAAATTTTAAAGAGTCAGTTCTGTCCGAGATCCTTTGTCATCCAATATATCTGATGTATGAATTGTCAGATATGAGGCGATACGTGTCAGCGCTTAAAAACAATATATCGGACAACACGCTGTCAACGTCTAAATTACAACGTGTCAGCGTCTTCTTTGTCAGCGTGTATTTTATTCTTGTCAACGGCTCGACTCAGCCACTGACACCATCTGTGGCTAAATAACTCATGACAGCGGCTAAATAATACTCTGTCAGCGGCTGCATCATATATATCCCATTGCATTCAACTTGAACTTGAGTGGACCAATATATATAAAATCCAAGGAACAGCAATTTTGGATTCAAACTACACCAAAATCTCCACCTCAATGCGTCCAGTTCGTTAGTATCAACAAAAGTGATTATTATTACTTTTAGCTTGGGACCATCAAATCCACGTGAAGACATTAGAACAAATCTCCAACAATTCTCCATGTGAACACACTTTTATTGACTCAACAAGAATTGTAAATTGCATCTTCGCCCACTAATATTCAAACAATACCCAATCCTTGTTACTCACGTCTTTTGCTCTTTGACTATTG
Organism: Glebionis coronaria; assembly: GCA_025667525.1. NCBI lineage: Eukaryota > Viridiplantae > Streptophyta > Magnoliopsida > Asterales > Asteraceae > Glebionis > Glebionis coronaria. The sequence goes on along the minus strand of CM046875.1, from coordinate 360,912,113 downwards.
GCCCACATCCATAACACTATTCTAATGTTCACGTCTGCCTCCTTTTAACATACGAGCATATTGCATTTTGACCAATACAAACAATAATAAACAAAGAGCATAGAAACCTTTACCTCGTATCAACTAATGTGACAAACTGTCTCATTGCTTTTAACTTTTTCAAAAACTCTAACATCACGTGAACACTAATCTGCTTGGTGGTCCCATGAAGATACATAAATCCCACATTGTCTTTTGATCAGACAAACAATATCCTACACGGACTACTCATACAGTACCCCACATTCTTTTGTACAAAACGACCATGCTTGTGAGCAAATACACCTTAATGTTTAAACCCATGTGATCACTTTTCATAACTTTCACGTGATGGCAGTAGCTTTCAACTTTTTTGTTAATGCAATAATGCCTAAAAACGTTACTTACATTTTTCGGTCTCGCTTTGTTTTGATTACGACAATATGTAAAAACAAGCATTTACGAAAACAACAAAAAACGAATTCTTGAGTTCAAGTATTTTTTCATTTTACCCATTTTCACTTAAGGTATGAATAAACAAGTACTAACCTTAATCAAGTGATCAAGTGATTTAAACTTTCTTAAAACTCACTTTTTATTAAGTGTGACAAGTTTTTATTAAACTTTCTTTTTAAGAAAATGTTTTATTAAATTAATTATTTGAAATTTGAAAATGGCATATTCTTATTTGGTTAAGAATATTCTTTCAGGATATTTTTTATATCCAGATAAGACCTCCATCACTTAAGGACAAAAAATGGAGCGGAGTCTAGGCAGCGGTTCTCTAGTGCCTAGGCGGTTCCTTATCGATAAGGAACCGTCGGCTGAGCTAAGGAACCGTGGCCAGATATATCCGTTGGGCCTTTGTCCTATAAATAGTGGACCATTCTCAGCTTTTCAAATCACCTCTTTTGCACATCTATTTCCAGATTCAAACCCTCTTCTTTAATCACTCAAATCTTTGATCTTTTGTTTGATTACTAGTTGTTTAAGAAGTGAATCTTGTTCTTCCATCCCTTCCCTCCAAGTGCAAAGAGAAGAATACTATCCTCGAGAAGTGTTGATTCCACCACCAAAGATCCATTGAAGATCTACTTTTATACATTTGTTGTTGTGTCTTAGTTGAGAACATCCAAGTAGTTATGTTTATTTGGAAGTTGTGTATGTACTAAGTAAAGTTGTGTAGATTGGTCCTAGCTACGATTAGGGCTCGACTTTTAGCTTAGAGTCGGAAATTGGTTAAGCGACGTGTACGGTTTTCTCCACCATAAGGAGCTTGTTGTGTAGTGAACTCTCGAGTAAAGAGTACTCGAGGAGTGGAGTAGGAACGAGGAGTGAGCTTCGTTGCCGAACCACTATAAATCCTTGGTGTTCGGTTTGATCTTTCTTTACCCTTAACTCTTTACATTCTTTTTTCTTTGTGCATATATATTTGTTAGTATTAGCTTAGTTACACTATCATTGTTCATATTGTGCATAAGAAGATTTCACACATTTCCTCAAGTCTAAGTTTTTGAAAAAGGATTTTTGAAAACCACCTTTTAACAAGTAAATTATAAGAAACTATTCACCCCCCCCCCCCTTCTAGTTTCTACAATTGGTATCAGAGAGTGGTTGCTCAAGTATATTGTATTTTAAAACTTGAATCGATATATGGATTCCAACAAGTACCTAGAAGGTCAATCTATGCAAAGACCACCGCTTTTTGAAACCGATAGTTTTATCTATTGGAAAAATAGATTTGAAACTTATGTGAAATCAAAAGATTTAGATATTTGGCATGTTATTACTAATGGTGATTTTTTACCTTATCAATTTAATGAAGTTTCTAAAACAAAAGAATTGGTCACTTTTTACAAAGCTAATGACGATACTAAAAAGAAACTTTCAAAAAATAATGAGGCTAAAATGGTGATTTATAATGCTTTACCTAAGAAAGAGTATGAAAGAATTTTTATGTGTGAAACCTCTAAAGATATTTGGAACACTCTTTTAGTAACCCACCAAGGTAATAGCCAAGTCAAAGAAAGCAAAATCGATCTTCTTGTCCAACAATATGAACAATTTGTCATCTTAGAAGATGAAACTATTGATAGTGCATTTGCTAGGTTTAACACCATTATTACCAGTCTAAAAACACTTGATGAAGGTTTTTTTAGCAAGAACAATGTTAGGAAGTTTCTAAGGGCTTTACATCCAAAGTGGAGAGGAAAAGTCACGGCGATTAAAGAATCGAAAGATCTCTCAACTTTATCACTCGATGAACTCATAGGCAACTTGAAGGTTCATGAGATGATAATTTTGAAGGACTCGGAATTAGTGAAAACCAAGAGTGAAAGGAAATCTCTTGCACTTAAAGCCAAGAAGGCACAAAGTGACCACGATAGTTCCTCGGAAAGCGATGACGAGGAGTATGCATTGGCGGTGAGAGATTTCAAGAAGTTCTTCAAGAGACGAGGTCAACACGTTAGGAAACCCAACAATGACAAGAAACCATTATCAAAGAATCGGTTTGCCAAGAAAGAAAAAGGTGATAGGAATTGCTTTAGATGTGGTGATCTAAATCACTTCATTGGTGATTTTCCAAAGCCCGCTCGCGATAAGAACCACACGGCGTTCGTTAGTGGCGCTTGGAGAGATAGCGGTGAAAATGATGATGACAACCCCAAAGAGGAGAAATGTCTTATGGCTCACACTTCTAAAGAGGTACATTCTGAAACCGAATATTATAGTTATGATAGCTCCACCTTTGATGATATTGAATTTGAAGGCAAAGATGATAGTTTACACAAACTTAGTCCCAAATTCATAGAAAAGAACAAAACCTTAAAATCAACCAAAACTAAGCTCGAAAATGAGATCAATGAACTTAGGGAGAAATTAGCTAAACTTGAGAAAAATAAAGAGGTTGACTTAAGTTGCTTAAGTTGTGAGAAACTTAGATTAGAAAATGAAGACCTCAAGAACACCTCCATTAAATTGGAAAAATTCATGAAAGGTACTAGTGCTCTTGATGACATGTTAAACAAACAAGTTCATTCAAAGGAAAGACTTGGTATAGGTTTTAACTCAAATGAAGCCTCAACTAGTGAACCAAAAACAAGTCAGGTTTTCACAAAAACGTCTGCTGTACGCGGTTCCAAATTGTATGGGGCGGTTCCTTATCATATGGAACCGCCGCCATAGATAAGGTACCGCGGCCAGAGGGTGATTTTGGTGAAAATCCTGAACTTTCTGTAAAGTCTAAGTTAGATGAAAAACCAAAGCATCTTATTGTTAATAAAGTAAAATTACCCATACTTGACAACAATACCGTTGATAAGTTCTACAAGCCATTAAGTAAACCTCTCATGGGAAATAGAAGTTTATCAAGACCATCTTCTACTCCACCTAGAGTACGAAATGTGTCTAAGCCTAGAAGTAGAACAACAACTCCTAGAAAAGATAATCAAAACAATTCGCGACCTAGAAGTAAAACTCCAACACCTAGAAGGAATAATCATAACTCTAAACCTAGATCAAATACACCTAGGAGAAATAATGAACAACAAAATGGTTGCATGAATTACTACCCTCCTCTATTTTGTTCTCCATGGGGAACCCCTCCTTCATTCATGCATCCCAACCAAATGCAAGGGATGTTTGGAACTAGCAATTTTGGACCCATGAGATATTGGGGACCAAATGTTTGATCTTGTGTGTTATTACCTAGATATGCTTGGGAATTAATTTGGAGCCTGATGAGTGGATTAAGGATAGTGGATGTTCTAAACACATGACGGGTAATCGAAGCTTGTTCTCGCATTACAAAGCATACGATGGAGGTAACGTCACATTCGCTAGTAGTCTACGTGGTAATATCATTGGCAAAGGTACTGTTTCTCTTGACTCCATGACCATTGAAAATGTTGAGCACGTAGATAACTTAGGGTTTAACCTTTTAAGTATAGGTCAAATTTGTGATAATAAGTGTAAGGTCATCTTTTCGGAACATGACAGTGAAATCGTAAAAGATGGAAAGGTCATTGGAAAAGGTATTAGAAAGCATGGGCTTTATGTTATGAAGGTCAATAAGAAGTCAAAAGACAACATATGTCTTGCGACTATAGATGATAGTTCTACTCTTTGGCATAGGAGATTAGGGCACGCTAATATGCGTTTAATTCAATCTTTAGTCTCTAAGGAGTTGGTAAGACACCTCCCCAAGATTAAGTTTGATAGTCACTTTTGTGATGCTTGCAAATTTGGAAAGCAAGTTCAATCAAGTCACAAAGCCAAGAATTTGGTTTCGACCTCTCGGTGCTTAGAGCTTCTACATATGGATCTTTTTGGACCTTCCACCATACGGAGTTATGGAGGTAACCTTTATACCCTAGTTATAGTTGATGACTATTCTAGATTCACTTGGACTAGATTTTTGGCATCTAAGAATGAAGCTTTCGATCACCTCGAAATCTTTAGTCGAAGAATTCAAAATCAACTAGGATGTTAAATTGTCTCTATTAGGACGAATCATGGTAGGGAATTTGATAATGAAGTGCAATTTGGTGCCTTTTGTGAAGCTCATGGTATTATCCATAACTTCTCGGCTCCTCGCACTCCACAATCAAATGGGGTAGTTGAAAGGAAGAATAGGACTCTCCAAGAGATGAGTAGGATGATGTTAAACGAGCAATCTTTGCCTCAAAAGTTTTGGTGCAATGCCGTGGACACATCGACTTATATTCTCAACCGAATTCTTACTCGACCTTTCCTAGGAAAGACCCCCTATGAGATTCTTAAAGGTAAGAAACCCTCATTGGAATATTTTAGGGTGTTTGGAAGCAAGTGCTTTATCCTCAACACCAAAGACTACCTTACCAAGTTTGACCCAAAGTCTTACGAAGGTATCCTTTTAGGTTATTCCCAAACTAGCAAAGCCTACATAGTCCTAAATAGAACCACGGGGGTTATTGAAGAATCACTCAACGTAACATTTGATGAAACCCCTCCTTCACCCAAGACACCACCATTGGTTGATGATGACTTGGATGAATTAGAAGTAGTTAAAGCCAAAGAGGTTAGAAAAATAGGAGTTGAAGACCTTAGTGTTGAAAAGGAAGTAAACATTAAGGAATCTAGGGATCATACTCTCAATAATGTCATTGGTGACTTAAATCAAAGGACCCTAAGATCTCAAGTCCAAAACCAAAGCAACTTCTTTTGTTTTGTCTCCTTGATTGAACCAAAGAATGTTAAAGAAGCTTTGACGGATGAGAGTTGGGTCACTGCGATGCAAGAAGAATTGGATCAATTTGTTGCCAATGATATTTGGGAACTTGTTCCTCCACCTGGAAGTTCTACCATTATAGGAACCAAATGGGTATTTAGGAATAAGTTAGATGAGAATGGCGTTGTGTCTCGTAACAAGGCTAGACTTGTAGCTCAAGGCTATAATCAACAAGAAGGTATTGATTATGACGAGACATATGCACCGGTAGCTAGATTAGAATCCACTAGAATCCTCTTAGCCTACGCTTGTGCCTTAGATTTTAAGCTTAAACAAATGGATGTAAAGAGTGTATTTCTTAATGGTTTGATCAATGAGGAGGTATATGTAACACCCCCACAAATGCTATGCGCAGTGGAACTACAACATTGGGTGCTACACAGTATTCATTGCACACAAGATATATCAAACGACTCTAAAAAGACGTCGACTAAAAACTTGAATTAAAAATTGTTAGATGATACATGTCCACGGTTTTTCCAACCCCACTTGGTACAACAGAGTTTAGCGTTTTCGGTCCCCATGAATCTCGACCCAAGAATTTCAGTTTCACAACAACATAACATTTAAAATTAAAAATTGTTTAAGTAGGAAAGGGAGGAAAAACAAGCAGACTCCAAGCCATACACACAACATCCATCCCATGCACGCTCCATTCTACACTTCAGCGGTTACCTGAAACACATGCCAAAATTTGGTCAACGAAAACGTTGAGTGGAATTCATAGGTTTTACAATTCATTTGAACGTATATAAAATAAAAACCATTCATGATCATTCATAGACTTGTCGATCAAACAATCTATATTCAGGATACTGACAATTGTGTTTAAGCTCATGACACTAATCCGTTAACTCAATCACCCGCGTAATAATTACCGGCGTGATTCAGATGAAACCAGTTCCCCTTCTAAAGGCATCAGTTGCAATTATACCTTATCTCTCATACAAGATAATCTACCGTAGAACTTACTCAACGTACAGCTTCTCGGCTAGCATTGGGTCGTTAGCCCCGTAGTACTACAAATTGTATAAGAGGCTATTTCCCCCTACTCGAGGGCAGGACAATAGTTAATAGTTCATGAAATTAGGGTCTTTTGCAACTAGGTACTCAACACAATTTCTAAGGCAACATTCGGGTCTAACAATCATTCATGATATACGTTCCTTTTAAAAACTAGCATGCATTTCCCTCGCGGGTAAAACAATTTGAAATAAATATAAGCGAGGCTATAAATTCACACCTTATATATTAAGTAGTCGGTAGTTCGAGAGATGATCACTGACGACGATACGGATGCCCGGGTAAATCAACACCTATCAACAAATAACGCGTAATGAGTAATCTCATTTTAAATACCTTACGGTACTGTATAAAGTACATAGATACTAGTCACTTAGGACAAATTATAACTCACGCCAAAACAAAACAACAAGCATCACTCATTTTACACCATTCGTTCTTATTATTTACGTTATCCATTTTTACTCATTTTCGCCGGTACTTACCGAAAGTACGGGCTGTTTTACTATATTTAACCATTCCTATAAAATTTGACAAAATTCTCAAAAATTCTATAAGACCTGTAGATAACACATTTTTAATCTCAATAAAAGTTTTTACTTCTACGACCCGTTACGCAACGCTTTTCCAAAAACTACATTTTCCGGGCTGAAATTGTACATCGACCAACTTGGACCTCTTTGACCTATTTGAAATGCACCTTTGACTTCTTTGACTCCTAAGTCAACTTATAGACTCAATTACACAGGTGTGTGACCAAAATTTGACCCTTGACCATTTACCAATTCATACTTGTGGTCCTCGGGATTTGACTAAAACTATACATAAATTCGGATTATGAAAGTTCTCGTCTCCCGGTACTCGATCTTTAAAACCTCATAACTTTTAGCTCGTTTTGAGTCACGGGCTCTACCTTATACCAAATTAAAGCTAAGAAGACCCTCTATGACTACATTTAGTTATCTAGACCTGTAGGAAAAATTATTTTTAAGAAAAGGTCCTAAACTTTCTGCCTAAATTTGACCATACCAAAATCACACTTAAGCTCGATTCCAAACCTATTAATCATTACTAGGCTTCATCCTAAGCATTCCCAATCATAACCAAACACAAATTTTCAGTCCTAACCCCTATTGATCAACAACCTCATTATCTAAAAACCTAAAAACAAACATGCAATCACTTATACCCATCTAAAACACCAATAAACACAATACCAAACATAACAACAATGCTCAAAATCATCAACCACCATGGCTCCCCAAACACCCCCTTGTGCCGTGGGGTTTGGGTGACCAAATCACCACAACCAAATTAATTTTGGTGGGTTTTATTGGTGATTATACTCACACTATACATGAATTTAACATGCATCAATACAGTTAGCCTCAAAAACGAATTTGAATGATCTTGAAAATTTTTGGAAAATTTTTGTTAATGCATGTTTAATTTAACCATGGATTAACACTCACCAATGGATTTTAGAAGGTGGTTTAAGGTTAGTTTTTGTCAAAACTCAAAAAAAATGGTGGTGGTGGTTTTGGGGTGTAGCCGTCGGCCTAAGAACAAGAGGGAGAGAGTGTTTTGTTTTTTTTTTGTTAAATGTTTCTATGTGTTTGTGTTTGTCCTTTTTGTGAAAATTGGGAGGACCAAAGTGCAATTAAAGGTTTCTTTTGGCCTTAAGTAAAAACGTCACTAAAACTTTGCGGGATCGACTCACTAGTCAATTTAGAAAATTTTATGGGAGTCGGAAATCATCCCGAACACTCCAAAATACTTTTAGGACACTTTAAATGTACTCGGAAGGCTATAAAACTCACCCGACTCAACTTAACATGAACCGTAAGTAAAATTCTCGAAAAATTACATTATCGATAAATCGTCAATAATTATAGAAATTTGGGCATCCATCGGGATCGTAATCGTCATCGTCCTTCTTGAATCGTCAATCATAAAAGTTATAACCTCGAACATCGGCTTTAACCAATATACTTATATTTATAGAAATTAAAATTTATTAAAAATTTCAAAAATTAGCGTAATTTAGGGTAACGTTAATGACCTCGGTTCTAGGGTGTCACATCCACCCCTCCTTAAAGAGAGCGACGTCCCGGCGCTCGCCTCTTCTTGTACTCACATTTCGTTCTACTGGAACAGATGAGGATACCTTTCCTTGAAAAAGTCCTCACGTTCCCAAGTGTATTCCGGTCCACGCTTAGAATTCCATCGAACCTTCACAATAGGAATTCTACTACGCTTCAGCCTCTTGACCTCTCGGTCCATAATTTCCACAGGTTCTTCCACAAAATGCATTTTGTCGTCCAGTCGAATCTCGTCCAAAGGAATCACCAATTCCTTATCCGCCAAACTCTTCTTCAGGTTCGATACGTGAAACGTGTCGTGAATAGCACTAAGCTCGCTCGGCAATTCTAACTTGTACGCTACTGGTCCAATTCGTTCAACGATCTTAAATGGTCCAATATACCTCGGACTCAACTTTCCTTTCTTCCCAAAACGAATTACACCCTTCCACGGCGATACCTTGAGCATAACCATATCTCCAACTTCAAACTCCAACGGTTTCCTTCTGTTATCGGCATAACTCTTCTGTCGGCTTCTCGCAGCAAGTAGTCGATTCTTGATTTGCACAATCTTCTCTGTCGTTTCTAAAACCATTTCGGGTCCAGTCAATTGACTTTCTCCTACTTCACTCCAACACACAGGCGATCTACACTTCCTTCCATACAATGCTTCGAACGGTGCTGCCTTGATACTCGCATGATAACTATTATTATACGAAAACTCCACTAGAGGCAAGTGGCGTTCCCAACTTCCTCCAAAATCAATCACGCATGCTCGGAGCATGTCCTCCATCGTCTGAATAGTTCGTTCACTCTGGCCGTCAGTTTCCGGGTGATAAGCCGTACTTAAACTCAATTCAGTGCCCATCGCACGTTGAAGCGATTTCCAAAATTCCGAAGTAAATCTACTGTCGCGATCCGAAATGATCGATAACGGCACTCCATGTCTGCAGACGATCTCTTTCACGTACACACTGGCGAGCTTTTCCATGCTGTCCGTCTTCTTCATAGGTAAGAAATGAGCAGATTTCGTTAACCTATCCACTATTACCCATATCATATCACATCCACTAGGAGTTCTAGGTAAACCCGTCACGAAATCCATAGCGATTTTCTCCCATTTCCATTCTGGGATCTCTGGTTGTACCAACAATCCAGATGGTTTCTTATGTTCTGCTTGAACCTTCGCGCAAGTCAAACACTTACTAACGTAACGAGCAATATCCGCCTTCATATTCGGCCACCAATAAACTTTCTTCAGGTCGTGGTACATTTTATCCGATCCAGAATGTATCGAATACTTCGACTTATGAGACTCATTCATAACCAATTCTCGAACTCCAGGCTTTCCTTCCTCAGATGAACACAATGGTAACCAAATCTGATTTTCAAAATATCTCAGTCCGTCTGACCTAATCACAAAAAGAGGTTTCAACATTCGTCCCAAGTTCTCAGCTTCAATATTCCCTTTCATTAGTCCCCTCTCTTGAGCCTTCAGTATAGTTTCGGTTAAGTCAACGCTCTCAGTCATCACCAAAGCTCTGACCCTCAAAGGTTTCTCCCGTTCCTTCCTACTCAGTGCATCCGCTACAACATTCGCCTTGCCAGGGTGGTAGCGAATTTCGCAGTCGTAATCACTTAGTAGTTCAACCCATCGTCTCTGTCGCATATTCAACTCCTTTTGATCTAAAATGTGCTGCAAACTCTTGTGGTCAGTGAATAAAACACACTTCGTCCTATACAAATAGTGTCTCCACAACTTCAATGCAAAAACTACAGCTCCTAATTCCAAATCGTGCGTCGTATAGTTCTCCTCATTCTTCCTCAGTTGCCTCGACGCGTAAGCTATCACCTTTTCACGTTGCATCAATACCGCTCCATAACCCTTACGAGATGCATCACAATACACTACGAAGTCTTCGGTTCCTTCAGGCAATGACAATATCGGTGCGGAACATAACTTGTCCTTGAGCGTTTTGAAAGCGAGTTCTTCCTCATTTCCCCATTCATACACCCTATTCTTTTCGGTAAGCCTTGTCAATGGTTTTGCAATCATCGAAAATCCTTCAATGAACCTTCGATAATACCCAGCTAAACCAAGGAATTGTCGAACTTCAGTCGGCGTTGTCGGTGCCGACCATTCCCTGATCGCTTCGACCTTGGCAGGATCCACACGAACTCCCTTGCTATCAATCACGTGACCTAGGAACTGCACGGATTCTAACCAAAACTCACACTTCGAGAACTTCGCATACAACTTCTCCTTCTTTAACAACTCCAAAATCTTCCTCAGGTGCTTCTCGTGCTCCTCCTTACTCTTAGAGTAAATAAGTATATCATCGATGAAAACAATAACAAACTTATCTAGATACGGCTTGCACACGCGATTCATGAGGTCCATGAATACAGCAGGCGCGTTTGTCAACCCAAACGGCATCACTCGAAATTCAAAGTGTCCATACCGCGTACGAAAGGCAGTTACAGGAATATCCTCCTCTCTTACACGCAGTTGATGATACCCTGATCTTAAATCGATCTTTGAGTATACACTGGAACCTTGCAATTGATCAAACAAATCGTCAATCCTCGGTAATGGGTACCGATTCTTAACCGTCAGCTTATTGAGTTCCCTATAGTCAATACACATCCGAAATGAACCATCTTTCTTCTTCACAAACAACACTGGCGCTCCCCAAGGTGATGAGCTCGGCCTAATAAATCCCTTGTCCATCATTTCCTTCAGTTGATCCGATAACTCCTTTAACTCGGATGGTGCTAAGCGATAAGGTGCACGCGCGACCGGCGCAGCTCCTGGCACCAAATCAATTCGAAACTCAACCTCACGGGTGGGTGGTAAACCTGGCAACTCGTCTGGAAAAACTTCCGGATAATCGCAGATAACAGGTACCTCTTCAATCCTCGCCTCTAAATCACCATCACTCGAAACTTGTGCCAAAAACACATCGCATCCGCTCTCTACATACTTCATCATTCTCAAACAGGAAATCACTTTCAAACGAGAAGCGCATTCATCTCCCTTCACCGTCAAGACTTTATTCCTCAACGGAATCTGAACTAATCTCTCGCCACAGACGATCATAGCACTGTGCGCCATTAGCCAATCCATTCCCACAATCACGTCAAACGATCCTAGCTCTATAGGCATCAAGTCGATTTTAAAAGCGTAATTTCCTAACTTCAAGGTACACCCTTTCAGTATAGAATTCGTACTAACAATTTTTCCATCGGCTAACTCGACGTTATAACTAGTCGCTAACAACACCGGTTTTCTATCGATATGACGACTAAATTTAACATCTACAAAACTCTTGTCGGAGCCAGAATCAAACAAAATACTAGCATAACAAGCGTCTAGCAAAAACGTACCGGTAACCACGTTAGGACCCTGTGGTTTATCAGCCGTCCCTACTTGGTATACAGCAGCAGCGTTGTTACCTCCCCGCTTGTTTCCTGCCTTCGGGCAATTCACTTGCACATGGCCTCTCTCTCCACAACCATAACATCCTCTCATTCTGATAGCATTCGCCCCAGTGGCTACTCCTCCCGTTCGGCAACCAGATGTCCTGTGACCTGCTTTTCCACATTTGCCGCATGCAGGCGGGCAATTCCCGACATGGTACAAATTGCACCTACCATAATGGGGATTCACTTTTACTCCTCTGGGGTTCGTCACAGCCCTCATCCCTTCGTTCCTTCGTTGGTTAAACTGCTGATTGCGGTTCTGACCATGGTTGTTTCGATTTCCACCTCGGTTCTGGCCCTGGGATTGATTGCTTTGTGCCGCTTCCCATTTCCTCTTGTTGCCTTCAGCAATGGAGTTCTGCTTGTCCTGGAGATTGACGTCCATCAATGCGTGAGCCATCTGGACCGCTTCATCAAACGACCCAGGTTTTGACGAAGTCGTCTCACCTTTGATATTGCTGGATAAACCTTTTATGTACTGCTTCATCTTCTTGGCATCATTGGCAAAAACATCTGGACACAAAAGGCTTAATTCATTAAACCTCCTGGTGTAAGCAGCGATATCATTGTTCTTCAAGGTCAAGTGCCTTAACTCATCTTCCAATTGACCCAACTCCTCTTCCGGGCAGAACTTCTTAGTCAGCAGAGCTTTTGTCGCCGTCCACGTCCTTGCATTCGCTACAGCCAATCCAACAGTGGCTACTTGGGTGTTCCACCAACTTAACGCATCATCGAGAAACGTAGCAGCCGCAAACTTCACCTTGTCCGCTTCTGCACAACCGCTGATTTCGAAAGTACTTTCAACCTTTTCCAACCATCTTCTAAGTTCTAGAGCTCCACCCGTTCCACGAAATTGCGTGGGACCGCATTTCATAAAACTAGAATAGGTACACACTCTCGGGGCTTGCTGTCTCCCCGCGTTTCTACCCTGGTCCTGATTTCTCCCAGCTCAGTCCGCTTCCAGCGCATTTGCTATAGCTTCCTGAATCATTGTGTTTACACGATCGGCGGTTAACTTTGGAGGCATGGTGTTATCGAATATCTCTTTCTGCAAGACAGGGAAAATAGAAAAACAATGTAAGTATACATATCAAGATTAAGATGGATTTCTCTTTCAAGACATAATATACATACAACGACACATCACTACAGAGTTACTAATATTCATCAATTCACATCACAAAGATCAAATTTAAGACATATCACAGATCATGAAAGGTAACATGGATTGTATTGATAATTAACCAAAATTGTGACAAGTATTGCCACTACAATCGTTCACCACAAAACTTAAGTCCTCAAGTTTTTCGTCATAATGCCATCATACAAAAGTCTAAAACAGTTCTATTACAATGATCAAAGAAAAAAATACAAGACAAGCAACTAGGCATGTGGTGATCCACACGGCCTCTTGGATGGCGGTTCGTCATCATCTTCCTCGGGTTCCTCATCGCTATCGTCCTCGTCCACATCATCTATTTTTCTCTTTCCTTTATCATCCGGCCCACATTCCGTCTCCTTTTTCGTCCCTGATGTAGACCCACACTCAATCGCTACCTGACTTCCCACAGTAATACAAGCACCTCTAGTAGGTGGCTGGATCATGTAGTCATTAGCCTCCATCTCCAAATCGTCCACGAATCTCCAATCTGGGGGCAATGATGCTCTCACTCGATGCTCCCAACTCTGCATCCTTGACAACCTCGCTTGATCTTCCCTAACACGGTCAAGACTAGCGCTTAAATTTGCAACCATCGATCTTAGACTGTTGATATCACTTTTGTTTACATTTCCATCATACTCAACTCTTGCAGTCCTTTCCAACAGTCTTTGGTCTGCCCTTTCATTCTCGTCGAATCTACTGATCACCCTTGATTCCACTATGTACCGCATGCACATCGATTCGTCAAAACCTCTCACAACACGCCGTACGTCATGATAAACTCTCGGTCCGGGGCAGCAAACTCTTGAGATGCCTTGATGAAGAGAATTTGCGCTCACTGCACCTTCGGCTCTTCTGGGGATACCTGGTGCACCAACCAGATGGGAAGTACGCATAGGCCTGGGGCAAGTAGTTCTCCTTTGGTCGGGGTCCTGGGCTTGTACATCGTTCGTCTCAGCTTGTCCTTCAGCTGCTGTTCCAACACTTCCCCCCTCGCGACCTATGACGTAATCGTTTCCATTATCATTAGGCGGTACCTCGGCCATTCCTGCGATAACAGCGAATTTCGGAGGGTACATAAGTAATTATACAATATTTATAAATACATGCATGCAAATGCAATGCAAAGGTGGTACATATGCCCGAAATGTAATAATATGATGCTCATGCATGATTAATACAAAAATTACGATGTCGGATATTCCACGTATAATCTCAACGTCTACATATAGTAGTTTCCATACTTACGTAATAATTACCCACATATATACTTCAACTCAAAAGTATACGTCAAATGCCATGAATACAAAAATAAATCTTACCGAAGCCGTGCAGGATAGTTGTGTGTGCTTGGACCATTTCTTACGACACCAAAAGTTATAGTTTAGGATTTTCAAAAACGACCTAGTTCTGTATAACTCATGGCTCTGATTACCAATCTGTAACACCCCCACAAATGCTATGCGCAGCGGAACTACAACATTGGGTGCTACACAGTATTCATTGCACACAAGATATATCAAACGACTCTAAAAAGACGTCGACTAAAAACTTGAATTAAAAATTGTTAGATGATACATGTCCACGGTTTTTCCAACCCCACTTGGTACAACAGAGTTTAGCGTTTTCGGTCCCCATGAATCTCGACCCAAGAATTTCAGTTTCACAACAACATAACATTTAAAATTAAAAATTGTTTAAGTAGGAAAGGGAGGAAAAACAAGCAGACTCCAAGCCATACACACAACATCCATCCCATGCACGCTCCATTCTACACTTCAGCGGTTACCTGAAACACATGCCAAAATTTGGTCAACGAAAACTGTAAAACCCGTATTTAAAAATCAGGATATTAAATACGCAGTTTAATTTAATAAACTATATAAGTATTAATTATTAGACAGAAATATAAAAGCAGAAAATTAAATACGCTATCCCAGTTTATTCAAATACTACAGTTAATATTTATCCAGATAATAAGTATTTAGTCTCAGAAAATATTACGGCAGAATTATTATCTTACAGAAACAATTAAACAGTATCAGGAAATACGCAGTCTCAGTCTATTTATATATTACAACGGATAATTATTTAGAAAATAATTTTCAGTCTCAGAAGATGTGGCGTATGTATTATACAGATATATTTAATCGTTAACAGAAATTATTCACTCAGTTTATTTAAATATTACAAAAGAAAATTATTCAGAAACTAATTACAAAAATTCAGACGAACACTACAAATGTATTAGTTTAGTTACAAAAAGATTTGTCTTACGTGTTCAGAAAATTAGAAGACGAATGTAATAATACGAATACGGAACCTTTTATATTAGCACGAAAAAAAAAAGAAAAAAAAAAGGAAGAGATTGAGTGGGTTTGTGTTGGGCCGCGACCCACAGGCTGGGAAAAGAAAGACTGGGCCTGAGCCCGATCCATTGCCATAGAGACAAAAACAAGACGGGACTTAACCCTCCTTCTCATTCAAGCGGGTAAAAAAAAAGAATAGAAATTAGGGTTGTTGGCTCCTGCCGACAGATTAGAAAAAAAAAAAAAAAAAAAAAAAGAAGAAAACCGCCATGTCTTCTCTTCTTTCTTCCAGCGACGAACAACAACAGGTAAACCCCATTTGCTTTTTCCTTTTTCTGTTTGTTGTATCACGAACCAAACAGGGGGTCGTGTTTCGGGTGAATCCAGGAAAAACCGAGAGCATAAAGCTCTCGGTTTGGTGGTTATGTGCCAGCCGTGAGCCACCAATCCCAAACAGGGGTTCGGTGGGGTCTTCTTGGTGTGCAGCCGAGACCTAGTGTCTCAGTGGGGCTGGTTTTGGCCGACCAAGGACAGACAACCCCAAACAGGGGCGTTGGGTCGGGTGGATTCAGGAAAACTGAGACCATTGAGGTCTCGGTGATGCTTTTGGTGACCAGCCGCAGGGGTATAAACAAAAGCAGGGGAATACTGGGCAATAAGGGGGTGTTTGGCGTTTCGTACAGCAGAAAAACACAAACAGGGGGCGTTTGGGATTACAAAAACAGTGGGTCTTGTACTAGCGGGGGAAACCCTATAACTAGCAGCGGGAACCACTGCAAAAGCAGTGGGAACCACTGCACAGACAGGGGGAAAAGTTAACAGGCAGTGGGAAATTATTATTAACAGTGGGAACTATACAGTAACAGTGACAAAATAAACAAAATAGTGGGAACCATGGGAGTAGTAAACTAATTAATCCCTTTTAAAACGAGTTTTATAAATCAACTAATTATAGTGTATGATGTATGTAATTTAATTAAAAAAAAATAATAAAAAAATAAATTGATTCTCGCTTGATCGTTTATCTTATTTATTTACGATTTAATTTTAAAGATATTAAATTGGGAATATTTCTAAATCAGAAAACTTTCTATATATGGCAGATTACTATTTTTAGTAGGATCGTAAATATTAGAAATACATATCACACGGTAATCAGAATTACAAGAATACACTTACCAGAAATAATACAGAACATTCAGATTTATCAGATTATATAGTATTATAATACCAAGACAGTTTTGAATCAAACTGAGAACAATTAAGATCAATAAAATAAATGGATATCAGTCAACTTATTTTCGCGTCCATTTTTTTATGTAGTATCCGTGAAGTCAGATTCGATCCGTCAGCTTTCAGTCTTATTTCAATACTGGACACGAGGTACGGATTTCCGTCCTTTCAGTAAGGATTTCCTTTCCTATGCATGATTAGGACTCCCCGTCTGCAGCCAAATGTTTTTCCCCAGTATATGTTTAAACTTATCAGTAATCATATTAATAATAGAACAAATTGCCTGAGCATTATATACAAGCATGATTAGTTTATGTACTAGTTACGGAGGTACCGTAACCACGACACTAGAGGCACCGGTGTCGTGACTCACATGCAGGAGAGTGATATCCTGCATCGTCCCACTCAGCTCAGCTTGGCCATTTTATCAGTATTATTATTATTAGTGGGGCGTATGGATGCATCCTAGGCTACAGTTACAGTTTAGCAGGTGAATGTGGTGTGTGCTCTACATCCTTCACATTGGAGCTGATCCCTCCACCCAGCACAGTTATTTAGAGGTCACCCCTCTACAGCATGACGAGGTCACCCCTCTATGTATTCATGCAGCAGTTGTTACAGCACATGACCTATATAAGCTCTTGGCAATTAAAATACAGTAAATGCATGTTTTCAGTTTTAACAGATATCAGTTCAATTTTATTATTTATTAATCAGACCTTACAGATTTTACACAGATTTCCGCTACAACTTTACTTATCAGTCTTACAGCTTCAGTATTTATCATCTACTTCATTTCAGTAATTCCTTATCATGCGTTATATCCGTTCACTGAGCGTTATGCTCAGCCGTTGTTCTTTTCATGTTCTAACGGCAGGTACACCAGGACACTTTTAGGATTCTAAGGGTATGTGCATTGGATGGAAGCTATCCGGACTTCTTACTTTATGCATTTCTTTCATTATCCTGCTTTTTGGACATTGTTTAGTCCTTTCATTCAGTATTTTATTTTTCATGTTTTGGGCTTATGTTTGGATTGCCGATGTTTGATTCCGGTATTTCCTTTATGGTCAGTTAATGTTTTAGGACATTTACCTTATGCTTTGATGACACGCCATAAATACACGTAACGGTCCACTTATCCAAGTGGGGTGTTACAATTATGGTATCAGAGACAGGTTCGACCTGTAGGCTCTAAAACTTGACCTGTGACTAGTGGGTAGTCACCAGGAACTTTCCAGATTTTGGCGTTGTTATCTTTCATGTTTCTCATGCATTTATTAGTCAGTTTTCTTCTATTACCAGTCAGTTTTCTTAAAGTTTTTGACTAAGTAAAAGGTTGGTACAAGACTGGCCATATTTAGTCGCATGTGCTTTTCTGCGAATTTTGTTTTGGTGAACCTACCCATAGGCATTCACCCTTGTCGTTCAGATTTTGTATTGGTAAATCGACCCATATGCGTTTACCCTTACTCATGTCAGATTCATGTTTTCATTCAAATATTACTTGGTGAATCAGCCATAAACGTTCACCATTATTCAGGTCAAATTTTCATACTTTCAGTCGAATATTGTTTTGTGAACTGAACCATAGATGTTCACCTTTGCTCATATCATGACATTCTATAAATTTTGACAAGTATGGATTGGACTGCATCCATCCATATTTAGTCACAGGTTGTAAATTCTATACATGACAGTTCTCATGGAATTTTGACAAGTATGGATCGAACCAGAATAGCCCATACTTAGTCACATGTTTCTTCTTTGAATTATGGGGATTGAACCATAACCATCCACATCAGTTGATGTTAAACTTCAGTTGATTATACTTGCATGTTCCTTGTAACAATCAAGTTTTTATACCCTCACGTGGATGTCGTTTTCATGCTGATTAAGCTCATGTTTCCTTATGAGGATTACGTTTCAACAAACCATAATAAATCATGTTTAGTTTCCATCAGTCATGTCTTCATGCTGACCATTGTTGGAATTCCGTTTAATCATATCCTTGAACCTCTATACAACCAGCACTAAGTCCATGCAGAAATTTTCAGCCCATCATATTAACTGTTTCAGTTCAGTCTACTACCGTTTAAATCAATTTATTTCATTGATAATGTCAGACAAGCGACACCAGTATCGATCATCCCATGAAATTTCCACCAGCTCCATGTACAGTATTCCATATATACCCCATGTACAGTGTCTCAGTTATACTCCATTTACAGTACTTCATGTGTACTCCACGTACAGCGTCTCAGATATGCTCCATGTGCAGTATTCATTTTGTACTTCATGTACAATAGTCCAGGTGTACTCCAGGTACCCTACTCCATGGATATTGCTAATCGATCCTTAACCTTCTCAGGCGTTTCCACTTGTCGATATTCTACCAGGTGCTGATGCTGCTCGTGAGTTGAAGATTTTACCAGGTGCTGATGCTGCTAACACTCTGAAGACCACACAGATGCTGATGCTGCTGAACCTTGGAGATTTCTCAAGCTGCTGATGCCGTTTATACTATGAAGACTGTGGAACGAGGACGAAAACTATAAAATTGAAGATTCTGACAAGAATAAATTCAACCATCAGACACTACCATTCTATTTCATGTTTTTACTTCCTCAGTTAGATGTCACACATCACTCAGCTAATCTTTCTGTCAGAAGAGTGGGAAACGGTAACCAGCCGACCACTCAGCAGAAATAATTACATTAATCACGGTCATGATAACGACCGACATGAAACTGACAGACAAAGTAGTAATGACAATCCCCGTGCTCAAAATTAATCAGTCAGTACCATCGGAACCCCGGAACGTACGTGACCGGAAATACAGAGGTCAGCAGCCTAACCGGTCCGCCAGAAGTTACCAAAATTTTCCAGCCTTGTTCATATTCATTTATTAAAACACGTGCCAAGACATCAGTCAAGACATAGTTCTCAGGTATCATTTCGGAAGACACATATCAGGGCACCAGTCATGATACACGTCATACGAATGTCTTCTCAGAGTACGAGTCCGAGCTCTTAGTCCCAGTATGTTCCAAGCAAGACCCTCAGTAATTCAGAGTACCTTTCAGAAAGGGGTATACTCATTCTATTATGCCGCGCATATATCAATCATTAAAATTCAGTCACCACCACCAGATTATTACTCAGCTTAAACACGCAGTATTTATTCAGTGAGGTTACAGACGAACACATTCAGTGAAAAGTCGCCATGTTTACTTCACGTATTCCTATGTCAGCTTTATCTTAAATCATGTAGTACCTACCTCCCAGCCATAAAGACTCCACCATACCACCCAGAGTTATTAAGTTTTTCTTTCAGTTAACGATGACATCCGTCTTACTAGATCCCAAATATTGTCATCTTAGTTCTGCCAGAAAATCAGTACAAATTACGTCTACCTTACAAGTACGTGGCTTGTCAGACCATAACTACGAAGACCTTTCAGCTACCAGTTATAAATTCACTTTGGAAATTCCTCAAATTCATGATCAGCAGATCATTCCAGAATCCCAGATATAATTTTAGAAAGTTTCATAAATTCATTCCTGACTTCAAGACATAATTTAACATCGAGCTTGCCTCATGAATGGAACCTGTTTTCAAAAATCTTAACTGCAGGGCTTTAGCTACGTTAAAAGAGTTGCAGCAATTGCTGCAAGAGTTACCAAAACTAGGCTTTATTCGCCCTAGCACACCATCGAAAATTTTATCAGATCACCATTTTTAATCGATATTCATTCCACAAATAGAAAGTTTAAGTAACCTACTATGAGATGTTTTAAACATTCTTCCAGAAAAATCTAAGGTCATGCCACCATCAGTAGTGAGGGAAGAACATGATGTTTCCTAGATTGCTGCCGAACACATTAAAATCTCTATAAAATTTTGACTTATACGTTCGGGCTCCATAATGCCCCAGCTATAGTATGAAATTTATGAATGAAAATTTTTCCATGGCTCCTCAGACAAAATCGTCAGTATATTCATTGGTAACATTCTGATCTGCTAGTTCTAAGAGAAGTACAAGAGAACCATCTTTTCATAGTTGAACAGAATCTCCGATAGGAGTTATTTTTGTACACAACTTTCCAGATATAAATCTCACTTGAACAAAGTGGCAGTTCTTAGCCACCACATTTCAACAGGAAGAAATTTTAGACAATCCTGCGCAGGTGAGGGCCATCACCTGATGGTCCCGACTGACGACTGGGAACGAAGTAAAATTTTTTTTTTCTAGAAATCAATTGACTGCTAACGTAGAAATTGCTGACAATCATCACTTAAACCTAGGCTAACGCATAAATTCTGCTATGACGATTCAACCAGATTCATACCAGAGTGTCCCATAAGCCTGGGTAGAATTTTGATAGAAACCGTATTACACATTGATGCAGCTATATCTAGATGCCTGACCTACTGCAGGTTCAAGATAGAACGCCGTCATGTTAGTAAGTACTACAACCCTTAGAAATTCTGTACATAAATGAGACGAAATTCCATGAAATTGTTATCAGCTACCACAGGCTCAGAGAAAGTATGATACTACCTAAGTTATCATCAACCATGTAATCAGCCTGCGCGTCTCTTTCATCCGAAAGGATCACGTAGTAGCAGATCTGCAGAAAATTTTAAAAATTCAGTAGTAAATCGTACGAATTCAAGGCTTTCCTTTGACCATCATATCAGACAGAATTCATGTTCACGATCAAGTGTATGTTTACGCCCACTTTAAGATCATGTCTATTTTTCACTTTCACGTTTACGTCTCATTCGCAGTATGATGCTGTTTCAGTTCATCTTTTTATGCTATCTCATAATTTAAGCTCACGTTTGTGTTCTTAACATTGCTCACGTTCAAGTTCGGGTGCCATTTCACGATACACGTTTGTCAGTGTACTACCGAATACGGTTACAGAAAGCTTGAGAAACCAGACTCAAGTTTAGCACAACTATTCCACAACCAGGCAGACGTTTCACATCTCAGGCCGTATTGTTTGGCATTCATTCCTCAATCAGCATGCGTTCAGGATATGTTCTAGTATCACGTTCACAGTATAATTCACTTATCATATTCTAATTCCATGCCAGCGCTCCTCATATAATTATGAACCACGTTCACAATTGCTCACTTAGCATGTTCACAATTGTTCACGTAGTTCTTCCCTATTTATATTTCAGCAGCTTTCTCAGAGATATAAATATTATCTTTTCAGAATATTTACACGTATCGTTTCATGTTTCATGCATGTTATAGTTATTCAGTCTATCAGATTTAGAAATCCATCTTAAATATGGAACCAGAAGCTTTCAGCATCTTCAGGACAGGGTCACCAGGACCAAGATTTTGTTTAGTATGTTTAGACCTTTGAAGGAATCGTTTCGAGAGGGAGGCCACTCGAAACGGAGGAGTCCATCCGGACCTCTCATCCAGTCCTTCTATAAGCCAGTTAAGTTCTTTCAGTCATGTCACGTTCCATGTTCTCTTTAACCATGTCACGTTACATGATAATTTCAGTCATGTCAGGTGTATACCTATCAGCAGCATTATGTCTTAATTAGAAGACAATTCATCCTTCAGCTTGATTGTCTTTTCAGTTTACGTGTTCTTTCAGTTCTTATAACCTCCTCAGCTTATTATCTTTAATTCGAGGACGAATTTCTCCTTTTTAGAGGGGAAGAATTGTAAAACCCAGTATAGTCGTATCTTTAATTCGGGGACGAATTATTGTTTTTAGAGGGGAAGAATTGTAAAACCCGTATTTAAAAATCAGGATATTAAATACGCAGTTTAATTTTATAAACTATATAAGTATTAATTATTAGACAGAAATATAAAAGCAGAAAATTAAATACGCTATCCCAGTTTATTCAAATACTACAGTTAATATTTATCCAGATAATAAGTATTTAGTCTCAGAAAATATTACGGCATAATTATTATCTTACAGAAACAATTAAACAGTATCAGGAAATACGCAGTCTCAGTCTATTTATATATTACAACGGATAATTATTTAGAAAATAATTTTCAGTCTCAGAAGATGTGGCGTATGTATTATACAGATATATTTAATCGTTAACAGAAATTATTCACTCAGTTTATTTAAATATTACAAAAGAAAATTATTCAGAAAATAATTACAAAAATTCAGACGAACACTACAAATGTATTAGTTTAGTTACAAAAAGATTTGTCTTACGTGTTCAGAAAATTAGAAGACGAATGTAATAATACGAATACGGAACCTTTTATATTAGCACGAAAAAAAAAAGAAAAAAAAAAGGAAGAGATTGAGTGGGTTTGTGTTGGGCCGCGACCCACAGGATGGGAAAAGAAAGACTGGGCCTGAGCCCGATCCATTGCCATAGAGACAAAAACAAGACGGGACTTAACCCTCCTTCTCATTCAAGCGGGTAAAAAAAAAGAATAGAAATTAGGGTTGTTGGCTCCTGCCGACATATTAGAAAAAAAAAAAAAAAAAAAAAAAAAGAAGAAAACTGCCATGTCTTCTCTTCTTTCTTCCAGCGACGAACAACAACAGGTAAACCCCATTTGCTTTTTCCTTTTTCTGTTTGTTGTATCACGAACCAAACAGGGGGTCGTGTTTCGGGTGAATCCAGGAAAAACCGAGAGCATAAAGCTCTCGGTGTGGTGGTTCTGTGCCAGCCGTGAGCCACCAATCCCAAACAGGGGTTCGGTGGGGTCTTCTTGGTGTGCAGCCGAGACCTAGTGTCTCAGTGGGGCTGGTTTTGGCCGACCAAGGACAGACAACCCCAAACAGGGGCGTTGGGTCGGGTGGATTCAGGAAAACCGAGACCATTGAGGTCTCGGTGATGCTTTTGGTGACCAGCCGCAGGGGTATAAACAAAAGCAGGGGAATACTGGGCAATAAGGGGGTGTTTGGCGTTTCGTACAGCAGAAAAACACAAACAGGGGGCGTTTGGGATTACAAAAACAGTGGGTCTTGTACTTGCGGGGGAAACCCTATAACTAGCAGCGGGAACCACTGCAAAAGCAGTGGGAACCACTGCACAGACAGGGGGAAAAGTTAACAGGCAGTGGGAAATTATTATTAACAGTGGGAACTATACAGTAACAGTGACAAAATAAACAAAATAGTGGGAACCATGGGAGTAGTAAACTAATTAATCCCTTTTAAAACGAGTTTTATAAATCAACTAATTATAGTGTATGATTTATGTAATTTAATTAAAAAAAAATAATAAAAAAATAAATTGATTCTCGCTTGATCGTTTATCTTATTTATTTACGATTTAATTTTAAAGATATTAAATTGGGAATATTTCTAAATCAGAAAACTTTCTATATATGGCAGATTACTATTTTTAGTAGGATCGTAAATATTAGAAATACATATCACACGGTAAACAGAATTACAAGAATACACTTACCAGAAATAATACAGAACATTCAGATTTATCAGATTATATAGTATTATAATACCAAGACAGTTTTGAATCAAACTGAGAACAATTAAGATCAATAAAATAAATGGATATCAGTCAACTTATTTTCGCGTCCATTTTTTATGTAGTATCCGTGAAGTCAGATTCGATCCGTCAGCTTTCAGTCTTATTTCAATACTGGACACGAGGTACGGATTTCCGTCCTTTCAGTAAGGATTTCCTTTCCTATGCATGATTAGGACTCCCCGTCTGCAGCCAAATGTTTTTCCCCAGTATATGTTTAAACTTATCAGTAATCATATTAATAATAGAACAAATTGCCTGAGCATTATATACAAGCATGATTAGTTTATGTACTAGTTACGGAGGTACCGTAACCACGACACTAGAGGCACCGGTGTCGTGACTCACATGCAGGAGAGTGATATCCTGCATCGTCCCACTCAGCTCAGCTTGGCCATTTTATCAGTATTATTATTATTAGTGGGGCGTATGGATGCATCCTAGGCTACAGTTACAGTTTAGCAGGTGAATGTGGTGTGTGCTCTACATCCTTCACATTGGAGCTGATCCCTCCACCCAGCACAGTTATTTAGAGGTCACCCCTCTACAGCATGACGAGGTCACCCCTCTATGTATTCATGCAGCAGTTGTTACAGCACATGACCTATATAAGCTCTTGGCAATTAAAATACAGTAAATGCATGTTTTCAGTTTTAACAGATATCAGTTCAATTTTATTATTTATTAATCAGACCTTACAGATTTTACACAGATTTCCGCTACAACTTTACTTATCAGTCTTACAGCTTCAGTATTTATCATCTACTTCATTTCAGTAATTCCTTATCATGCGTTATATCCGTTCACTGAGCGTTATGCTCAGCCGTAGTTCTTTTCATGTTCTAACGGCAGGTACACCAGGACACTTTTAGGATTCTAAGGGTATGTGCATTGGATGGAAGCTATCCAGACTTCTTACTTTATGCATTTCTTTCATTATCCTGCTTTTTGGACATTGTTTAGTCCTTTCATTCAGTATTTTATTTTTCATGTTTTGGGCTTATGTTTGGATTGCCGATGTTTGATTCTGGTATTTCCTTTATGGTCAGTTAATGTTTTAGGACATTTACCTTATGCTTTGATGACACGCCATAAATACACGTAACGGTCCACTTATCCAAGTGGGGTGTTACAAAAACGTTGAGTGGAATTCATAGGTTTTACAATTCATTTGAACGTATATAAAATAAAAACCATTCGTGATCATTCATAGACTTGTCGATCAAACAATCTATATTCAGGATACTGACAATTGTGTTTAAGCTCATGACACTAATCCGTTAACTCAATCACCCGCGTAATAATTACCGGCGTGATTCAGATGAAACCAGTGCCCCTTCTAAAGGCATCAGTTGCAATTATACCTTATCTCTCATACAAGATAATCTACCGCAGAACTTACTCAGCGTACAGCTTCTCGGCTAGCATTGGGTCGTTAGCCCCGTAGTACTACAAATTGTATAAGCGGCTATTTCCCCCTACTCGAGGGCAGGACAATAGTTAATAGTTCATGAAATTAGGGTCTTTTGCAACTAGGTACTCAACACAATTTCTAAGGCAACATTCGGGTCTAACAATCATTCATGATATACGTTCCTTTTAAAAACTAGCATGCATTTCCCTCGCGGGTAAAACAATTTGAAATAAATATAAGCGAGGCTATAAATTCACACCTTATATATTAAGTAGTCGGTAGTTCGAGAGATGATCACTGACGACGATACGGATGCCCGGGTAAATCAACACCTATCAACAAATAACGCGTAATGAGTAATCTCATTTTAAATACCTTACGGTACTGTATAAAGTACATAGATACTAGTCACTTAGGACAAATTATAACTCATGCCAAAACAAAACAACAAGCATCACTCATTTTACACCATTCGTTCTTATTATTTACGTTATCCATTTTTACTCATTTTCGCCGGTACTTACCGAAAGTACGGGCTGTTTTACTATATTTAACCATTCCTATAAAATTTGACAAAATTCTCAAAAATACTATAAGACCTGTAGATAACACATTTTTAATCCCAATAAAAGTTTTTACTTCTACGACCCGTTACGCAACGCTTTTCCAAAAACTACATTTTCCGGGCTGAAATTGTACTTCGACCAACTTGGACCTCTTTGACCTATTTGAAATGCACCTTTGACTTCTTTGACTCCTAATTCAACTTATAGACTCAATTACACAGGTGTGTGACCAAAATTTGACCCTTGACCATTTACCAATTCATACTTGTGGTCCTCGGGATTTGACTAAAACTATACATAAATTCGGATTATGAAAGTTCTCGTCTCCCGGTACTCGATCTTTAAAACCTCATAACTTTTAGCTCGTTTTGAGTCACGGGCTCTACCTTATACCAAATTAAAGCTAAGAAGACCCTCTATGACTACATTTAGTTATCTAGACCTGTAGGAAAAATTATTTTTACGAAAAGGTCCTAAACTTTCTGCCTAAATTTAACCATACCAAAATCACACTTAAGCTCGATTCTAAACCTATTAATCATTACTAGGCTTCATCCTAAGCATTCCCAATCATAACCAAACACAAATTTTCAGTCCTAACCCCTATTGATCAACAACCTCATTATCTAAAAACCTAAAAACAAACATGCAATCACTTATACCCATCTAAAACACCAATAAACACAATACCAAACATAACAACAATGCTCAAAATCATCAATCACCATGGCTCCCCAAACACCCCCTTGTGCCGTGGGGTTTGAGTGACCAAATCACCACAACCAAATTAATTTTGGTGGGTTTTATTGGTGATTATACTCACACTATACATGAATTTAACATGCATCAATACAATTAGCCTCAAAAACGAATTTGAATGATCTTGAAAATTTTTGGAAAATTTTTGTTAATGCATGTTTAATTTAACCATGGATTAACACTCACCAATGGATTTTAGAAGGTGGTCTAAGGTTAGTTTTTGTCAAAACTCAAAAAAAATGGTGGGTGGTGGTGGTTTTGGGGTGTAGCCGTCGGCCTAAGAACAAGAGGGAGAGAGTGTTTTGATTTTTTTTTTGTTAAATGTTTCTATGTGTTTGTGTTTGTCCTTTTTGTGAAAATTGGGAGGACCAAAGTGCAATTAAAGGTTTCTTTTGGCCTTAAGTAAAAACGTCACTAAAACTTTGCGGGATCGACTCACTAGTCAATTTAGAAAATTTTACGGGAGTCGGAAATCATCCCGAACACTCCAAAATACTTTTGGGACACTTTAAATGTACTCGGAAGGCTATAAAACTCACCCGACTCAACTTAACATGAACCGTAAGTAAAATTCTCGAAAAATTACATTATCGATAAATCGTCAATAATTATAGAAATTTGGGCATCCATCGGGATCGTAATCGTCATCGTCCTTCTTGAATCGTCAATCGTAAAAGTTATAACCTCGAACATCGGCTTTAACCAATATACTTATATTTATAGAAATTAAAATTTATTAAAAATTTCAAAAATTAGCGTAATTTAGGGTAACGTTAATGACCTCGGTTCTAGGGTGTCACAGTATATGTGGCTCAACCTCCCGGCTTCATTGATTTTGAGAAACCGGATCATGTTTACAAGCTTAAGAAAGCACTTTATGGACTCAAACAAGCACCCAAAGCTTGGTATGATAGACTTAAAGCGTTTCTTGTTAAACATGAGTATACCATGGGGATGGTAGACAACACGCTCTTTACAAAGAAGAAAGGTTCTCACCTCATAATCGTACAAATATATGTTGATGACATTATATTTGGATTAACTTGTCAAGAACTGTGTGATGACTTCGCCAAAATCATGCATGATGAGTTTGAAATGAGTATGATGGGAGAACTTAACTTCTTTTTAGGACTCCAAATTAAACAAATGGATGATGGTATTTTCTTTAATCAATCTAAGTATGCTAAATAAATGCTAAAGAAATTTGGATTAGAAGAATCTAGACCAATGAAGACCCCAATGGCCTCGGATACTAAACTCACCGTAGATGATGATTGTGAGTCGGTAGACAACACCAAATATAGATGTATGATTGGTAGTTTGTTGTACCTAAGGTAAGTCGACCGGATATCATGTTTAGTGTTTGATTTTGTGCTCGCTTCCAAGAGGCTCCCAAAACCTCTCACCTTGAAGCGGTTAAGCGTATCTTCCGATACATTAAAGGCACTATACATTTAGGATTATGGTATCCTAAAGGGACCGGCGTAGAAACCATTGTCTACGCGGCTCGGATCATGCGGGAGACTATGTGGACCGGAAAAGCACTAGTGGAGTTTGTACCTTCATGGGTTGTTGTTTAACTTCTTGGTTCTCCAAGAAACAAACCGCTCTTGCAATATCCACCACGGAAGCCGAGTATGTGAGTGCCGGAAAAGCATGCCAACAAGCTCTATGGATGAAGCAAGCGCTTGTTGATTACGGGATTTCTATTGATGATGTTCCCATCATGTGCGATAATAAAGGCGCTATAGACCTTAGCAAGAATCCCGTGCAACATTCGCGAACCAAACACATAGAAATTCGACACCATTTCCTTAGGGATAATGTTCAAAAGGGGAACATTTCAATTGAGAAGGTACCCTCCGAGGACAACTTAGCCGACATCTTCACTAAGCCACTTAAGAGGGAACCTTTTAATTACTTGCGTCTAGGTCTAGGATTAATGGAACATCTTCCTTAATTACCTTCTTCTCTTTGTGTGTCTCATTTTACCACTTTGAGTCATTGAGTCTTCCAAACTCTTTTTGATAAACCCTCTCTTTCGAAAATGGTTGAGAAATGCTTTTGACATTGTTAATTCAATCTAAAAACGGTTTTTCATAGATTATCGCTATTAATCTAGAGCTTACATAATTCATATGTATGATTCTCTCAAATATAGCAAGAACAAGATAGAATCATGGAGGATCATTGTGTCATGACTTAAGGTCTTGTCTTACACACCTCCTACATCGATCTTTTAATCCATGTACTTTGGTCAAATCCCTATTTGGTAAGTTTGTATATGTTTTCTTTATCTATCTTTGCTTTTTAAGCATATCCCTATGATAAGTTAGACTAGAAAAATAAGATTTGCTGAATTGAAAAATCTTCCACCAAACACCAAACATAGCCCCTGTAGGTGGTTCCATAAGTGAACCGCGGTTCCTTAGTGATAAAGAACCACCGGGCATGATAAGGAACCACATACAGTGCCTTCCTTTTTCGGGTTTTTCTCTGAAACTCCAGATTTGCTCCAACATTTTTTGAGAATCTTTGTTTCAAACCCTTTCACCACCCCAAAATACCTTAAACCTTCCCTATTTAAACCTTAAGCATTTTGCCATACTTCACATCCCAAAATGTCTTATTCTCCCAATGAAAGCCTTGAATCTCTTCTATTTTCTTCAATTGCTTTCAACCCAAATTCACCCAAGAACACTCTTAATCATATCTCTCCTACCAAGAATGTTGATTGTGGAACTTCTTTGCTTCCACCACCACCCTTTAGTGTTCTTCCTCCTTCTCATGATAATGTCATACACCATGGAACATATTGTCATTGTTGTCAATATCAACATCTTGCTATGGCACACATCTATGAGGAGTTGAGCTACATCAAGAGTCTCTTAATCAAGCCTCCTCTTCACTATGATTATGAGACCTCTAACAAGCCACCACCACCACCCTCCGCCATTACCTTGTCTTTCATATAAGCACTGGTTGCTTATCCACAAGACACCAAATTCAAGCAAATCTTAGAATTCTAGAATAACTAGGATTAGATTTATGCTTTTGGCTTGTTTCTTTTTCCATACTTCTTTGTATGATGTTCTTTTAGTAACCTATCTTGGATCTTTGTCTTTGTGTTTTCTTCTCTTTTATTTTTTGTGACCTATTGCTATATATTGTTGGTTGTTTCTTTTGTTCAACTAACACTTCTATGTAGCTTGTCACCATATCTCGATTCCTCGGTGCCCCAAGCTAGGGGGAGTAAGCACCAAGGGGGAGTCTTTGCTAAGTCCGTTTCTTCAACACCGACTTGTGCAACCTTTTTGCTTCGACAAAGGGGGAGAAATGAATAAACTCGTCTTCGAAAATCTTGTTTTTTGTGTGATTGAGTTTATGTATTGTCAGAATAAAAAAGGGGGAGATTGTTAATGCAATAATGCCTAAAAACGTTACTTGCATTTTTCGGTCTCGCTTTGTTTTGATTACGACAATATGTAAAAACAAGCATTTACGAAATAAACGAAAAACGAATTCTTGAGTTCAAGTATTTTTTCATTTTACCCATTTTCACTTAAGGTATGAATAAACAAGTACTAACCTTAATCAAGTGATCAAGTGATTTAAACTTTCTTAAAACTCACTTTTTATTAA
The DNA here is from genome assembly GCA_025667525.1 of Glebionis coronaria. Lineage (NCBI taxonomy): Eukaryota > Viridiplantae > Streptophyta > Magnoliopsida > Asterales > Asteraceae > Glebionis > Glebionis coronaria. The sequence continues at coordinate 360,881,644 of CM046875.1, read as the reverse complement.
GTGTGACAAGTTTTTATTAAACTTTCTTTTTAAGAAAATTTTTTATTAAATTAATTATTTGAAATTTGAAAATGGCATATTCTTATTTGGTTAAGAATATTCTTTCAGGATATTTTTATATCCAGATAAGACCTCCACCACTAAAGGACAAAAAATGGAGCGGAGTCTAGGCAGCGGTTCTCTAGTGCCTAGGCGGTTCCTTATCGATAAGGAACCGTCGGCTGAGCTAAGGAACCGCGGCCAGATATATCCGTTGGGCCTTTTTCCTATAAATAATGGACCATTCTTAGCTTTTCAAATCACCTCTTTTGCACATCTATTTCCAGATTCAAACCCTCTTCTTTAATCACTCAAATCTTTGATCATTTGTTTGATTACTACTTGTTTAAGAAGTGAATCTTGTTCTTCCATCCCTTCCTCTCCAAGTGCAAATAGAAGAACACTATCCTCGTGAAGTGTTGAGTCCACCACCAAAGATCCATTGAAGATCTACTTTTATACATTTGTTGTTGTGTCTTAGTTGGGAAGATCCAAGTAGTTGTGTCTATTTGGAAGTTGTGTATGTACTAAGTAAAGTTGTGTTGATTGGTCCTAGCTACGAGTAGGGCTCGACTTTTAGCTTAGAGTCGGAAATTGGTTAAGCGACGTGTACGGTTTTCTCCACCATAAGGAGCTTGTTGTGTAGTGAACTCTCGAGTAAGGAGTACTCGAGGAGTGGAGTAGGAACGAGGAGTGAGCTTCGTTGCCGAACCACTATAAATCCTTGGTGTTCGGTTTGATCTTTCTTTAACCTTAACTCTTTACATTCTTTATTCTTTGTGCATATATATTTGTTAGTATTAGCTTAGTTACACTATCATTGTTCATATTGTGCATAAGAAGATTTCACACATTTCCTCAAGTCTATGTTTTTGAAAAAGGATTTTTGAAAACCACCTTTTAACAAGTAAATTATAAGAAACTATTCAACCCCCCCTTCTAGTTTCTACATTTTGCCTTCTCTTATTTAAAGATATCAATCCCACGTGACTATCCTTAATATATTAACAATAAAAGCAACATACCATACCATCTCTTTGCTTTGAAAATACATCACCTGATGCATATAACTTGGAACATAGCAATATATACAAAGATAAACCTTGAATTGACAACTGTCTATATCACGTGTATACTACTCCAATCCAAGTGATCAATATAAAAATTTTCACTCGTTGATTTGTTACTCCAATACACAAACGCTTTTGTCAATCCTTCGGACCACAACAGCTTTATCAACACCAGCAAATCACACAACCGATGCAACAACGAATCTATTCCATACTGCCTCATTAATACCAGATCTAGGGTTCTATGAAAACCTTAATTTAAAAATCAAAACCCTAACGTAGGATTTGAGAATCGAACTCCATAAGAAACATAATGAATCTGGAACATCTTTTATTTAAAGAATCGATCTAGGGTTTAGGGGAAGAAACCCAAAATCTTATTTAATAAAAACACAAAAACAGAAATTTTAACCTTTCTCTGCAGCAACATTCGACGAGCTATAACTTTTTCTTGATATCTCAAATGGGAGATCGCTCCGGTGAGATCCAATACACTTGTATCAAGAACCTACAGCCAAAATTTCACGACGATCCAACAGTTAACGAAGGAGTTATTGCAGTTTGAAAACTACTGCGCAGTGAGTTCCAACCATAAGACCCTAGACGGGTTTTTCTTCTTTTTCGCCATTCATCGACTCGAACACCTTGTTGATCTTAGCATCAAGAGCCACCCGCTCTGATACCAATTGTGGAAATCATTATTCATGAATCGATTGAGCTTACTAGGATAATCAACGTTCATATGATAAACATAGCGGAATTAGAACATTGATTACAAACAAGGTGTTTCTCTTCCAACGTTTACTTCTCATTAAACGTTAACACTCAAACCCTAGGCGTGTTTACAAAGAACACACACGCCTAGAACACGACACACGCTTTATGACTACATTGTGAATAATGGGAATGATTATTCACGTAGGGTGTATGTGTTTATATACTACACATACCCCTTCTTACAAGAAATCTAAGTATACTAGAAGTCCCTCCATCTTTTGCTAATAAGTCCTTCTTGTTGTATGAAAGGCTTCATATTCTTGTAAATCTTTCTTTTTGCATATAAGTCCTTCTTGTTTCATTATTCTTGTTTTGTCTCATCAAATTAATTCACAACAATGGGGACTAAACGCTTTACTCTGGTGTCGTTTTAGTAAAAATTATGGGATGAAATTATGTTTTAGACCTATTATGAAAATCTTGTTTTTATTTTTGTGTAAACGTCTCACTTTTGAGTCGTTCAATATACTTTGTGTGATGATGCTTGTGTCTAGCGCCCAATTGTGTATTTCTGCTGCGCAATGTAAATCGGAGGTGTTAGACTAATCTTATTTCTTAACAAGTGAATAAATAAATCTAACTAAATTCTTACTAATATCACTGGAATAATCAACCTCCAATGGTGTAGACATCATCAACATCAAAACATCTTGTGACATAGGATATGTAGTATCAACCAAAAGATATTCTGAAAACTTGGATGTACTAAGATGATATACACCAGCAGTTGAGTAAACATGCCATGTCATCCCAGTGATAGCATCCAGATTCAACTAAACTAGATCAGCTTCATTTGGTGCAAACATTCTCTTGAATGTGGACCAAATCCTTATTCCATTTACTGAAGTAGGTTCTTCAGCCTCATACTTGGTCAGTACCAACTTCCACAAGTCGACCAAATCTTCTCTATCAAAACTTGCAAACATAGATATGAAGGAAGTGAAAGTGTGTACCTTATCACCAGCCCTGGTGATCACCCAAAAACCACTAGCATCTTCTTCATATTTAATTATGGGATTTCTAAAGTCAAGAGGTAAAACTTCTACCACATCTGAAGACTCTACTGGTGAAAGCTTCATACTCTTCCTCAAAACAGATTCACTTGGATATAATGGATCAAGCTGTGGAAACTCAATCTGCAATCCCTTCTTCACTGGCCTAGGAACTATAGATGCCTTCTTAATCCTCATCTGTTCCTCCATTTCCTCTTTTCTTTCCTTTGAGAGAAGCTCATAAGTTCTATCCTTACACAAAGAATCCCAAATAGGATAAGCCAAACACTCCAGTTGGTCAAAAATAAGGCCTCTAATCTTTGCATATGTCCACCCGGCCTGATGATTCCTTAACAGCAAGTAATACAACTCTCTCCTTATAGTTTTAGATTCTTGTTTGATATTACTAGCCTTATTCTTCTCCCAAACCCTAAGATCATCCTGCAATCTCTAAATTCCTTCAAGACACCAGATCTTCTCAGACATAGAAACCTTTGGATCACTTAAAACTTCATATTCATACTTAAAGAAAAGCTCAACAATCTTAGGAACATTAAGATCAAACTTCAGCTTCAACTCTCTAAGCTTCTGCAGACCCAACTCCTCTCCATACTATAGCCTTTCATGCTCTTCAAGTATCATCACACTTGAATCAGTACCTCTCATTATCACTGCCTTATCTATCACTCTCAGAAGTAGTCACAATTTATGACTCAATAGCAGTCTTCTTCATCAAATCATTTTCCACAAGTTGTGCAGCCAAAATCAAATCAAAATGTATCTGAGCTACATCCTTGGGAACCTCTGCTTCTACCATAATCCCTTGACCTTTATCCAATACATCAATAGAAGGTAAAGAAGTCGATGTTACCTGTGTAGACACATCCTTGATGATAGCTGATGATTGGGATACACCAACTACACCTACAATTTTGTCAGCGTCCAAAACCTGAGTGTCAGCGCTTTCTATACTCTTGTCAGCGCTCAAACTCTGAATGTCAGCGACTGGCTTAGAAACCTGTTCCAGTATCTCCATAAATTATATCTTCTTTGGAGTTACCAGTGAAACATCAATAACTGGCCTCTCCTTCAAACTGGTCAAAGCTTCAGCCATCTCCACACCAATACAACCACCTGATCCTTTGTCACTGAAATTAAATGGCTCGGTAGCATCTTCCTCCCCTTTATAAGAATCCTACCCTGATGAAAGGACTCTCGTCTGTCGCCTCCTAGCCTTAGCAGCTTCCCAAACACCTAGCCTTTCCCTCAATTGAGTGAGTTCACGGCCCTGACCTGTGACAATCTGTACAAGGTCTGCATTTTGCTTTTGCAAGCTAATGCAAACCACCTTCATTTCCAAAAGAGTATAAGGTTCCAATCTGCCCTCTTCTAGAATGGGAATTTGACCTCCCAAACTAGATTCATGGGGCATGGATGGGGTCTTAATGATGTTGGGACTGCCTTGGCCTGTATCTAAGCTAGAACCAATAGTCCCAGCCCCACCCATGTCACCAAACACATTTGTGGTGGTGGTTCTCTCTGCTACATGGCTAGGACCACTGGAGGAGAACACTCTAGTAATTCGTTGGCGTTTTTCCATCCTAAAATCATTGGGTTCAAAGGAAGAGGAATTAAGGTCTGTTTGGGATTGTGAGGGAAGAGTGTCAGCGTCGAGATTGGTAGTGTCAGCGTTGAGGTTAGTTGTGTCAGCACTAACATTAGGAACGTCAGCGCCTGGGGATGGAGGGTCAATGTTCATGTTTTAGGGTGATGGTGGTATGTATGGAATAGGGTCTTGGGCAGGATGTGGTGGTGATGGTGGAGGGTGTGTGGCTGCCTGAATAACAACATGCATGGCTGGGGTAAGAGGCAAGTTCCTATAGGGTGCTGAATTCATGTTGCCAAACACTGTTTTCTTTTGTTCAGGGACCTTATAAAAATGGTCATGATCCCTGGTACAATAGCCTTGCATTTCAAAAGTCATTTGCAAAAATCTAGGGTAAGCAAGAGTCATCTTGTTACCCTTATTATGATACATGCCATCAAAAATCATTTTACACCAATTATAGTTTTGCCCAGTTGTAATACACACGATGGCACTTCCATTAGAATGGTTGATTTCATTGTGTGAGGAGCATTTGGGACTCAAACATTGTAAAATGACATGTATAAGGTACTTCTAAGCTAGGGGAAACTGTTGTTTGGAATATTTATTTAAATAGCCTACTGGAGGCAAAGGATATCCCAAAGCTTGGAGTCCTAAATGTAGCTCGTCTAGGGGAAGCATGGTTATACCATCAGCATCATTAAGATGCAAAGCTTGGCGAACCAGAGCTTCGGTAACCACCCATTCAACCCCATGAACAGTAGCATATAATGTAATCACTCCATCAATGGTTCTGGAACGAACAATATTCCAAAACTGCTTGATGTGTGTGATAGGAACAAGTGGAGTGTGGGTAAGATCATACCTTAGAGGAGAAGCATTCAAATATGCAACCATCTCAGTATATTGAGGATGAAGAGTATTATCTTCAACCAAATACGCCACCATGTTATGCAGACTCTTGAATTCCAGCTCCACATCATCTGGTTTGAACTTAGGGGCCATTTGAAATGTATATGAAAACTTGTAAGTGATTAACAATGAAGGTTTGTAGGTTGGAAAGTTTCGCTAGACAAGAATAGTTGTTACTTTGTTTAAACAATATGAGCCGTATTTATAGGAAAGAAACTAGCACACTATTGGTTGAAAAATAAGGCAAAGATATTCAAAAAGTAATGATGTAAACCATGAAAATATATAACTTATCTTTGCATTAATTAAAAAGTTACCAAGTTTCTAAAATTACGGCCCAAATTTTCGTCAAAAATAACAACTAGGTGGGACCCAATGTTGTCAACGGTCAAAAATTAAATGTCAGCGTAACGGCTATACCTTGTCAGCGTGTAAATTTTGCCATGTCAGCGTTCAAATTGGTCCTATCAGCGTCTGGAATAAAATATGTTAGTGGCCAAAAATAAAATAAAGAAGAAAATAAAAAGACCTTTACAAAGATATTTACCCTAATGAAGATAACTTAAACCTTGACACAGACTGAAAATAGCATTCTCTGTTCAATTATACACACTTGCATAAGCAAGATAGACATAATTGCCCTCAAGTGAACCTTGCCAAAGTAAGTCCTTAGAGGGGAATTAATCTCCATGTAAACACTTTGTAACTCCCAGGGTAACCCAATAAAAACATTCCCAAGTCTCCCAACCAACAATACCCAATTCTAGGCCAAAAAGTCTTGGCAGCGTGCATAGTATATCACCTTTGCATGATACAGTGCCTCACGAATTAGAAAAACTAAAACGTACTCACCAGTGGACACAATCTAGAATTATGATAAGAGTATTATAAGAATACCCAAAAATCCTAAAGGTGTCCTAACCTCCCTTTAAACTAGGATATAAAAAGTTGCAAGATAAAAAGTATGCATAAAAAATTATGTCAAGATAAGAATGTAAACATTCCAACCATCATCCATAAACCTTTGACACAAGACTTGAAGCTCAAAGGATCCATAAGCAACTCTGTATCCAATTGTACAATGTACACAATACCTATGATTAGATGAAAACCACAAAACTAACATGTTGCTGTCAGCGTCTATTTTAACACTTATCAGCGTCTCAATAAACACTTGTCAGCGTTTGCCTGAACACTCTGTCAGTGTCTTAACAAACACTTGTCAGCGTCTATCTTAACACTTGTCAGCGTCTCAACAAACGTTGTCAGCGTTAAAAAATAAAAGTGGAAAAACCTAATACTTTTACAAAGGCCAATAACAGTGCATATCCTGTACATACTTTTACAATAAGTTCCAAAAACACATGTTAGGTAAGATTAATCATTCCAATACTTGTTACCAAGTACTGAAACCTCCCAACATCAAAAAGTTTAGTTAACAAATCTGCCACATTTTCTTCAGTATTAACCCTATCTGGTTATATTAAACCTTTTTCAAAACAATCTCTTATAAAATGATGTCTAATTTCTATGTGTTTTGTTTTAGAATGATGTACAGGATTCTTAATAATGCATAATGTACTGTTATTGTCAACAAAAATCTTGGTATGCATAAAATTATACCCATAATCCAACAGTTGGTTCTGAATCCATAAGACTTATCCATAACAAGCAGCTGCAGCTACATATTCTGCTTCAGTTGTAGAGTTGGCCACCACTGTTTGTTTCTTGCATTGCCAAGATATCAACCTATTCCTAAGAAATTGGCATCTACCAGTTGTGGATTTTCTATCAAACTTGTCACCTCCATAATCACTGTCTGAATAACCAATTAGCTCCAATGGTGAATCCTTTGGATACCATAATCCCAAGGTGGAATAACACCTAAGGTATATAAAGATCCTCTTGACAGCATGAAGATGACACTCTTTGGGAGTCACCTGATGGCGTGCGCATGCACATACAACAAACATGATGTCAGGTCTAGAAGCTGTAAGATACATCAATGATCCAATCATTGACCTATAATTCTTGACATCCACCTCTTTTCCATATCCAATCTTTCCCCAAGGGTGTTCCCTATCCATGGGTGTGCTAGCCCGTTTTTCATGTGGAGAAAAGCCAAACTTCTTCAAGATTTCTGCTACATATTTCTCTTGAGAGATGAAGATACCATCTTCTTTCTGTTGAACTTGTAAACCTAGAAAGAAGTTAATCTCTCCCATTGCACTCATCTTGAATTTGTCTGTCATGAGCTTGGATAAGTCTTCACTCATCTTTGGGCTTGAAGAGCCAAAGATGATATCATCCACATAGACCTGAACAAGTAAAAAGTCCTTACCAATCTTCTTGGTAAATAAAGTCTGATCTATGGTGCCCCTTTTGAATCTATTTTCCACCAGATAGGTGGACAAAGTGCCATACCATGCTCTTGGGGCTTGATGAAGTCCATACATTGCTTTCTTTACCCTATACACCTTGTCTGGATGTTCTGAATCCTCAAAACCAGGAGGCTGCATTACATAAACCTCCTCTACAATTGAGCCATATAGAAAAGCACTCTTCACATCCATTTGATAAACTGTGAAGCCCATGCAAGAAGCATAGGCTTGGAAAATCCTTATTGCTTCAATCCTTGCAACAGGTTCAAAAAATTCTTTATAGTCTATCCCTTCCTCTTGTGTATAGCCTTGAGAAACTAAACGTGCCTTGTTTCTGACCACAATTCCTCTTTCATCCTTTTTGTTTCTAAGAACCCATCTTGTCCCTATAGGTCTAACATATCTGGGACACTCTACTAACTCCCAAACATCTTCAATAGCAAATTGGTGAAACTCATCCTGCATTGCTTCCACCCAACTTGGTTCTTTGAGAGCATCAAAAATCTTCATGGGTTCCTGTTGTGACAGAAAACAAGCAAACAAACATGCCTATACAAGAGGTGTATCAACCTTCTTGTGGATTAGTAACTAGATTTTCACTTAGTTATGAAAGTTTGTTGATCCGATCTTTTCGAATTGATTACTAGTTAAGAGTGCGACTCAGTCGTTCTTGGTGGAAAATAAAAAGGTTAATAGCAAATCTAGAAAAACTGTCACTTTTTATCTATAAAATTAGAAAAACACTTGGTAAAAACAGAGATTTCGGGAAGCGTGCAATTTTTGGAAATTAAAACGTAATGAATTTAAAACTTGAAAACTTTGTAAAACTAAAACTTAAAACCAGTCGGAATAATTCGTCGGAATGTGATTGGAATGCACACGTCGGAATGTCTCAAAGTAAATCCTATCGGAATGCTTGTGATCGGAATATAATCGGAATGATTGAGTCGGAATACACCCAATCGGAGTGTATATAAAAAGACAGCTATCGGAATATGGATATTAACTTCTATCAGCATATCAAACTACCACCCCCGTCGGAATCCCAATCGGAATCACAATCGGAATCCAGAAACCCTATTCCGATACCTTCTATCGGAATAATAGTGGAGCAGATCGGAATGTAAAGCTCTAATCAGAATACACAATCGGAAAGTAAAACCCTATTCCCATCCTATGATCGAAATAATAGTGCAGCTGTCAGAATGTATGGTCGGAAAGGGGAAACCCTTTTCGATGGAATGTATTTCGCAATAAGCCAAGTTAATAAGCTATATTTTAATAAGCTCAAACTAAAACTAAACCAAATTTATATCGAAAAGAACTAATAAGCACAAGTAAGAACTTTTTAAACTTAAAATAAGCAAAACTTTTTAAATCAAACCATAAAAAGATTAAACTTTTTAAGAAAACTAAAAAGTAAATAAGCTAAACACAAACTAAGCTAATAAGCATGATAAGCTCAAAGCTTAATCCGTATAAAAACTTAAAGATGAATAAAAAGATAAACTTTTTAATCACATAAACATCAAGATGAAACTAAATCAAAGATAATAACGAATCAAAAGTAAATAAAATCAAGAAAGGTAGAAGAAGATTAAAGATAAAAAGCTTAACTTGAACTTGTAGATTAAAGATTCAAAGATACAAGATTGAATTAAAGCTTAAACATGAAAGAAAGAAAAGATGAAATTTTAGTGAGAGAAAGTTAAACACTTTCTCTCTCTAAAAACTAGAAAAATGAAAAGTGACTAAAAACTAATAAACTAACACCCTCCTAATGTGTCATTAGGAGGGTATATATAGGAGGTGGGGAGTGCATGTGTTGCTTCCTTCTTTCTTCTCGTCTCGACTCGATTTAAATTCTTTGTCTTTCTCGACGTCGTCTCGGGATTTGTCGATATAAATTGAACTTGTCTTATAATTTTCTTCTTCTATTAGACTTGATTTCTTCGACTTCATTAAACTTCCGTCTTTGGACTTTTTCTTCGATAAATCTTCAGAATAGGCCTTGGACTTCAGTTCTTTTTACACTCTTGATCTTTTGACTTCGTCTTTTCTCGTTTTCTTCGATAAAAGCCCGTGATAGCCCATGTTTTCTTCCTTTTTCATATTATTATCCTGAAACACAATAAAAACACAAACCACACATAATTCCGAATTTTTCGACATAAAATACACGTTTTGGTCTTGTTATTATTGGAAATAAGTGGTAAATGGATAAGTGTTTTTACACTTATTAAATCCCCTACACTTGACCATTGCAATGCCCTCATGCAATGCATTAAGTTCAAAACGCATATTACATTTCTCATCATGAATAACCCACCTTGGCCTTTATTAAATATGTACAAAACAAGTAAAGAAATATAAGACTTACATTGGGGTTTTGGGTGTCATGAATGTTCATCATCCTCAAGTTTCACGTTCCCCATACCAAGCTTAAAAACGAGATCATTGTTATTATAACTTAGCAAACTAACACGAACTCATGTGGCCCAATTATCCACTTAGACTCCCTTATTCCTAGGTGTATCTCTTATATTTTAATATTGTCTTGAATGATCACGAGGATGCATTTTTTGACTTATTTCGATAGTTATTTAGGCTGAAAATAAAGTGGGACGATTTAATCAATAGTTAGCTAAAGGGCAAAATCTTTAAAACTGCTTCTCGGGACCTCTTAAAGTTCATATCTTGGCATAACTCGCTTCACGATTTGAGACCTTTCTCGGACCGATATTTGGCAGCGACTTCATACTTCAATTCTTGAGAGACGTTCTTGAAATTATGGTCTTTTCTTCATAATAGGAATTTCTTCACTCGAAGTTTTTGAGAGATTCTTCATACTTAGACCACGGCTTCTTCATTTTTCTCCAATATTTATTTTGGACTTTGATATACAACGATCCGCCTCCTTTTAGGACTTGGATCTATTTCTCCTCATACCTTGTTAGGGCCTTTTTTGATAGACTTCTCCATGATCTTTAGGGGAGTATTTGCTTTTCGTCGTGTGTCTCAATCCTTCATATTGATTTTCGATAAATGATTCTTCACATCACTTTTGGATCTTTAGCAACAAAATGTAGCCCTCATGCCTTGTTAGGGCCTTTTTGGACTCACCAATCTTCGCATTCCGCTTCAATAAGTTATGCCTTGGCTATGAACTCTAATTAATACCGAGAAACTTTTAAACGATCTTGGCTAGAAGCTAAGTAACTTTTCAAATCGTACAACCTTATTTATTGCAATTAAAATTATCAACAAGCGATGGGAGAAAAAGCTTATAATCAACTCACATAAATTCACGAAAGAATACCAAACTTATAATTGACTCTATCATCTCTCGTTCTCCACAATTTAAAATCTCAAGGAATGAGACTCGAGGATGCTTAGCCAATTAAATCAAAGTTTTGGGTTTTCAAGTCATCTATAGGATCTTGCAACTTCTTAGACTCTTTCAAGTTTAGAATTCGCATTTTAAAGATCCCTTGATAAACGACTTTCTAGGATCAATTATAGGAACTTGCGAAAATTTCTTGTTCTTAACCCGTGAGAGTTAAGACTTTCGCGTTTTAAAGTTCCCTATATAAAAGCCTAGCAAAACTTGACTTAAACACGTTAAGGATACTAGCTAGAGTAAACTTAGATAAGTAAACCTGGGTTGAGTCAAAATATTCACGACTTTGAAAAATTTAAAACCACTTTATTAACCTTTATTTTTAGCAAAGAAAGTAAATAACGCTAACAAAGAAAAATACAACTATACAACTAGGCCAAAATAGATTAAAAATTTTCAAAAATGTCGAAAAATTAGATTTTCCGGTTAAAATGAGGACAAATTCATGGAAAATCTCACTTACTTCGATAGAAGTCCCCCTACACTTGATATAAGCATTGTCCTCAATGTTTAAGCATGTGGGAGTAAACTCCCCTACACTTAGGACATTGTGCACGTTGTTTAAATCTTTCTAAGGGAAGGACAACTATAGTGACTTCAATGTGAACATATAAGATATGAAAAATTGAATCACGACAATTTAGGATAGAACTGGGAAGACGGGTACACGGGATCACGGGTCGTCAAATGTCATCAAAAGTGCTCTCTGAAGCTTTAATCCCTGCACATCATAAGAAACAAGACAACAAACACATACGGGGCTCCCCCTACACTTATTATGAAAACGGTAAAGGATAGATCAACGAGTTGCCTCCCGAGAAGCGCTTGTTTTTGTTAACCGAGTCACGAGCCTGACTTGACCCAGAACTAATTCAAGGTAAACGTGGTGAGGGATGGAATCATCTCATGAGAGATGTCCTCACCAAAGTACAGCTTCACACGCTGGCCATTCACTTTAAAATTAGGACCATTTGGCTGAGAAAGCTCAATGGTGCCGTAAGGGAAGACTTTGGCGATGGTGAATGGACCAGACCAACGGCTCTTCAGCTTGCCCGAGAAGATATTCATCCGAGAGTTAAAGAGTAGAACTTGATCACCAACGTGGAACTCTCGGTTCTTAATCCTAGCATCATGGATAATCTTGGTCTTCTCCTTGTAGATCAATGAGTTCTCATAAGCTTCATTCCTTAGTTCATTTAGCTCGTTGAGTTGAATTTTCCGAAGATCACTGGCTTTGTTGATGTCAAAATTGGCCCACTTGAAGGCCCAATACGCCTTATGTTCCAGCTCAATAGGGAGGTGGCATGCCTTACCGTACACAAGACGATATGGAGTGCAACCAATTGACGTCTTATATGCGGTACGGAAAGCCCACAAAGCATCATCTAACTTATCGGCCCACGAGGCACGATGCTCTCCTACAGTACACTCAAGAATTCGATTCAATCCATGGTTAGATATCTCGGATTGACCATTTGTTTGAGGATGATATGCGGTGGAAATACGGTGATTTACACCGTACTTAGCCATGACTCGAGCAAATTGATCATTGCAAAAATGAGTCCCGCGGTCACTGATGATAGCATGAGGAACACCGAATCGAGCAAATAACTGCTTCAAAAAGTTCACAAGCACCCTCGCATCGTTCGTAGGTAAAGCCTTTGCTTCAACCCATTTGGGATACGTAGTCAACGGCTACGAGGATGTACTTGTTTCCTTTAGATGATGGAAATGGCCCCATAAAGTCGATGCCCCATACATCAAAGATTTCACATTCTTGTATGAAATTTTGAGGCATCTTGTCTTTATGTGTGATCTTGCCTTGGCGTTGGCAAGCATCATAATTTTTAATCATCTCGTGAGTGTCACGATAAATGGAGGGCCAATAGAATCCAGAATCGAACACTTTCTTCGTGGTGTAGTTGGGACCAAAGTGACCACCGGTGGGTCCTTTATGGCAAGCTTCGAGAATGTCTAAAGCTGCGGGTCCATCAACGCACAGAAGAATAATCAGATCAGCACATTGTTTGAAGAGATAAGGGTCATCCCAAAAGTAAGTCTTAACATCTTTAAATAACTTCTTCTTTTGTTGGGATGTTAATCCTTCGATGAGAATACCACCCGCTAAGTAGTTTGCAATGTCCGCAAACCACGGGGTGTCATCAAGATTGGAATTGATAGACATTAGGGCCTCAAGGGGAAAAGAGTCGTTGATCTCTTGATTCGGAAGATCCCCTTGATAAGGATCCTCAAGCCTACTTAGATGATCCGCGGCTAGGTTGTTAGCTCCCTTCTTGTCACGAATTTCGATTTTAAATTCTTGAAGGAGCAAAACCCAACGAAGAAGTCTTGGCTTAGAATCTTGCTTTGTTAACAAGTACTTCAACGAGGAATGGTCGGCATAGACAATGGTGGTTGAAAGGACAAGATAGGGACGAAACTTCTCAAAAGCATACACTACAGCTAAAAGCTCTTTTTCGGTAGTGGTATAATGCACTTGAGCCCCCGTCATTGTCTTGCTAGCATAATGGACTGGTTGGAAGTGTTTGTTCACTCTTTGGCCAAAAACCGCTCCAATAGCAAAGTCGCTAGCATCACACATCAATTCAAAAGGTAGCTCCCAATTAGGGGTAACTGTCACACCCCACCATGGCGGAATATGGGGCGCGACGTATGGATATCATCACAACAACAACGTGTCTATAGAGAGAACTATATGAATTAAAAATATCATAAAAGGTGACACAAATGTCATGACAATATCTCATCAATGCAGGAGTCTAGGTAAGTAGGTAACAGTCCTACCTCTTACCCAAGACAAACAAATAACACAAACAAATCAACATATAGGTTCATAGTATCACTTAATGAAACAAACAGACAAATAAACTAAGAAGGAACAGGGATCTCCTTCTAAATGCATTCCTACGCGACTCCAATCCTAGCCACATATGTTCTCACGCTTAACCACTTTATCACCTGAAAGAGACTAAAACACGTCAACATAAAGTTGGTGAGAGTCATATGTTTAGACTCCAACTCCAAATCAATTATAAGCTGTGAATAACAACCATTAACAAAAGAACATATGGACAGTGTGCTACAATTATGTATTAACAACTAACATTCAAGATCAATCATTCCAAACAAAATCCAAGGCTCCCAGCCTTACCAAACACCATGGTACCATAGGCGCCCATAAACCTATGTACCAATCCCAAGGCCCCGCCTTGTCATTATCCATTGGTCCCATAGATGCTCACACATCTATGTACCTCCCCAAGGCCCCGCCTTGTCAACATCCCCTTGGTACCAAGTCAAACCACAATAACTATCAAGAATCACATAGCAGTTAATCACATAAGTGTACACACAAGTCCAACACAAACCATAGAAAATTCACAACATTAGTTACAAAAACCAAACAGTGTCTCTTCCATCCCATCCTGAATTCAAGATCATTAAAAGACATGGGACTATGAAACTCACCTGATTGAGCTTCTCCAAAAGTCCGCGCACTAGCAAAAAGCTAACAAACAAAAGAACACAATCAAAACATGAACCAAACACTAAGATGGCTCATCAACCTATGATGGACATCTAACCTTCTCCCATATATATACCTCATTTATATGCTCTAAGCATCTCATTACACCCCTCTATAAAGCCCTTAACTTAGTTTACTTCATAACCCGTCCCGTTAACATTTTATCCAAAACAGTCCTGGTTTTTAGGTGTCCAAAATATAAGCCAAACGCCCACCTAAACATACCCATGATCTCTGTAAAGGAAACCCTATGCCCTTACATATTTTAGCTAACACCTCCCTTTTGCCCCAACCTTAAAGCTACTGCTAACGCCTCGATATATATATATATATATATATATATATATATATATATATATATATATATATATATATATATATATATATATATATATATATATATATATATATATATATATATATATATATATATATATATATATATATATATATATATATATATATATATATATATATATATATATATATACATATATATATACATATATATATATATATATATATATATATATATATATATATATATATATATATATATATATATATATATATATATATATATATATATATATATATACTTTTGCCTATCCGTATTTTACCGATTTTGAACATACAAAAAGTTTGTTATGATTAGGGGGTCTTACCCTAACCTATTTGCTTAGCCACCCTTCAGGTCTCTTATTTAATATATAAACCAACACCCATGCTCATTAGAGGGCTCAAGTGTACTCCTAAGTACCCCAATCACCTTAAAAAGTTAAATTAAACCCGACTGCTTTCAAAACTGTTTTGACCTCCGACTGTTGTAACCTGTTTTTGACCCACCTCCCTACCTCCAATTTAGTTCTCGTTTCTTGAATTTGAAAGCCACTTCAACTACCTATTCAGGGATGCTTGGATCGTAAAATAAGAGTTAGTAAAACTCTAGATATGATCAAAACAAGTGACTCAAAAATCTGCCCAATTTTTAAAAACGAATTTAAACATGATTAAACCCTAATTAACATCACTAATATCACCAATCATTATCCTAATCATGTTAAATGTTATAAAACCCCTAATTACAGATCTATTAAGAACTCTAATCCATCATATAAATTAATTACATAAAACTTGAAGCCTTAATGCTATAAAACAAGAAAACTATAAGAATTAAATCAAGATTTTTACCTCAAATCTTCAAGAAAATTACTTTTGATGAATCCCTTAGGGCTTGTAAAAATTCTGCCAAAAGGGGAGAAAATTAATGAAAAACTGATTTTTGTGATATAAACAATGATATTTATATCTTTTATTAAAAAGGCTTTTCCAAATTGGGCTCAAGTTGGGTCTTTTGGCCCATTATCATTTCTTTTTCTTTTCTAGTCGGTTTAAAACCCGATTCATATATATATATTTTTTTATTTTTTTATTTTTAAGACTTATTAATATATTATTAATAATACCTTAATTTACCTTAATTTATTTCAGCTCCTAAAGCCTCCGAACCTTAAAACCGTAAAACTAGTCAATTTTACGCGTATACCAAAAAAACGTAAAATATATAGTTTTAAAAAAAATCTTAAATTTTGAAATAAACTTTATAACTAAGTCCTAAATGACTTAAAACCATCCCGAAAAATACTCACATGACCAAACACCTTACTCGAGACCTCTAAATGTTAAACCCCAAATCGTAAAAAAAAATACGATTTACTATAATACTTATACGTATACGTAAAACACCAAAATAACACCATTTCATTTTATAGTCACTAATTTGTGAGCTCATGAACATGAAATAACCGTTCCTCGATTTACTTATGAGTACTTTATACCCATAAACGATATCCACACCAACCTCGTTCACGCAAAATAACATGTAAACACGCAAATCACATAGTCACACATAAATTAACCTTAAAATAAGACCATGTGACGAACCTCAAAACCATGGTTGTCACATCACTCCCTCCTAATAGAAATCTCGTCCCGAGATTTACTCCTTAGGATCGTCATTAGAAAATATATAAGGATACTTGTTCCTCATAAACTCCTCCCTTTTCCTCGTAAACTCTAGTCCACGTTTCAAATTCCATATACCCATAACTACGGTATATTACTTTTTCCAACGTCTTAGCTTCACGATCCAAAATCTCTACCGGCTATTCGATGAAATGAAGACTCGTATCCATACTAATATCATCTAACGGTACTTGCAAGTAGGTTCTTGCTAAGCATTTCCTTAAGTTTAATACATGAAATACATCACGCATACCACTCAAGTCTCCCAGTAATTCCAACCTATAAGCCACTAGTCCAATCCTTTCGAAGATTTCGAATGGACACATGATTCTAGGTGTTAACTTCCCTTCATCCCAAACTACGTCACTTCTTTCCATGGTGAAACATATAGCACAACCTTATCCCCAATCTCAAATCCCAACGGCTTACGCCTCTTGTCCACACAGCTCTCTTGTTAGTCCTTTGCCATTTTCAACCTCTACTTAAGCACTGTCACCACCTCTTGTAGTTTTCCGTTCCAACTCCGGTCCAATATGTTGACTGCTTCTAACTTCACCCCACCGTAACGGTGATCCACCTCATCTTCTATGGATTAAATCCAGCAGTTTCTACTACATTTCCTATCACCAGACCTAACAATTTTCCCTTCTATATCACTACACAATCTTGACAACCCTTTGCTCCCTCAAGCCGTTCTTCCTCCATACTACTTCTCGCTTGTCTCTCCATAATCTTAATTTCCATACCATCTTCTATCTCATCTTCAGCCAATAATTTAGGCGATTCTCTTTTATTCCCTACATTCTAATCAGTGAAGAATACGCCCCTCTCACTAGTGACTCTCTTTGTAGAAGAATTATTCCTAGCAAAATGCAATCTCCAACTATCTCCAAACCGCAAGCCAATGCTCTAGGCGTCTTTCTCCATTATCCTTATGGTATGCTCATACCAACCATTAGTATATCAACGGTATACTATGCTTACTTCCCATCGTTTATTCCCTTGCCATAATCCTTCATAAAGCATTCCATACTTCTTAGGCTAATTTTTATGCAGAAACTCCTATTCCATCACATCCGTACGCAATCCTTCCAACTTCTCAACTACTTCACTTCTCATTCCTCTTAGAATATAGGATGAATTATTTAGTCAATCGAGTATCACCCAACTCTCATCGTACTTATTCTTCTACCCCATTATGTATGCCCTCTACCATCTTCGTCCTTACACCGCCCTTTCTATGCTACTCCTATCAATGTAGGAAGTATAGCCTATTTCCCTTTTCTCCATATGATTGTCCAAGCCACACAACATAAATGTTGACACGTTCTCTGCTTTAGTCAACTACTCGTTCAACTTACATCCTTTATCCAAACCCTCCTAACACGTCATCCATATAGCTAAATTTTGTCTCAGCATCACTTCCTCCCTCTTATTCCATGTCTCATTAACTATGCTCGCCTTTCCCAGATGGTACTTGGCCTTGCAATTTTCTTTCATCACTTAACTCCACCCATTACCTTTTCCAAATGTTCAATCAAGATGATTAAATATGTGTTGGAGTCGTTCATGATCTGTATAGATCATTCTCTACGTCTCGTACCCCAAATGCCTCTAGCATTCTAGGCAGATATAAAAATCCAGCTCCACTAACTAAGTCTATCTAGTTCTTCCAAATCTTTAGTTCCCACAACGTATAAACAACCGCCTTTCTTTGTCGTTCTCGTATACATCCAAATCCTTGCTCCACGTATCGTCATACTTCGTGAATTCATCCAGTCCTTCCGATAATTCCAAGATCTGCTCATTATCCAATCCACCTCTTCAGCCTCCAAAACGCTTCCTCACCATTCTTCACTTTGCCCCTTGCTGGTTACACGATATGCCATCATCTCTGACTACTCGTCCTAGCCAACTTAATCCTAAAACTCACACTTGAAAACCTCACGTGTAATTCCCTTTCCTAACAACTCCAAAACCAACTCATAATTGGCCTCACTCTCCTTCTTAGATTTGAGTAGATCAAGATGTCGTCGATGCTCTCGATGACAACTCGTTTATATATTGTCATGCACCCCCGGTTCATTGACCCCATGAAAACTGCTAGCGCCTCGGCGAAGCCAAAATCATAACCGTAAACCCAAAGAGTTCATACAACATCCTTAGCAGTTTCAACTACGTCCTCCTTGCACCCTCTCTTAGAAGCAATACAAATAAATTTTCTACCTCGTTCTACTCGCGAAAATCTACACGTATTCTAAAAGACCAATACTTCCTCTTATGAGACCACTCAACCGCTTTTCACAGCCAATCTACTACTAAGCAACTCATATTTTACCTTGCATCCGTTGCATTTTCTAACAACTCTTGCTCTTAAAATCATTCCATCAACAATTTCCTTGGAAAGGCACTAACTACAACTCCTCTCACGTCTCCTACTTGCTCTATTTATGGTTCTACCTCACAGTAATAGGCAAAACTACTAAATCTCAGGAAATTTTCGAAAAACTTACATGCCTTACGAACAATCATAAATACCTTTGAGGTATTATATCCCCTTCCAACACTCTCTATGGCGCGTTACTTGTGCCAATATCCATACATTATACAAATCTCTATTCATCTCCATTGGCACTCCTAATAGACCGCATGACCACGTTAGTTCATCTACGAACTTCTGACTCTTTCCTCCCCACTAAGGGCATTCTGACCATTCTCTCATGGTCACCTACTTAATCGTGTAGGCGCGACCAAGTCTTTCATATGACTACCTCAACTCTCCCAATCAATACGCAACCAAAACTACATCCTGAATCCACTAGATACGATCGACGAATCAAACCCATGGATAACTAACGACATTTAACGTGCACGAGTTAAAACAGACCAAAACCACGAAAACTCAAAAGGAAAACTCAAACAGGTACCAATTCAAATGACTCATGACAAAAAAATGATCCCAGAAACACTTAATGGCAACCAAAACATCTTACGCCCCGCGACATATTATTTAAACCGTGCACAAGATCGACTTTTCCAAAAGAATATTTTTTTATTTTTTTTTTCTTTACCTCCCCACATCAATGTGACTCAAACAATCTACAAACAACCCTCTTGACGAACTCAAAACTCAACTCAAATACTAGGTATCCCGTGCATCCCAAATCATAAAAATAAACTACTATTCAAAACTCAACCTTTAACCCGACACTTGTACAATAATTTCGACCAGTATACTCACCTCCCATGACTATACATTCTAAATATTTGAAAAGTACGTTCCGAGTACATAATATTAGGCTTTTGAATAACCCAAAAAGCTTTAAAAACGAACAAGTTACGACCAAAACAATTTTTATACTAGTTGTTTTAAAAACTAAAGAATAAACTTAGTGATTAATGCAATCCTTTTAAATGAAAGAAATAATTGTATGTGAAATTTCCATGAACTCAATTTAACCTTGTATAAATAATTATAAATGACGTAAATCGGTTAAACTCAATTATATAAACTATGTAAGTAGAAAGAAATTTTATTTCGCTTTATTTTTTAAAAAAAAGTCTTTTGGAATTTTGAAATAAATAATTGTTGATTAAGAATTCTTATGTCACATCTTGTTTCAAACACGATTCCAACACCTTACCCTTATATTACCGTATACAACCAACTATCCAACCCTATAGTAGATTTCCAAGTCTATTCAATATATACCGACAAAAAGGAATGTAAGACTCAACACAAAAGATTTCATTATCCCAAAAGACATCTCAATTTATTTCAGTATACTTAACACCGAGGACACCATTTTAAAACGGATACGTGAAATAGGAAACTCGAAGAATACGCCACAACGGAGGTTGAATATCTAAAAAGAAACGAGCTAGCCACCCTCCTAAGGATACAATCAATAATTATAGGGGATCATACATACTTAGGCATATCGGGATACATATACTTAAATCCGTCTAACATCTACTATACAAGCATGTATTAACCCTCTTTCATGCAATCATACTTAGGAATCCATTGGAGTTATGGTACTTGTATAACTATGTTGGCTACCATACTTATACAATTACCCTTTCCCCAATGCACTCCCTCCTATAATGACACTTATAAGAATTAATACAACACATAACACATATATCCATCTACTCACATAAGCTCGTAACCACATAAACAATAACGTCCAAAACTCCATCCATTAAAAAAAATATAATCAAACTATTGGAATACATAAATCCATAGTCTAGCTAAAACAACATAGACTAAATCCAAAACGAAAACATATTCAGTTATAAGTTATGTCGCCCATAAGAGTGGAAACAACTTAAAATCCTTCATATCCACCTACTCATAATAACTCGAACCACCACATGATTCTTAGGGACATGACTTAAACATCAAAATAAAAATATTATACCTCAGGTACATAAAATAACTCAACAAAAGACAGAAACTGCCATGTACCAAATTATGTACTATAATGTACAATTTAAGCAAAATACAACAATGACTACCGTGGATGATTATGGTTCAACCTTCACTAGTCACAACCCGAAAAGAAAATAACATGTGGCTAAGTATGAACTACTATGGTTCAACCCATACTAGTCAAAACTTAACAAACATCGCAAGTAAAAACCAATAACATCCAGAAAACTTTAATTAATATAAAATGTACACATACTCCTATGACGCCTATATGCAGGGACCCTTAAGTTATAGACTAGGCTGCTAGACTAGGCAACCTAATTCTATATAACCATTGGCTCTGATACCATTCTGTCACACCCCATCATGGCGGAATATGGGGCGCGACGTATGGATATCATCACAAGAACAGCGTGTCTATAGATAGAACTATATGAATTAAAAATGTGATAAAAGATGACACAAATGTCATGACAATATCTCATCAATGCAAGAGTCTAGGTAAGTAGGTAACAATCCTACCTCTTACCCAAGACAAACAAATAACACAAATAAATCAACATATAGGTTCATAGTATCACTTAATGAAACAAACAGAAAAATAAACTAAGAAGGAACAGGGATCTCCTTCTAAATGCATTCCTACGCGACTTCAATCCTAGCCACATATGTTCTCACTCTTAACCACGTTATCACCTGAAAGAGACTAAAACACGTCAACATAAAGTTGGTGAGAGTCATAGGTTTAGACTCTAACTCCAAATCAATTATAAGCTGTGAATAACAACCATTAACAAAAGAACATATGGACAATGTGCTACAATTATGTATTAACAACCAACATTCAAGATCAATCATTCCAAACAAAATCCAAGGCTCCCAGCCTTACCAAACACCATGGTCCATAGGCGCCCATACACCTAGGTACCAATCCTAAGGCCCCGCCTTGTCATTATCCATTGGTCCCATAGATGCTCACACTTCTATGTACCTCCCCAAGGCCCCGCCTTGTCAACATCCCCTTGGTACCAAGTCAAACCACAATAACTATCAAGAATCACATAGTAGTTAATCACATAACTGTACACACAAGTCCATCACAAACCATAGAAACATTCACAGCATTAGTTACAAAAAACAAACAGTGTCTCTTCCATCCCATCCTAAAAGTCAAAATCATTAAAAGACATGGGACTATGAAACTCACCTGATTGAGCTTCTCCAAAAGTCCGCGCACTAGCAAAAAGCTAACAAACAAAAGCACACAATCAAAACATGAACCAAACACTAAGATGGCTCATCAACCTATGATGGACATATAACCTTCTCCCATATATATACCTCATTATATGCTCTAAGCATCTCATTACACCCATCTATAAATCCCTTAACTTAGTTTACTTCATAACCCGTCCCGTTAACATTTTACCCAAAACAGTCCCGGTTTTTAGGTCTCCAAACTATAAGCCAAACGCCCATCTAAACATACCCATGATCTCTGTAAAGGAAACACTATGCCCTTACATATGTTAGATAACTCCTCCCTTTGCCCCAACCTTAAAGCTACTGTTAAGGCCCCGATATATATATATACTTCTGCCTATCCGCATTTTACCGATTTTGAACATACAAAAAGTTTGTTATGATTAGGGGGTCTTACCCTAACCCATTTGCTTAGACACCCTTCAGGTCTCTTATTTAATATATAAACCAACACCCATGCTCATTAGAGGGATCCAGTGTACTCCTAAGTACCCCAATCACCTTAAAACGTTAAATTAAACTTGACTGATTTCAAAACTGTTTTGACCTCCGACTATTGTAACATGTTTTTGACCCACCTCCCGCCTTCAATTTGGTTCTCGTTTCTTGAATTTGAAATCCACTTCAATTACCTATTCAGGGATGCTTGGATCGCAAAATAAGAGTGTGTAGAACTCTAGATATGATCAAAACAAGTGACTCAAAAATTTGCCCAGTTTTTAAAAACGAATTTAAACATGATTAAACCCTAATTAACATCACTAATAATCACAAATGATTATCCTAATCATGTTAATTGTTATAAAACCCCTAATTACAGATCTATTAAGAACTCTAATCCATCATATAAATTGATTACATAAAACTTGAAGCCTTAATGCTATAAAACAAGAAAATTATAAGAATTAAATCAAGATTTTTACCTCAAATCTTCAAGAAAATTATTTTTGATGAATCCCTAAAATAGGGCTTCTAAAATTCAGCCAAAAGGGGAGAAAATTAATAAAAAACTGATTTTTGTGATATAAACATGGTATTTATATGTTTTATTAAAAAGGCTTTTCCAAATTGGGCTCAAGTTGGGTCTTTTGGCCCATTATCCTTTCTTTTTCTTTTCTAGTCGGTTTAAAACCCGATTCATATATATATATTTTTTATTTTTTTTTCTTTTTAAGACTTATTAATATACTATTAATAATACCTTAATTTACCTTAATTTATTTCAGCTCCTAAAGCCTCTGAAACCTTAAAACCGTAAAACTAGTCAATTTTACGCATATACCAAAAAAAAACGTAAAATATACAGTTTTAAAAAAATCTTAAATTTTGAAATAAACTTTATAACTAAGTCCTAAATAACTTAAAACCATCCCGAAAAATACTCACATGACTAAACACCTTACCCGAGACCTCTAAATGCTAAACCCCAAATCGTAAAAAAAATACGATTAACTATAATACTTATACGTATACGTAAAACACAAAAATAACACCGTTTCATTTCATAGTCACTAATTTGTGAGCTCATGAACATGAAATAACCGTTCCTCGATTTACTTATGAGTACTTTATACCCATAAACGATATCCACACCAACCTCGTTCACGCAAAATAACATGTAAACACGCAAATCACATAGTCACACATAAATTAACCTTAAAATAAGACCAAGTGATGAACCTCAAAACCACGGTTGTCACAGTAACCAAGACCGATGCCTTAGTTAGCTTATCCTTAAGAAGATTGAAAGATTAGAGACACTCTTTATTAAACTCTATGAATTTAGAAAAATCTTGAATGAAAAGGAGTATCTTTTTCCAAGAGGTGGGTCATCGAGCGAGCGATTTTAGAAAAATCTTGAATGAATCGACGATAGAAGCCCGCATGACCAAGGAAACTTCTCACACCCTTCACGGTTGAAGGTGGAGGTAATTTAGCAATAACATCAACTTTAGCATGGTCCACTTCAAGACTAGATTTTGAGATTTTATGTCCAAGCACAATGCCTTCTTTTACCATGAAATTGCATTTTTCCCAATTAAGAACGAGACGAGTGTCTTCACACCGTTGGAGCATACGTTCTAAATTGGCAAGGCAATGAGAGAAAGAATCACCATAGACCGAGAAATCATCCATGAAGACTTCCATAGTTTCTTCAACCATGTCATGGAAGATATCCATCATACACCTTTGGAAAGTCCCAAGAGCATTGCATAAGCCGAAAGGCATTCTTTTATAAGCAAATGTTCCATAAGGACAAGTGAATGTGGTTTTCTCTTGGTATTTTGGATTGATGGGAATTTGAAAATACCTAGAGAAACCGTCTAAGAAGCAATAATAATCATTACCCACTAGACGTTCAAGCATTTGGTTCATAAAAGGAAGGGGACAATGATCCTTTCTCGTAGCATCATTGAGTTTGCGATAGTCTATACATACTCTCTGCCCTGTAACGAGACGAGTAGGAATCAACTCGTTGTTTTCATTGGGCACAACGGTGATTCCGCCTTTCTTAGGCACAAAATGGACCGGACTAACCCATGGTGAATCCGAGATAGGGTAGATCATTCCAGCATCAAGAATTTTGATAACCTCTTTTTTGATAACGTCATGGATCTTGGGATTTACCCTTCTTTGGTTTTGAATAGTGGGTTTAAAGTCGTCCTCCATGAGAATTTTATGTGTGCAAAAGTGAGGATCAACTCCACGAATATCGGAGATTTTCCAAGCAATCGCTTTCTTATGATTCTTCAGCACGTCGATAAGTCAAGAATTTTCATCCTCTTTCAAGTCCTTAGCGATGATGACGGGTGACTTCTTATTGTCGTCAAGGAAAACGTACTCAAGATGAGACGGTAGGTCCTTAAGCTCTAAATCCGGAGGATTTTCGATGGAAGGCGTTTTCAAATTCGGATCATGGATAGAGATTTCCTTAGGAGATGGTGGAGAAATATGGTCCTCATTGAGAAGTTTCTCAATGGTACGAATGTCTTCATCCCAATTGGAGGGAGAATCGTCATATTGTAAGTCCACATCTCCCAAAGTTGCTTCAAATTCTTTCAAAATTAAATCACTTTCTCCAAATGGAGTTAGTGAGGGAGCAATAGAGGCAACGGTCTCAACAATGGGAAGAGAAGAAGAACCACTATTACAAGCGTCTTTGAAATGTTCTTCACAGGCCTCATCAAGAACATCAATAAAATAACACTCTCGTTTTCAGAAGGATGCTTAGAAAGTTTACCCATGTTGAAGACAATTTTATCGTCACCAACTCTCATGATTAATTCTCCCGCGGCTACATCAATGAGAGTGCGACCGGTCCTCAGGAATGGACGTCCAACGATTAATGGAACACGGGGATCCATCTCATAGTCAACGAAAACAAAATCCACCGGAAAGGTGAATATGTCGACACCGACGAAGACATCTTTGGTTATCCCCACCGGATAAGCAACCGTACGTCTAGCTAATTCCAAAGTCATTCGTGTAGGGACTAGCTCGGGTAGAGATAATTGTTTCCAAACACTTAATGGCATTAAGTTTATACTAGCACCTATATCGTCTAAGGCCATATAATTCTCTACCCCGGGGAAGTTGCAAGGAATGAGAAAATGACCCGGATCACCAAGTTTGGTGGGTAATTTCCTTAAGAGCACTTCGGAGCAATTCTCGTTAAGTTGGGTCTGAGCGATATCAAGAAGTTTCTCCTTATAACTGAGAAGATCTTTAAACATTTTATCATATTTCGGCATGTGAGCGAGAGCCTCGGCAAAGGAGATATTGAAATTCAGTTGTTTAAATATTTTTGAGAAAGTTAGAAACCTGAATATCATCCTTGTTCTTCAACTTCTCTTTCCTCAAACTTAAGGGATAAGGTATATTGGGTTGAGATGAAGGCTTTGGAATAGAATTCTCACTCACATCCTTGGGTGGTGGAGGGGTGGAAGTAGAAGGTGGAGGAATTGGTGAAATAGAAGGTGGAGGGATTGGAGAAGGGGACTCGTGTTCCTTTGTCACAATCACCAGGGTAGGTGTAGGAAGCTCGGGTTCCTTTAAAACTTTTCCACTTCGAGTGGTGATTGCTTTCATCGCCCCTCTTGGATTAGCAACGGTTTTACTCGGAAGAGAACCCGAACCAGAGGCATGATTACTTTGGAAGAAACTAGCCATCATATCCCTTAAGTCATTCGTTTGAATGCTCAAAGAGTTTCGCATATCGGCTCGAAGATCATTCCCTTGTTTCACCATATCTCCTTTCAAGTTGCTGAGTTACCGCTGACGATCCTGTACTATTGCGTCATTAGTCCTCATGTAAGTGTCAACCTCTTGATTAAATGCGGTGGGTTAGGTGGGAGGAAGAGCATGGTAGGCAGGTGGTTGGTGAACTTGATTGTTTCCTTGAGGTGGATATGGGTTTCTTTGGGATTGATATTGATTTGGAGCTCGAGGTTGGTTTTGATTGTTGCGATTGAGGTTGTTTGGGTTTTGTGGAGGAAAACCGGGTGGTGAAAGGAAGTTGTTTGAACGATAAATGAGCAAATTGCGGTCACCCTGAGGACGTGCTTGATAGCATCCCGTAGAAAAGTTACCGTTGGCGGCATACACATTTTCCAGATTGTCATGAGTCGAAGAACAATCGGTGTATGAATGAGAACCCCCGCATATTTCATGACTCAAAGCATTAACTTGCGCATTGATGGCTTTGGTATTGTTAGCGGTTTGTAGAACAAGTGTTTCAACAAGCGAAGTAAGCTTATAAATTCTCTTGTCGCTCTCACTAGTACTAGCACTAGCCACATTAGTCTGAACACTCTTAGTTTGCACTCTAGACTTATTCTCAATAATATCCCATGCGGCATTAGAAGACTTAACGAAAATATTACCCCCCCGAGGCACTATTTAGTGAATCTTGGTCATTCATGCTTAAACCATTGTAAACAATATTAATTTGATGTACTTTTGTGAAACCATATTGGGGAAACTTTCTAAAAAGTTCTTTAAAACGGTCCCAAGATTCACTAAATGTCTCACCGTACTTTTGTTCAAAGGTAATGATTTCATTCCGCAAAACGGTAGTACGTGAGGGTGGGAAAAAGTAGTTGATGAATTTAGTCTCTAAATCCGTCCACGTAAGAATACTTTGTGGCGGTTCCTTATCAAGCCAATGGCGTGCTTGTCCCTCTAAGGAGAAAGGAAAAAGTTGCAAGCGAATCACCTCTTGTGAAACCCCATTATACTTAACCGTATTAGTGAGTTGAAGAAACCTTTTTATATGGTCATGAGGATCATCAAGTGTTCGCCCCAAGAACAGTTGAGGAGAGACCATTTGAATGAAGCCGGATTTGAGCTCAAAGTTGTTGGCTCCAATCTCAGGTATGACAATAGCATCGGTGTTGCCCTCCACTTGCGATTGCAAAAGCTCGATCTTTGGTCGATAGTCCATTGTGACAATAGTTGGAGTTACGACTTCGGCTTGAATTGCTTTCTTCTTACGAGCACGGGTACGCATACACACCTACAAAAAGAAAAGAAAGATAGACAAGAAATATTTTTGTTTTTTTTTATGTTTTTCTATTTTTTTGAATTTTTGAAAATTTTTAAGTTCTATGGATTTTTGAATATTTTTAAGCAAGGAAAATAATGTTAAAAAATGAACGGATCCCAAAATCCAACGTGTCTCTCACTTAAAACCGTTAATCTTAACGAAAAGAGCCTGCAGCGGCGCCATTTAATAACTAGATTTTCACTTAGATATGAAAGTTCGTTGATCCTATCTTTTCGAATTGATTACTAGTTAAGAGTGCGACTCAGTCGTTCTTGGTGGAAAATAAAAAGGTTGTCGTTGTCTATAACTAATTAAAAAGTAAATGCGAAACGTAATTAATTAAGGCTAAAAGCAAATCTAGAAAAACTGTCACTTTTTCTTTATAAATTTAGAAAAACACTTGGTAAAAACAGAGATTTCGGGAAGCGTGCAATTTTTGGAAATTAAAACGTAATGAATTTAAAACTTGAAAACTTTGTAAAACTAAAACTTAAAACCAGTCGGAATAATTCGTCGGAATGTGATCGGAATGCACACGTCGGAATGTCTCAAAGTAAATCCTATCGGAATGCTTGTGATCGGAATATAATCGGAATGATTGAGTCGGAATACACCCAATCGGAATGTATATAAAAAGACAGCTATCGGAATATGGAAATTAACTTCTATCGGAATATCAAACTACCACCCCCGTCGGAATCCCAATCGGAATCATAATAGGAATCCAGAAACCCTATTCCGATACCTTGTGTCGAAATAATAGTGGAGCAGATCAGAATGTAAAGCTCTAATCGGAATACACAATCGGAAAGTAAAACCCTATTCCAATCCTATGATCTGAATAATAGTGCAGCTGTCGGAATGTATGGTCGGAAAGGGGAAACCCTTTCTGATGGAATGTATTTCGCAATAAGCCAAGTTGATAAGCTATATTTTAATAAGCTCAAACTATCTTAACCAAATTTATATCGAAAAGAACTAATAAGCACAAGTAAGAACTTTTTAAACTTAAAATAAGCAAAACTTTTTAAATCAAACCATAAAAAGATTAAACTTTTTAAAAACTAAAAAGTAAATAAACTAAACACAAACTAAGCTAATAAGCATGATAAGCTCAAATATTAATCCGTATAAAAACTTAAAGATGAATAAAAAGATAAACTTTTTAATCACATAAACATCAAGATGAAACTAAATCAAAGATAATAACGAATCAAAAGTAAATAAAATCAAGAAAGGTAGAAGAAGATTAAAGATAAAAAACTTAACTTGAACTTGTAGATTAAAGATTCAAAGATACAAGATTGAATTAAAGCTTAAACATGAAAGAAAGAAAAGATGAAATTTTAGTGAGAGAAAGTTAAACACTTTCTCTCTCTAAAAACTAGAAAAATCAAAAGTGACTAAAAACTATATAACTAACACCCTCCTAATGTGTCATTAGGAGGGTATATATAGGAGGTGGGAGTGCATGTGTTGCTTCCTTCTTTCTTCTCGTCTCGACTCGATTTAAATTCTTTGTCTTTCTCGACGTTGTCTCGGGATTTGTCGATATAAATTAAACTTGTCTTATAATTTTCTTCTTCTATTAGACATGAGTTCTTCGACTTCATTAAACTTCCGTCTTTTGACTTTTTCTTCGATAAATCTTTAGAATAGGCCTTGGACTTCCGTTCGTTTTACACTCTTGATCTTTTGACTTCGTCTTTTCTCGTTTTCTTCGATAAAAGCCCGTGATAGCCCATGTTTTCTTCCTTTTTCATATTTTTATCCTGAAACACAATAAAAACACAAACCACGCATAATTCCGACTTTTTCGACATAAAATACACGTTTTGGTCTTGTTATTATTGGAAATAAGTGGTAAAAGGATAAGTGTTTTCACACTTATTATGGATATTGGCAATAAAACCTCATTGAGTCTGATGAGACCTTCTTGTTTTAACAGGAGACAACACATCACCAATGATTAGAGAAGGATGATGATTTCTGATAGTAGATGTAAGTGTTCCTCCTTCAATAAGTGTGTTGTCTTCAATCTCACTCTCCATGTTGCCAATAACATCTTCATATTCTCCTCCATCATCACCAAAATGAACCTCTTCATGAACTGTGGAAGGTTCACCTTGTTCAAAACCATTGGAAGAGAATAAATGGTCAAAAGGGTTGTCAACGCCTAAATTTGGCATGTCAGCGTCTGAGCTATCAACGCCTGAATTTGTCCTGTCAGCGTCGGAGTTGCCTTTATCAGCGCTTGAAGATTCAAGCATGCTTTCATCGACCGGTTTTTCTTGTGGACCAACTTTCTCCTTACCAGCAGCAGCAGCTTGTGCAAATCCATCAGTCCATATAGGAATGGTTACATACTCAAGTATGGGGTCGGATTGGATTGCATGTGATCCTTCTTCCTTGTCAAACTGTTTACCTACAATTTCAACAATAGGTTCTTCCACAACATTTGAATCCCTTTTCACAATTTCTAGATTTGTAACAGGCATATAATTCAAGGTTCTAGACAAAGGTTCTAAATCAAAGAACCAATTTGGTCCACTCTCAGGATCACTAGGTTTACTTTCTAAAAACCTATCATGTACCTTTTTAAGTATACATTTTTATTTCTTAATGTAAATCCTATATCCTCTACTCTACACTGATTAGCCCATAAAATAGCCTTCATCACCTTTAGCACTGAACTTTCCTAAGGCATCACTAGTATCTAGGACCACTACATGACATCCAAAGGGTTTAAGAAAACCAATATTAGGTTTCCTATTCCAAAATAACTCATAAGGTGTCTTATTATGGACTTTGTTGATCAATGCCCTATTCTGAACATAGCAGCCTGTATTCACAGCCTCAGCCCAAAAAGCAATGGGAAAATGAGCATCAACCAACATTGTCATGGCTGCTTCTATGAGTGTTCTATTCTTCCTTTCAGCTACCCCATTCTGTTGTGGGGTTCTAGCTATGCTAAACTGCCTAGTAATACCTTTATTAACACAAAAATCATCTAACAATTTATTTCTAAACTCACCACCATTATCACTTCTAAGTATTTTAACCTCATTCCTAATATTTTTCTCAATCTGGGTAATAAAATTAATCAAAACTATGGTAGTTTCACTTTTTAAAGCCAAAAAGAAAGTCTAAGTAAATCTAGAAAAATCATTAGTTATCACAAAACAAAAATATTTACCATTTAAACTTTCTATATTAGTTGGACCAAATAAGTCCATATGCAGCAATTAAAGTGGTTTAGAACTAGAGTGCACAAGTTTAGACTTAAATGAGACTTTGTGTTGTTTGCCTTTAAGACATGCAACAAAAGAATGATCATTGTAGAAAGCCTTTTCAGGAAAACCATCAACTAAACCATGTCTCACAAGTCTGTTTATGTTCTTAAAGTTTATGTGCCCTAACCTTTTGTGCCATAGATTACTTCCATCAACTGAAGCCTTGGCATATAGACATGAAAAATTATTATTCATCCTAATTCCATTAAGATTCACATTATAAATGTCCTTATGCCTAGGTGTTCTATAATCAATAAACTTATCATCAGGCATCTTAAAGTCTTTGTTTAACACTAAGCATTCAGTATCAGTGAAAAGAACCTTATTTTTGTTATCACAAACTTGTGATACACTAAATAGATTATAATTAAGTTCTTTTCTAGAAATACGTTTTTAAAATGCAAACTATTGGTGATAAGAGTGCCTTTGCCAGAAATTGTACCAAATCCTCCTCCAAAGTACACTTTGTCACCATCTTTAATGAGGGTAAAATTAGTCAAATAATCTTCCTTCCCACTATCCCAATATCCATAATCATTTACCTGCTTTTGAATGCCCTCCACATAAAGAAAACAAATTAGTTTTCTTTGCGAACCCAAGCCTGAGCAGACTTGGATTCATTTGGTTGTTCAACAAGAACAAATTTAGTCCTTATAACAACCCTTTGTTCATCCCTTAGAGGATTGAACACCTAGTTAACCCCAATTGGTTTAGTTATGACCTTTGGAATATAATGAAATTGATTACAGGTCATAGAAATCCCATCAGAATTAGGGTTTTGGTCGTGTTTAGGTCTCCATGTCAAACTAGATGAAGCTTTAGATCCCTTCCCCTTAGGCTGTAAGTACCTATTATTACTTGGTCTAACATAAGGTCTGACAGCAACCAGTTGTGGCATTTGCATACCAAACCTAGAGTTGTCAGCGTTGCTTTTGTACCTGTCAGCGCTGAATTTGTTCTGTCAGCGCTTGATTTGTTCCTGTCAGCACCCAAATTAGGGTTTGCTACAGGAAGCGATTGTCTGTTAGACCAGGTTTTGGTCTTTTGGAAGGGCCTTTGTCTATGAGTGTTAGACCCTTTAGTAAAGAATGGAGCTGGTCTAGTAACTTATGGACTTTGCTGGACAAAAGGTCTGGGTTTGACCATGGTTGACTTTTTATCAGCGTTGACTTTTGAGGCATTGACACACTTATACGCCAAATGTGAAAAACTTCCACAACTATAACAAGCTTTTCTAGACATTACCTTAGGTGTAGATGAAAAGAAACCTATCCTAGTATCACTAACTTGACTTTTTGGTGACCTAGGTTTTCTATACATTTCTGCATACTTAACACTAGGTTTCCTATTAACATTTAAGCCAATGTCAACTGGTTTTCCAGTAGAAGGGTTGGTCACTTTTATAGGTGTAGACTCATTTAGGCTTTCACTAAGCATGCCACCTTTAACAAACAAAGTAGGATTGACTTTCTTCCATTGTTCCAAATCAGTCACTTTCTGCTTATATTCCTCTAATAGAGTAAGAACTCTTGGTGGAGGAATGAATTCCTCTTCTTGGAGTTCTGGTATACCAGTCCAAGACAAATCCTTTCTAAGGAGACCATAAAAGTTCCCAGCAGGTGGTGGAACATCAGCATATTCTTTCATTCCAATCCCAGTCATATCCTTAGAGTCTCTTTGTTCACTAACACATTTTTCTAGGGTTTGAGATGCTTTATAAAATCTTTGAATTTTAAGCCCTACATTATCTTTGTTTTTAATGGCCTCATCTAACTTAGCTTGTATGACACCTTTGGATCTCTCCAAAATATCCCTAAGGTCAACACTAACTTTAAGGTCATGAGACAAAACGTTAATTTGATCTTTTAGGTCAAGCTCCTTTATCTTATATTCAGCCACAGTCTTTTCAGTTTGAACGAGTGCCAGTTGATAATTAGATAACTTGCATTTTTCATAAAAAACATCTAATTTTAACTTTAAAATTTCTTTGTTAAGTTTTTCAGTGTTTAAACGACAACCTTTACTACAACATGCATCATCATATACCTCATTATCTAATGAAGATGAAGAATGTGCCATGAGAGCATAGTGAACATGCTCCTCTTCTTCCTTCTCTACAATCAAGGACTTGTTTTCTTCCACCTCCTTGGCCATAAAACTCTAGTCTCAGCCAACACCATCAATTTCTTGCATGGCA
Organism: Glebionis coronaria; assembly: GCA_025667525.1. Classification (NCBI taxonomy): domain Eukaryota; kingdom Viridiplantae; phylum Streptophyta; class Magnoliopsida; order Asterales; family Asteraceae; genus Glebionis; species Glebionis coronaria. Next base: position 360,848,162 of record CM046875.1, on the reverse strand, counting down.
ACCATAGCCTTTGTATCTTCAACCTTGATGATTTGGCTTGAAGGTTTTCCAGCATCAGACCTTCTTGGAGATCTGCATTCTCTCATAGAGTGGCCCATTCTATGGTAATTGTAACACTCAACCTTAGATTTATCAAACCCAGCAGTGTCTTTAGCATTAAATTTCATCTTCATCTAGAATCTTCTATTCCATCTATTGGCCCTTATGCTTGCAAGTGCCATATTCCACTTTATGTCCATCTCCTCCAAATTCTCATCACTAATTTGCTCAAGGTCCTCATATGTAATCACTGAACCATTGGGCAATGCAGCAATGTATGCACACACTGTATCTAGATCAATACCAACATGTTTAATCCTTGGTGAGTCAACATTGTATGTGTCAGCGTCTGAATATGGGGCGCTGACAAAGCTTGATCCAACGTTGACACAAGGTGATCCAGTAACGGGGTGCGCGTATGGCTCCCTTTGATCAAATTGACCTTCACTATGTGAGAAGAAATCCATGTTTCCAGAGGTAGATTTGTTTCCTTGATCCAAAAGGATTTCATTCTATACAATCTTTAGTTTATTGTATACATCATCAAAAGTGGAACTTTTGTGAGCATTGGTAGCAATAATAGACCTTGCTTCAATCTTCCATGCATCACTAAGACTTTTATGGAAAGTGGTAATGATATCAGCATCATCATACATTGTTCCCATAAAGGATAATTTGCTTGTGATGTCAAGAAGTCTGCTTCTCACCCCACTTAGTTTTTCATTGGGAAGAGCTTTGAACACAACATACTCATGAAAGAGTTGATTCTTCTTCTCTGAGGCAGTATCATCATTACCACCATAGTTGACTTGAAGGGCTGCCCAAAGCTCTTTGGCAGACTCAAAACCTCTATACTTGTGCTGATTAGCTGGCCCCAAAGAAAGTTTGAGAATACTCAAAGTTTTCATGTCATTCCTTCTCTTTGCAATATCCTCATTTGAGACAGCTCTCCCATCTGAAGGTCTTTCTTTTTGATCCTCTTCAGTTGAGTCATCAATTGATATTGCAGCAATATCAGCAGTAATCCTAGCAGCCTTATCGAATGTGTTTCCATATTCAATAATTTCCCATAGAGTATAGTCATGGATTTGAAGGTACTGCTCAAAATTGAACTTCCATAGCTCAAAGTTGTCAGGGTCTAGCATGGGGAATTTTAGGTTATGGCTTGAGGAGGAGGTCATATCTGGAATATACATATTGTCTGGTTTCTAGGGTTTCTTGAGAAATTAGGGTTTTTGGTGATTTAGGGTTTTTAGGGTTTTGTGTTCTTTAGATCAAAGTTCCCCAATAAGCTTTGATACCACTTGTTGATCCCAAACTTAGATCGATTTAGATTTGTGAAAACGAGATTGAATCAAGTTAAACACTTAGAGAAACTTTGTTGTATATGAAACAATCTAAGTATTATGCGGAATTAATACTTAGAACAAGAACACACAAAACAGAATAAACCAAACTTTCACTTTGATTGATGATCGAACTTGTGTACAATTAAAGTGTAGAAAAAGTATATCAAACCAAAACCTAAAGGCCTCCTTTTATAGATTAAGGAGCCTTGCACAAGAGTCTACGTATCAGCTATTTTAGGTAAAGATAATTATAGAAAATACAATGTCGAACATATCTTTACTCAAAGTACAAAACGTGTAGACTAAGTATTCTATCAGTGGTTGACTTTCTTCTTGTCAGCGCTTCAATATCTCTTGTCAGCGTCCATCTGTCAGCGCCTCATTATCTCTTATCAGCGCCTAGGTTCTTCTTGTCAGCGTCCCAGTGACTTAGCTATTTTTATTCGTAACAAACTCTCGGTTCCTTTCATGACCACAAGGGTAAAGCCCCAATGACTGATGCACCCTCCCCTCCTAGGAAGCGAACTCGCAGACAAATAGAGGAAGAAAGGATGGGAGAGGAGGCTGCTCAGAAACTCCAAGAGGAACTCGACCAAGAGGCTGTGGCTGCCTCAACGGCTGTGGCTGAGGATGAAGCTTTACAGCAACAACGCCGTGAGCAGATAAGACACAATGCAATGTTTTGGGACAACACGGATTGGATGAATGTGGTTACCATCCTCACCTCCGATTACTCTCAGTTTACTGATGTCTTGGGTGCGGATGTGAACCAGGGGAATTGTGTTCGTAGGGCGATGTCTTTGATGCAACGGCAAAGGGAAGATCTGGCTGCTCAACTTCGTCAAAATCGCCGCAAAATGCCTCTCTCTTATGCTAAAAAGAAGAAGCTTATGCAGCAATATGTGAAAAATCAATCTGGCTCTTACTTCAACTATGGCTGGACTTGGAAGAGAGTCAAGCAGTTGTATGATGATGATCTTAAGGATTTGTACAACAAGATGATCAAGCAAAAGGATGTGCCTAGGCCTGCTAATGCCATCTTTCGCCCACCTCCTCCTGTTTTTCAAAACCCTAATCCTACTGCTACTCCCACTCTATCCTCCGGTGTTCTTGAAGAAGCTACTACCACACTTGCTATTCATCCTACTCCTTCTATTGATTCCACTCCTCCACCGGTTTCTACACCAACCCCTACATCCCTTGTAGATGAGGCTGCTACTAATCTGAAGATTGTTGCTTCTACTGCTGCTGCTACTACTGTCAAGGTTAAGGAGGAACCCTCTGCTACTTTCCCCACCCCTCGCCGGTCTATTCACAAGAAAAAGGCTCACCATGGTAAGGCTGTTCCATGGGAGAATATGGATCCTGCAAACCTAATTGATACCGCTTCTAATAGAGATGATGAACTCCCACTAGGTCGTGGCAGGATTGTGCATTGTGAAATTCAACCATCCCCCATTGTTGCTGATACATATACACATCTGATCAAGACTAGTGATGGCTACCACAAATATTTCTCTGGGCTGCAAAGCATATTATCTTGGGTAGAACGTCGTGATCTTGTGCTTCTGTATGGATTGGTTGATGTTGCTATCCCTAAGTCTCCTAGTGATGTTCCGAACTGTCCTGGGTTGGTCCTTTGGGGTGATTTGAAAATTATGTTGGATTGCCCCCTGGTACTCCTAGTGCTGGGATATGGAAGGAGCAGCCCCACTGGGTCATTTCTAGGTGGAAGTTATATGCTAGTTATGGTGTGCATGTGTTGGAGTTAGAATGTGCTCGTGTATTTATGCTTGTAGATTTGGAGTATCCCCTTACCATTGCTAGCATGGAAGCTATGTTGGAGTGTCACCTGGTGGTGTCAAATGCTCCTTCTGGTAACGAGTCTGCTATGACCACCACTTTGGTTGAAAATGTTCAAGCTCAGCTTCTTGCAGACAAGGTTGCTGCTTCTGGTCAGTGATTGGTTTGTTTCATCTATACTTTTGATTTCTTATACATTCTTTTCACCAATATGTATAGTGATTGGTGACTAACACTTTCGTTGTTTAAAAAAATATACTTTTATATAATATCTTCTTACACTTCTAACATGTGATGGAAAATTCAAAGCTTGTACATAATATAATATCTGCTTATACTTTTCTATTAAGAAAATTTTTATATCATGGACATTTTACACTTGGGCTGTTATGTGATGTACTACTGGTGTTGGACTTCTTCCACACAACAAATGGTGTTCAACTCACCATGTCTTGCAGACAAGAAAGAGTTGGTTCACCATGAGGGTACGGCTCTGGTGTGATTATCAAATCCGTTGATGGTTGCCATTTTACCCAAAATTGGAAGGTTTTAATTTGCCTTGGTCCTAGACTGAAAAGTGGTTAGTCCAAGGGGGTATGGCTCTTGGTAAAGACTTTTATCAAATCCGTTGATAGCTGTAATAGCTTGCACAAAGCTATAGGGTTTTCAGCTCACCGTTGCTTTATTGCTAAGAGTTGGCTAGTCCGGAAGGGTACGAATTTTGGTAAAGACTTCAATCAAATACGTTGATGGCTGTGATGATTTGACCAAAATCATTAGGGTACTCCCACTCACCATTGATTTACCTTCTAAGAGTTGGGTTGGGTTCTGGTCTCCCAGGGTGATGCTTATTCCACCACAAAGACTAGCTAGCCCAAGAGCGAGCAACTACTTGGTAAAGGCTTATCAAATCTGCTCATGTTGCTGTGAAGATTCAACACGTGCAGATTCAACACGTGCAGATGTAACACCCCAAATAGTACTATTATATGCATAAGCATCTACCAAATCCCGGTAGTTCACAATTCATGCTAATGGGACTTTTAGTGACATAACCTAACTTTAATAATCCATTTTATCTCATACATCGGGTCATATCATCATTCATCGGGTCATACAATCATTCAGGTCCAAATCAATAAACAAACAATCAGGACAAATGGTGTCCTATTTTATCAAAACTAACATGTTATCTCCCTTGCGGGTTTATAAAACAATTCATAAAAACATTTAAAAGAGTGCGAGGCTATGAACTCACGTTGATGTGGGAAAACGGGTTATCGGCAATTCGGATGTATGGTACGTGCTTCGATCACGGAAACCTAGACAAATAATGCTTGTCTTAGACTCTTGTCCAATGACTTATAAAAATAACAATTATGCATACATATGATGACTTTGTACATATGATGATGATCAAGTGGGTTTATACATTCTCATTTACTCATTTTAGTGTTTTGTATTGGTAACTTTTATACTAGTTTACTAGTTTTACCTATTTACATGTTTTAGGTCCAATAAACCTATTATAAGCCCAATACCTTAAATTAGACCATTTATACTTTATTATCAGTATTATACCTTACATGTTGGGCCCAAGTGGGTTAAGCCTAATAAGTAAATTTATAAGTGTTTAGCCAATTTAGTTGGATTAATAGTCCAATAAAGCTAACTTAGCCCGTTAATGTCCGTATCTTATATAGTTCGGGTTTTATCGGTTTTTACTTGTATTAAGTACTTATATATCAGTATATGACTTTTAAAAATTTTACATTAGACGGGTCTGATCGTCTATGTTTTAATTGACGAAAAACGTTAATTTTACGGTACTAGCCGAAAAGACGTAAAAATCATGTTTATAGTTTTTATAACTTATAAAACTTACCAAACTACCATTTTTATATAATGTCCATTTATTTATCCTTATACATATTTATATAAATGAAATATATAAGTTAGTGGGTTTTAATTTCACATTTTATACTATATTATTTTGAGTGCTTATATAATACTATTAAACATTAATTTCACAAAATCTGATTTTTAGTTTCACGTTTACCATTTTTACCAGATCTTGAGTTATATAAGGAGATAGAAGCTCATTTTTGGATGACATAAACTTCATATTATGTGCTACAAATAAGTTAGGTATAGCTACTTCTCAATCTATGCTTAAGTATCCTTAACAGTCCCTACAAAACAGACTATTCAGATTGTCATACTAATTTTGTTTTGATCATATCTCACTCATTTTGATGATTCCATTGCATGGACAACTCTCACATGTGTATGAAATCTAATAATTAATATAAACTGATTCCACCATGCCATTTTATCAGTTTATCATTTGGTTAGTTACTGTTTTTATACAGCCAACTTTATAAGCAAGAATTTAACCTTTTTACCTATGGTTTTCCATCTTTTTAACCATGTTTATCAAATCTGTCAACACCAAATCCCAACATAATATCTTTGATCATCATTCATCATCATATAGATATACATAAATAAAGAAAATACAAGATTACATAATCAAAATAATAAGAGGATAGGAAGAACAATCTCTATACCACCATTAGTGATGAAAAGATGGGATTGATGATGAACAAGACTTAGTTTTGGGTAACCAATATCAAAACCACTTCTAGGATCACCAAGTATTTTTAGATTTCTTGTGAAATCATCCCTTGATCTTTATGAAAACTCCTTGAGAAATCAGGCCCAAACTCCCTTGAAAACTCCTTTTCAAATGTTAAGATCACTTCCAATCTTCATCTTTTTAAGCAACTATCAACATATGTTGATTATAGCTTGAGTTCATGGTTAAATTTTTGATGAATGGGGTGATTCATGGTGGTGATAGGACGGCATTTAGAGAGAAAGGAGGGAGTATGAGTGGTTTGCATGTTAGCTTATGTGAGAAATGGTTTTTGGTTGTAGTTTTGAGGTATAAGTGGTATTGGTAATACATCATGGACAAGTGTCCTAAGTCATAGTTAAAAGTTGACACCAAATGGTGTATTTGTTAAGCCTTTGGCCACCCATGTTGGGGATGGGACAAGTGTCTAACTTGTCTCATCTCCACTAATTTACGGATACTCCTCGATTCTAATTTCCTCGATTTGCGTGCCCTCGGGTTGTTTTTCGAAAAACGTTTTTATAAATTATAAATCAACGGCACAAAACGAATCTAATAAAAATTGTCTCATCAAAAACGGAGTTCGAAAACGTAAATACGTAATCCTAAGGTTTCCGGTTAAGTCGTAAAAGACGTTAAATTATTCACGTAAACTCTAATTTCTTCTCGTAAATTTGTGAGTTTACGAACCAACACAAATTTAAAACTCCAAAATAATATTCACGGATAAATTTATTTCCTGAAGTGTCGGACTGTCACCAAAAACGGTGTATGTAAACGTAAGCACGTAACGTAGAATCCTCCGGTTTAGACGTAGTCGATGATACTTCGAGACGTAAACCCAAATTTCTTCCCAAAAATAAGTGAGTTCTTAATATAACATTAAAATAATGTTTTTAAATAACACTTGAAAATAAAATATCAACCATAAATTGACGGATTGTCACAGCATTTACCCCTAAACAGGATCTTTGTCCTCAAAGATCAATTTATCTTACTACTCGCTTCTTATAGAGTTAAAGCCATGTGGGTATTTCCTCCACATTCGGTCTTTTCTCACAAGTGTAATTCATTACAATACGCGAGTTACATCAAACATAACTATAGGAATAATATTAGGCTTAATGTTGACTTACTTTCTCTATCCATGATGTTCACGGGTTTTTGATGAATGCAACTTTTCGCCGATCTAGACTTTACTAAGAAACAATCAGATTTTCACTTGATAGATATTTATCAAGTTCGATTTACGAAACATACGCAGCCCTTGAAGTCATAGGATAGATCCAGCTTATATGCCTTTCAAACCAACGTTTACATCATCTCAATGGTCCCATACAACGGGGACTTAATTCCCATGATCTTTCAGATCTTCAATTCATCTTTCTATGGTGAAAATTTTTGGCATAACTTCGCTACCCATCCTGCACTTCAAGATCTACATTTCATATTCATATAACCTTTTGTCCACTACTGGCAGTCATTAATCAGATCCTAATTTCAACAATCATTTTAGGTCTCGCGGGTCGGGTATTTTGTAAGGTTAGGTTCGTCATCATAGGCAACCTTAAACCTAAAAGACATGTACAACTCACAATGGGTGTATGTCGGGTGTCTTCATCCCAACTCCTGCTTACAGATGCTCTCATATAGATCCTCACAAGATTCGATCTCGATCCTAACACGATAATTATCGATGATAATCTTTCCAAAGGAAAAACAATTATACGGTGCATTACCAAAGGTCAATCATTCAAGCATAAAACAACATTTCTAGTGTCTTGTATCTCTACTTTACCCCGTCCCTTCGATTGGGGTGGTAAACAGTACTCTCATCAAGGTTCGTTCCCAATGACTTCTGAGCAAATCTCTAGAAATTCGATGCGAAGCGAGGATCTTGATAGAGATGATTGATACGTGCACACTATGTTTACACAACTCCTTTAAATATATAGAGTCAATTTCTTCATCGAGAATCTATCATTATCAGGAATGATATTAGTATATTTGGTCAGTCTGTCGACGATGACCCAAATCGAATCAAATTCAGATGATGACCTTTGCAATAGTTAGACGTTTACTAATATATGAGGCGATGTCTGCCCTCATAATTGCCATTAGTACAACTTCTTCAGATAATGATACATTAAATTAGAAATGACAGGAATAGAATACTTATACTTACGAGATTCTAACATAACTAAATCTCATAAACCTCCATATTTAGGCAACCACAAGCGGCCTTTAAAACATTTAACGCCATCGGCTTCTCAACTCTAATGGTTTACATTAGTCGTGAACCCCTTTTATTATCTATATTATCCTTTTTACAAGCATCGTCTTTCAAATTGTTCGGCAATTTATTTTGCACAGTCATTATTAAGAAATACATCCTAATTGGTTCTTTATCCTTTCTATATAATGTGTCAGTATCTACATTCACTTTTCCTGATGAAATAATTATCATGACCGTATTCATTAAAAATTTCTTTCTTCACATTTTCTAAGTATTTGTTTCGTCTCAACTATTATTTTTATCAGTTTTGCTCAATCCGACGTTTAAAGCGTCCATAAATATTTCAAGTAATTAAATAATAAATATTCAATTTATGAAACGCAAGCGTAAAAATTTTAAATTTCTTAGCTCGAACAATTATATAAAAATGTTCAAAATAAATTTGAATTTAATTAACACGATTTTTGTTGATTTATTGAAAATAATTAATAAGATTTGTAAATGTTCGAAAAATCTTTGGTTATATTTTGGTCAAAATTTTCTTAGTTGAAAAGCAAAAATTGTTGTTTCAAATTCCAAGTCATGGTTTAAATGGTTTCCTCAATCCCTCTTAGGTTGTCTTGAGGTATACACAAACATTTACCCCTAAACAGGAGTTTAGTTAAATGATTTGGGTATAAGGGAATAATCCCTTAAAAATCCTTTGTTAAAACATTTGTCAAAACATATTTGCACTTTTCTTTTTGGTATATCCCAAAGTCTTAAGTGGCTCTAATTTTTGAAGATTCAATATATTCCATTATCTATTAATCACAAAGTTAAATAATATAAAGGATTAAGTCTTTAATCACATGTTAATTATTCAAGGTATAGGTTTTCATTGTTCGGCCAATTCAGGGCAATCTATAAATAATTATTAACTCCTTCTTATTCTTAGAAACAAACAAATGGTCCTTAATGATCACAAGCATCAATTTATCAAATTATAGCCTACACACGTGATTCACCAAATTTATGGATGCTACATGTGTATTAGTCAATCCAAACAACATAACATGAAACTCATAATGTTCATTACGAGTCTCGGATGTATTGATTGGAATAGATAATCTTTTCGTGAATGCGAAGTTGATAATAACCATGTCGTGGATCAAATTTTTGAATATACGCTAGAACCTTGTATATAATCGAACAAATCTACATCTTGGGTAGTGGATATAGATTTTAATCGTCAATTTACTTAGTTCACGGTAATCAATAAACATAAGGAATGATAACACCATAGCTCTTCATAATGGCGAGCTTGGTCGAATAAAAGCTTTCTCCGACAACTCTCTCAGTTGTACGGTAATTCTTTTAATTCAGATGGTGCTGACGTATAGTGCACAAGCCACAGGTGCAGCACCGGGAATATAATCAATTCCAATTTCAACTTGTCTTAATGGCAAACGTCTAGGTAATTCACCAATAAATACCTCCTAAAGTTTCAGATAACAGAAACATCTTTTTAATAAATTCATATTAGGTTCTTTCTAGATTATAATATCTGTGACTAATTCACAACCATTCACGGTATAATTTCAAGTCTAAATGCAGGATATGGTCATCTATCAAGAATTATTTAGATCACTTTTTATAACCAAACTGTAACACCCCCAAATTTATACAATTCAATACAGCGGAAGACTTGTTGGTGTTACGGGATAGCACATTACTCACATCATAGACAACGCTTAAAAATCGTGTCGTTTAATAATAAAGCATTTCCATTCATAAATATCAAATTTACATAGGTCCCAAGTCATAGTATTTCATACAAGTTTTACAAAGCATTTGAATGGAAATTATTATTTAAGTGCGGGCCATGAATTCTTGTTGTCTTCCCGAGAATTACCTTCAAGTACCTGAGATAAAACATGTTAAAAGAAAAGGTCAGCGATAACGCCGAGTGAATTCATAGAGTTTAATAAAACCATTAATACATCATCGGCATAAAATTATTACCGAAAATCATTTTGTACAAATCTTTGTTGTAGACCATAAAATAGGCCAAAATATTTTATACAAATCCTTGTCAAAATCATAATATAGGCTTTCGCCTTTAAAACCATTATACGAACCAATGTCGTAAAAATATCATAAAATACGTTTTATAACGTTGTATAAAGTTAAATAAAAACCGTTATATGAATATGGTTATGTAAAACCAAAACACGAACATAATATCAATAATAAGACCCCGTATTGCTAGTCAGGCAATATATCGTAATTCAGTGCATATAGCAGTACTTTTGTTATTTGGATTATTATAAGCCGCATGACATTGTTACCTTACTACAAAAAACAACGGGTAGCTAGCCCGAAACTCATTTGCCCATCTAAATTTGCGTGTCGTCACAATAATCACGCTTGTGTAAATCTTCTCATACATAAATTCGCTTACCAATCAATCTGGCACGACAGGGATCAACCATCAAGGCGCGAACTGGGGTGATCGTCCCCAAATAGTACTATTATATGCATAAGCGTCTACCAAATCACGGTAGTTCACAATTCATGCTAATGGGACTTTTAGTGACATAACCTAACTTTAATAATCCATTTTATCTCATACATCGGGTCATATCATCATTCATCGGGTCATACAATCATTCGGGTCCAAATCAATAAACAAACAATCGGGACAAATGGTGTCCTATTTTATCAAAACTAACATGTTATCTCCCTTGCGGGTTTATAAAACAATTCATAAAAACATTTAAAAGAGTGCGAGGCTATGAACTCACGTTGATGTGGGAAAACGGGTTATCGGCAATTCGGATGTATGGTACGTGCTTCAATCACGGAAACCTAGACAAATAATGCTTGTCTTAGACTCTTGTCCAATGACTTTATAAAAATGACAATTATGGATACATATGATGACTTTGTACATATGATGATGATCAAGTGGGTTTATACATTCTCATTTACTTATTTTAGTGTTTTGTATTGGTAACTTTTATACTAGTTTACTAGTTTTACCTATTTACATGTTTTAGGTCCAATAAGCCTATTATAAGCCTAATACCTTAAATTAGACCATTTATACTTTTATTATCAGTATTATACTTTACATGTTGGGACCAAGTGGGTTAAGCCTAATAAGTAAATTTATAAGTGTTTAGCCAATTTAGTTGGATTAATAGTCTAATAAAGCTAACTTAGCCCGTTAATGTCCGCATGTTATATAGTTCGGGTTTTATCGGTTTTTACTTGTATTAAGTACTTATATATCCGTATATGACTTTTAAAAAGTTTACATTAGACGGGTCCGATCGTCTATGTTTTAATTGACGAAAACGTTAATTTTACGGTACTAGCCGAAAAGACGTAAAAATCATGTTTATAGTTTTTATAACTTATAAAACTTACCAAACTACCATTTTTATATAATGTCCATTTATTTATCCTTATACATATTTATATAAATGAAATATATAAGTTAGTGGGTTTTAATTTCACATTTTATACTATATTATTTTGAGTGCTTATATAATACTATTAAACTTTAATTTCACAAAATCTGATTTTTAGTTTCACTTTTACCATTTTTACCATATCTTGAGTTATATAAGGATATAGAAGCTCATTTTTGGATGACATAAACTTCATATTATGTGCTACAAATAAGTTAGTTATATCTACTTCTCAATCCATGCCTAAGTATCCTTAACAGTCCCTATAAAACAGACTATTCAGATTGTCATACTAATTTTGTTTTGATCATATCTCACTCATTTTGATGATTTCATTGCATGGACAACTCTCACATGTGTATGACATCTAATACTTACTGTAAATTGATTCCACCATGCCATTTTATCAGTTTATCATTTGGTTAGTTACTGTTTTTATACAGCCAACTTTATAAGCAAGAATTTAACCTTTTTACCTATGGTTTTCCATCTTTTTGACCATGTTTATCAAATCTATCAACACCAAATCCACACATAATATCTTTGATCATCATTCATCATCATATACATATACATAAATAAAGAAAATACAAGATTACATAATCAAAATAATAAGAGGATCGGAAGAACAATCTCTATACCACTATTAGTGATGAAAAGATGGGATTGATGCTGAACAAGACTTGGTTTTAGGTAACCAATATTATGAGATATCAACACCACTTCTAGGATCACCAAGTATTTATAGATTTCTTGTGAAATCAGCCCTTGATCTTCATGAAAACTCCTTGAGAAATCAGGCCCAAACTCCCTTGAAAACTCCTTTTCACATGTTAAAATCACTTCCAATCTTCATCTTTTTAAGCAACTATCAATATATGTTGATTATAGCTTGAGTTCATGGTTAAATTTTTGATGAATGGGGTGATTCATGGTGGGAATAGGACGGCATTTAGAGAGAAAGAAGGGAGTATGAGTGGTTTGCATGTTAGCTTATGTGAGAAATGGTTTTTGGTTGTAGTTTTGAGGTATAAGTGGTATTGGTAATACTTCATGGACAAGTGTCCTAAGTCATAGTTAAAAGTTGACACCAAATGGTGTATTTGTTAAGCCTTTGGCCACCCATGTGGGGGATGGGACAAGTGTCTAACTTGTCTCATCTCCACTAACTTACGAGTACTCCTCGATTCTAGTTTCCCCGATTTGCGTGCCCTCGGGTTGTTTTTTGAAAAACGTTTTTATAAATTATGAATCAATGGCACAAAACGAATCTAATAAAAATTGTCTCATAAAAAACGAAGTTCGAAAACGTAAATACGTAATCCTAAGGTTTCCGGTTTAGTCGTAAAAGACGTTAAATTATTCACGTAAACTCTAATTTCTTCTCGTAAATTTGTGAGTTTACGAACCAACACAAATTTAAAACTCCAAAATAATATTCACGGATAAATTTATTTCCTGAAGTGTCGGACTGTCACCAAAAACGGTGTATGTAAACGTAAGCACGTAACGTAGAATCCTCCGGTTTAGACGTAGTCGATGCTACTTCGAGACGTAAACCCAAATTTCTTCCTAAAAATAAATGAGTTCATAATATAACATTAAAATAATGTTTTTAAATAACACTTGAAAATAAAATATCAACCATAAATTGACGGATTGTCACAGCAGATATTTTCCAAGCTTTCAAGAAGCTTCTCAGAATTCTTAGTTGCAGCATTCTTTGTGCTTTCACTTCTGATGGTTATTTTGTTGCTTCGGTTTTGCTGTTTTAATCCTCAAGCTGCTTTTGCAAGATCTACCAAGAAACTTGAACTCAACAAGTCAAATTCAAGTATAGGGGAGGATTGTTAGGACCTATGTAATAGGTTATTTGTAATAGATGAACTAGGAGGTATGCAGTTCCTTCTAGTCCTAGTAGTAGGAGCAATACGTGCTCCTGGTCTAGTAGAAAGTCAAACCATATTATTCTTAGTAGTTTGTTAGGATATGCATGAGATATCTTAGGAAATGATATGCATATCAGGAGTTACACGTTTTGTAGTTAATGTACTTTAGGGTTTCCTTGTAGTATAAAAGGAACCTATTGGCAGAAGGGTTAGACACACCTTTCACCAGTATTCATTTTCATATCAATAGTAGAAATCCTTAGTAAGGATCAAGTTATTTAGTTATTCTGTTTCTTCTTGATCTTAGTATTTGTATTCCGTACTTACACTTTGTATTTCATTAAGAGTCTCTTTGTGAATAGACTTGTGATTACAAAAGTCATTCACCATCCTTAACAGGCTACAAGATCTACAACTAGTGGACCCAACATTTTTCTCTACAAAAGTGCACCACGTGAGCCCACCCTTGAGCCACGCAAAAACTGTTATGAGGTGTTCTCCGCGTGGCTTGCCTTGTGATGAGATTGCTTTTATACATAGTCTCATCGTCCAAAACGGGCTTAAAATGGTTAAAATATCATAAAAAGTGCCAAATATATGCTTGTGTTTGTAAAATGTGTATATTAGGTACGGATATCGATAAAATGACAAGAAACAAGAAAAAACGAACACGGGAAACAAAGTCGCACAATGAACTGGGCCCTAGACTTGATTTTCCAAGAAAAGTCCTTGAAGAATTGAAGATTGTACAAGAAGGGTCCTTCATTATTTAAGAATTGACACTTTAAACCCTTGTATATTCACAATTACAAGTTTGATCCCTAAAGTTTGTCAAATTTACAAAAAGGACCCTCAACTTTGAAGAATTGGCGAGAATGGTCCCTTATAATTGATGACTTCTCACTTTTAGTCCTCCATGAAGACAAGAATACAAGTGAAGACCTTGAAGAATGAATACATGCCAAAAACAACCCTTCAAATATCATTAAATTACAAAACACGTCATTTGAAAACCTTTTGAAAAGTTTTTGTTACCAAAGTGTGAAAAACAAAACTTCATTTATAAAGGAGTTGGAGTTGATAGCTGTTTAAAAGTTATATGAAGACAATTGCAAAGATGGAGGGTTTAATATGGGAGACAAGAAAACTAACCTAGACCAACCAGCCAATGACACGTGTCCCACTCAATCTCCACAACAAATCACACTCCACCATTCTTCCACCTCACTATCCACTCACAACCGGTTTATACTAATTATTTAATTAGTATTAAACTCACGCCATAACACCTTTTTAAAATCCTAATCAGATCAAACACATTTTCTTAACGTTCATAATCCAAATTAGGTTTTTCTTAATCCCTAATAATTAAGTGTTAATAGACTCCAGAATCTTGATTAAGGCCATAATAACCAAAACCCAACCCTTAAACAACATGCCACATCACTCACTTGGTCACATGAGCTTTCCCCTGCTACTTTTTGGACGAAGACAAAAATCCTGCCAGCAAATCAACGTGCCACAACCCATGCTTCATTTCTAAGCATATTTGGACGTCTGAGATCACAAAACAACAAAGATTTGTCACATGTAACAGCTCCAACAACAAATTTAGTCAAAGAAAATTCAAACTTCAATGGGCAAATGAGGAACTTCAAGCACTAGGGTTTCCTTTAATTTTCAGCATTTAGGTCATTGTAACCCTCTATATAAAGGGTGTTAGCTTTTACATTTAGCTTTGTTCTTGGTTTTTCCTTGGTCAAGTTTCTATAAATCTTTGTTCAAGTGAATGAAAAAGTTTGAAAGCTTTGACGAAATCCAAGTCCCAATTTACTTTCTTCTTATTGTTAACTTATATGAGTTTGTGATATTAAGTTCCAAAGTTTGGTTTTTGAATATTGTGCAAGTTGTTTCAAAAGTTTCCAAAACTTGATTTTTTCTAAGTCTTTGGTATAAACACTTGAAATTTTGGGCTTTGATTGATCATCTCACCCTGATAAGAAGATTATCAAAATGGAGTGAGATCTAGGCTTGGGGATATTCAAGGAGTGGCGTATAAAGCTTGAATCAATCTGTTTCCATTTTCAGTTTTCTTTTCATATAATTTGTTGTTTCTTACTTTGTTCTTCTTAGCAGCTTATTGGAAGCTTGTGTCTTGTTTAGCTAGACACATAAGCTCTCAAATTCGTGAGTGTGAATGTACATGCATGAGGTTTGTCATCTTCTCTTGAAAAATCTGTCAAGAAAGTGGTTCTAAGTGATTTTGGGATTCTGCTGTTGTTTGGTGTGTTCTTGTGCTTTGAATCTTGTTCTAAGTGTTTGAGGATACTGTTATGATGCATGTTTAAGCTTGGTTTAAACCTGAAAAATATTTTTCCTTTGTTAAAATTGGATTTCTGATTTTAAACTGTTGTTTGGGACTGCATGATTTAAGGTTTTTATGTTAGTTTGAGTAAGTGTGAGGGTTTGTTTTGAGTTTGTATATGATATATAAGTGGTTGAGTGCTGATATTTGCTATTTTTGTGCTTTGTAACATCAAATCCTAATAAGTGCTTTATCTAGCTTGTTTAGGGTCTTATTAGCTGAACTTTGTGAAAACCTAGTATGCATGAGTAACTAGGGTAAACAAGTATTAAAACAAAGTTTGTGTAACCTGTTGAGTGGATTTGAGGGTTTGTAGTTCAAGTTTTGGTCAAGTATATCAACAAAAAGGTCTTTGTGTTCATCTGTGTTCATCAGTAAGTCATTTAGGGTTTATATTAGTTTAATTCTTGGAATCAGTGCATGAAACAAGTTTATTTGTGAGTAACTAAGTCTAATTAAGCGGTTGTATGCTTTTGGTGCAATCTGGTAGACTTATACTAGCTTAAACTTGGCTTTTATTCATCAGATCTGCTTATACCATGTCTGGATCATATCTGATCTCTAATTGAATTAACTGCAATAATTGGCTGGGTGATTTTGTGATTTCTTTTTTGTTCTTGACTCCCTACACCTCACTGGTTGTAGGGGTGTGATAGGTGTAAAAACACCCATCCTTTTACCACTTAATTATAATGAAAACGAGACCATAACGTGTATTTTATGTCATAAATGTCAGAATTATGCGTGGTTTGTTTTTTTGTTGTGTTTTAGGACCAAAATGTGAAAAGGAAGGAAAACACAGGCTTTCACGGGCTTTTATCAAAGAAAAAGACAAAAGACGAATTCAAGAAATCAAGAGTGCAAAACGAACGGAATTCCAAGGCCTATTCTGAAGATTTATCAAAGAAAAAGTCCAAAGACGGAAGTTTAATAAAGCCGAAGAACTCAAGTCTTATTTATGAAGAAATCTCAAGACGAGTTTAAAGAAATCCCGAGCCAAAAATCGCGACTTTAAAGACGAGACGGAAGAAAAGAAAGAAAGCAGGAAGCCACCAACCACTCCCCTCTCCTATATATACCACCCTCATTTGTTAGGAGAGGGTTGGTTAGTTTATGGAGTAGATTAGGAATAGTTTAAATTTTATGCTTTCTCTCTCTAAATTTATCCTTTCTCTCTCAAGATTTAATAGGTAAGATTTAATTTTCATGTTTTTAATTGTTGAATCATTTACTTTATAATCAAGTTTTTAATTAATCTTCTTCTACCTTTCTTGTTTAATCTTTGCTTTTGATTATTGTTGCGTTCTTGAGTTTTTCTTAATTTTAATCAAGTGGGTTTTGATTGATTTGGTTATTATTGTTAATTTTATTGATTTGGATTGATTGATTATTGTTAGTTGATCATTAGTGGTTATTTTGGTTTAATCTTTTGATTTAGTTTGGTTAGATTTGATTAGATTCGTGCACCTTTAAGTTTTCCCCTGTTCTTCGTATTGTTTCTGTACCCAGATTCCGAACCAACCTTCTTGTCATTTTATTCTGAACCAAGCGTTCATTCTTATTTATTCCGCATCAGTCCTTTTATTCTGAGTAAACGTTTTATTCCGCATGAAGCAATATTCCGGATGAGTTAGTTATTCCGGATGAGCTTATTAGTTTAATCATTCCGAATCAAGTTAATATTCCGAAACAGTTGAATTTCCTAATTATTCCGCATGAAGCAAAGTATTCCGAATGAAGGGTTATTCCAGATCAGTGTTTATTCCGGATGAGCAACTTATTCCGGATGAAAGACTTATTCCGGATGAGTAATTTATTCCGGATGAAGGAGTTATTCCGAATGAGCTGTTATTCCGGATGAAAGACTTATTCCGGATGAAGCTATTTTTTCCGGATGAAAGACTTTTTCCGAATGAATAGTTTTTCTTAGTTTTGTAATTTTTGTATTTTTTTTATTTTACAGAGAAGTGACAGTTTTCTGGTAATTGTTTTTAGCTTATTTTTATTACTTCGCACATTTTATTTTTCAGTATTTAGTTAATTTCGTCTTTTAGATTTATTTTATTTATCGTTTCGCTTTAAGGTACGTTTTATTATTTGCATTGCTCTTTTATTATTTGTCTTTGGTTTATTTTTATTTCGCTTTGCATTTACCTTTTCAAATAGAATAGATAACCAAATTCCCTTTTCGTTACCAAGAACGACTGAGTCGCACTTTTAATCGGTAATCAATTCGAAAAGATCGATTTAACGAACTTTCATACGAGCTTAAAAGCCTTGTATTAAATGGCGCCGCTGCCGGCTCTTTTCGTGAAGATTAACGGTTTTTTGTGAGAGACGCGTTGGCTTTTGGGATCCGTTCACTCGTGAACGTTATTTTTCGTGTCAAAAATTTTCAAAAATCCCAAAAACATTTGAAAAATCTTAAAAAGCATTTCTTTTTCAAAGTTTTGCACCAAAAATATTCTTCTTGCTTATCTATTTTTCTTTATGGATTCTTATGTCCATTGCGTCGGGTGTGGGAGACGATTATACAGGAACGACTCATGTCAATGGTGTACATGTGAGCGGGTGCGGAAATGATATCGACAATACACAATTCAGATTTTGTCCATCGTGCAATTCGATTAACTCATCATTTGCTTCTAATGTACTTACTCCCCCCTCTTGCATATATTGTGGAAGCGATTCTCATTGGCATGTTTCCTGTCCGGTTCAATACCCGTATGGTCACGGGCAAGAACTGGGTTACAATTATGACAATGGTAATAGCTATCCACATGACGCACCCGGTTTTTCTCCACACCCGTGGTGCTATATTTGTGGGGGCCCTCACGATGCTTCTTATTGTCAACCGATGAACATCTTTGAGAAAATTCTGTGCTATCATCCCAGTGTGTATAACTTTGAGCCCCCACATCAAACCCTCAATCATCAATCCTCTCAGCAAATTAGTCTTGACCAACAACTCACTACTTTGAATAATGTTCTAGAAAGTTTAGCTCAAATCCGAGCTGACTTGCATCAGGAAAGGCAACCTTTGCTTGATGGTGACGAAATCTTGAAATCCACCAACACCTTTTTGAGCCAATTTGGTCATTTTCCCTTCTTTTCTACACCAAAATGTTTAATTACAACTTGGGATAGAATTGGTTTAAATGAACATACTCGGGGAGATGAACAACAAAAGTTGCTTCATGAGCTTCTTAAAGATGTGGAGGTTATCAAGGAAGAGTTAGCCGACTATGTCACTCCTAATTGGACTGGTCCAGTCTATTATGACGATGATGACGACGATGATGTCTACGCTCTCAACCCATCTTCTGACGTTGCCACTCCTACTCTCGATATTCCTCATGCGTATAAGGATAGTGATTCCTTGAGTGAGATTAGTGATTTTGGTCTCGACAAATTCTTTGATGATGAGGTTTGTGACATACCGACTACTATGGAGCTTAAGGATGACGTTTCTCTTACGGAGGAGGTCGATCCTGATGATACCGATTTTTCTCCACGCTATGAGAATTTCACTTTTGAAATTTCTCAATCTCCACCGGGAGATGCGGGCGTTGACGATTTATTCTCTCCGGCTTACGAGAAGTTCACCGATGAACTTGCTCTTGTAGATGAGGGGGAAGACGTGATTCTTCGCAACAGACTACGGAAAGTACATCTTCTTATTGCTCAAATTGAAGCATTGACTTCTCCTCCTCTTTCCGAGTCCTTACCTCCATCTATTACACCCGTTGAGTATAATGCCCCGTTGGTGGAAGAAATCGACATTCACTCAATACCTCCGGGTATTGATGATGATGACACGGAGGGGGATATCCTTTTTGATACTTTGCTTCTTGATGCCATTGTCCCAAGTCCCCCTCCCGAGCACCTTTCATCCACTCCTTTAGACACCATTACGGAGGATGAGTGCTTTGACCCGGGAGGTGACATTGATTATATTATCATTGATAACCTTACGGCTTTGCCGCAGTCTGAGCATCAACTGTCTTTGGGGGATGACAATTTGATTCCTCTACCCACCCCACCTCCCGTGGCTCACGACTTCACATACTTTTCGTATGTTGAAAG
Source organism: Glebionis coronaria (assembly GCA_025667525.1). NCBI lineage: Eukaryota > Viridiplantae > Streptophyta > Magnoliopsida > Asterales > Asteraceae > Glebionis > Glebionis coronaria. Next base: position 360,828,299 of record CM046875.1, on the reverse strand, counting down.
GACTTTTCTCCCATTCAAGACTTATCCTCCCACCTCTCCTTCATTGATGTCCTCCGGGAACGAGGACAAGGTCTTTGATCCCGGTATTACATTCGAGGATTCCCCATGGACCATTTAATTCGGGGACGAGTCAGGCTCGTGACTCGGTTAACAAAAACAAGCGCTCTTCGGGAGGCAACCCGAGTATCTATCTTTATCTGTTTTCACCATAAGTGTAGGGGGAGCCCCGTTTGTGTTTCTTGTTTTCTTTCTTATCATGTGTAGGGATTGGAGCTTCAAAGACACATTCTTGATGACTTTTGATGACCCGTGATTCCGTGTTCTTATCTTCCCGGTTCTATCCTAAACTCTTTTGGTTCTCTATTTTATATTTTTCAATATTAAAATAGGAATCACATTAGTTGTCCTTTCCTTAGCAAGATTTAAACAAAGTGCACAATGTCCTATGTGTAGGGGAGTTTACTCCCACATGCTTAAGCATTGGGGACAATGTTTATATTAAGTGTAGGGGGACTTTTATCGAAGTTAAGTGGGTTTTTCCTTGTATTTGTCCTCATTTTAACCGGAAAAATTGATTTTTGGACATTTTTCAAAATTTTTAATCTATTTTGGCCTAGTAGTTTTTCCTTTGTTATCGTTATTTACTTTCCTTGCTAAAATAAAGTTTAATAAAGTGGTTTTAAAAATTTTCAAAGTCGTGAATCTTTTGACTCAACCCGAGTTTACTTATCTAAGTTTACTCTAGCTAGTATCCTTAACGTGTTTAAGTCAAGTTTTGCTAGGCTTTTATATAGGGAGCTTTAAAACGCGAAAGTCGTAACTCTCACGGGTTAAGAACAAGAACTTTTCGCAAGTTCTTATAATTGATCCTAGAGAGTCGTTTATCAAGGGAACTTTAAAATGCGATTTCTATACTTGAAAAAGTCTAAGAATTTGCAAGATCCTATAGACGACTCGAAAACCCAAAACTTTGATTTAATTGGCTAAGCATCCATGAGTCTCATTCCTTGAGATTTTAAATTGTGGAGAACGAGAGATGATAGAGTCAATTATAATTTTGGTATTCTTTCGTGAATTTATGTGAATTGATTATAAGCTTTTTCTCCCATCGCTTGCTAATAAATTTATCTACAATAAGTAAGGTTGTACGATTTGAAAAGTTACTTAGCTTCTAGCCCAAGATCGTTTAAAAGTTGCTCAGTATTGATTAGTGTTCATAGCCAAGGCATAACTTATTGAAGCGGGATGCGAAGATTGGCGAGTCCAAAAAGGTCCTAACAAGGCATGAGGGCTACATTTTGTTGCTAAAGATCCAAATGTGATGTGAAGAATCATTTATCGAAAATCAATATGAAGGATCGAGACACACGACGAAAAGCAAAAAATCCCCAAAAGATCATGGAGAAGTCTGTCCAAAAAGGCACTAACAAGGTATGAGGATAAATATATCCAAGTCCTAAAAGGAAGCAGATCGTTGTATATAAAATTCCAAAATAAAGATTGGAGAAAAATGAAGAAGTCGTGGTCCAAAGATGAAGAATCTCTCAAAACTTCAAGTGAATAAATTCCTATTATAAAGAGAAGACCATTATTTCATGAATGTCTCTCAAGATTTGAAGTATGAAGTCGCTGCCAAATATCGGTCCGATAAAGGTTTCAAATAGTGAAGCGAGTTATGCCAAGATATGAACTTTATGAGGTCCCGAGAAGCAGTTTTAAAAGATTTTGTCCTTTAGCTAACTATTGATTAAATCGTCCCACTTTATTTTCAGCCTTAATAACAATCGAAATAAGTCAACAAGTCTAAGTAAATAATTGGCCCACATGAATTCATGTTAGTTTGCTAACTTATAATAACAATGATCTCATTTTTAAGCTTGGTATGGGGAACGTGAAACTTGAGGATGATAATTATTCATGACATTCCAAAACCCTAAGGTAAGTCTTTGATTTCTTTACTTGTTTTGTTATTTTCTATCTCTTTAATAAAGGCCAATGTGGATTGATTGTGATTAAAAGTGTAATATTGCTTTGTGATTAATGCATTGTATGAGGACATTGCAATGGTCAAGTGTAGAGGATTTGATAGGTGTGAAAACACCCATCCTTTTACCACTTAATTATAATGAAAACCAGACCATAACGTGTATTTTATGTCGTAAACGTCGGAATTATGCGTGGTTTGTGTTTTTGTTGTGTTTTAGGACCAAAATGTGAAAAGGAAGGAAAACACAGGCTTTCACGGGCTTTTATCAAAGAAAAAGACAAAAGACGAAGTCAAGAAATCAAGAGTGCCAAAAGAACGGAAGTCCAAGGCCTATTCTGAAGATTTATCAAAGAAAATGTCCAAAGACGGAAGTTTAATAAAGCCGAAGAACTCAAGTCTTATTTATGAAGAAATCTCAAGATGAGTTTAAAGAAATCTCGAGCCAAAAGTCGAGACTTTAAAGACGAGACGGAAGAAAAGAAAGAAAGGAGGAAGCCACCAACTACTCCCCTCTCCTATATATACCACCCTCATTTGTTAGGAGAGGGTTGGTTAGTTTTAGGAGTAGATTAGGAATAGTTTAAAATTTATGCTTTCTCTCTCTAAATTTATGCTTTCTCTATCAAGATTAATAGGTAAGATTTAATTTTCATGTTTTTAATTGTTGAATCATTTACTTTTTAATCAAGTTTTTAATTAATCTTCTTCTACCTTTCTTGTTTAATCTTTGCTTTTGATTATGGTTGTGTTCTTGAGTTTTTCTTAATTATAATCAAGTGGGTTTTGATTGATTTGGTTATTATTGTTAATTTTATTGATTTGGATTGATTGATTATTGTTAGTTGATCATTAGTGGTTATTTTGGTTTAATCTTTTGATTTAGTTTGGTTAGATTTGATTAGATTCGTGCACCTTTAAGTTTTCCCTTGTTCTTCGTATTGTTTCTGTACCCTGATTCCGAACCAACCTTCTTGTCATTTTATTCTGAACCAAGCGTTCATTCTTATTTATTCCGCATCAGTCCTTTTATTCCGAGTAAACGTTTTATTCCGCATGAAGCAATATTCCGGATGAGTTAGTTATTCCGGATGAGCTTATTAGTTTAATCATTCCGAATCAAGTTAATATTCCAAACCAGTTGAATTTCCTAATTATTCCGCATGAAGCAAAGTATTCCGAGTGAAGGGTTATTCCGGATCAGTGTTTATTCCGGATGAGCAACTTATTCCGGATGAAAGACTTATTCCGGATGAGTAATTTATTCCGGATGAAGGAGTTATTCCGAATGAGCTGTTATTCCGGATGAAAGACTTATTCCGGATGAAGCTATGTATTCCAGATGAAAGACTTTTTCCGAATGAACAGTTTTTCTTAGTTTTGTAATTTTTGTATTTTTTTTATTTTACAGAGAAGTGACAGTTTTCTGGCATTTGCTTTTAGCTTATTTTTATTACTTCGCGCATTTTATTTTTCAGTTTTTAGTTAATTTCGTCTTTTAGATTTATTTTTATTTATCGTTTCGCTTTAAGTTACGTTTTATTATTTCCATTGCTCCTTTATTATTTGTCTATGGTTTATTTTTATTTCGCTTTGCATTTACCTTTTTAATGTAGGGTTTTTGCAAACTCTTTTTATGCCTATTTTCGTTCCTCGACTCGACTCGAATTGATTTCCAATTAACGTGGACTTAATCTTGTTTTTGGTAAATAAAACTTTTGGTATTTTAAAACTAATATCTATTTAATATTACAAACTTTTTAATCTAATTCAAAAATATACCTTAAACTAATATTAATAAAAAAAACTATTTTGAAAACTTAAAACAAAATTTAAAACTAAATTTATGAGAAACTAAATTAAAATTAAAACTTTTAAATGAAAACTATTTTTATCTATTTTTAAACAAAACTAAAATTTATATTAAGTCAAATTTAAACTAAATTTAAAAACATTTGAAATAAAACATTTTTTTATCTTTTTAATTTTTTATAAAAACTGAATTCAAGAAAATTAATATAAAACTTTTTACTTAAAATAAATAAACTTAAAAACTTGTATTTAAAACTAAGTAATAAATCTGACAGCTACAAATAAAAAAACCTATATAAACTTAATGTTGTATAATTAAACACAAGAAAGGGTGCTAGCACAATGGTTATGGCGTATGACAACTGGAAAGGAGGTCCAGGGTTTGAATCTAGGGAGAGACGATTTTGCTATTAATATTTTTTTATATATTATTTGGACTTTTTTGGAATTTTGGAGTAACAGATCAAATGGATATGTTACCTTAACAAACTAATATCAGCAATAAGTAAACAACCAAAATAAGCTATGACAGATTATAAAGATAAGCAGATAAGTTATAAGCTAAAATAATATTAAGATAAGCAAATTAATTCAAATAATCCTAACAGGAAATAAGCTATAACAAATAAACCTAACTAAAATAAGCTTCTAAAATAGATAATATCAAGAATAAACTAAAGCAAGTCCAACAATAAGCAACCAAATAAGCTGAGTCAAAAGCAGATCCAAATAAGCAAATCTAAACAACTTATAAAACAAAAGCACAAAAAAATAAGCAAATCCAAACGAACAATTTTAAATAAACTTACGCAGACATCAAATAAACCTAGCATATATAAAACTTAACTGAATACTAAACTAACAAAACTTAAACAAGCAGATAAAAAAAACTTAAACAAATTCCTACGCAGATTAAATAGACAACCCGAAAATAAGCAGATGTAACCAATTTAGTTAACACAGATAAACAAAGCAAGCAGATAAACAGTACAATCACTAAATAAAAACTTAAACAGACTAATATTAACTAAGCAGATCCAAAACAACCTCAAGCAGATAAAATCATAAACTAAATAAACATAAACATAAATTAAAAAGAAGATCAAACCTAGTAACGATTCCTTTGAGCAGTAGGTGGGCGCTGAACCCCCTATTATTCGAAACCGAGACCAACAAACAAACACCACCATTTTTTTACACAAACTCCATCATCACTTCGAACCAATTAATACAGTAACCGAACCACGAAATTTTTTTATATATAATTTCCCAGTAGGGGAAATTATTGCTATCTTTTTAATTTAACAATTATTTAATCAAAAATAAAATCAAGATAATAATGCAATAATTTTAAACGAGACAAAAATTAAACAGAAACTTTTAAATTTCATTAATTAAATTCATATTACAATGCTTCATAAAAAGAAATTACATAGAACCCTAATTCTATTTTTTTAGAAATAAAATTTAAACTAAAAGAAAAGCATGCCCAAATTACAGATAGGAGGAGGTTTTTATAGGCAAACCCCTTGGAAACCCTCTTGTTAGCTTCAATAGTAAGCATCCAATCCGAACCGTCGAATCCATCTTTTCTTCTTCTCTCTCTTTATTTTCTTCAATCTATTGTGGGAAATGAATCATAGGTCACTTGGATTGCCAGCATGGCAAAAGTTGTGTTACTTGTGCTAGTTTGAGAATGATATGGACGATTCTTATTAGATGAGGGGTTTTTGGTGATGTGTATAGCCAATCAAATGAAAGGATTTCGCCATGTAGGATTTGAGATGAGAGGAACATTCCTTTGGTGGATCATCCGAAAACTATGGGGATTTAATTCCCATAGGTGTGAATTAACCTTTGAGGGTAAAACCTGCAATTTTAATTGAGTAATTTTGTGATGGTAAAAATTAGGGTTTGGGGTAACTGTGGCTGCGTTTTTAGGGAAGAAAGAAGTGGGTGGAAGTTTTTTTTCTTTGTTTGTAACGTAATGAAAAGTGGGGATGGGTAACAGTTATTATTTATTTCGTGTGTTGGGGTGAGGTAAACACGTGGGGTGGTGAGGAGTACGGGATAAGTATAACACGTGTGAAGTAGGTTGACCGTGTGTTTGACCACAAGCAAAAGTGAATAATTCACTCTCACTTTTAACCGTTCTCTTATTATTTTCTTGTGTAATGGGCTTTGGAGCCCAAATATCCATCCGTCACTTTATAGTCAAAAGAACTTGGGCCATAACTTTTTTTTAATCCGTTTAAGTTAGGTTAACCATTCCTTAAATGGGCTTGTGGGCCCATTAAGCATAAGTGGGACCCACAAGGCCCAAAATCTTCGTAAATGATTAAATCCACTAAAACGAGCTCGATTTTGGCTTTCTCGATCTTTCTTCAATTCTATGTTGATTTTGACGGTTTTCGTGATCTTGGCACACTTTTGGTCTTTCGACTTTGTCTTTGTCTTTTTCTTGGACTTTTCTTTAACATTTGATCGTGAAATCCCGTGTTTTCTCTTCTTTTGATCATTTGTACCTATTTAACACAAAAACACAAAACCACGCGTAATTCCGACTTTTACGACATTAAACACATGATTAGGTCTTGTTTTTCCTTGATTTTAGTGGCAAAAGGATAAGTGTTTACACACTTATTAAATCCCATACACTTGACCATTGCAATGACCCCATGCAATGCATTATTTTAAAGCATAAAGTTACATTTTTCTCATAATTAATCCATCTCGGCCTTTATTAAGATATGCTATTATTACTACGATGAATAGATGAAAACTAAAAAAGAAACAAAATTGGTAACAATTTATTAACTTGAAAATTATTTGATGGAAGAAACTCGTAAAGAAATCTAAGACTTAGATTAGGGCTTTGGTGTCATGACAATTAATCACCCTCAAGTTTCACGTTCCCCATACCAAGCTTAAAAACGAGATCATTGTTTACCATAATTCCTCAAGTTAAAACCACTTATATAAGACAATTGTGTAAAACTCTTTCTCCAATTCCTATGTTGTATCTCTATATTTTATTGATTGTGATTCACCCGTAGGCTCAACTTATTTGATAATTATTATTCCAAAAATGAAGGCCAAACGGTGCAAACCCGATACTCAAAACCTAACCTCGTCCTCAAAAATGTTGTCACTAAAGTAAGCCCACATCAAGGATGATTTAACACGATTTGGGGAATAAATTCCCGGACCCAAAATTTGGCCAGATAGTACTACTTATTAATTATTCCTCCAAAGTCATGTAGACTTTATGTGGAGTTTAGCAAGTTCACATCATATACCCTTAGGCTCTTTAAGATGTAAAAAGGCTCCCCGTCTATTGTCCACACCCTAAGGCTCCTTGAACGATAAACGAGGGAATTGATTTTTGATCAATTTTTATTCAACACTTACCATGCCATACACCCTAAGGCTCTAACGACAAGGTTCGTGCTACATGCCCCACACCCTAAGGCTCCTTGAGGTCATGTTTTAATCTTATTATTTCTTTATTTATGATATATATAGTGTTGGAAACTCACTTTATGTGACGACATTTAAGAATTCCCATTAGTTATCATAGTCACACACGCTTAGACTACACTAGGTACAATGTATAGTTTAAGGTTCGTGTGTGACTATATATACCCCTCCTTAGCTTCCAAGGAGGGGTGTTGCTTGTGTCATTTTCTCATTTTCAATACATTTTTCTATTTTCACACAACCTCTCTTCTATCTCTCTATCAACAATGGCTTCCACCACCATTTACCACCATGTTAGACCACCGAATCATATATAGCAAATCCTACAATTGGCATCAGAGCCTCGGTTCCATCCTTGGATCGTTCTTGTTTTCGATTTAGGTGGTCTATAAAATTTTTTGGTCCGTCTTGTTATTTCTTTGTCACGGTTTGTGTTTTCATTTAATATTCACAAGTATTTGTCACGTTCACATGTTCTTATATCCATTCTTATCATGTCAAAAGTTGTCATCTTTAAGTCCATGGTTTTAGTTTTTTAGACCTGGTTTTATATCTTGTCCTATATGGTTTTAGTGGTCCCCAACTGGTAACAATTCACGGTCATATCTGCTGGTATTCTCATCCCTCTGGTACAATAGTCACATTTTCAGATCTGTCCTGGTTATGGGTTCTTTTGTTTGCATTTTTTTAGGATGAAGATAATTTTTACCCAGAAAAACACAGATCCTGAAAATCAGGTAAAAGTACCATTGGATAAGTTTCTCTGCTGGTCATCTTTACGATGGCAACATCGCATTGAGTGTGATGTGTTGACTGCGATGACTCGCCTGCGATGACTCGCCTGCGATGTCTCGCTGCGATGGGTTGCATCTTGTTACGATGGGGTACTAGACTGCGATGAACATAATACTTTTTGACTGCGATGGGGACTGCGATGGTATCCATCAAGTTGCGATGGTACCATCAAGATGAGGTTTAAAAGACAAGTTTCGATGGACTTTTCTTTTGACTGCGATGGGTTAAATTTTTTTAGACTTCGATGGGTTTAAAAAAGTTTGACTGCGATGACCTTAGTTTTTTTTGCGATGGGTGTAAAGATTGACTGCGATGAAATTTTTATTTTTTTATACTCCGATGGGTTTAAAATGTTTGACTACGATGCAGTTTAAAACTTACATGACCATGAGCATGTAGTTTAATCTTACACTTGACTGAAACCATCTCAACCGAGTCAACTCGCTAATTACCGAGTTGACTCAGTTCACTCACTGAGTCTGACTCAACACTTCCAACCTTTTATCTCCTCAACACCACTCAATTTATCCTATCCCTTCGTCACCTAACCCATCACCTAGACTCGATCTATATTAATTCAGACGAATATCATAGACTCAAAATCAATCTATCATGATCTCAATTTGTTAAAACGTTTTTTTTAATCTGTAAAAAAGGATTTTTTTTGTTTAAACAAAATCATTAATCTCAAATCAATCTCATGCTCATACAAACCTACCCGAGACCATGGAATGATCTTGATGCCGAGTCATTATCTGCATGTAAGGGATTCGGCTTAAGATACCTATCATATTTAGATTTGGTAGGTTTAATTGATCAGGGTGTTGTGGTTACTTGATTGGGATGTATTAGATTTGAGGTGTGATAGATGATTGATGGTCCGTTGAGATTAGATGATGATGGTGTTACTGCGTCTGGTATAAAGCAAAGATTGATGGTCTTTTAGTGTGGCTGAGGTTTCTATGAAGAAAAGAAGGGAGTGATGAATCTGACGGAAGTCACGAGAGAAAAGGAGTTGGGATATAGTTTCCCCATTTATTGAAAGTCAGTTGTGGCATACACGTGCCCACCTAGAAATAAGGGGGCGGATTTTACTAGAAGATAAATGATTTATATCCCTATTTTTCTACTTAATGGACTCGGGTTTAGAATGTTGAAAATGGGCTGAAGTGAATTTGGTTTTAACGTTTGACATGGATGAAAGTAATGATAAATTTTTTTTTTTTAAATTTTATCATTTATTGAATTTAATGTTTAATTTTTCGGGACTCCATCGAGACATCGTGACGAGTCAAATGTGACCAGACAAAGTGACGAGACATTGTGACAAGATTTATTTTGACGAGACCAAAAAAAAATTTGGCGAATTTTTAGAGGCTACGGATTTTTTTTTTGGATCGGGTATAAATTATGTGAAGTTGGAGACGGATTTTTCGAAGGCGTGTATTTATTTTATCTTTCAAAGATAACTTGCTCGTGCTTAATCTTAGAATGACGACTTGTTTATCTGGTTTCCGGGTTCAGGGTGGTTGGTTGATGACTCGGATAACTATCACTTAAAGGGGTTACATTGTTGTACTCAGTGTCACGCACTTAGTCGACGTGGATAATTTCAAGTGGTGTTGTGCTTATAGACTTCTTCAGTGATGCATTGAGTACTTAGAGATTTCTCCACCGTTCTTCATTCAACAATAGTGCAAGCTTAAGTCACAAGATCGAAGGATTCTTATTCAGTTTCACGTTTGATGTATCTGGTTCATTCTATCAGTGGTCACTTCAAATTGCTTTCAAGTGGGTTGGTAAAGATGGCCATGGAGAGTTTATGAGTAGAGATTTTCGATCAACAACTGACTCTCACCGAAGATAATTAAGCTTATTTATTATTCTCTCGAGATTTTCAAGTTCATGTGCTTACGATTTATTGATGGTTCCGAGTTTCGAAACCATCAAGGGGGAAGAAGAAGACACATTGAACGCACAACGAGTACACGTGATGAACTTCATACCTTCTTTTGATTTGAAGACATTCCGGGATGACATTTGTCATAGCCGCAGAGAAAATCAGTGTTTTAACTCGTGGCGTTATCAATCTCTAAACGGTATACTATTGAATCGATGTTTAATTTTTTGGTTGTTGCAAATATTCATCATCATTATCCTATATGCATTCCCGGGACTTAATTGACTCTGGTGCATCTCCGGAAGAAGATATGTGCATTTCCGGGACTTAATTGACTCTGGTGTTATGATGCCAACTTCATGAATGGGATAAAGTGTCCACTTCAATATTTGAGCTTCATAATTGGGATTGATTTACTTTCTTCAACTATGTGGGGGAAGAAATGTCTTGATTCTTTCTGGTATGCATAACTTGAACTCTCGGGGGGAAGAAAAAATTCAGAAGAATTATTCAAGCGTGAGAAGAGAAGTTGTTGATCTACTTGGTGTACCCCTTACTTTCAATCCCTCTTAGCAACGTTATCATGTTATATGATGGGATTTGCTTGTTAGATTCCGCTGTGCACTTAATCATTCTAAGCTTTATTGAAAGCTTTGAAGTTGCTTACGAGGATTGTCGGTTTAAGGGGAAGCTATTTAAAAGCTTCTACATCAAGTTTATGTGTCATGAAATAGGGGGAAGTTAATTCAGAAGCTTCTGCTTAACCAGAAGTGTATGGGTTACTTAGCTCGTGCCGTTACAATATTTCTACTACAAGTTACTTTAAAGATGAGTCGTTTTGAAGTCAAAGGCCTCAGAAGACATCATCAGCATTGGACGCTTCATGAAAGCTCTTGTTCTTTATCATTATGTACTTGTTAGGAAAAATATTGTAAGGAATTCTACACGTCGTCCCATGGGGGAAGATTGTTGGAAACTCACTTTATGTGACGACATTCAAGAATTCCCATTAGTATCATAGTCACACACGCTTAGACTAGACTAGGTACAATGTATAGTTTAAGGTTCGTGTGTGACTATATATACCCCTCCTTAGCTTCCAAGGAGGGGTGTTGATTGTGTCATTTTCTCATTTTCAATACATTTTTCTATTTTCACACAACCTCTCTTCTCTCTCTATATCAACAATGGCTTCCACCACCATTTACCACCATGTTAGACCACCGGATCATATATAGCAAATCCTACATATAGTAGGCCAAATTCCGCGGTCCCTTGGTTTGAATACTCCTACTTAGTGGTTATGAGCCACCTTAGTCGGAAGTCCACAACGCTGGCACCCTCAATGTGTTCATGCTTTAATTACAAGGAGAATAAAGATTTGGATAAGAGTTAAGATATCGAATCTACACCGCAAGAATCCTCATTTATTAAGTAATTAAATATACAAGCGGGAAGAAAGAGGCACAAAACTCATATAAGCAAAAATTAACCCTTAAACTTATTATCAACTCTATCATCTCTCGTTCTCCACAATTTAAAATCTCAAGGAATGAGACTCGTGGATGCTTAGCCTAATAAACCAATTAAGGTCCATATGGTTAAGGATACTAGCTAGAGTAAACTTGGATAAGTAAACTCGGGTTGAGTCAAAATATTCACGACGGGCCTAATATATCAAAGATATCTAAACTTGTTAAAACCATTTTATTCATTTTTTTTTTTACTTTTATTTTTGAAATGGAAATTATTAAATAAGATGCGATGATAAAAAGGAAAGAAAATAAAACAAAATACTACTAGGCCAAAATAGATCAAAAATTTGAAAAATGTTAAAAAAAATTTAAATTTTTCGGTTAAATGGGGTCAAATTCATGGAAAAGTCCACCAAAATTCGATAGAAGTCCCCCTACACTTAATATAAACATTGTCCTCAATGTTGAGGCATGTGGGAGAATAAACTCCCTTACACTTAGGACATTGAGTACGTTGTTTAAAATCGAGCTAAGGAAGGGACAACTAAAGTGATTACATTTATTCGTTTTATTTGTATACAAGTATGAATCACAATAGTTTGATAGAACCGGGTACACGGGAACAAGGGATCACGGGTTGCGTCAAAAGTACCAAAAGTGGATCATCAAAGCACATGTCCCTGCACAACATCACAACACACAAACAACCTACTTGGCTCCCCCTACACTTATTGGTGGAAATGGATGAAGGTGAAAAAGGGTGGAAAGGATGGTAAAGGTAAAAATCTAACCTAGTTATACGATGCTTGATTTATTTATGACGAGTCTCTAGCTCGACTCGATTTCCCGAATTAATTCAAGGGAAATGTGGAGAGGGATGGAATCATCTCATGAGAGATGTCCTCTCCAAAGTACAACTTAACCCGTTGGCCATTCACCTTAAAGTTGGGCCCATTTGGTTGGGAAACTCAATGGTGCCATAAGGAAGACTTGGGCCACGGTGAATGGACCGGACCAATGGCTCTTAAGTTTACCCGAAAAGATTTTCAACCGAGAGTTAAAAAGTAAAACTTGATCACCAACATGGTACTCTCGGTTTTTAATCTTGGAATCATGAATGAGCTTAGTCTTCTCCTTGTAGATTAATGAATTTTCATAAGTCTCATTCCTAAGTTCATTGAGTTCATTGAGTTGGATTTTCCTATGATCACCAGCTTTGTTTATGTCAAAATTAGCCCATTTCAAGGCCCAATAAGCCTTATGCTCCCACACAATGGGGAGGTGGCACGCTTTCTGTACACAAGGCGATAAGGGGTACAACCTATAGGTGTCTTATAAGCGGTACGGAAAGCCCACAAAGCATCATCTAATTTATCGGCCCATGAGGCACGATGCTCTCCCACGGTTTGCTCTAAGATTCTCATAAGACCACGGTTAGACAGCTCGGTTTGTCCATTAGTTTGAGGATGATACGCAGTGGAAAGTCGGTGATTGACACCATACTTAGCCATGACTCGTGCAAATTGATCATTGCAAAAATGAGTCCCGCGATCACTAATAATAGCAGGAGGCACACCGAATCGAGCAAACAATTGTTTCAAGAAGTTAACAACCACCGTCGCATCGTTAGTAGGTAAAGCCTTTGCTTCAACCCATTTTGATACGTATTCAACGGTTACGAGGATGTACTTGTTTCCTTTGGATGATGGAAATGGCCCCATAAAGTCGATGCCCCATACGTCAAAGATTTCACATTCTTGGATGAAATTTTGAGGCATCTCATCTTTATGTGTGATCTTGGCTTGTCTTTGGCAAGCATCACAATGCTTAACCATTTCATGTGCATCATGATAAATGGAGGGCCAATAGAATCCGGAGTCGAAAACTTTTTTAGCGGTGTAATTAGGACCAAAGTGACCACCGGTGGGTCCTTTATGGCAAGCTTCAAGGATTTGTAAAGCCACCGGCCCATTAACACATATACGAATGATTAAATCCGCACATTGCTTGAAAAGATAAGGGTCTTCCCAATAGTACGTTTTAACGTCCTTGAAGAATTTTTTCTTTTGTTGGGACGATAAACCTTCGATAAGAACACCACCCGCCAAATAGTTTGCAATGTCCGCAAACCATGGGGTATCATCAAGATTGGAATTAATAGACATTAAGGTCTCAAGGGGAAAGGATTCATTAATCTATTGATTTGGAGATTCTCCTTGATAAGGATCCTCAAGTCTACTAAGATGATCCGCGGCTAGGTTTTCCGCTCCTTTTTTTATCACGAATTTCGATTTTAAATTCTTGTAGGAGCAAAACCCAAGGAAGGAGTCTCGGTTTAGCATCTTGCTTGGTCAACAATTATTTCAAGGCGGAATGATCAGTGTAAACGATGGTGGTGGAAAGCACAAGATAGGGGCGGAATTTCTCAAAAGCATACACTACGGCTAAAAGCTCTTTTTCGGTAATGGTATAGTGAAATTGAGCCCCCGTCATTGTCTTACTAGCATAATGAATGGGTTGGAAATGTTTGTTAACTCGTTGACCTAAAACCGCTCCTACCGCGAAATCACTAGCATCGCACATGAGCTCGAAAGGTAACTCCCAATTTGGAGAGACTAAGACAGGTGCCTTAGTTAATTTACCTTTAAGAAGTTCGAAAGAGTCGAGACATTCTTGAGAGAAGATGAAAGGAGCATCCTTTTCTAAGAGATGAGTCATTGGACGAGCTATTTTCGAGAAATCTTGGATGAAACGTCGATAAAATCCCGCATGGATTAAAAAACTTCTAACTCCTTTGACGGTGGTAGGCGGAGGTAACTTAGCAACGACGTCAACTTTAGCACGGTCGACTTCGATACCGGCTTTGGAAATTTTATGACCAAGGACGATGCCTTCTTTTACCATGAATGGCATTTTTCCCAATTAAGAACGAGACGAGTGTCTTCACACCGTTTAAGCATACGTTATAAATTAGCAAGGCAAGAAGAAAAAGAATCACCATAGACCGAGAAATCGTCCATAAAGACTTCCATAGTTTCTTCAACCATGTCATGAAATATCGCCATCATACACCTTTGGAAAGTCCCGAGAGCATTGCATAAGCGGAAAGGCATTCTTTTGTAAGCAAATGTTCCATAGGGACAAGTGAATGTGGTTTTCTCTTGGTCTTTTGGATCGATAGGGATTTGAAAATATCCGGAAAAACCATCTAAGAAGCAATAGAAATCATTACCCGCTAAATGCTCGAGCATTTGATCCATGAAAGGAAGAGGGAAATGATCCTTACGAGTGGCATCATTGAGCTTACGATAGTCGATGCAAACTCGCCAACCCGTTACGAGTCGAGTAGGAATCAACTCGTTGTTTTCATTGGGAACAACGGTGATTCCGCCTTTCTTAGGCACACAATGGACGGGACTAACCTATGGTGAATCCGAGATAGGGTAAATCATTCCGGCATCTAGAATTTTTATAACTTCTTTCTTAATGACTTCATGAATTTTTGGATTAACCCTTCTTTGATTTTGGATTGCGGGTTAAAGTCATCTTCCATGAGAATTTTATGAGTATAAAAATTAGGATCAATTCCGCGAATGTCGGAGATTTTCCAAGCAATTGCTTTCTTATGATTCTTAATCACATCGATGAGTCGGGATTTTTCATCTTCTTTCAAGTCCTTAGCAATAATGACGGGTAACTTATTATCCTCCTCTAAGAAAACGTACTCTAAATGAGACAGTAAATCCTTAAGCTCTAAATCTGGTGGATTGTCAATGGAAGGTTTAGTCAAATTAGGATCATTGTTTGTAACTTCCTTAGGGGTAGGTGGAGAAATACGGTCCTCATTGAGAAGTCTCTCAATGGTACGAATGTCTTCTTCCAAATCGGTGGGAGAATCGTCATATTTTAAATCCACATCCCCTAAACTCGCTTAAAATTCTTGTAAAAGAAAGTCACTTTCTCCAAATGGAGTCAATGAAGGAGCAATAGAAGCTACGGTCTCAACATGAGGTAAAGGAGAAATCCCGCTCTTACAAGCTGAAGGTCTACGTAATTAATGGCCTATTCTATATCATGGATTTGGTGGATTTATGTGGTTGATTGATTGATTAATAAAGAGGAAATGAAGGAATTAGATGAAGGATTAGAGAGAGAAAGGAGAGAAGGGAGATAATTAGAGAGAGAAAGTGAAAGTGGAAAATATGATTAATGTGTAAATGGAATCAACAACCCCCTCCTAACATGCTAGGAGGGGTTATATATAGCCCACCCTACATGTGGGCTATATGGACCATACATGAAGTAAATAGATCACGAGCCCATTACATGATTATCGTTGGAGCGACCGATCCTTCATAAATACGTAAAACGTATTTCCAACAATCTCCCCCTAAGGGAGGTCGCTCCAAGTTACAAAGTTCTAAATAGTCTATATCTCGTGATCTATGCTAACTAAGATGTGACCGAGACTTTATTGGGAAAAACGTATTTCCAACAATCTCCCCCTAAGGGAGGTCACATCTTTTTACAAAATCTTAAACCTAGCATCTATGCTTGAGTCTTCGATCTTGTTCTTGTGAATATGCTTGATGTGATCTTTGACTTTAGTCTTGAGCATATTTCCTTGCCTTGACCTTGTGCATTCTTCACTTGTGATATTTGCCTCTTCGTGACTTCATGTTCCACATACTTATACTTTTAAATTCTTGAAAGCTTCAGAGTTTGATACAGCGGAAGACTTGACCTTCAGGCTTTCTTGAATTTGTTGAAGTACTATTTGTATGTAGTACAAGCATGTGGTGATGACTTCTTCTGGATTGTACACCGCAATGCCACCTTCTTGTTACGCTGCATAAGACAGTTAGCAACAAAACAATATACACGGATGAAATGGCCTTGAACATTTCATTCTAATTCGGTAGCAATTTACCTCCGGTCGGTGAAGACCGTTGGACGATATTAAATATCGTACTTGTGGCAGGTAGTTTCAATAAAGAACCTCCTTGACAAGATTTCGCGGGTAAACCCGTTCTCTTTACTCGACCGTCCAAAGCTGACTGCGAACGTAAAGAGTGGATCATTTGGATAATATTATCCGCATGATTTGAAGCCGTCAATTCATATTCCTGGAACAAGTGAAGTTCAATTAAGAACCGCACCATCGTTGCTTTCCAGTTGTCACTAGCTTGATTCATATAGAATCTTGCAAGTTACCTACCAAGTGCTGTTTGATGTTAACACTAGAAGGATTTCCACTCGTCACTGTGATCAATAAAGAGTCACTCTGAGTGTTCTGGCAAGATCATATGATAATGCGAAGAGGCCTGGAACGAGTTTAAGTTCATTTAAGAATTAAACCACTGTTGCTTTCCAGTTATCACAAGTTTGATTCATAAAGAATCGCACAAGTCACCTACCATGAGCTTTTTGATGTTCGCTCAAGAAGGATTTCCATCTTCATTGTAGATACTTTCGTATTACTCGGATGTTCAGGCAAGATCATGAAGATTTTGCGTAGGACTCTTAAGATCTTTCTTACTTTTCACAGTGTGTGAAGAAGCAAGGAATATGAAAGTGTGTCCTAATGAGATATATGATGATCTCAAATGGCTCTAGACTCGATCGTGCATTTTGGATTTTTAGTGATCGGAGGCTGGAGAGGAGTGCCACCTTTTCAATACCAATTTATTCGGAGTGAATAAATCAATAGATAATGTGTTGATCTCCGTGTGATTAAAACAAATACCTTTTGAGAGATATTTGAGTTAGCTGGGAAGGGTTGTGCATTGCATCACTGGGTCCATGACGTCTTTCTTCAATATCGAGAATCATTAGCAAAAATGACCTCAATAGCATATGTATTGACCCGGTTTCTGCCTAAAGTTGCAAGGAGGGCTTCTTTCTTTACACCCTTTATCTTTACAGTTCTTTTTCATTCTTCAACCCCTTCAATGCTTACCAATACGTCATCACTAGCACCTTGTTGTGATTGTTCCAGTGCTAACTTAAGTACTTGGTCGGCATTCAGCTACATTCACAATCTTTCTCCATCTTTCCTAAGGACTACTATTTCTAGCTATGGAATGTCCTTGGGAAGATTCCTCCGGTTCTAGAGAAATCATTGGACTTTAACCTATCCTACCATCCTTATGTCACCACAATCTTCACCGTCGTGAATAGAGATGTTTTGGGTAAGTGTATGTCACCATGAAATCCATTTTGAAGTGCAAATCCATTTTGCTCCCCCTTAACATATGCTACGATATTCGAAAACATTTCGCACATGTCGGGATGAGCTAACACGTTAAGTCAAACCATTTATGATTGATCATATCCCATATTAAATCACATTTTCTCCCCCATATTAAAAATATTAACCCAATCGATGTTTTTAATATCAATTGATTTAATAGCATTTTAAGAAAATTTGGGAAGAAAAATGCACATCCAATTATCTTCGTGACTTTAACAAGCTCCCCCTCAAATTAATGAGGGTGTACTTGAAACGTAAATTAAATACCTTTTAAACACAAGTGTAAGGTATTTATTACGAGCAAAGATCATATATGATAATGAATTCACAAGATTAGCAATGTACGAGGTTGGACCTGAATAATGGAGAACAGCATATGAAAGAAACACATGGTTCTTGTTCACGAATGTTGGTCACCTCGTCACGTCCCCGAGAAAATTAATTCTCGTTGTAGAGTCAAAGCTTTCCGGTGAAATGCTTGACTTGATTATGAAAAGCGGGTTGCTATCTGAAATAATAGCAAACCATTTTGAGCATGTTTTAAAAGTTTGAACTTCTGCTCGAACTTTATTTACAACCCCGTGTCATTATTGAATGACATTTCTAGGTTCGTAAATATTATCGATTCCAGAAGACATGCTCGTTTTATCAAAACGTTTTTGAACACACAATTTTGAAAGATTTAGAAAAACCTTTTGAGAAATTCTCGAAAAATTGTGTTCAAAGTTTTGAAAAACAATTACTTGAGCTTAAGATTTTGAATATCTTACAAAACGAGCTCAAGTCCGAGAAGTTGTAACCTTCCCGTTGTTAAGGATAAATTTATCATCGGCGATAAACTTTCCTTTTATCTGAAGAACGAGTCCTAAGCTGACATTTACTTAGAAGTCGTGTTCATGAGCTTGAAAACTTTGACTGTTTTAACGGAAAGCTCATGACCGAGAAAGGTTAATTTCTCGTTATGAAGAAAAGTTCTCTTATTTAAAAGATACACTTTCCTTTCTGAGCTTAAAACTTCGAATGTTTTAATACAAGCTCATGACCGAGAAAGGTGAATTTCTCGTTAAGAGGATAAGTTATCATAAAAGATAATCTTTCCTTTATTTTAAGTTCGAGTTACAGTCTGACATTTAACTGTAAGTCATGTACACGAGCCTAAAACCTTTGAATGGTTTAAATGTAAGCTCGTGTCCGAGAAAATTTAATTTCTCGTTGTAAGGATAAGTTTATCATCGGCGATAAACTTTCCTTTTATTTGAAGCACGGGTCATCGTCTGACATTTAACGATGAGCCAAAATGCATGAGCTTAAAAACTTGGAATGTTTTTGATATAAGCTCATGCCCGAGAAAAATGAATTTCTCGTTTTTAGGATAAGTCATCATCGGGATGAACTTTCCTTTCTTTGAGAATCGAGTTACAGTCTGTTATGTGACTGTAAGTCCTTGTTTGCAGCTTAACCATGAATCCCCTGAGACATTTGTTTCTCTGATATCTGCTTCTTCAGCAACCAAACTCTAAGAGTGTCCTTAGTTGAACGGTACACAACGATTGGACCGCTTCGTTCTTTTGGAACATCAACTTTGGTACCTGCATTCTCATTAGGAGTTTGTATACTTTTGCATGGGTTAGAGATATCTATTTGTGAAGCACGTGGGGGTTCACAGTTGGCTTTACTTGTATCAGATGTGGCCTGAGGGGATGAATCACTTGTCTTAGATGGCAAACGTTTCCTTTTATAGAAAACCTTAAGTTTAGGCGTAAGTGAAGTATCATCTTTATCAGTTTCCTCCCTAGTAGACTTAGCAGAATCGGAGACTATCCTAGTTAAAGGGCACTCGTTTCCTACAAGAGTGAAAGTTCTACCAGTGGGCCGCCACATTTTACCAAAGGGTTTGATTTTAGCAACCCACTGGGATTTAAGTCTAGCACGGGAGTTCACCTCATTAAGCAATTTTTTGATACAAGCATCATGATTTGCCGTAAAGACACATTTTCTACATGTTTTACAGGTAGCATATTTAATGTCCGAGTAAGATCTAGAATCCCTAGATGATTGATTGATGCTCCTAGGATTGGACATGCTACGGTTAGCAGTGTTGGGTAAACTAGAAGACATCTAACTAGGTTTGAAATTCCTATCTCTTACATGTGTCTTTTGCTTAGCTTCCCTAAGATCAGATTCATGGCAAACGTCATTTGAACTAGTTCTAGACGTGGTCTTGTTATTTTTAGGGAAACTAGAGGCAATCATATGATTTGGTCTTGCTAAAGCTGGAGTGATCACATTAGGCCTAGTTGCTGGAGTGACTGGTCTAATAAGATGAACCAAATCAACTTGGGAGGCAAACCGCGGTCTCGAGGATTGTGGTCGCTCGGATCTAAATGTAGTAGGTTGTCTGACGATCGGTTGTCTGACGAACTGATTTGTAGGCGGTTTCCCCAAGATTGATGGTTTTTCAAGCTTAGTGTCCACACTAGGTCCTTTACTTTTCCTTAACTCGTTTTTCAACGCAGCTATAGCAAAAACCTTTTCCTGTACTTGGGCCTTTAAAGTTTCATTTTCTTTGAGCACGTTATCTTGGGATGCCAATTTAGATTCAAGCAGTTGAATTTGTTTCAAAATATTATCTTTTTCAGCTTTAGAATCTAGAACAGTTTGATCCAATTTTCTTTCAAGAACAACGTTTGACTTTTCAAGTTTTTCAAAGTATGTTTCAAATTTGTCCGTTTTCTTAGAAAATTCAAGTTTGGCATCCTCAAGGTCTTTAGATTGCCGAGCTACGATCATTTCGAGCTCTTTAATCTTAGAATCAGAATCAGTTAACGAGGCAGTTATAAAGCATTTATCATGATGAACTATAGCATTTTGAACACTTTCTCCCCCATTATGACTCACATCGGATGAATCATAAGTGGTATTTCTATCACTCTTGTCCATCCATTGTTTGTCATAATTAGGTTCAGAATGCTCAATATGCGGCATGTCATCAGCATATACATCATAAACCACATTACATTGTACCATGTTTGCAGGCTCTGCGTCATAAATGGGTAAGGTGTCATCAAGAGAAATCTCGTGAACATTCCCTGACGTACCACTGGCATCATGTTGTCCTCCTGATTCTGTGCTCTTGGCATCGTTAGGCTCCAAGTTTTCAACCGTATGATCAGTTTTCTCTTGCATCGAAGAGTCTTGCACTCCATTATCATACCCTTGCTGAAGTCGAGATCTTTCATAAATCGAAGACGAGACCGATGACATGAGTTTCAAAATCGTATCACGGAAAACTCGAAGCTCGGTATGTGTATCTCGAAGAAACGATTGGCAAATCATTGAACTTTCAGGCTTGATGATATTAAATTGGAGGAAAAGCGTGAGGTGTGTCACAAGAGCCTTATATGCAAGTACCGATGCAGAGTGATTAAAGTTGTCACGGTTGAGTTGCTCGGCGAGTTGGGTCAAAGCGGTAAAAATGGAGTCGATGAATATATGACGATCTTGTCCAAAGATTGTCACAAATTCGCTCCCTCCTTGAATCCCCGAAAGAGTGACAAGATGAGACTGGAGTAGTTGAAAGGAGGTGATGCCACTTTTCTTAACTTCGTTTTGCCTTAAATACAACTCTCCCTTTTGACATGTCGAATCGAACGAATCCATTAAAGATCGATTAAACGAAAGACCCGTAAATAATACTGAAAATTCCTCGATGGATGGTATAAATGAAGCTCGTCACTTTGACTCGTCACGTGTGTCTTTAAATCCGGCCACAAAACTTTTAACCCGTCACTATAACTCGTCACGTTAATTCTATTAAAATACCCGCCAAAAAAAATTAATATAAAAAATGAACTTATTTTAAAAAAGAAAATTGTGATTATCTATTTAAACTAAACAAATTAGAAAAATTTGAAATTTAAACTAAAAAGTAGAAAAAAAATTGATTAAAACTTTTCCCAAACTTGACTAAAACGCTGGAAGTTACACAAATTCAAATGTGTAAACAATATAACTAAAATAGAAAAAGGAAATAAAAGAAAAAAAATCTGATATATTTAGAATGAGAGATATTTTAAAAAATCGTTTTCTGATATATTTAAAAAAAATGAAACGTGTAACAAAATGAAAATGTTTTACTCGGAAAAATACTTAACTAAAATAGAAAATTAAAAAAAAATCTGATATAAAAAAAAACGTTATATAAATACTTTTGACAAACAAAAAAAAACGTGTCCCAAAATAGACCCCTTGTTTTCTCCGTCTAAACAAGATACGTGGCCCAAGAATAAAGATAACACCGCCCCACTTCGTTTTCTTGTTTAATCCGCCCCCATATTTATCTCTTCTCCTTTGACTAAAACACAAAACTCACAACTCAGTTATCTCTCTCTCCTCAACAGTTACAAACTTAAATCTCTCTTCTCTTGTTTCCTCCGCCAACCTCTCTTCAATCTATGAATCTCACACCTAATCTACCTCTCTCACTTCAGATAATACCCCTGCGTATATGAATCTCACAGCCACCAGATCAAAAATCTTCAAGATCTTGAATTATAAGGTCTCGGGTAGGTATTTATTATCTTGTTGCAAGCTATTTAATTAAGTCCCTCTCTTCATCTGTTGGTCCTTCTGTGTGTCAGTTTTGAAAAAAAAATAAGGTTTTGGTGTTGGGTTTTGAGTCAAAATGTTTTGAAAAATCGTTGGTGTTGGGTTTTTAGATTATGTGTGTTAGGGGTTCGAGGGAGAGTGTCGGTTGAAAACGTTTTGTCTTGGTCGAAAGGTGAGGGTTTGGAGGGAGTGTTGTGTGGGTGTGTTTGCGAGGGGTGTTTCGAGTGAATATGGGTCGAGAGGGTGTCGGTGAGATTGTCAGTCGAGGGAATAAGGTGAGGGTGTTGGGGACGAGAGTAAGGAGTGGGGTTCGAGGGTGATGTGAGGGTCAGAAATTTCGAGGGTCAGTTTTGATGTTGTGTTTCTGAGAGAGTGAGGGGTTCTGGTGTCGAGGGTGAGTCGAGAGAGGACTGAGTGTGTGAGTCGAGAGAGGACTGAGAGAGGACTGAGAGTGATGTTGTTTCGTTGTTGACGAGGGAGGGTCTTGGGGAGTTGTTTAGAGTCGGATGTTGTTTAGAGAGAGGGTTTTGGTTTGGGGTATTGAGAGGGTCTGTTTGTTTGGAGTTGTAGGGTGTCCGAGAGATGAGAGTGACAGGTTCGAGTGAAGCTGAGAGTTTGAGTTTTGGGATGGGTTGAGGGTGGGGTTTTTGTATTTGAGGGTGTCGTTGTAAACGAGGGTGTTAGTTTGATCAATGTGAGTCGAGAGGGAGGTTTGAGTCAATGCTGTGAGGGTCCGAGTGGTGTTGTTATTGTCGAGAGAGGGAGTCGAGAGTTTGATGAAAGTTTTGATTTTGTGAGTCGGGAGTGAGGGGTCTGTGAGTTTTGGTTTCAGTCGAGGTGTCGGATGTGGGTGAGTCAGTTAAAGGTTTTGAATCTTGTGTTGTTTAAGGTTTTGAGTCTTGGGTGTATGTTTATTTAGAGGGAATGAGTCTATTCAAAAGACGAGGATTTGCCCGTTATGTTTGAATGGGCTTCATTCGGAAGAGTTCCGAATCGGAACTTTTTTCTTGATCCGGAAGTTCTTGGTCCGGAAGTTCTTGATCCGGAACTTCTTGATCCGGAACTTTTGGCTTGATCCGGAAGTTCTTGGTTCGGAAGTTCTTGATCCGGAACTTCTTGATCCGGAACTTCTGGCTTGATCCGGAAGTTCTTGGTTCGGAAGTTTTCTTGCTTGATTCGGAACTTAATTATTGATTCGGAACTTTTAGGTTACTCGAAAAAATCTTCACCCGGAACTGGACAATAGCAGATTGATTTTGGACAAAAACCTTGATTTTGGATAGCAGGACTGATTTTGGACAGAAACAATGGACCAGAAACTTTGGACAGTTGACCAATTAGGTAGTTTAACCAAAAAATTAAGAAAAATCCAAAAATTATAACTGATAACTGAAAACTGACCAAAAATTATAACTGATTAATAAAAATGTAAATAATAAACTGATTAAAAAAATAAAAAAAATAAAAAAGGATAAAAATTGATAAAAATTTATATAAATTGATAAAATTTAGAAAACATACCAACTTTTTATATAAATTGATTATTAAACTTGTGATAAAATGGAAATAAAAAAATACAAACTTTTTATAAAAACACAAAATTAAAAAGAGAAAAACAAAAACTTTTATATATAAAAAAAAAAACACCAACTTTTTTATAAACACAACCTTTTTAAGGTTTTATATAAAAAAAATTTGATTTTTATATAAAAATTTGTGATTTTTTATCTAAAAAGTAAATAAATTTGAAGATTTGATATGATTTAACACATAAAAACACAAACTTTTTATAAAAAATACAAACTTTTTAAAGTTTAAGCATGATTAAATCAAAACCCACCAAAATCAAAAAGAAATAAAACAAGAATAAACCAAACTAACCAAGGCTCTTGATACCAATTGAAGGTCTACGTAATTAATGGCCTATTCTATATCATGGATTTGGTGGATTTATGTGGTTGATTGATTGATTAATAAAGAGGAAATGAAGGAATTAGATGAAGGATTAGAGAGAGAAAGGAGAGAAGGGAGATAATTAGAGAGAGAAAGTGAAAGTGGAAAATATGATTAATGTGTAAATGGAATCAACAACCCCCTCCTAACATGCTAGGAGGGGTTATATATAGCCCACCCTACATGTGGGCTATATGGACCATACATGAAGTAAATAGATCACGAGCCCATTACATGATTATCGTTGGAGCGACCGATCCTTCATAAATACGTAAAACGTATTTCCAACACAAGCCTCGTGAAAATGTTCTTCGCATGCTTCGTCGAGCACATCGATGTAATTCACGGATTCGGGCTCATCGGGAAGTTTGGAAAGTTTACCCATGTTAAAGACGATTTTATCATCCCTGACCCTCATGATAAGCTCACCCGCGGCTACATCAATTAATGTACGCCCGGTTCTCAAGAAGGGTCGTCCCACAATTAAGGGAACACGGGGATCCATCTCATAGTCGACTACGACGAAATCGGTGGGAAAAGTGAATTTGTCGACTCCTACAAAAACATCCTCGGCTATCCCCACCGGATTAGCAACCGTATGGTTAGCTAATTCCAATGTCATACGAGTGGGGACTAGCTCGGGTAAAGATAATTGTTTCCACACGGACAATGGCATAAGATTGATACTCGCTCCGAGATCCGCCAAGGCCATACAATTCTCAACACCCGGAAAATTACAAGGAATAAGGAATCGACCGGGATCTCCTAACTTAACCGGTAATTTTCTCAAAAGAACTGCGGAACAATTCTCATTCAATTGGGTATTGGCAATATCAAAAAACTTTTCCTTATCACTTAAAAGGTCCTTAAACATCTTAGCGTACTTAGGCATGTGAGCGAGCGCCTCGGCAAAGGTGATATTAAAATTCAATTGTTTGAACATTTTTAGGAAGTTCGAAACTTGAATATCATCCTTATTCTTCAATTTCTCTTTCCGCAACCTTGAGGGATAAGGTATATTGGGTTGAGATGAAGGCTTTGGAGTGGATTGCTCACTCACATCCTTTGGTGGAGGAGGATGAATAGAAATAGAGGGTGAAAGAACCGGTTTTGGAACCGAAGGTGTGGTAGAAAATTTAGGTATCGGTGGAACATAAGGTGTAGACGAATGCATAACGGGTGGTATGTCACAAGTAGAAGAAGAAGGAGGTTGTGTAGAAGAAGAAGGTATCTCGGGTCCTTGGTTAGGTGGGGAATAGGAAGGTTCTACGATGGTCTTACCGCTACTAGTGGTGATAGCATTAACATTAGCCCTAGGATTGGTCATGGTGTTCGAAGGGAGGGCACCTTGGGGACGAAGGGTTTGAATCATAGTCAAAAATTTCTTATCGGTCGATTCTTGCATTTGTCGATTATATACTTGCATCTCTCTCATGGTTCGCTCATGTTCGGATAGTTTTTGTAGAACCAAGTCCATTTGAGGATTATGCATGTTCATTTGATTATACCCTTGATTGTTAAAACCTTGATTAGGAAAACCTTGGTTTTGATATTGATTATAACCTTGATTAAATCCTTGATTTTGAAAACCTTGGTTATTAAATCCTTGATTTTGGTTATTTAAACCTTGGTTTTGCCCTTGAAAATTCCCTTGATTTTGATTAAAACCCCGTTGATTAGAATTTCCTTGAAAATTACCCCGTTGAGGACCTTGGTTCCTATTTTGGGCGGGTGAGGGTGGTCTTTGTGGTGCTAAAAAACCCGGGGGAGCCAAATAGTTATTAGACTTGTAAGACAAATGGTTAACATCAACATTTGGTTTGAAATGAACCTGCTCATTTTCATTGTTGTTATAAGCATAAACTTCTTGTTGATTATTGTAAACCTTGTCACAATTAAAATATGAATGCGGTCCACCACAAGTCTCACACGTTTCACAAGTTTCTTTCATGGCATTAACTTGACCATTTAGGGCATCGGTTTTTAAAGCAAGTGATTCAACAAGCGAAGTGAGTTTATCGATTCTCTTGTCACTCTCACTAGAAGTAGCACTTGCCATAGTGGCCCTAACACTCTTGGTTTGCACTTTAGCCTTGTTTTCAGTTATGGCCCAAGCCTCGTTCATGGACTTCACAAGAATATTACCCCCCGCGGCACTATTAAGTGAGTCTTGGTCATTTAGAGTTAAACCATTGTAAAACGTATTAATTTGATGCACTTTAGTGAAACCGTGTTGTGGACATTTTCTTAAAAGCTCTTTAAATCGATCCCAAGACTCACTAAACGTTTCCCCATATTGTTGTACAAAGGTGATGATCTCATTCCTTTAAGAGGTGGTCCGTGATGGTGGGAAAAAATAGTTTATGAACTTTGTCTCTAAGTCAATCCATGTGGTAATACTTTGGGGTGGTTCCTTATCAAGCCAAATCCGGGCTTGTCCCTCGAGGGAAAAAGGAAAGAGTTGCAAGCGAATAGCCTCTTGTGGTACCCCATTGTACTTGACGGTGTTGGCTAATTGTATGAAACGTTTGATATGAGCGTGTGGGTCATCATTAGTACTGCCTAAAAATGGTGTAGTGGAAACCATTTGAATAAAACCCGTTTTAAGTTCAAAATTATTAGCTCCAATATCCGGCACCACAATCGCGTCATCGTTTCCTTCAACGTGAGATTGGAGAATCTCAATCATTGGTCGATTATCCGTTGCCATCGTATTGTCGAAAGCTCGATTCTCGGGATCGCCTTTAATGATGGTCTTTTTGTTTTTCTTCCTCTTCTTCTTTTTGGAAGAATTGGAAGAGTTTGGTACACCAATCGGTATGTATGTATGCGCGCGAGTGCGCATACAATTCAAACTTTGGAATGAGTTAGGTGACCTCGGTCGACTTTGAGAGGAAAAGGATTTTCCCTCTCGAGGTGCAATATGAAAAGGCTACAAAAATATATACTTAAGTACTACTTGAGTTGGCAAACCAATAATCGGTCGTCCCTCTCAATATATGCACAAGCAAGCGGGGAAACGAGGTGGAACAAAGCACTTAAAAACCTTTTTCCTTAGACGGCCTTTTATAGCGCGTCGCCTTATACCCACCTTATAGTTTGTATATGTCGAGTTCAAACGTCTTACTAGTATTTATCTATTTTGCCCTTTTTTCTCGTTATGGATGCGAATACAATAGTTAGGTGATGAAATCCCAACTAAGGCTTATTTAAAAAGTAGGTTAATTTATTGTGCTACGTAATATAATATAATAAATGAAAAATCTTTTTGTATTTTTTAGAAAAATATATATTCACAATAAAAACGAAAGAAATCGAACTAAAAAATAACACTAATACGTAACATTTTTGGTGTAATACTTTTAGGAAAAAGTATTACTTTTGTAATTTTTTAATTTTTTTGGTGCAAATCTTAGGAAAGAATTTGCTTTTTGTGATTTTTTAATTTTTTTTTGTATTTTAAAGTTTTTGAATTTTTTTTTTGTATTTTTGATTTTTTGTGCAAGAAAATTAACGTTCAAAGCGAAGGATCCCAAAATCCAAACGTCTTCACGAAAAATCGTAAATCGTACGAGCGAAGCGGCAGCGGCGCCATTTTAATGTAGGGTTTTTGCAAACTCTTTTTATGTCTATTTTCGTTCCTCGACTCGACTCGAATTGATTTCCAATTAACGTAGACTTAATCTTGTTTTTCGTAAATAAAACTTTTGGTATTTTAAAACTAATATCTATTTAATATTAAAAAAATTTTAATCTAATTCCAAAATCTATCTTAAACTAATTTTAATAAAAAAAAACTATTTTGAAAACTTAAACAAAATTTAAAACTAAATTTATGAGAAACTAAATTAAAATTAAAACTTTTAAATGAAAACTATTTTTATATATTCTTAAACAAAACTAAAATTTATATTAACTCAAATTAAACTAAATTTTAAAACATTTGAAATAAAATATTTTTTTATCTTTTTATTTTTTTATAAAAACTGAATTTAAGAAAATTAATATAAAACTTTTTACTTAAAATAAATAAACTTAAAAACTTGTATTTAAAACTAAGTAATAAATCTGACAGCTACAAATACAAAACCTATATAAACTTAATGTTGCATAATTAAACACAAGAAAGGGTTCTAGCATAATGGTTATGGCGTATGACAACTGGACAGGAGGTCCAGGGTTCGAAGCTAGGGAGAGACGATTTTGCTATTAATATATTTTTTTTTATTATTTGGACTTTTTTGGAATTTTGGAGTAACAGATCAAATGGATTTGTTACCTTAACAAAGTAATATCAGCAATAAGTAAACAACCAAAATAAGCTATGACAGATTATAAAGATAAGCAGATAAGTTATAAGCTAAAATAATATTAAGCTAAGCAAATTAATTCAAATAATACTAACAGGAAATAAGCTATAACAAATAAACCTAACTAAAATAAGCTTCTAAAACAGATAATATCAAGAATAAACTAAAGCAAGTCCAACAATAAGCAACCAAATAAGTTGAGTCAAAAGCAGATCCAAATAAGCAAATCTAAACAACTTATAAAACAAAAGCACAAACACCTAAAAAATAAGCAAATCCAAACGAACATATTTAAATAAACTTAAGCAGACATCAAATAAACCTAGTGATAAGTGTGAAAACACTCATCAATAATGATCCAAATACCACTCAAAACACAGTCAAATACATTATATTTAACTTTAAAATATCATAATTACGCGTGTATTTGTGTTTTATGTGTTTCAGGTAAGAAAGATACATTTTGAAGCAAAGACGCGGTTTCATGGATTTATTTGATGAAAAGACGAAGAAAGAGACGAAAGATGCTTCAAGGACTTTATTTGCCAAGCTTTCAAAGATCAAGGGCTGAACTTGCAACTTTTACAAGATGAAGGATGCAAATTAGATTTGCTTAAGCTTTTATACACATTCGGATAAAGAATAGAAAATGAAGGACTAAAAGGCAAATAAGGGAAATAAGTTTATTTACTTGGTCATTTGACCAAGTCACGGTAAAGAATTCTTTAAGACGCGTCTTCTTCAACCTTCAAGAGAGAGAGAGGATCAAGATTTCAGACGACTTCTCCACCATAATCCTTCAAGTTCAATTTCCAGAAGATCTACAAGGAATCAAAGGAAGATGTCAACTACAAAAATGCTCGTTTTCATCTCCTCTACAAGAGAGTGCCAATCAACTAGATCAAGAGTGGAAGACGAAGAAACGCCCAAATCAAGAATGAAGAACGAGTCATCAAACCTCGTATTTTACACGTGTCTTCACTGGATTGGCCAAGACACGTCACTTCTCCTCTCTCGACGGCTATAAATAGAGACGAAGACCTTCAGTTTCGACGGTTAGCATAGGAGTAGAGTTACACCTAGTTAGTTAGATAGGAGTAGTTAGTTAAAACTTTTGTAACAAACTTTGTTTTTCAGTTTAATCTCTTGTAACCGAATTAAATTAGCTTCCATTAATGAAACCTTATGTTTACTTGACTCTTCTCTCGCTCTATTGCTTTACTGCTTTGATAATCAAATTCTTAAAATGATGTTATGAATTTCAGTTTCTAACTGTTTGAGTAGTTATGACCGTTTGTTATTGAGAAGTGGTTATGATGTTATAGATTAGGATTCTGTTAACAGTCTGATTTTAACTTCAAAGTTCTATTTGAGTTTTTCTATTGAATTTTGATAGCAGTTTGTGAATCATAAGCCCTCAAGTTCTTAAGAGTTTTAAAGATTTTCTTTAGTGGTTAATCTTTTAATCATTCAGTTTAGATAGGGTTGATATAATAGGATTGTGTGTTTAAGCAGTTTTATCAAATTTCTAGTGTATCGAAGGAGTTTCATTTACTTCTAGCTATCAGTTCAATAAAGTTTGTTTTGGATCAGCTTATACAGTGAGTTTGATACAAGCTTACTGAAACTTCAGTATACACCAGTAGGAAGAACTGATTTTACTCGTGTTTTGATTTACTTTTCTTGATTCTGTTTTAAAGCTCATAAGCTCAAAGCTTATGAGCGATAACAATTTTCTGTTTCGTTTGGTTGTAAATTTTGCAGGTGTTCATAGGCATGTTTCGATTTGCTGATATAATAAGCAAATCTCATCTTACTGTTTTTGGAAGCAAGTTAGTTTGGAAAGTTGGTGGATATTGATTCAAAAAGGTTTTTAGCCTGGTTTTTAGACGCTAGTTGGCTTCAATTCAGTTCAGCATTGGTAGATAGTTAAGGCAGCTCAGCGCTGACCCTTCGACATCAGTGGACTAAACGTCGGATGAATAGGTCAAGCGCGGAATTAATTTTTCTGCAATTTTTAGTATGATATGTTTAGCTGTAGTATAGCTTAATCATAGTGTAAGTGTAGTCTGATTTACTGATCTAGCTTTAATGAATTTGTTGCTTATCTGATTTTGTTAATGCTTAGTGGTTCCCTTTAGTAGCTTATCAGTCCTTCTATTTGTAGTTGATACAGTGGGTTTGAATTTGATGAATTTGTGTAGCTAAACTGAGTTTCATGTGTGGAATTTTGTTAGTGTTAACTTTTCGTATACTTAGTAATACTAGGACTCTGATTACTTGAATAAAAGTAATATAGACATAAAGTCTCGAAGGCAATTTGCAAGAAAAAAATATGGGTAAAAATAGGTTTACGTTTTAAAAGAAGTACTGCAATCTTTTCAATTTTTTTTAGTTTGCTAAATAACCACGTTCAGTCCCTGGACGTTTTATTAGTTAAAATTCTGTTTTTTAAAGTTTTTATTGAAGCTAGTTAATTGAAATTGGAAGTTATGTTGGTTGGGCTGTTTTCCACTTGGGCCTATTAGTGTAAAATTTTGGACTTTAGTTTGGATAGGGATAAATAAATTTTCCGTTTACCTTTCATTTCATTTTCATCAAAGTTGCAACGTAGTTTTATATATTGAATATTTTTTTATTTTTTTTAATAAAATTTGTACTTTTAGTTTTATAGACATAGCTTAATATTTTGTATTTTGGATTTTAAAAGTGTAGAGTAATTCGTATTTTATATTTTAATTCTTTGTGTGCATTTAATTGTTTTACGTGCAATATGTTTTAGTTTAGTACGTATATGTAGTATTAGTATAATATTTTACATTTTTTTACATGCTTTGTGCAAACTAGACATAAATTCCAAACAAGTTTTACCACCAAAAACAATCAAGTCAAGCTTAAAACGTTATATCAATTCGTTAAGACCGAGAGACAACTACACTAAAAACGAAATATTAAATGGCGCCGCTGCCGGTTCTTTTCGTGAAGATTAACGGTTTCGAGTGAGACATATTGGATTTTGGGATCCGTTCACTTTGTGAACGTTTTTTACGTATTATAAATCAAAAACATTTAAAAAAAATCAAAAAGATAAAAATACAAAAAAATAAAAAAAATCACAAAATCAATTCTTTTCCTAAAGAATTGAACCTAAAAAATAAAAAAATTCAAAAAGTAATCTTTTTCCTAAAAGATTACACCCAAAAATATATATTATATCGGTTTTCATCGTTTTTACGTACATATAGTATTTTTCTTAAAAAATAAATAAATACAAAAATATTTTTGATATATTATTATATGTAAATAAGTATACGTAGATACGAACAACCAAGTTACCTATTTCCATAAGTATTGTCGAGGCAATACACCGTGTTAGGGGGCGTTCCGGTCCTTGACACGCGTATCGATCAAACTCAATAAAGCAAGAATAGATAAATACTTCCAATAGGCAATAATTCAAATAATACAAACTACAAAGTGAATAGAAAGGCGATGTTCTATAAAATGTCATCTAAGGGTCAATAGGTACTTAAGTGCTTCGCGCCACCTAACCCCTCGTTCACTAGTGCGTATTCTAAGAAGGAAGGCTTTATTGGGGGTCTTGCACCCAAGTAGTAATTACATATATTATACTTTCTTGTGGATATTAATTATCGAACCTCGAGGGAGATAATCTCTTCTCTCTCAAAAGTCGACCGAGGGCTACTCCCTCATTCCTCGTGTTTACTTACACGTGTACTCGCACGCGTGTAACCATACCACCTTTGGTGTATTACTTCCTTCCCCGAGGAAGCTTTTAAACGTCATTTTACTTGTATATACATTCGGCCACCTTGTTACACATGGATACTCGTTCCATGTTGGATATTTTGCAACAACGATCCACCAACGCTAATTATTCGCCTTGTTCGACTTGTGGTGGTCCACACGATACTTATTTATGTGATCAAAACAATGGCTATTATGGGGAGGGATATGCTTATAATGGAACCGAGAACCCTAATTTTCGACCTAACATTCAAATGGACTACACTTGTAATGATTTTATGGGATATTCCTGTTTTTCATCACAACCTCCACCATCATTTCATGATCAAACCTTTAATGAGCCATACCAAAACCAAGGATTTTCCAATTATGAGGGTTTTCAAAATAATGATAATTTTCAAGGCTATAACCAAGAAACCTTTCATAATCAAGGATTTTCAAACAATGAAGGCTTTCAAAATGATGAAAATCTTCCATGCCATAATCAAGATACTTTTCAAAATCAAGGATTTTCACATTATGAGGGTTTTTAAAATGAAGGAAATTTTCAAGGTTACAATCATGAGAACTTTCATAATCATGACTCTTTTCAAAACTATAATCCACCTAATTATGGAAATCCACCTCCACCATATTCTTCAACTTATTCATGTGAGTTTTGTGGGAACGCACCCCATTATGGTTATGATTGTAGACTGAGGGATCCGCCTTCTTATGCCCCTCATATTTGCAATGAGTCGCTTTCTTTACTTTAGACAATAAACAAGTCGAATGATGAAATTTCTAAAGCGATTGATAGTTGGAAAGACATAAGCATTGAGGAAATGAAAACCGTGTGCCCGTTGTTAGAGACACAAATTAAGTTTTGTGAGGAAGTGGAAATTACGACTTGGCAACATTATGACAAGGAGTTTGGTGATATCTTTCGTGAATCGTTGAAAAAATTTTCTTGTCGCCTCAAGAAATATTTGAATGATTTCCTCTTTAAGATTGCTACAATCGAGGAAGAAGAACGATTTTTTGCTAATCATGCTCGTTTTCTTAAACAAAGCTTAGATGAAGATGATGAGGAACCTCCACTTTGTATGACACTTCATGATGACACACCTTTATCACCTTTACCTCACATGGAACCCACCGACTCTTTAACCATGGAGGCCGAGCCTCTTAGCACTAATACAAACACCGATTTAGATGAATTAACCTCTACTAGTGTTGAGAACCTTATCCTAATCCAAAGAGAGATTGAGTGTGTTTCCAATGAATCATGTGACGAGCTTTGTATTGATACCTCTTCTCTTCATGATCACATTGAGATTTCATCCCATGTTGACCTTCATGCTACTACTAGTGGTTTTGGTGATTTTGATCTTGATGAATTGTTTCAAGAGAGGGATAATGAGATTGAGGAAGAGTTTATGCAAGATTTGCCACGAATAGAGGATGATGATTGTGATTCTAGTGAGGCATCTTATGATATATTATCCGAGGACTTTTCATGTCAAGATGACATTCCTAATTTGGATGATGATGTTGATCATATGGAAGAAGTGGGAGATGTTCATATTCGTGAGGTTTTATCAAACGTTTATCATCTTATCTCCTCGATTGAGGCTTTGAATGAAAACCATAATGATGATTCCATAGAAGAAGAACATTTCATTGATATTTCTTCACCGGTTTTTGAGGTTGCACCTATTGACTTTTATGATGATATCATCCCTTTGAGTGATTCTCTCATTAATACACCTTCTTTTGAGCCTTCTATTCCCACCCTCCCACCCTTGAAGTTGGTTATTGATGAAGATCCTATACTCTTAGATATTGATCCTTTTTCACCTATGGCACCTTTAGAACCCAAAACCTTTGATATGGATTCTCATATAGATATTGATGCCACCATAGAGGCTTATCTTGCTAATTTTGATATTGAGGTTGATGATAGTGATTCTAATTGGGAAGAGGAGATTCGTCTTAGTGAGAACTTTCTTTTTGGGAACATAGAGATTACACCTCCTTCACAAGATACTATTAATCTTGATCCTCCTTTTTCTATGCCTTCTATGGAAGATTACCCACCTTTTAATGATGATGAGGAGCCCAATATGGATATACTTTTTATGAATGTTTTGATACCTACACCTTCATTGTCTCATGATGCTTTGATATCTAAGGGGTAATCTTATATGGTTGATATGAGATCATCTTCTTATTTTCCCATGAAGGGAAAGGTTTTTGATCCTGGGATACGTATGTTTGGGAAAGATTGGTTTTCATCTACTCCACTTAAGAGTGTGATTTCTATTGAGATGGAACTCTTGTTTGAGCTTACTTTGTTGATGCTACCTACTTTGGAGTTGTTCGAGTGTAGAGACGGAAATTATGTATTTGATCCTGGGGTGCTTCCTATATGAGAGCTTTCTATGTTGGACAAACTTGAGACACGTTGGACCGTTCCATTTATCGAGGCGAATATTGTAAATCTTATAGTAAATGGCAACGTGCTAAGTTTGAGTGTATCATGTGAGATGTGCTTCAAAGTGGATATCCTTTATTATCCATGATGGTTTCCCCAAGGACAACCTAATTCGGGGCCGAGTCGAGCTAGCGACTTAGGGTTAAAAAAAACTCAAGCAATGAATAACTAGCTTAGAAAACGTAGAGTAGATTTAAATAGGTTAGGTTTAATTAAAAGGTTGTTATAGTAAAGTTGAAGTGGAGGGGTGCCTTTCTTCGTCTTTTGGTGTTTGTTTCAAGGGTTGCTCTCTCTCATTTCATGCTTGGAGCTTAAGGAGGAGGCCCGTGTATCCGGTTCACTTCGATTAGTTTTTGCTATCGTGATATTCAACACTTGTGCTTAAAATGAATACCCTTTAGTTGTCTCTTCCTTAACTTGAGTTGAGCAAAGTTATCAATGTTACAAGTGTAGGGGAGTTCACTCCAATACTCTTAAACATTGAGGATAATGTTTATCTTAAGTGTAGGGGAGACTTCTATCGAAGTGACCTTACCTAGACCATTGCCTTAACTTCATGATAACATGGAAAATTAATTTTTTAAACATTTTTCAAATTTTTGATCTACCTTGGCCACCAAAAATATGCATTCATAATTTTTGCATTAATAATTTTTCATTTGCATAACACATTTGCATTGTATATATTCTTCTTTTGTTTTTCATCAAAAATATATAAAAAGAAAAAATATAATAAACAACATGGTTTAACAAGTTTAGATTTCTTTGACATATTAGGCCCACCATGGATATTTTGACTCAACCTAAGTTTGCTTATCTTAGCTTACTCTAGCTAGTATCCTTAACCATGTAGTCCTTCATTGGTCTATTAGGCTAAGCATCCACCAATCTCATTATTTGAGATTTTAAATTTGTGGAGAATGGGAAATGATAGAGTTGAAGCAAGTATAAAAGGGCTAGATAAACTTCATGATAATTACTTGTGGCTAAACCCTTCTCTTCTTTACCTCTATTTTCTTCGCATGTATATAATTGTTAATAAATAATCAAGAACGGTTTTAATCGGTTTGTAGTCTCTTATGCATTTTTGACTAATCATTCATGGTGATATAAGTACGTCTTAAGATTCTAAGTTAGAACATTTTATGTGTACTAGACTTATGTCATGCTCAATATTTAGCGGGTGTTTTTCCTTTTATTCTTTTCTATTTTCTTTGTGAGGAATAAAGAAAAATAAGAGCGGCTATTGAAAAAGAATATGAGTGGCTAAAAAAGAAAAAAAGAGAAAAAGAAAAAAAAAGAAAAAGAAAAAAATAATTATGCAAGACTCCCAAGAGGGGCAGTGTGGTGTTAATTATAGTGACTATTGAATTCCAATATTACCTTGACGGGTTGCGGGGATTCGATAGATTGCTCCAATCCAATATTACCTTGACGGGTAGCGGGGTTGAAGATCCAAGGTCTCAAAAAGGCGGCGGATGTAAATTATTGCGTGAGTTTATTTTTCTTTCCTTAGCGAGTGTGTAGCTACTTATGAAAGCATGACATGAGGATTTTACACATAAAACGAATGACTTATTATTCTTGAAACGAACTTATATTAACCATGAGCGGTTTTTCAAGTAATGGATGAAATGACTACTTAGGGTTAAAACCATTCTTCCTTATTTTTGGATTTTGCACTTCTTATATTTTAGACTTGAATAAATGACAAATTTGCCCAAAAGCAATTTGCTCAAATAATAATTGGTTCCACAATTAATTGTTATGAACTAGTTGATGCACTTTTTACTTGTGAATGCAATGATCCCATTTTTAAGCTTGGTTTGGGGAAAGTGAAACTTGATGGTGATAGAAATTCATGGTACAAAAGCCCTAATCCAAGTCATTTAGCCTTTATGAGTTATTTCCATCAAACCTATTTCAAGAAAAGAAAAAAAATGTATATAGAATTGTTCTCTCTTGCATTGCATTGCAAAAATTCAAAATCATGCATCATATAGTGTAGAGTAGTGTAGATGCATTCCATATTGGCCAAGGTGGGTTAATTATGAGAAAAGTGTAACTTGGTGCTTTAAAATACTGCATTGCATGAGGTCATGGCAATAAGTGGAGGGCAGTTGATAAGTGTGAAAACACTCATCAATAATGATCCAAATACCACTCAAAACACAGTCAAATACATTATATTTAACTTTAAAATATCAGAATTACGCGTGTATTTGTGTTTTGTGTGTTTCAGGTAAGAAAGATACATTTTGAATCAAAGACGCGATTTCATGGATTTATTTAATGAAAAGACGAAGAAAGAGACGAAAGATGCTTCAAAGACTTTATTTGCCAAGCTTTCAAAGATAAAGGGCTGAACTTCCAACTTTTACAAGATGAAGATTGCAAATTAGATTTGCTTAAGCTTTTATACACATTTGAATAAAGAATAGAAAATGAAAGACTAAAAGGCAATAAGGGAAATAAGTTTATTTACTTGGTCATTTGACCAAGTCACGGTAAAAAATTCTTTAAGATGCGTCTTCTTCAACCTTCAAGAGAGAGAGAGGATCAAGATTTCAGACGACTTCTCCACCATAATCCTTCAAGTTCAATTTCCAGAAGATCTACAAGGAATCAAAGGAAGATGTCAACTACAAAAATGCTCGTTTTCATCTCCTCTACAAGAGAGTACCAATCAATTAGATCAAGAGTAGAAGACGAAGTAACGCCCAAATCAAGAATGAAGAACGAGTCATCAAACCTCGTATTTTATACGTGTCTTCACTGGATTGGCCAAGACACGTCACTTCTCCTCTCTCGACGGCTATAAATAGAGACGTAGACCTTCAGTTTCGACGGTTAGCATAGGAGTAGAGTTACACCTAGTTAGTTAGATAGGAGTAGTTAGTTAAAACTTTTGTAACAAACTCTGTTTTTCAGTTTAATCTCTTGTAACCGAATCAAATTAGCTTCCATTAATGAAACCTTATGTATACTTGACTCTTCTCTCGCTCTATTTCTTTACTTCTTTGATAATCAAATTCTTAAAATGATGTTAAGAATCTCAGTTTATAACTGTTTGAGTAGTTATGACCGTTTGTTATTGAGAAGTGGTTATGATGTTATAGCTTAGGATTCTGTTAACAGTCTGATTTTAACTTCAAAGTTCTATTTGAGTTTTTCTATTGAATTTCGTAGCAGTTTGTGAATCATAAGCCCTCAAGTTCTTAAGAGTTTCAAAGATTTTCTTTAGTGGTTAATCTTTTAATCATTTAGTTTAGATAGGGTTGATACAATAGGATTGTGTGTTTAAGAAGTTTTATCAAATTTCTAGTGTATCGAAGGAGTTTCATTTACTTCTAGCTATCAGTTCAATAAAGTTTGTTTTGGATCAGCTTATACAGTGAGTTTGATACAAGCTTACTGAAACTTC
This sequence comes from Glebionis coronaria, assembly GCA_025667525.1. Classification (NCBI taxonomy): domain Eukaryota; kingdom Viridiplantae; phylum Streptophyta; class Magnoliopsida; order Asterales; family Asteraceae; genus Glebionis; species Glebionis coronaria. The sequence goes on along the minus strand of CM046875.1, from coordinate 360,790,061 downwards.
AGTATACACCAGTAGGAAGAACTGATTTTACTCGTGTTTTGATTTACTTTTCTTGATTCTATTTTAAAGCTCATAAGCTCAAAGCTTATGAGCGATAACAATTTTCTGTTTCATTTGGTTGTAAATTTTGCAGGTGTTCATAGGCGTGTTTCGATTTGCTGATATAATAAGCAAATCTCATCTTACTATTTTTGGATGCAAGTTAGTTTGGAAAGTTGGTGGATATTGGTTCATAAAGGTTTTTAGCCTGGTTTTTAGACGCTAGTTGGCTTCAATTCTGTTCAGCATTGGTAGATAGTTAAGGCAGCTCAGTGCTGACCCTTCGACATCAGTTGACTAAACGTCGGATGAATAGGTCAAGCGCGAAATTAATTTTTCTGCAATTTTTAGTATGATATGTTTAGCTGTAGTATAGCTTAATCATAGTGTAAGTGTAGTCTGATTTACTGATCTAGCTTTAATGAATTTGTTGCTTATCTGATTTTGTTAATGCTTAGTGGTTCCCTTTAGTAGCTTATAAGTCCTTTTATTTGTAGTTGCTACAGTGGGTTTGAATTTGATGAATTTGTGTAGCTAAACTGAGTTTCATGTGTGGAATTTTGTTAGCGTTAACTTTTCGTATACTTAGTAATACTAGGACTCTGATTACTTGAATAAAAGTCATATAGACAGAAAGTCTCGAAGGCAATTTGCAAGAAAAAAATATGGGTAAAAATAGGTTTACGTTTTAAAAGAAGTACTGCAATCTTTTCATTTTTTTAGTTTGCTAAATAACCACGTTCAGTCCCTGGACGTTTTATTAGTTAAAATTCTGGTTTTTAAAGTTTTTTTTGAAGCTAGTTAATTGAAATTGGAAGTTATGTTGGTTGGGCTGTTTTCCACTTGGGCCTATTAGTGTAAAATTTTGGACTTTAGTTTGGATAGGGATAAATAAATTTTTCGTTTACCTTTCATTTCATTTTCATCAAAGTTGCAACGTAGTTTTATATATTGAATATTTTTTTTATTTTTTTTAATAAAATTTGTACTTTTAGTTTTATAGACATAGCTTAATATTTTGTATTTTGGATTTTAAAAGTGTAGAATAATTCGTATTTTATATTTTAATTCTTTGTGTGCATTTAATTGTTTTACGTGCAATATGTTTTAGTTTAGTACGTATATGTAGTATTAGTATAATATTTTACATTTTTTTACATGCTTTGTGCAAACTAGACATAAATTCCAAACAAGTTTTACCACCAAAAACAATCAAGTCAAGCTTAAAACGTTATATCAATTCGTTAAGACCGAGAGACAACTGCACTAAAAACGAAATATTAAATGAATTGATCTAATATTTCCCTTGCAGCGGCGCCATTTAATATTTCGTTTTTAGTGTAGTTGTCTCTCGGTCTTAACGAATTGATCTAACGTTTTTAAGCTCGAATTGTTTTTTGTGGTAAAAACTTGTTTGGAATTTATGTCTAGTTTGCACAAAGCATGTAAAAAAATGTAAAATATTATACTAATACTACATATACGTACTAAACTAAAACATATTGCACGTAAAACAATTAAATGCACACAAAGAATTAAAATATATAAAATACGAATTATTCTACACTTTTAAAAAACAAAATACAAAATATTAAGCTATGTCTATAAAACTAAAAGTACAAATTTTATTAAAAAAAAATATTCAATATATAAAACTACGTTGCAACTTTGATGAAAATGAAATGAAAGGTAAACGAAAAATTTATTTATCCCTCTCTAAACTAAAGTCAAAAATTTTACACTAATAGGCCCAAGTGGAAAACAACCCAACCAACATAATTTCCAATTTCAATTAACTAGCTTCAAAAAAAACTTTAAAAACCAGAATTTTAACAAATAAAACGTCCAGGGACTGAACGTGGTTATTTAGCAAACTAAAAAAAAATTGAAAAGATTGCAGTACTTCTTTTAAAACGTAAACCTATTTTTACCCATATTTTTTTCTTGCAAATTGCCTTCGAGACTTTCTGTCTATATGACTTTTATTCAAGTAATCAGAGTCCTAGTATTACTAATTATACGAAAAGTTAACGCTAACAAAGTTCCACACATGAAACTCAGTTTAGCTACACAAATTCATCAAATTCAAACCCACTGTATCAACTACAAATAGAAGGACTGATAAGCTCTTAAAGGGAACCACTAAGCATTAACAAAATCAAATAAGCAAAAAATTCATTAAAGCTAGATCAGTAAATCAGACTACACTTAAACTATGATTAAGCTATACTATAGCTAAACATATCATACTACTAAATTGCAGAAAAATTAATTTCGCGCTTGACCTATTCATCCGACGTTTAGTCCACTGATGTCGAAGGGTCAGTGCTGAGCTGCCTTAACTATCTACCAATGCTGAACTGAATTGAAGCCAACTTGCGTCTAAAAACCAGGCTAAAAACCTTTCTGAACCAATATCCACCAGCTTTCCAAACTAACTTGCATCCAAAAACAGTAAGATGAGATTTGCTTATTATATCAGCAAATCGAAACATGCCTATGAACACCTGCAAAATTTACAACCAAACAAAACAAAAAATTGTTATCGCTCATAAGCTTTGAGCTTATGAACTTTAAAACAGAATCAAGAAAAGTAAATCAAAACACGAGTAAAATCAGTTCTTCCTACTGGTGTATACTGAAGTTTCAGTAAGCTTGTATCAAACTCACTGTATAAGTTGATCCAAAACAAAATTTATTGAACTGATAGCTAGAAGTAAATGAAACTCCTTCGATACACTAGAAATTTGATAAAACTGCTTAAACACACAATCCTATTGTATCAACCTTATCTAAACTGAATGATTAAAAGATTAACCACTAAAGAAAATCTTTGAAACTCTTAAGAACTTGAGGGCTTATGATTCACAAACTGCTATCGAAATTCAATAGAAAAACTCAAATAGAACTTTGAAGTTAAAATCAGACTGTTAACAGAATCCTAAGCTATAACATCATAACCACTTCTCAATAAAAAACGCTCATAACTACTCAAACAGTTAGAAACTGAATTCATAACATCATTTTAAGAATTTGATTATCAAAGAAGTAAAGCAATAGAGCGAGAGAAGAGTCAAGTAAACATAAGGTTTCATTAATGGAAGCTAATTTGATTCGGTTACAAGACATTAAACTGAAAAACAGAGTTTGTTACAAAAGTTTTAACTAACTACTCCTAACTAACTAACTAGGTGTAACTCTACTCCTATGCTAATCGTCGAAACTGAAGGTCTTCGTCTCTATTTATAGCCGTCGAGAGAGGAGAAGTGACGTGTCTTGGCCAATCCAGTGAAGACACGTGTAAAATACGAGGTTTGATGACTCGTTCTTCATTCTTGATTTGGGCGTTTCTTCGTCTTCCACTCTTGATCTAATTGATTGGTACTCTCTTGTAGAGGAGATGAAACCGAGCATTTTTGTAGTTAACATCTTACTTTGATTCCTTGTAGATCTTCTGGAAATTGAACTTGAAGGATTATGGTGGAGAAGTCGTCTGAAATCTTTATCCTCTCTCTCTCTTGAAGGTTGAAGAAGACGCGTCTTAAAGAATTTTTGACCGTGACTTGGTCAAATGACCAAGTAAATAAACTTATTTCCCTTATTTGCCTTTTAGTCCTTCATTTTCTATTCTTTATCCAAATGTGTATAAAAGCTTAAGCAAATCTAATTTTCATCCTTCATCTTGTAAAAGTTGCAAGTTCAACCCTTGATCTTTGAAAGCTTGGCAAATAAAATCCTTGAAGCATCTTTCGTCTCTTTCTTTGTCTTTTCATCAAATAAATCCATGAAACCGCGTCTTTGCTTCAAAATGTATCTTTCTTACCTGAAACACACAAAACACAAATACACGCGTAATTCTGATATTTTAAAGTTAAATATAATGTATTTGACTGTGTTTTGAGTGGTATTTGGATCATTATTGATGAGTGTTTTCACACTTATCAACTCCCCTCCACTTGACCATTGCCATAACCTCATGCAATGCAGTATTTTAAAGCACCAAGTTACACTTTTCTCATAATTAACCCACCTTGGCCAATATGAAATGCATCTACACTACTCTACACTATATGATGCATGATTTTGAATTTTTGCAATGCAATGCAAGAGAGAACAATTCTATATACATTTTTTTTCTTTTCATGAAATAGGTTTGATGGAAATAACTCATAAAGGCTCAATGACTTGGATTAGGGGTTTTGTACCATGAATTTCTATCACCCTCAAGTTTCACTTTCCCCAAACCAAGCTTAAAAATGGATCATTGCATTCATAAGTAAAAAGTGCATCAACTAGTTCATAAAAATTAATTGTGGAACCAATTATTATTTGAGCAAATTGCTTTTGGGCAAATTTGTCATTTATTCAAGTGTGAAATATAAGAAGTGCAAAATCCAAAAATAAGGAAGAATGGTTTTAACCCTAAGTAGTCATTTCATCCATTACTTGAAAAACCGCTCATGGTTAATATAAGTTCGTTTCAAGAATAATAAGTCATTCGTTTTATGTGTAAAATCCTCATGTCATGCTTTCATAAGTAGCTACACACTCGCTAAGGAAAGAAAAATAAACTCACGCAATAATTTACATCCGCCGCCTTTTTGAGACTTTGGATCTTCAACCCCGCAACCCGTCAAGGTAATATTGGATTGGAGAAATCTATCGAATCCCCGCAACCCGTCAAGGTAATATTGGAATTCAATAGTCACTATAATTAACACCACACTGCCCCTCTTGGGAGTCTTGCATAATTATTTTTTTTCTTTTTCTTTTTTTTTCTTTTTTTCTTTTTTTCTTTTTTAGCCACTCATATTCTTTTTCAATAGCCGCTCTTATTTTTCTTTATTCCTCACAAAGAAAGTAGAAAAGAATAAAAGGAAAATCACCCGCTAAATATTGAGCATGACATAAGTCCAGTACACATAAACCGTTCTAACTTAGAATCTTAAGACGTACTTATATCACCATGAATGATTAGTCAAAAATGCATAAGAGACTACAAACCTATTAAAACCGTTCTTGATTATTTATTAACAATTATATACATGCGAAGAAAATAGAGGTAAAGAAGAGAAGGGTTTAGCCACAAGTAATTATCATGAAGTTTATCTAGCCCTTTTATACTTGCTTCAACTCTATCATTTCCCATTCTCCACAAATTTAAAATATCAAATAATGAGATTGGTGGATGCTTAGCCTAATAGACCAATGAAGGACTACATGGTTAAGGATACTAGCTAGAGTAAGCTAAGATAAGCAAACTCGGGTTGAGTCAAAATATCCATGGTGGGCCTAATATGTCAAAGAAATCTAAACTTGTTAAACCATGTTGTTTATTATATTTTTTCTTTTTATATATTTTTGATGAAAAACAAAAGAAGAATATATACAATGCAAATGTGTTATGCAAATGAAAAATGATTAATGAAAAAATTATGAATGCATATTTTTGGTGGCCAAAGTAGATCAAAAATTTGAAAAATGTTTAAAAAATTAATTTTCCATGTTATCATGAAGTTAAGGCAATGGTCTAGGTAAGGTCACTTCGATAGAAGTCTTATATATAAAACTTAACTGAATAATAAACTAACAAAACTTAAACAAGCAGATCAAAAAAAACTTAAACAAATTCCTACGCAGATTAAATAGACAACCCGAAAATAAGCAGATGTAACCAATTTAGTTAACACAGATAAACAAAGCAAGCAGATAAACAGTACAATCACTAAATAAAAAATTAAACAGACTAATATTAACTAAGCAGATCCAAAACAACCTCAAGCAGATAAAATCATAAACTAAATAAACATAAACATAAATTAAAAAAAAGATCAAACCTAGTGACGATTCCTTTGAGTAGTAGGTGGGCCCTGAACCCCCTATTTTTCGAAACCGAGACCAACAAACAAACAACACGATTTTTTTTTACCCAAACTCCATCATCATCGAACCAATTAATACAGTAACCGAACCACGAAATTTTTTTATATATAATTTCCCAGTAGGGGAAATTATTGCTATCTTTTTAATTTAAAAATTATTTAATCAAAAATAAAATCAAGATAATAATGCATTAATTTTAAACGAGACAAAAATTAAACAGAAACTTTTAAATTTCATTAATTAAATTCAGATTACAATGCTTCATAAAAAGAAATTACATAAAACCCTAATTTTATTTTTTCAGAAATAAAAATTAAACTAAAAGAAAAGCATGCCCAAATTACAGATAGGAGGAGGTTTTTATAGGCAAACCCCTTAGAAACCCTCTTGTTAGCTTCAATAGTAAGCATCCAATCCGAACCGTCGAATCCATCTTTTCTTCTTCTCTCTCTTCATTTTCTTCAATCTACGGTGGGAAATGAATCATAGGTCACTTGGATTGCCAGCATGGTAAAAGTTGTGTTACTTGTGCTAGTTTGAGAATGATATGGACGATTCTTATTGGATGAGGGGTTTGTGGTGATGTGTATAGCCAATCAAATGAAAGGATTTCGCCACGTAGGATTTGAGATGAGAGGACCACTCCTTTGGTGGATCATCCGAAAACTATGGGGATTTAATTCCCATAGGTGTGAATTAACCTTTGAGGGTAAAACCCCCAATTTTAATTGAGTAATTTTTGATGGTAAAAATTAGGGTTTGGGGTAACTGTGGCTGCGTTTTTTGGGGAAGAAAGAAGTGGATGGAAGTTTTTTTTTCTTTGTTTGTAACGTAATGAAGAGTGGGGATGGGTAAAAATTATTATTTATTTCGTGTGTTGGGGTGAGGTAAACACGTGGGGTAGTGAGGAGTAAGGGATAAGTACAACACGTGTGAAGTAGGTTGACCGTGTGTTTGACCACAAGCAAAAGTGAATATATCACTCTCACTTTTAACCGTTCTCTTATTATTTTCTTGTGTAATGGGCTTTGGAGCCCAAATATCCATCCGTCACTTTATAGTCAAAAGGACTTGGGCCATAACTTTTTTTTTGATCCGTTTAATTTAGGTTAACCATTCCTTAAATGGGCTTGTGGGCCCATTAAGCATAAGTGGGACCCACAAGGCCCAAAATCTTCGTAAATGATTAAATCCACTAAAACGAGCTCGATTTTGGCTTTCTCGATCTTTTCTTCAATTCCATGTTGATTTTGACGGTTTTCGTGATCTTGGCACACTTTTGGTCTTTTGACTTTGTCTTTGTCTTTTTCTTGGACTTTTCTTCAACATTTGATCGTGAAATCCCGTGTTTTCTCTTCTTTTGATCATTTGTACCTATTTAACACAAAAACACAAAACCACGCATAATTCCGACTTTTACGACATTAAACACATGATTAGGTCTTGTTTTTCCTTGATTTTAGTGGCAAAAGGATAAGTGTTTACACACTTATTACTTTTCAAATATAATAGATAACCAACTTCCCTTTTCGTTACCAAGAACGACTGAGTCACACTTTTAATCGGTAATCAATTCGAAATGATCGGTTTAACGAACTTTCATACGAGCTTAAAAGCCTTGTATTAGGGTGCCCTTTTTGTCCAAAGAAACCAACTAAATCTCTCTAAAAAAGCAAGTCAAAAAGTCAAAGCAGTGGGAACTCTTTCCCACTGAAAGTTCCCACTAATAGTGTATTATGGTCATCAGCTTATTAATAAGCCATTCTAGCTTATTATATTGTGCAACAACTTAGATTTTGTAATCAGTCTTCATTATTTGACCCATTTACATGATCTGGTGCTTTTTAGCCTTTGACTTTTAGGTTTGACTAGAATACGAATTGACTTTTCTTTTTCAAAACAACTTATTGCTTATTCCAGCTTATTTAGTGTGCTTATTTGAAATCTTTTTGTTGATTAAGCTTAATTTGGTCATTTAAAACATTTTGCAAAAAGAATCAGCTCTAGAATCAACCTAGAACTCGAAAACGACTATTTTGTCGTTTTGTGTAGAGAGCTTTTGATTATTTCAGGCTTATTTCTTGATCTTTTTCAAAAATTCTTTTTATAAACAGCTTTATAATCTCATAAGAAGGATGTGTGTCAAATTTCAGCTTATGGCATTAGCTTATGGCTTAATGGGCCAAAAAGCCCATTAAGAATAAGTTGTTTTCTATTAAGCTGTGATAAGCGTTGATTCAACTTTTGGGCCTTTAGAGTTTTGTGTTTAAAATTGAATTTTAAGCTAGATTGGAAGATTTGGTTAACAATTTTCTTATTGGGCCTTAAAAATCCCATTTAGCAATCTGTTTACTATTTTGGCCCATTTGTAGGCCCATTAGGGGTATTTTGGTTATTTCACTTTCATTTTCTGTTTATTTAAGTTAAAATAAATTAGTTTGCAAGTTTTTAGAATTTTTTATAAATTTTGAATTTTTAATATTATTTTAATATTTAATTTTAATTTTTAGTCATTTTAAATAGTTTTAATTAGTTTTAAATTTTTCAAAAATAGTTTTTAGTTTAATTAAGTTATTTTTGAGTTTTACAAATTAAAAAATCTTATTTTGGGCTTTTTATTAATTAAATTGATTTTTTGGGCTTTAATTAGCATTAAAAATTTATTATTTAATTAAATAAAAGGCTTGAGTAAGTTCTGATTTTTGGTAAAATCTAATTGCATTTTTTAGAAATTTATTGTGATTTTCATGGAATTTTACGATAATTTTTAAATTTCGTCACGTTTTACGGTTTTAGTTTTACGTCAGTCGCCGTAGTTTAAATTCAATTCGTAATCGTCATCATTTTCTTTCTCATTTTATTTCTTGATATTAATCTCAAAGTTAATCAAGTCTTAACACACACACCAAGCCTCCTTGAGAACGATCCCACACCAAAGGTCATTAGTGCACGGTTTTCCTAAACCGTCGTACTTAATACTTACCGCTTTTGCCTCGTTTTCCTAAACGAGTGTGAAAATACAACTATCATTTTGGTGCCGCTGCCGGGGAGGCGCGTTGTGTTTTGGTTTGAACAAATTTTGTTTTTATTATTATCCATAAATATTAATTGTGTGTTTTAGAACTCTAAGCACACGTATTATCGGTTTTCGTTTTTTGTGTGAAAATTATTACTATATTGTATACATATCACAATAAATTCACAAGTACTCCAAAAGTGTGAAAACACAACCTTGATTGGGATTCATCACTCAATCATTGTACTCGAATCTCAAACAAAGAAAAAGGGCAAAATAGATAAATACTTTCGTGAAGCTTGATTTTGATAAACACAAACTATAAGGTGGGTATAAGGCGGTTGTATTTCACGACCTAAAGGAAAAAGGCTCTTAAGTGCTTCGCGCCGCCTCGTTTCCTCCGCTTGCTTGTGTGTGTTTTGATAAAAAGGGCTAATCGAGGGTTTGCCACCAAAAGTATTATCTACGTATCTATATATTTTCTTGGTTTCAAAGATTAAACCCTCTTGAACGTTTTGGTGTTCCACCAACGTTCTAAAGTCATCGAAGGCGTTCACTTCACGTGATCGTTTTCATTCCTTGAGGCTCCTTTAATCAAGAGATTTGATTTGAGGAGAGATTTGTAGATTTGTGTCTATGTAATACATCACAAAAATCCATAAAAAAGTAAAAAACAATCAAAAAGCACAAAAAAAATAATTTTGAAAAAGTAAAAACACAGAAAAGAATCTTTTTTGCTCATCCCCACGTTGTACGTGAAGTTTATGCAAACTCGTAATCAAGCAAGACGTACACGTAAACGTAGAAACCGAAAGGAAGGAACACCTTCTAGTGAAGAATCTCCTATTGACGAACCCATCGCAAAACAAGAAGCTCCCATGGCTAATCGTACTATGATGGAGTTGCTTCAAGCACCCACCGAGGGTTATGGAGAGGCTATTGTGATTCCCGCTATCCTTGCGGAGAGTTTTGAGGTTAAGACGGGTTTGTTGTCCATGATTCAAAACAACAAGTTTCGTGGTGACGAAAAGGACAACCCGCATAACCACATTCGCAAATTCAATCGTCTTACCGCAACTTGCAAGTTTAAGGACGTCTCGAACGACTCAATTAAGATGATGCTTTTTCCGTATTCCTTAGTGGGGCCCGCTAAAATTTGGTTAGAGAAAGAGCCACCTAATTCTATATTGACGTGGAAGGATCTCGTTTCGAAGTTCGTAAACCAATTTTTCCCACCCTCTAAGACTACGTACTTGAAAAAACGAGATTTCAAAATTTTCACAAGAGTATAATGAGAGTTTTTCAACGGCTTGGAATCGGTTTAAGGAAATGTTGCATGAATGTCCTCATCATGGTTTTTCCGACTTACATCAAATCGACATGTTTACAATGGCTTGAATGATCATGAGCGAGACTATCTCAATGCCGCCGCGGGTGGTAATTTTTTGTGTAAAACGGTCGACGAAGCATTGTTGATCATTGAAAATAGATCTAAGGTTTATAGCCCTCGTAACACATCGAGTGTTCACAAGGCTTCGTCTCACCTTCATTGTCACATACCATCGATGCTTGCCGAATCGAGGCTAATTTGGAAAACAAGATTTTTGATAAGCTTAAAGGACTTTTGATTGAGTTTAAAGTTGGTGAACAACCCACTCCCACTACGACTAAAGCGGTTGACATTTCTTGTATGTATTCTGGTGGAGGTCAAAATTTCTTCGAGTGCATTACCAACGGTGGTAACACTTCGAGTGCATACGCGACCATAGTAACTTATAACCAAAATGGTCAAGTTACCGCACTAATCAAATGACTCCACCGGGTTTTCCACCAAATCAAAATGCTAACAATTATCGAAACAATCAAGTAATCAAAGGAACAATTATAAGGGTAACAACTATGGGAATCAAGGGGATAATAATCAAGTGCAAAACAAAAATTAAAACCGTGATTTTCAAAACAACAACAAAGGTTTGCAAAACTTGAAAGATCTTCCAAATGAATTTGTTGATTATGCAACGGGTAATGATTCTAGATTTGATAATATACAAAGGGAGATAATTAGCCTAACATCCGAGTTTAAGAATGATTTGAAAAATGAGTTGAAAAACGAGCTTACAAATGAACTTAAGACTCATACAAACAAAATGGAGAGTAACGTGCAAAGGTTACAACAAAATCAACAAAAAATGGAGCAAGGCCAACATGAGATTAAACACGAGATGCTTAAGGCGGATAAAAGGCAATCTAAGTTTGAGGATAGAATTTCAAGCATGTTTGAGGCTACAATGTGTAAACCGTCTTCTTCGGGTGGTCTTCCTAGTAACACCGTGACTAATCTGAAGGGAGAGATGAAAGTGATTACCACACGTAGTGGTAAGACCTTTAAGGAACCAACTCCTCAACCAATTACTCCTACGGTGGAGGAAATTGAGGAAGAACCCGAGGTGGTAGTCGAAGAGGAGCATATCCCAATCCCACAAAGTACCGCTCAAACCACACCTACGGTTGACCCATTACCATCATTGGAACCCGAGATCCCAAAGGCTATGCCTATGCCCCAACCCACACCACCCTTGACTTACCCATCTAGACTTCGTAAGGAAAAATTACAAGAGCGAGACAACTACCAATTTGAGTTTTTTATTAAGATGTTTCGTGATATGCATTTTAACATAAGTTTTGCCGAAACTTCAATTATGATGCCTTGATTCGCCGCCAACTTTAAGAGTTTGTTAAACAACAAGGCGAATTTGAAAAAATTGTCTAGTTGTGCATCGGTTTATCTTAACCGCGTTCCTCAAAAAGTCGGTGATCCTAGTAAATTTTTAATTCCGGTTGGTATTCAAGATTTGGAAGAATGATACGCCTTGGCCGATCTTGGTGCTAGTATCAATTTTATGCCTCTTGCAATCTTCAAGTCGCTCAATCTTCCTAATCTTACTCCTTCAAGAATGTCTATCGAAATGGCCGATCATTCTACAATTCCCGCACGTGGATTGGCCGAAGACGTTTTTGTGAAAGTGGGAAAGTTCTATTATCCGGTAGACTTTATCGTAGCCGATATTCCCACGGATCCTCAAGTTCCTCTTATTTTAGGTCGTTTGTTTTTGGATACGTCAATGGCGTTGATTGATGTGCATTCTAGGAAAATCACCCTACGTTTCAACGACGAGGAACTTGTTATAAACAGAACACAAAACTCCAAACTTTCTCATGTTTATTCTATCGCGGCCATAAACTATATTTATATGATCGATGTCGTTTGCGAAGAATTTTCACAAGAAATTTTAGGTTTTGGTGATGAAGAAAATAGTGGCAATCCCACTATGCTCGATCCTATTCTTGATAACTCGACACCATCCTTCACTCTATTTGAAGGAGGTGGTTTTACTTTGGAAGAGTTTGATGTACCTCGAACTTCTAACGAAGACCTCGACAATGATGAGGACTTTTCGATTATCAAGGATTTTCTTAACGATTTCCCATTTCCTCCGCCGGTGGAGGTTATGAGTATCGAACCCAAATCTTCAATTGAGGAACCACCAATCCTCGAGTTGAAAGATCTTCCTCCTCATCTTGAATACGTATTCTTGGAAGGAGACTATAAGTTGCCGGTTTTTAATGCGAAGGATCTTTCAGATAATGAAAAAACCGCACTTATCGATGTCTTCAAGGACCACAAAGGGGCAATTACGTGGAAATAATCCGACATTAAGGGAATCGATCCTAAATTTTGTACCCACAAAATCGTAATGGAGGAAGACTACAAGGCCGCAATCCAATGTCAAAGGAGGGTGAACCCCAAAATTCACGACGTCATCAAAAAGGAAGTCCTTAAACTCCTTGACGCGTGAATGATTTACCCTATATCCGATAGCGCTTGGGTGAGTCCCATTCATTGTGTCCCTAAAAAGGGAGGAATGACCGTTGTGCCAAACGATGACAATGAGTTAATTACAACTCGACTAGTGACCGGTTGGAGGGTGTGTATTGAATATCATAAGTTAAATGACGCCACTCATAAAGACCATTTTCCCTTTCCCTTTATGGATCAAATGTTGGAGCGTCTTGCAGGAAACAATTTCTATTGCTTTTTAGATGGTTTTCCGGTTACTTCCAAATCCCCATCGACCCTCGTGATCAAGAAAAAACTACGTTTACGTGTCCATATGGAACGTTTCCTTCTTGTAGAATGTGATTCAGACTTTGCAATGCACCGGGAACTTTTCAACGGTGTATGATGGCTATTTTTTATGACATGATCGAGAAGACGATGGAAGTCTTTATGGATAGCTTTTCCGTGTTTGTTAGTTCGTTCACCTCGTGTTTAGGAATTTGAAGCATATGTTAAAACGTTGTGAGGAAACCAACCTTGTGCTCAATTGGGAAAAATGTCATTTTATGGTTAAAGAAGGAATCGTCTTAGGGCACAAGGTCTCAAAAGCAGGAATTGAGGTAGACAAAGCTAAGATAGACGTCATCGCCAAATTACCTCATCCCAAATCCGTTAAGGGAATTAGGAGTTTCCTAGGCCACGCGGGCTTTTATCGTCGATTCATCAAGGATTTTTCAAAGATATCTCGACCCATTACACACCTCCTCCAAAAAGATGCTCCTTTTGTCTTTAACGAAGATTGTGTATGAGCCTTTGAAATCCTTAAGAGGAAACTTATCGAAGCTCCCATTCTTGTGGCTCGCAATTGGAACCTCCCCTTTGAGCTTATGTATGATGCAAGTAATTACGCTATTGGGGCCATTTTGGGGAAACGTCATGAAAAGCACTTCTTGCCTATCACTATGCTAGCAAGACGATGGCCGAGGCTCAACTTAGGTATACCACAACAGAAAAGGAATTCCTTGCCGTGGTGTATGCATTTGAGAAATTCCGACCTTATCTCTTCTTGACCAAAAGCATTATGTATACAAACCATTCAGCAATCAAGTATCTCTTGGCTAAACAAGATGCGAAGCCAAGATTTCTTCGTTGGATTCTCCTCCTACAAGAATTTGATGTCACCATACTTGATGATGAGATGGCATTTATACATGATCTCATCGTTCTTTTAACGCTTTAAATGCATAAAATGTGATATAAATACCATACATATGCTTGTGTTTGTTTACTTGTGTATTTTAGGTATGGATATCGTGAAAAAGACAAAAGATCACAAGAAACAAGGAAAAACGAACACTAGAAACGAAGCCGCACAATCAACCGGGCCCTAGTTACGGATTTCTCAAAGAAAATACCTTGAAGATTTGAAGATGTACAAGAATTATCCCTCATCAATGAAGAAATGACACTTAATACCCTTATATATTCATAATTACAAGTTTGATCCCTTAAGTTTGCCAAAATTACAAAAAGGTCCCTCAACTTTGAAGATTTGGCAAGTTTAGTCCCTCACGATTAAAGAAATGTAAACAATGGTCCTCCATAATGTCAAACATACATTGAAGACCTTCAAAGATGAAGAATGTCCAAGATCAGTCCTTTAAATATCCAAAAATGGCAAAACAAACCCTTGAAAATACTTTGGTAAAGTATTTGTGGCAAAAGTGTGAAAAAAGAAACTTAAATAACAAAGGAAAGTGAGTTTGATGGATAAAAAAACACGTTTTACAAGTTTTCCCCAAAGAACAAGGACTACTATTGCATTCTGAAAGTTTGAATTCAAAAACACGCTCCAAACAAATAATTCCCAGCTTTTTCGGATCAAACCACATACTATTCACACGTATGAACCCAGTTTTTACTTTCACCATTCAAAGGGTTTTTACAAATTCCCTTTACAAAGAGTAATTCACCCTCACACGATTACATCCCACACTTGAAATCCCACACCACTTCACTCATGGTCTGCATCCGATTCAGCCTTCAACCAATCATGTGACGACTTAGCCTCCAAGTAATGCCACATGGACAAATCAACAGCCCACAACAAATACTTGCTCCCAAAGGAAAAAAGGAAGGGATAGGATCACTTTGGACAACTCATCAACAACAAACGACTCAAGGGCAAATTTGAGATTTTCTAGCTAAGGTTTTCATGTATTCAACATTCTAGAATAGTCCTTTAGTCCTATATAAGGAGAACTCAACATGTGAGAGTCCCTTGTTCCAGTTTTTCTCTTAAACATTGTAACTCCTTTTTAAAATTTATAAAAGTTTGGTATTTTTAGGAAATTGTAATTCCTTTTTATGTTTTTGAAAGTTGGTATTGTTTAAGAGTGATTCTGAGTTCCATTTTATGATACAAAGCTGTTTTGATCTTTAGATTGAAGCACGTTTTGGTTTGATAATGTTTTCAAAGTTGAAAAAGTTTGAAATCCTTGAATCTGTTTGCTTTTTTTTGTTGTACTAACCCCTATCCATAAGCCCTAAGCTCTTTCAAGCTTGTTGACACCAAGCTCGTGAAGGGATTTGAGCCTTTAGAAAGGTTGTTTGCTGCCTTGTGTTGAAGACCTTCACCTTCTTGACATATCAAGGTCTGGTTCTGCTTTGAACCATCAGCAGACCTTCACCTTCTTGTTTCAAGGACCTTGGTCACTCTCTAGTTGTTGAGAGTGGTCCAAGGAGCATTGTTGATCCCCCTAGGAAGTTGTGGGGGATGGGTATTGGTTTCTTTAAAGTTTCCTCTAAAAATTATATGGTTTAAATCTGTTATGGTTGATGTTATGTGATTTGGTGTTCTTGTGTTTGTGACTGCAAGTTTTTGGTTTACTTTTGTTAGTTGTCACTTAGTAGAGCTATTTGAATCATAAAATCAGTAGGCTGTGGTTTAAAAATACAAAGTTTGTTTGAAAAGGTACTAAAACAAGGTTGTTTGGATTTGGGGATCAAAAGGCCTTGTGGCCTTGTGCCCTTGGTTCTTGGGGTTTGGATACTCTAAACAAGTCATTTGTCACTGGTTTTGGTCATTGGTTAAGTCTCAAAAGGTTTGGAAAAGGTTTGACAAGTTTTGGAAAAATATGAAAATATTGGTTTGAATTTGGTCAAACACATCAGATCCTATAAAATCTTTGTTGTTTGGATTTAGGGTCTGATTTTTGGTTTGGGAAGAGATTAGGTGATAAGCTATCTGTGCAATATATGTTTGTGGAATTTGGTGGCTTATTGAGTGTGCTAGAGCTTATAGAAGTTGGCTGAAGTGGTCATTTACATCAACAAAGTGACGACCTCAATCTTAATTTGCATCTTGTTATCTAGTGTATGCCCTGCTGTTTGATTGCTTGAAACTTGTTATTGTGCTGCTTGTGAGTGTATTTGGCAATTTGGATTGTCTACTTAAGTGCTTATAAGCCAACTGGCTTATTGGCCTAGTTTGTCCAAAATCTGTCATCAAGTGGCTAACTGGCCTCTTGATTTACAAGGACTCAACCTTGATTCCTTCATAAAAGTTGCTTATAACAAGCTTATAAACAATCCCTGGCAATTTGGTAACATTTGGAGCACTTTGACTTTTGGTCAAATAAGAACAATTTGGCTTATTTTCCAGAAAAGCTTATTGGTACATGCAACAACTTACTTTTTGTGTTAGGTGTCATTTTTCTTAGCTTATTATCATATTTGAGAAGTTACAGCTCTTGTGGTTAAGCTTTTGCTAGGAAACTAGCTTATTTGGCTTTTTCAGCCAGCTTATTTGCTTCTACAGCTTATTCTACTTGAATTTTTGTGATTTTTCTTTTTGATTATTCTTAGTTAAGCTATTTGTGAGCTTTTGCAAAAAGAATCAGCTTTTGAAACCCTCTAGAACTCAAACCCGACTATTTTGTCTTTTAGTGAAAAAGTTCTTTTCAAGATTCTACCTTATTACTTGCGCTTTTTCAAAATTTCTTTTTGCAAATTGGTTTAGAATCTCAATAAGATGTTGTGTGTTCAAGCAGAGCTTATGGCATTGGCTTATAGCTTAATGGGCTTATTGGCCTATTAAGAATAAGCTGTTGACTAATTAAGTTGTGATAAGCACATTTTCAGCTTTTGGGCCTTTAGAATTTTGTGCTTAAAATTCAATTTTGAGTCAAACTGGTGATTTTGGGCTTATTTGGTAGAGTTTGATTTTATTGGGCCAAAAAGCCCATTATATTGGACTATTTTTATTTTTAGCCCATTTGGGGGGCCAATAAGGGTATTTTGGTAACTTCACTTTCATTTTCTATTTATTTAGGTTAAAATAAACTAGTCTACAAGTTTTTATATATTTTTAAAATTTTTGAATTTTTAATATTATTTTAATATTTAATTTTAGTTTTTAATCATTTTTAATAGTTTTAATTGGTTTTAAATTTTATATAAATAATTTTTAGTTTAAATAAGTCATTTTAGAGTTTTACAAATTGAAAAATCCTAATTTGGGCTTTAATTAGCATTTAAAAATTAATATTTATTTAAATAAAATGTTTGAAAAAGTTTTGATCATTTGTAAACTCTAATTATATTTTTAGTTATTTTTGGTAATTTTTTGGGAATTTTTAGAGTAAATTTTTATTTTATCAATTTTTACGGTTTTACGTTTTATCGTCGTAGTGTAATTTTAACATATCTGTCATTCTAATTTCTCATCTTTTGTTTCTCTCATATTAATCCAAAATCATACAAGTTATTCACACACAATAAACCTCCTTGGGGATCGAACTTATTTGGGTCATTAACACTTGATTTCTCGAAATCATTTGTTTAATACTTACCGCTTTTACGCCTTTTTCCTAAAAGTGTGTAATTTACCTACAATCATTTGACAAAAAAGGAACCGAGAATCTAGCGGCCGATCATCTTTCTCGCTTGGAAGACCCTCACCAAAGTGTGTACGAGAACAAGGAAATCACCGAAACATTTCCTCTCGAGACACTTGGTGTAGTGAATTCTAAGAAAGACTCATCCACCCCATGGTTTGCGAACATCGCAAATTACCATGCGGGGAATTTCATCATTAAGGGTATGACGACTCAACAAAAACGAAAATTCTTTCGTGACGTCAAGTTCTACTTTTGGAACGACCCTTATCTATTTCGGACGTGTGCGGATCAAATTATTCGACGTTGTGTTTTTGGCACCGAAGCATCTAATATCCTTACAGCTTGTCACGAGGGACCCACGGGTGGTCACCATGGTGCTAATCTCACGGCAAAGAAGGTCTTTGATGCCGGTTTCTTTTGGCCTAGTATTTACCGAGATGCGCACGCATTTGTCAAGTCGTGTGACTCATGCCAACGTCAAGGCAAAGCCTCACAAAACGATGAAATGCCACAAAATATCATCCAAGTGTTTGAGATCTTTAACGTGTGGGGCATCGATTTCATGGGGCCGTTCCCATCATCTCGTGGTAATAAGTACATCCTTGTCGCCTTTGACTACCTATCCAAGTGGGTGGTAGCTAAGGCTTTGCCCACGAACGATGCTCGTGTGGTAGTCAAGTTTTTGAAGCAATTGTTTTCTCGGTTTGGAACCCCTCGTGCAATCATAAGCGATCGTGGAACCTATTTTTGTAATGACCAATTCGAACGGGTTCTAAAGAAATATGGGGTTACACATCGGCTTTCTACAGCTTATCACCCACAAATGAGTAGGCAAGTCGAGGTTTCAAACCGAGCTTTGAAGAGGATCTTGGAGAGATCGATAAGGGAAAACCGACAATCTTGGTCGGATAAGTTAGACGATGCTTTATGGGCCTTTCGTACCGCTCATAAGATGCCCATTGGGTGCACTCCTTACAAGCTTGTGTATGGGAAGAATTGACACTTGCCAATTGAACTCGAACACAAAGCTTATTGGGCCCTAAAGCATTGTAATGATGACATTGAGACCGTGGGAAAACACCAGAAAATGCTATTAAATGAAATGGATGAATTGAGAGACATTGCTTATGAAATTCATTGATTTATAAAGAGAAAACCAAAAAGTTTCATGAATCTAAAATAAAAAAACCGGGTTTTTAACATTGGAGATCAAGTGTTGCTTTTTACCTCAAGATTGAAAATATTTTCCGGCAAGTTGAAATCCCATTGGTCCGGACCATTCACCATTACCCAAGTGTTTCCTTATGGGACCATCGAGCTAGCTCAAAATGATGGTCCTAACTTTAAGGTGAATGGTCATAGGTTGAAGCACTAATTTGGTTGGAAAGTTCCTTCTTTGAACTACCTCGACCAAGTCACCTTCCCCAATGATAATTAGCATTGAGGGGATCGAGTCGAGCTCATGACTCGGTAATAAAAAACAAGGTGCCTCATGGGGGAGTCCCATGCTTATGCATGTACATATTATTGCTTTCTAATGTAGCTTATGTGTGGGGATTTGTGCCCTTCTAACCTTTGTTTCGTGGTTGTTTGTGAATTGTGGCTTTTAGATTATCATTATCTTCATGATTGGAGCCTCTCGTGTTCGTTTTACATGAGCATTCGATCGTTTGCTTTGAATAATTTCTCTATATCCATATGATATATCCTTGATTGTTCTAACCTTAGGTTTTTAGCACACTTCATAAACGGCTATTGATTTAATGGTTCCACCCTTTCCATGCTAGATTAAGCATTCGACTTCGTCTCTAGTATGGGGGTATCCTACCCTTAGACTCGAAACATTGAGGATAATGTTTAACTTTAGTATGGGGGTGAATAGATACTTGCCTTGTCAAACCTTCACGCTTTCCAAAGTTTATCTTTTTGTTTATCGTTTTTTGAAAAATAAGGCCAAAAATGGCCAAATTTTAAAATTTTTCTCATGTTTCATAAGTGTTTAAAGACACGAATGTAGATTTTCCGATGGCGAGAATAAAGAGTAATTTTTTACTCGACCGCGCATGTGTAGCACTTAGCTTCGATTCCTTAACTTTACATTAGGATAAGTCTCTTAAATGAGGACGAGAAATGATAGAGTTAAGTATAAGTTACTGTGCTAAACATAGAGTACTCGTATTCTTTCAAAAACTCATGTGTTCTAATTGTTTGCTTATTCTCCCTTCGCTTGTATATATATTTTGCTAATAAGTATTGGCTTAGCGGTTTAGTCTTGATTGTTGGTTTCTAGTCTTTTCTAGTAGCTTCCATGTAATTAAATTGGGAAAAAATTAAGGTATCGCCTGTGTCGCGGTTTTAGAGTATTGGCAACCCGCATAATCGAAAGCTTCACCCAATAATAAGATTTCAAGTGCTCACCTAAATCAAGCAAAATTTGAAGCTCACAGGGCCGAAAAATCTGTGCAAAAATGAAAGTGAATTAAGCCTTAATCTTTGAAGCTTTAAAGATCCAAAATTCGCTTTAGCGTGAGGATATACGTTTTTGGCCATAATAAACACCTCATGGTGAGGTTAAATAAAAGGAAAGGCAAGACCGAAGTCATAATAAAAGCTCCATGGCGGAGTTGAATAAAAGATGGAGGTAAACCTATGATAATAAGGCCCATCCGTTAGGTGGCGTATAAAAGTCTTGGTAATAAGTCTCATGTTCAAAACCGTTATAAAACCTTGTTTATCGATCCTTCTTGTTAACTTAATTTTTTGACACTGTTGTCTATTAGGGGGTGATACAAGGTTTTTACCTAGTAAGAAAATTAAATTGTTCGTTGTGTTGGTCTAATCGAATTGATCTTGGTTAACTATGCGACTCAGTCGTTCTTGGTGGAAACAAATAGTTGTGTCGTTGTAATAATTAAAAAGTGCAAAACTTAAAACTAAATGACGTTAAATTAAAATCTAACTCTAATTTAAAATAAATGACAAGAATTTAAAACGTGACGAGAAATTAAAAGGCACTAAAAGTAAATAATGCAAACTTAAAACTATCTAAGGCAAACTTAAAACGCAACTAAAACTTAAAACTAAGGCAAGGCTAAAATAAATCTAAGGTAAGTAAACTTAAAGTGCAACTAAGGAAAAAGGCGGGAAAAGTAAAGATTGAAAATTAAAACTTAAAAACAGAAACTAAAAAGAACCTGAAAACAACTCATTCGGAATAATCCTTCGTTCGGAATAAATCACTCATCTGGAATTTCACCTTCGTTTGGAATAATTTCTTCTTCACTCGGAATATTTACCAAAAACACTCATTCGGAATAATTGAACAAAACCTTCATCCAGAATAAATCCTTTATCCGGAATATGTCACTTATCCGGAATAAAGTCTTGACTCGGAATATTGCCTTGACTCGGAATATATTCCGAATGAACCCCCTTGATTCGGAATGTGCCGAATGAACTCGCTGATCCGGAATAAAAACTTGATTCGGAATATATTCCGAATGAACTCTCTCTCCTTGATTCGGAAAATGTTCCGAATGAACAAACCCTTGATCCGGAAGAAATTGATTCGGAATATATCACCACAAAACCTTTATTCGGAATGTTCTGAATGAACAGTTAATCCGGAATGTTAGAAGTTCCGAATGAAGCACCTTTATTCGGAATAATAAATGTTCCGGATGAACAAACTTTGGTTCGGAATGTTCCGGATGAACTCCCTTGACTCGGAATATTCTGCTTTGTTCGGAACAATTACAACAACACCTTGATTCGGAACTTTTGCTTGATTCGGAACACCTGGGGAAGAACAGTAACAACGAAGAACAAGGAGAACAAAAAGTAATACGGATCTAAACAAAATTAATCAAAATCAGCCACAAGATTGAGCAAGACTAATCCAATAACATCTACTAATCATACACAAACAATCCAAAACAATCAAACTAACAAAGATAATCACAATAATCAAAACCCACTTAATTAAATAAAATAAAACTCAAGAACATAAACATAAACAATAAAGCATAAAGATTAAAGATTAAAGAAAGGTAGATAGAAGATTGACAAGAAAAGTAAAGATTGACAATAAATAAAAGGAAACTTACTTGAAATTAAATGTATTTAAGGTGTAAGACAATGTATTTAAATGGACATGAATGTAAATGACAAGGTAATTAAAATGGTGGAAGAACTAGTGTCACTCTAGCCAACAAAAGAAAATGAAATCTAATCTAATCTATTTTTAGGGGAGATTAGGGAGGTGCTTAGGAAGCTTCCTCCCCTCTTCTTATTTCCTTAATTGCATGATTAAGTCCTTAATCTTCTTAATCTTTTGACTTTAACGACTTTGTCTCGGGATTTCTACTCTCGTCTTGTGATTTCTTCAATAAATAAGACTTGAGTTCTTCGCCTTTTAGTAAACTTCCGCCTTTTGACTTTTTCTTCGATAAATCTTCAGAATTGGTCTTGGACTTCCGTTCTTTTTGCACTCTTGACTTCTTGACTTCGTCTTTTGTCCTTTTCTCGATAAAAGCCCGTGAATGCCCGTGTTTTCTCCCTTTTCCACATTTTCGTCCTAAATCACAACAAAAACACAAACCACGCATAATTCCGACATTTACGACATAAAATACACGTTTTGGCTCGGTTATTATTGTAATTAAGTGGTAAAAAGGATGGGTGTTTACACACCTATCAAATCCCCTACACTTGACCATTGCAATGTCCTCATGCAATGCATTAGTTACAAAGCACGATTACACTTTTCAACACAATCAATCCACATTGGCCTTTATTAAAGAAATACAAAATAACAAAACAAGTAAAGAAATCAAAAGCATACCTTAGGATTTTGAAAATGTCATGAATGATCATCATCCTCAATTTTTCACTTTCTCCAAACCAAGCTTAAAAACGAGATCATTGTTATTATAAGTTAGCAAACTAACACGAACTCATGTGGGCCAATTATTCACTTAGACTCCCTTATTCCTAGGTGTATCTCTTATATTTTATTGTTGTCTTGAATGATCACGAGGATGCATTGTTGACTTATTTTGATAGTTTATTAGGCTAAAAATAAAGTGGGACGATTTAATCAATAGTTAGATAAAGGACAAAATCTTTTAAAACTGCTTCTCGGGACCTCATAAAGTTCATATCTTGGCATAACTCGCTTCGCGATTTGAGACCTTTCTCGGAACGATATTTGGCAGCGACTTCATACTTCAAATCTTGAGAGACGTTCATGAAATAATGGTCTTCTCTTCATAACATGAATTTCTTCACTTGAAGTTTTGAGAGATTCTTCATATTTGGACCACGACTTCTTCATTTTTCTCCAATCTTTATTTGGGATTTTGATATACAACGATCCGCCTCCTTTTGGACTTGGATCTATTTATCCTCATACCTTGTTAGGGCCTTTTTGGATAGACTTCTCCATGATCTTTTGGGGAGTATTTGCTTTTTGTCGTGTGTCTCGATCCTTCATATTGATTTTCGATAAATGATTCTTCACATCACTTTTGGATCTTTAGCAACAAAATGTAGCCCTCATGCCTTGTTAGGGCCTTTTCGGACTCGCCAATCTTCGCATCCCGCTTTAATAAGTTATGCCTTGGCTATGAACTCTAATCCATACCGAGCAACTTTTAAACGATCTTGGGCTAGAAGCTAAGTAACTTTTCAAATCGTACAACCTTATTTATTGCAGATAAATTTATTAGCAAGCGATGGGAGAATAGGCTTATAATTAACTCACATAAATTCACAAAAGAATACCAAACTTATAATTGACTCTATCATGTCTCGTTCTCCATAATTTAAAATCTCAAGGAATGAGACTCGTGGATGCTTAGCCTATTAAATCAAAGTTTTGGGTTTTCGAGTCATCTATAGGATCTTGCAAACTCTTAGACTTTTTCAAGTTTAGAAATCGCATTTTAAAGTTCCCTTGATAAACGACTCTCTAGGATCAATTATAGGAACTTGCGAGAAGTTCTTGTTCTTAACCCGTGAGAGTTAAGACTTTCGCGTTTTAAAGGTCCCTATATAAAAGCCTAGCAAAACTTGACTTAAACACGTTAAGGATACTAGCTAGAGTAAACTTCGATAAGTAAACTCGGGTTGAGTCAAAAGATTCACAACGTTTAAAAATAAAAAATTTATTCTAATAAGGAAATAAAATAACTATACAAAGGGAAAAACTAATAGGCCAAAATAGATCAAAAAATTTGAAAGATGTCGAAAAAATGATTTTCCGGTTAAAATGAGGACAAATACAAGGAAAAGGCCACTTAACTTCGATAGAAGTCCCCCCTACACTTAATATAAACATTGTACTCAATGTTTAAGCATGCGGGAGTAAACTCCCCTACACTTAGGACATTGTGCACGTTGTTTAAATCTCGCTAAGGAAGAGACAACTAACGAGATTCCTATTTTAATATTGAGAAATATAAAATAGTGAATCGAAAAGAGTTTAGGATAGAACCAGGAAGATAGGAACTCGGAATCACGGGTCGTCAAAAATCATCAAGAGTGGATCATTGAGCGCTCGAATCCCTGAATATAAGAAGAGAAGAAATAGCAAACACCAACGGGTCTCCCCTACACTTAGGAAAAAGATAGCTAAAAGATTGATACTTGGGTTGCCTCCCAAGAAGCACTTGATTTTTGTTAACCGAGTCGTGAGCCTGACTCGACCTTGATTAGCATAGGAAGAAGCATGAAACACATCCACTGGGATCGAATACATAGTTTTCGTCCATCAATTAGCACAAGCTTAAGGCGAAAAAGGCAAGCCAAAGAAGAGTAGGCAAGGTTCCCTTAAGCAAAGACGGAGCACGGTGGGAGCAATGGTGAAATGGTGCAAGCATATCTTCAAAAGTTCCAAAGATTTTTCCTTTTATTTCATCAGACGGATACTGAGATGGCTAAATAATATCGTTACTAGGGTCGAACACCTTTTCCTTTAGGGGAAAATAGCACTCAGGCTCAGCAGAATTTGAAGAAGATCCGTGAAGAAGATGAACAACCTCGTCCTCAGAAGGTGGACAAAGAGGTGTTAAATCATACGTGATGCGGATGTTGGTGTCGTCCGGTTGCTTCTCCTTTGAAAGAATTTTCTTCAAATCCAAAGTAGGATCAAGACCATAATCATCAAAGTCCAAAGGAGGAGCATCACTCTCATGAGAGAAATATGTATTAAGAAAAGTAGAGAAGTCTTCCTCAAATGAGTAGTCATCCAAAGTAGGATTAAGCATGGATGGCGGAGGATCTTCATCATGTGAAGAATCACTCGAAAGAGTATCGGCCTCATCAAAATCATCATACGTGGGCATGTCGGGATACTCGGAAGTAAGGTCACCATAATCATCCGAATCTGAGCTAGAATCATCATCATAAGCATCGAAGATCGGTGGAGAATCATAAATGGGTGAAGGTTCCAAATTGGAGAGAGAATCATCCACATCATCTTGAAAAAGTGGATTATCAATGCAAGACTCGAATAGAGGATTGTTGTAGATGACAAAATCATCGATCACATTAATCATATTCGCAGATTCTCGTCCATAGGATTTGCTTGTAAGCTTCCACATTTTGAACACTTGTTGTTCATTCCCGACCCTTAAAATTAATTCACCTTCGGCAACATTAACTAAAGCTCGTCTGGTTCTCAAGAATGGCCGACCAAGTATTAAAGGAATACGAGGGTCCAATTCATAATCAACAACAACAAAGTCGACCGGAAAAGTGAAGGTGCCAACTTTAATGAACACATCTTCGGCAATACCAACGGGGTAAGCGAGAGTGCGATTTGCAAGCTCAAGAGTCATCTTTGTTGGAGTAAGGTCGGGTAATGAAAGTGCTGTCCAAACACTTAAAGGCATCAGATTAATACTGGCCTCGAGATCAGCTAGGGCAGTAAATTCTTCGGTTTTGTTAAAAATGCAAGGCAACACAAAACGACCGGGATCTCCAAGTTTTTTTGGAAGTTCTTTAAGAATAACTGCAGAACAGTTTTCATTTAAGCGTGTGTTGGCGATGTAACACCCCACTTGGATAAGTGGACCGTTACGTGTATTTATGGTGTGTCATCAAAGCATAAGGTAAATGTCCTAAAATATTAACTGACCATACAGGAAATACCGGAATCAAACATCGGTACTCCAAACATAAGCTCAAAACATGAAAAGTAAAATACTGAAGGAAAGGACTAAATAATGTCCAAATAAGCAGAATAATGTAAGAAGTGCATAAAGTAAGAAGTCCGGATAGCTTCCTTCAATGCACATGCTATCAGAATGCTAAGAGCGTCCTGGTGTACCTTCTGTTAGAACATGAAAGAACTACGGCTGAGAATAACGCTCAGTGAACGAATATAAAGCATGATAAGGAATTACTGAAATGAAACAGATGATAAAATACTGGAGCTGTAAGACTGATAAGTGAAGTTGCTGCGGAAATCTATGTATAATCTGTAAAGTTTGGTTTATATATAATAAAGCTGAACTGTTATCTGTTAAATCTAAAAACATGCATTTACTGTATTTTAAATTACCAGAGCTTATATAGGTCATGTGCTATAACAACGGTGCATGAATAACTGGAGGGGTGACCTCGTCATGCTATAGAGGGGTGACCTCTAAATAACTTTAGAGGGGTGACCTCTAAATACAGTGCTGGGTGGAGGGATCAGCTCCAATGTGAAGGATGTAGAGCACACACCACATTCACCCTGATAACTTGTAAACTGATAAGCTTAGGATGCATCCATACGCCCCACTAAACATACTTATAAAAATGGCCAAACTGAACATGAGTGGGACGATGCAGGATATCACTCTCCTGCATGTGAGTCACGACCCCGGTGCCTCTAGTGTCGTGGTTACGGTACCTCCGTAACTAGTACATAAACTGGTCATGCTTGTATATAATGCTCAGGCAATTTATTTAGTTATTAACATGATTACTGATAAGCTTAAACATATACTGGGGAAAACATTTGGCTGAAGACGGGGAATTCTAATCATGCATAGAAAGGAAGTCCTTACTAAAAGGACGGAAAATCCGTACCTCGTGTCCAGTAACCGACCGAGATCAACTGACAGAAAGTCTACTCTGATTTCAGGCGAGCTACATGAATAAAGGACATGTATGAGTTTCTTGTTCATGATGTAAATTACTATTTCATGGTTTAAGTTACTCTACTATCTTTAAGTAAGTTCTATAATATGATGTTCCAAAAAATTCTTTCACGCCAATATAAGAAAGTTATGAAGTATTCTGATCCATAAAACTACAACTAATACTTTCATGTTGGCTATTATTTTACATGTCTAATTTTTAGTACTGATCTTATAATAGTGCCTTTCAAAAAATATACTTGTTAATAGTCTATGATCATGCATGATCATTCTCTTCCGCAACGTACAAAGACAAAACGAAAACTTGCATTTTACGTTTAACTTCATTTTTTTCAATCTGTTCCATACCATACTACATTTGATACTTAACATTTATGGCTCTAATTCTTGTTTTTAGTCCACGTTTTCCATCCTAGATATTAGTTAGCAAAAACATAACAAGGTTAATAATAAACAACTAGCTTTTGTAAAAGTTATCATTATTTGGATGACATATATCTGCATGGTGAGTTGCGTATGTACGAGCTGAATTGGACAATAATATTAAGATCAATGATTAAGACGTAAACGGGATATAAGGGTCTACCACCTAGCCAAAAGAGACAAGCTTCGATTCCAAAAGTGAAAATAAGCAGTAGCACTAAATCAAACGCGAACACATACGGACAACATCTTTATCGATTGACTTCGAACACATTCGAACAATGTCGTTACCGATTCACCATCATCGTACCCAACCATCGAAGTGTATACGGATAAATGAACCCAAAACTTCTTCCTTATGTCGATCGACAGCCCGCGAGCAACAAAATAGAATCTTTTAACCAGATCAGAATCCAACTCGAATAATAACCATTAACCGACGAGACTCAAACACTGACCCGAATATACACTAAAAGCCTTACGATAACATTACTTGTGAAATCTTGTTTTGAAATTGGATACTTGTGATGTATTTAGGAGATGTAAAAAAAGTAACAGATTTTTTTTAACTGAGCAAGGTATTATATGTGATTAAATAAAGCCAATCACGCCTAAAGTTTCGGTAATCGATAGCTCCATTTGACCACTTCTATCGTTGAAACAGACAATTTATAACTGATTTAGATATTCCACTTATAAACATTCATTTATGATAATATCTTAGCTTTATTTAGGAATATGTCAAATATGTATATATATATATATTTATATACTTATAATACCTGACTTTGTTTATCACCGTAACCGAACCAGCAAGGGAACGAAAAGCTCGTAGCAAATTAATATTTGTGGGTTTAAAACATTGCGTACATGTTCGTATACGTGAATTATTTATTTCCTGAATAAATGATAATTTCGTAATATCTGAATTAATACTATTATTTATTATCTGAATAATTAGTTACGCGACGTTTAAATTAAAGTTCTGACTGTATGTAATTAATGTTCGTGGAATTTTAAAGCGGGCTTTAAAACTCTTCACCTCTAAAAAAAATAATTCGTCCTCGAATTAGAGACACGAAAATGTTTCGGTTTTACAATTCTTCCCCTCTAAAAAGAAGAAATTCGTCCTCGAATAGAACATAATTTTGTTGAAGGTATAAACGTGACATGAATAAAGTGGACATGTAACGTGACATGGCTGAAGAGGACATAGAACGTAACATGACTGAAAGAACTTAACTGAATTTATTGAATGAAAAGGATGAGAGATCTGGATGGACTCCTCCGTTTCAAGTAGCCTCCCGCTCGAAACGATTCCTTCAAAGGTTTAAACACAATAAAAAAATCTTGATCCTGATGACCCTGTCCTGACGATGCTGAATAGTTTCTGGTTCCATACTTAAGATGGATTTCTGAATCTGATCGACTGAATAAAATATAACACGTAGGATACATGAAATGACACGTACAAATAACCTGAAAAGATACATCTATATCACTGGGCAAAGCTGCTGAAAACGTATTGGGACGAACTACGTGAACAATTGTGAACGTGCTACGTGAGCAATTACGAACGTGGTTCGTGATTACATGAGGAATGTTGTGCATGAAGTATTCTGTGAACGTGATACTAGAACATATCATGAACGTATTGCTGACTGAGGAATGAATGCCAAACGATACGGCCTGAGATGTGAAATGCCTGCCTGGTTATGGAATAGTTGTGCTAAACTTAAGTATGATTTCTCAAGCTATCTGTAACCGTATTCGGTAATAAACTGAGAAACGTGTATCGTGAAATGGCATACGAACTTGATCGTGAATAATGTTATGAACACAAACGTGAGCTTAAATCACGTGATAGCATAAAAGATGAACTGAAACAGCATCATACTGCGAGTGAGACGTAAACGTGAAAGTGAAAATAAACGTGAACGTAAAGTGAACGTAAACATACACGGGATCGTTAACATGAATTCTGTCTGATATGATGGTCGATGGAATACCTTGAAATCGTACGATTTACCGCAGGTCCGCTACTGCGTAATCCTTTCGGATGAAATAAAACGCGTAGGCTGATTACATGGTCGACAATGACTTATGTAGTATCATACTTTTTTTGAGTATGTGGTAAACTGGTAACAATCTCCATGGAGTCTTGTCTCCTTTCGGTCCAGAATTTCTACTGGTAGTAATAACTCGATAGCATTACGGCGTTCTATCTTAAACCTGCTAGCATGGCAGGCATTAGATACGAACATAGCTGCCCCAACGTGTAATACTGTTTCTATCAAAGTCCTGCCTAGAATTTTGGTACATTCTGGTGGAAATCTGGTTAAGTAGTCATGAAAAGAAATTTAGTGAGGACTGTCAACAATTTCTGCGGTAGTAGTCAATTGAGTTCTAGAAAATTTTGTACTTCGTTGACAGTCGTCGGTCGGGACCATCAGGTGATGGCCATCACCTTTGCAGGATTGTCTGAAATTTCTTTCTGCTGAAATAGGGTGGTACAGAATTGTCACTTTGTTCATCTGGGATATACATCTGGAAAACTGCTCATAAAATTTTCTCTTATCGAATTATCTCCATGTCCGCGAGAAGATGATCTCGCGTTCTTCTTTAGGATTTAGTAGATCAAAATGTGATTTTAAGAATTCATGGGAAAAATTTTATTCATAAATTTCATAATATAGCTGGAGCATTAGGGAGACTATAACGTGTGCAACTGCAGTCTGGAAAAAAATCTCATGTTCTTTCTCTCACCAATTCTGGTGGCATAATCGGGAATTTTTTTTTTTGGAAAATGTTCAAGGCATTGTAGCAGGTCAGATAAACCTTCTATACGTGGAATGAATGTCAAATAATAATGGTAATCTGGTAAAATTTCCGGTGGTCGGTACATGATCTCATGTTACTGGCATTCTTCCTGATGGACAAAAAACGATGCACCTTTTGGTGATGTGTTAGGGCGATTAAGCCATGTTCCGGTAACTCTGGCAGCTAATGCTGCAACTCTTTTAATTTAGCCGAAGCCCTGCGTTAAAGAGTTTTTAAAATAGGTTCTGTTCTTGGGACAATTTCTATATTAAATCCTGTCTCGTAGTTAGGAAGGAATTTCTGGAAAAACCCTTGGAATGGCCTTTGGAACTTTAGGATAATCTGCTGATCATGAGTTTAAGGAACTTCATAAGTAATTTATAACTGGTAGCTAAAAGTCTTCGTAGCTATGGACTGAGAAGTCACATGCTTATAAAGCAGAATAATTTGTACTGATTTTTCTGGCAGAAGAAATAATGAACATATTTAGGATTTAGTATGACGGATCTCGTCGTTAACTGAAAGGATAACTTTAATAAACATGGTTGGTACTGTGGAGTCTTTTCTGGCTGGGAGGTCGGTAAATACCTGTTTAAAATAAAGCTGTCATAGGAATACGTGAAGTAAACATGACGATTTTCACTGAATGTGTTCGTCTATAACCTCACAGAATGAATATTGCGTGTTTAACCTAATTAATACTTCAGTGGTGGTAACTGGATCTTTAATGATCTGATTTTATACGTGGCATGACGAAACGGTCATATCCCCTTGGAGGGTACCCAGAATTTCTGAGAGCCTGATTTAGCAAACATACGGAATTATGAGTTCTGAATCGTACTCTAAGAAGATATTCGTATGAGGTGTACCATAACTGGTGTCCTGATATGTGTCTTCCGAAATGATGCCTGAGACCTATGCCTTGACTGATGTCTTGACACGTGTTTTAGTAGATGAATTTGAACAAGGCTGAAAAATTTTGGAGACTGCTAGGATTGGCGGACCGGTTAGACTACTGACCTTGGTCTTTCTAGTCACGTCCGTGCCGGAGTTCCGATGTTGACTGATTAATTATAAGCACGGTGGTTGTCACTATTGCTTTGTCTGTCAATATATGACGGTCATTATCATGACCGTGATTCGTGTAACTATTATGCTGAGTGGCTGGCAGGGTTCCGGTTCCCACTCTTCTTAATGAAAGGTTAGCTAAGTGGAGTGTGACATCTAGCTGAGAAGGTACAAGTATGGAATGGAATGGTAATGTCTGATGATTGAAATTTATTCTTGTCAGAAATTTCAGATTTATAGTTTTCGTCTTTATTCTGTAGAGTCTTTATAGTATAAGCAGCATCAGTATCTTGAGAAATCTCCAAAGTATCAGCAGCACCAGCATTTCTGAGGTCTTCAAAGTGTTAGCGGCATCAGCATCTGGCAAAATCTTCAACTCACGAGCAACATCAGCATCTGGTAGAATGTCGACAAGCGGAAATGCCTGAGGTGATTAAGGATCGATTAACGGTACACGTGGAGTAAGGTACATGGGTTACACTTGAAATACTGTACGTGAAGTACACGATGAATACTGTTCATGTGGTACCGCTGAAGGTTTGCTGATATGATCGATACTAGTGTAAACCGTCTGACACATTCAACGGAAAATAATTTGATTTAACTGGTTAGCAACTGAACCGAAACGATTAACATGATAGGCTGAAATATTATGCGTAGACTTAATGTTGGATGTATAGAGGTTGAAAAGTATGATTAGACGGAGTTTCAACAATGGTCAGCATGAAGACTTGATTGATGAAGACCAAAAATGATTTATCATGAAAACAAGATTTTACTGAAATCCTTCCGTGTATTAGCATGAAAACATCATCACCTTGCTGAAAATATAATCCTTATATAGTGACGTGAACTTAATCAATATGAAAACGACATCCACGTGAGAGTATGAAACTGTATTGTTCGAAGAACATGGAAGTATAACCAACTAGAGTCTAACCTCAACTGATGTGGATGGCTAGGGTTCAATCCCCCGAATAAAAAAAACATGTGACTAAGTATGAGCGGTACTGGTTTGATCCATACTTGTCAAAATTTTATGAGAAATGTCATGTATAGAATTTACAATGTGGGATTAAATATGGATGGTTGTAGTCCAATCCATACTTCTAAAAAAAAATTTGTAATGTCATGATATGAGCAAAGGTGAACGTCTATGCTTAGGTTCACAAGACAATATTTGACTGAAAGCATGAAAATCTGACCTGAGCAATGGTGAACGCATATGGTCCGGTTCACCAAGTAATATTCAACTGAACAATCATGAATCTGACATGAGTAAGGATGAACGCATATGGGTCGGTTCACCAATACAAAAGTTGAACGGAAAGGGTGAACGCCTATGGGTCGGTTCACCAAAACAAAATTCACAGAAAAGCACTTGCGACTAAATATGGCCAGTCCTGTACCAACCTTTTACTTAGTCAAAAACTTTATGAAAACCGACTGATAACTGAATAAAACTGACTGATAAATGCATGAGAAACATGAAAGATAACAACGCCAAAATCTAGGAAGTTCCTGGTGACTACCCCCTAGTCACAGGTCAAGTTTTAGAGCCTACAGGTCGAACCTATAGCTCTGATACCATAATTGTAACACCCCACTTGGATAAGTGGACCGTTACGTGTATTTATGGCGTGTCATCAAAGCATAAGGTAAATGTCCTAAAATATTAACTGACCATAAAGGAATTACCGGAATCAAACATCGGTACTCCAAATATAAGCTCAAAACATGAAAAGTAAAATACTGAAGGAAAGGACTAAATAATGTCCAAATAAGCAGAATAATGTAAGAAGTGCATAAAGTAAGAAGTCCGGATAGCTTACTTCAATGCACATGCTATTAGAATCCTAAGAGCGTCCTGGTGTACCTTCCGTTAGAACATAAAAGAACTACGGCTGAGCATAACGCTCAGTGAACGGATATAACGCATGATAAGGAATTACTGAAATGAAACAGATGATAAAATACTGGAGCTGTACGACTGATAAGTGAAGTTGCTGCGGAAATCTGTGTATAATCTGTAAAGTCTGGTTTATATATAATAAAGCTGAACTGTTATCTATTAAATCTGAAAACATGCATTTACTGTATTTTAATTGCCAGAGCTTATATAGGTCATGTGCTATAACAACGGTGCATGAATAACTGGAGGGGTGAGCTCGTCATGCTGTAGAGGGGTGAACTCTAAATAACTGTAGAGGGGTGACCTCTAAATACAGTGATGGGTGGAGGGATCAGCTCCAATGTGAAGGATGTAGAGCACACACCACATTCACCCTGATAACTAGTAAACTGATAAGCCTAGGATGCATCCATACGCCCCACTAAACATACTTATAAAAATGGCCAAACTGAACATGATTGGGACGATGCAGGATATCACTCTCCTGCATGTGAGTCACGACCCCGGTGCCTCTAGTGTCGTGGTTACGGTACCTCCGTAACTAGTACATAAACTGGTCATGCTTGTATATAATGCTCAGACAATTTTTTTAGTTATTAACATGATTATTGATAAGCTTAAACATATACTGGGGAAAACATTTGGCTAAAGACGGGGAATCCTAATCATGCATAGAAAGGAAGTCCTTACTAAAAGGACGGAAAATCCGTACCTCGTGTCCAGTAACCGACCGAGATCAACTGACAGAAAGTCTACTCTGATTTCAGGCGAGCTACATGAATAAAGGACATGTATGAGTTTCTTGTTCATGATGTAAATTACTTGTTCATGGTTTAAGTAACTCTACTATCTTTAAGTAAGTTCTATAATATGATGTTCCAAAAAATTCTTTTACGCCAATATAAGAAAGTTATGAAGTATTCTGATCCATAAAACTACAACTAATACTTTCATGTTGGCTATTATTTTACATGTCTAATTTTTAGTACTGATCTTATAATAGTGTCTTTCAAAAAATATACTTGTTAATAGTCTATGATCATGCATGATCATTCTCTTCCGCAACGTACAAAGACAAAACGAAAACTTGCATTTTACGTTTAACTTCATTTTTTTCAAACTGTTCCATACCATACTACATTTGATACTTAACATTTATGGCTCTAATTCTTGTTTTTAGTCCACGTTTTTCATCCTAGATATTAGTTAGCAAAAACATAACAAGGTTAATAATAAACAACTAGCTTTTGTAAAAGTTATCATTATTTGGATGACATATATCTGCATGGTGAGTTTCTTATGTACGAGCTGAATTGGACTATAATATTAAGATCAATGATTAAGACGTAAACGAGATATAAGGGTCTACCACCTAGCCAAAAGAGACAAGCTTCGATTCCAAAAGTGAAAATAAGCAGTAGCACTAAATCAAAAGCGAACACATACGGACAACATCTTTATCGATTGACCTCGAACACATTCGAACAATGTCGTTACCGATTCACCATCATCGTACCCAACCATCGACGTGTATACGGATAAATGAACCCAAAACTTCTGCCTTATGTCGATCGACAGCCCGCGAGCAACAAAATAGAATCTTTTAACAAGATCAGAATCCAACTCGAATAATAATCATTAACCGACGAGACTCAAACACTGACCCGAATATACACTAAAAGCCTTACGAGAACATTACTTGTGAAATCTTGTTTTGAAATTGGATACTTGTGATGTATTTAGGAGATGTAAAAAAAGTAACAGATTTTTTTTGTAACTGAGCAAGGTATTATAGGTGAATAAATAAAGCCAATCACGCCTAAAGTTTCGGTAATCGATAGCTCCATTTGACCACTTCTATCGTTGAAACAGACAATTTATAACTGATTTAGATATTCCACTTATAAACATTCATTTATGATAATACCTTAGCTTTATTTAGGAATATGTCAAATATGTATATATATATATTTATATACTTATAATACTTGAATTTTCTTATCACCGTAACCGAACCAGCAAGGCAACGAAAAGCTCGTAGCAAATTAATATTTGTGGGTTTAAAACATTGCGTACATGTTCGTATACGTGAATTATTTATTTCCTGAATAAATGATAATTTCGTAATATCTGAATTAATACTATTATTTATTATCTAAATAATTAGTTACGCGACGTTTAAATTAATGTTCTGACTGTATGTAATTAATGTTCGTGGAATTTTAAAGCAGGCTTTACAGGCGAGCTTAATCAGCTTCTCCTTCTTGTTAAGCAATTCCTTGAATGCTTTGACAAATTTCGGAATGTGGACAAGTGCTTCAACAAGGCTAATGTTGAAATTCATTTGAGAGATCATCTTCAAATAATTCGACACTTGAATGTCATACTTGGTGTGGAGTTTTGCCTTGTTGAGTCGAGAAGGGTAAGGAATGCTGAGGTTGGGTGGTGAAGGTGTAGGTGTAGCAGGTAAAGGTTGAGATGTTGAAGGTTTAAAGGTGGATGGTGGGTTTGGTGGAGGATTCTTGGTGGGTACTTCGTCATGACGAGGCGGAGACGGTAATGGTGTACTAATACTAGGTGTGGGAGGAGTAAGGATAAATGGTGGTGGAGGAGGTGTAGATGATGGAGGCGGAATAGGTGGTCCTACGATGGTAACTCCACTACGGGTAGTAATAGCACTCACATTCGCTCGCAGATTGGTGACGGTGTTTAAAGGTAGAGAACTCGAAGTAGAAGGTTGAGTGGTGGACAAGAAACTAGCCAGCATATTCTTCAAATCATTCGTTTGATTGCTGAAGGAGGATTGGATATTATCTCGAAGCTCGGATCTAATGTCATTCCCTTGCTTGGTGATATCCCCTTTCAAATTGATAATTTGGCTCTACAGATTCTTGATTTGCTCTCCTTGGGTTCTCATTAAAGCTTCAACATCTTGATTCATAGGTGGGGCTTGTTGAGCGGGTGGGTGATAAGGATTAGAAGCTCTAGGTGGGATTTGGTTGCTTCTAGTGTAATTGTTGTTGGGATTTTAGTTTTGAGGAAAAAAACCAGGGAAAGGTAGTTGTTTGACCGGTAACTCAGCAAATTTCTATCCCCTTGAGGTCGATCTTGGTAATTTTCCGGTGATTAATTACCATAAGCCGCAGACACGTTTTCCGGATTTCCTTGAGTAGAAGGACAATCTGTGTATGAGTGTGGACCGCCGCATGTTTCACAAGGAGGTGCTACCGCTTTAACTTGTTGTTGGTTTGTAGCGAGAAGCAAGATATTTTTGTTCATTTCGGTCATCATGCGGGTGAATTCGGTCATATCAGGGTTTGCTTAAGTAGAAGAAACATTGACTCTCAGGTTGTTCCTTGAAGAAGCGTAGGAATCCTAATTTTTTTATGAGTAGTCATGTTCTCAATAAGCTCTCTACACTCCTTGGGTCTCCTTTTCATAAATGTGCCACCGACAGCTGCATTAATCGTATCACGATCACGAAAAGTCAAACCGTTGTAGAAAGTATCAATTAAGGTCACAGGGAGCATGTTGTGGTTTGGACAACGATCGATCAAAACATTATATCTTTCCCAAGCATCAAAGAGAGATTTAACGGGGTCTTGCATGAAACCGCTGATTTGATTGCGAAGGCTCGTGACCATGGATGGTGGAAAGTAGCGCGAAAAAAAGCGTTGAGTCATGTCATCCCAAGTATGAATTGAATTCTTCGAGAGACGATCAAACCATTTCTCGGCGTGGTGTGATAAAGTATGTGGAAAGAGTTATAGGCGAAGGACATCCATTGTGGCACCGGGCAACTTCATGCTTTGGGTGATAGTAATGAATTTGTCGAGGTGTTTGTTGGCATCATCATCAGGCATTCCTCGAAAAGGATTTGTTTGCACTTGCTGGATCATGTGATGCTTCAACGAAAACTCCGGAGCCGTGATTTGCATCGGCACAATCGGTCCTCCTCGTCTAAACATGGTAGGTTGACAAAGCTCCTCCATTGTCCGAAGATCGGGCTGTGGAAGAACATTGTTGTTGTTATTATTGAGGTGCGGTGGATTATTGTTGTTGTTCACACCTGCCATAGCTAAATCTTCAGGAGTCTCGGGCTCTTGATAATTTGAAGATCTAGTACGCATACACCTGCGAAAGCGAAAGAAAACAATACCAAACACAAAGATAATATATACACAATAAAGAAAATAAAATCTTTTTGGATTTTTGAAAATTTTAATTTTTATGGATTTTTAACAATTTTTAATTTTTATGGATTTTTGAAATATTTAAACAAGAAAAATAACGCTCACAAGTGAACGGATCCCAAAAGCAACGTGTCTCCCACAGAAAACCGTTAATCTTTACGAAAAGAGCCGGCAACGGCGCCATTTGATACAAGGTTTTTACCTAGTAAGAAAATTAAATTGTTCGTTGTGTTGGTTTAATCGAATTGATCTTGGTTAACTATGCGACTCAGTCGTTCTTGGTGGAAACAAATAGTTGTGTAGTTGTAGTAATTAAAAAGTGCAAAACTTAAAACTAAATGACGTTAATTTAAAATCTAACTCTAATTTAAAAGAAATGACAAGAATTTAAAACGTGACGAGAAATTAAAAGGCACTAAAAGTAAATAACGCAAACTTAAAACTATCTAAGGCAAACTTAAAATGCAACTAAAACTTAAAACTAAGGCAAGGCTAAAATAAATCTAAGGCAAGTAAACTTAAAGTGCAACTAAGGAAAAAGGCGGGAAAAGTAAAGATTGAAAATTAAAACTTAAAAACAGAAACTAAAAAGAACCCGAAAACAGCTCATTCGGAATAATCCTTCGTTCGGAATAAATCACTCGTCCGGAATGTCACCTTCGTTCGGAATAATTTCTTCTTCACTCGGAATATTTACCAAAAACACTCATTCGGAATAATTGAACAAAACCTTCATCCGGAATAAATCCTTTATCCGGAATATGTCACTTATCCGGAATAAAGTCTTGACTCGGAATATTGCCTTGACTCGGAATATATTCCGAATGAACCCCCTTGATTCGGAATGTGCCGAATGAACTCGCTGATCCGGAATAAAAACTTGATTCGGAATATATTCCGAATGAACTCTCTCTCCTTGATTCGGAAAATGTTCCGAATGAACAAACCCTTGATCCGAAAGAAATTGATTCGGAATATATCACCACAAAACCTTTATTCGGAATGTTATGAATGAACAGTTGATCCAGAATGTTAGAAGTTCCGAATGAAGCACCTTTATTCGGAATAATAAATGTTCCAGATGAACAAACTTTGGTTCGGAATGTTCCGGATGAACTCCCTTGACTCGGAATATTATGCTTTGTTTGGAACAATTACAACAACACCTTGATTCGGAACTTTTGCTTGATTCGGAAC
Source organism: Glebionis coronaria (assembly GCA_025667525.1). Classification (NCBI taxonomy): domain Eukaryota; kingdom Viridiplantae; phylum Streptophyta; class Magnoliopsida; order Asterales; family Asteraceae; genus Glebionis; species Glebionis coronaria. The sequence continues at coordinate 360,751,619 of CM046875.1, read as the reverse complement.
ACCTGGGGAAGAACAGTAACAGCGAAGAACAAGGAGAACAAAAAGTAATACGGATCTAAACAAAATAAATCAAAATCAACCACAAGATTAAGCAAGACTAATCCAATAACATCTACTAATCATACACAAACAATCCAAAACAATCAAACTAACAAAGATAATCACAATAATCAAAACCCACATAATTAAATCAAATAAAACTCAAGAACATAAACATAAAAAATAAAGCATAAAGATTAAAGATTAAAGAAAGGTAGATAGAATATTGACAAGAAAAGTAAAGATTGACAATAATTAAAAGGAAACTTACTTGGAATTAAATGTATTTAAGGTGCAAGACAATGTATTTAAATGGACATGAATTTAAATGACAAGGTAATTAAAATGGTGGAAGAACTAGTGTCACTCTAGCCAACAAAAGAAAATGAAATCTAATCTAATCTATTTATAGGGGAGATTAGGGAGGTGCTTAGGAAGCTTCCTCCCCTCTTTCTTCTTTCCTTAATTGCATGATTAAGTCCTTAATCTTCTTAATCTTTTGACTTTAACGACTTTGTCTCGGGATTTCTACTCTCGTCTTGTGATTTCTTCAATAAATAAGACTTGAGTTCTTCGGCTTTTAGTAAACTTCCGCTTTTTGACTTTTTCTTTGATAAATCTTCAGAATTGGTCTTGGACTTCCGTTCTTTTTGCACTCTTGACTTCTTGACTTCGTCTTTTGTCTTTTTCTTCGATAAAAGCCCGTGAATTCCCGTGTTTTCTCCCTTTTCCACATTTTCGTCCTAAATCACAACAAAAACACAAACCACGTATAATTCCGGCATTTACGACATAAAATACACGTTTTGGCTCGGTTATTATTGTAATTAAGTGGTAAAAAGGATGGGTGTTTACACACCTATCAAGGGGGGGGTATTAATTTGATGGTCTTGGTTACACCTTATGACTCTATTTGTGGACCTTAATCTCTATCATCGCATAAGTAAAAAGTGTATCCTCGTGAACATTCAAGACAAAAATAAAATATAAGAGATACCACTTAGGATTAAGGGAGTCTAAGTACGTGATTAGGGCATATGAGTAGTGTTAGCGTTACTAACTTATAATGACAATGATCTCATTGCACGCTTGGCATGGAATTAGGTGAAAATCGAGGATGACGAAATTATTTCTAACGAAGCATTCACGTGTTCTTGTTCTATGAACCTAAACGTCCCATATTGCGATGAAAATCATACATTCTGTCTAAAACGCAACTAATAGCAAGTAGAAGTAGTGAAGTAAGTTTAAATTTCAATAAAAGTACATAAAAATGAATTTTGGAGGTGCTACGATACTTTATTCTAGAATTGCGTGAGGGCACGACAATGGTTTAGTATGGGGGAGTGATGAGACTGCTTTTATACATAGTCTCATCGTCCAAAACGGGCTTAAAATGGTTAAAATATCATAAAAAGTGCCAAATAGATGCTTGTGTTTGTTCAATGTGTATTTTAGGTACGGATATCGAGAAAATGACAAGAAACAAGCAAAAACAAACAGGGGAAACGAAGCCGCTCAATGAACCAGGCACTAGAGTTGATTTTCCAAGAAAAGTCCTTGAAGAATTGAAGATTGTACAAGAAGGGTCCTTCATTATTGAATAATTGACACTTTAAACCCTTTTATATTCATAATTACAAGTTTGGTCCCTAAAGTTTGTCAAATTTACAAAAAGGACCCTCAACTTTGAAGAATTGGCACGAATGGTCCCTCATAATTGAAGACTTGTCACTTTTAGTCCTCCATGAAGACAAGAATACAAGTGAGACCTTGAATAATGAAGACATGCCAAAAACAGCCCTTCAAATATCATCAAATTACAAAACAAGTCCTTTGAAAACCCTTTGAAAAGTTTTTGTGGCCAAACTGTGAAAAACAAAACTTCATTTACAAAGGAGTTGGAGTTGATAGCTGTTTAAAAGTTATATGAAGACAATTGCAAAGATGGAGGGTTTAATATGGGAGACAAGAAAAATAACCTAGACCAACCATCCCATGACACGTGCCCCACTCAATCTCCACAACCAATCACACTCCACCATTCTTCCACCTCACCATCCACTCACAACCGGTTTATACTAATTATTTATTTAGTATTAAACTCGCGCCATAAAACCTTTTTAAAATCCTAATCAGATCAAACGCATGTTCTTAACGTTCATAATCCAAATTGGATTTTTCTTAATCCCTAAGAATTAAGTGTTAATACACTCCAGAATCTTGATTAAGGCCATAATAACCAAAACCCATCCCTTAAACAACATGCCACATCACTCACTTGGTCACATGAGCTTTACCCTGCTAATTTTTGGACGAAGACAAAAATCCTACCAGCAAATCAGTATGCCACAATCCATGCTTCATTTCTAAGCATATTTGGACGTCTGAGATCACAAAACAACAAAGATTTTTCACATGTAACAACTCCAACTACAAATTCAGTCAAAGAAAATTCAAACTTCAAAGGGCAAATGAGGAACTTCAAGAACTAGGGTTTCCTTTATTTTTCAGCATTTAGGTCATTGTAACCCTCTATATAAAGGGTGTTAGCTTTTACATTTAGCTTTGTTCTTGGTTTTTCCTTGGTCAAGTTTCTGTAAATGTTTGTTCAAATGAATGAAAAAGTTTGAAAGCTTTGATGAAATCTAAGTCCCAATTTACTTTCTTGCTATTGTTAACTGATATGAGTTTGTGATTTTAAGTTCCAAAGTTTGGTTTTAAAATATTTTGCAAGTTCTTTCAAAAGTTTCCAAAACCTGATTTTTTCTAAGTCTTTGGTACAAACACTTGAAATTTTTGGGCTTTGATTGATCATTTCAACCTGATAAGAAGATTATCAAGGTGGAGTGAGATCTAGGCTTGGGGATATTCAAGGAGTGGGGTACAAAGCTTGAATCAATCTGTTTCCATTTTCAGTTTTCTTTTCATATAATCTGTTGTTTCTTACTTTGTTCTTCTTAGCAGCTTATTGGAAGCTTGTGCCTTGTTTAGCTAAACACATAAGCTCTCAAATTCGTGAATATGGATGTACATTCATGAGGTTTGTCCTCTTCTCTTGAAAAATCTGTCAAGAAGGTGGTTCTAAGTGATTATGGGATTCTGTTGTTGTTTGGTGTGTTCTTGTGTTTTGAATCTTGTGCTAAGTGTGTGAGGATAATGTTATGATGCATGTTTAAGCTTGGTTTAACATGAAAGACATTTTTCCTTTGTTAAAATTAGATTTCAGATTTTAAACTGTTGTTTGGGACTGCATGATTTAAGTTTTTTATGTTAGTTTGAGTAGGTGTTAGGGTTTTTTTGAGTTTGTATCTGATATATAAGTGGTTGAGTGCTGATATTTGCTATTTTTGTGCTTTGTAACATCAAATCCTAATATGTGCTTTTTCTAGCTTGTTTAGGGTCTTATGAAATGAAACTTTATGAAAACCTAGTATGCATGAGTAACTAGGGTAAACAAGTATTAAAACAAAGTTTGTGTAACCTGTTGAGTGGATTTGAGAGTTTGAAGATCAAGTTTTGGTCAAGTATATCAACAAAAAGGTCTTTGTGTTCATCTATGTTCATCAGTAAGTCATTTAGGGTTCATATTAGTTTAATTCTTGGAATCAGTGCATGAAACAAGTTTATTTGTGAGTAAATAACTCTAATTAAGCTGTTGTATGCTTTTGGTGCAATCTGGTAGACTTATACTAGCTTAAACTTGCATTTTATTCATCAGATCTGCTTATACCATGTATGGATCATATTTGAGCACTAATTGAACTAACTACACTAATTGGCTGGGTGATTTTGTGATTTCTTGTTTGTTCTTAAATCCCTACAACTCACTGGTGGTAGGGGTGCCCTTTATGTCCAAAGAAACCAAATAAAAGTCAAAGCAGTGGGAACTCTTTCGCACTGAAAGTTCCCACTGATAGTGTATTTTGGTCATCAGCTTATTAATAAGCTATTCAAGCTTATTCTATTGTGCAAAAACTTAGATATTGTAATCAGTCTTCATCATTTGACCCATTTACTTGACCTGGAGCTTTTTAGCCTTTGACTTTAAGGTTTGACTAGAAAACGAATTGACTTTTCTTTTTCAAAATAGCTTATTGCTTATTCCAGCTTATTGAGTGTGCTTATTTAAAATCTTTTTGTTGATTAAGCTTAATTTGGTCATTTAGAACATTTTGCAAAAAGAATCAGCTCTTGAATCAGCCTAGAACACGAAAACGACTATTTTGTCGTTTTGTGTAGAGAGCTTTTGCTTATTTCAGGCTTATTTCTTGAGCTTTTTCAAAAATTCTTTTTACATACAGCTTTATAATCTCATAAGAAGGATATGTGTCAAATTTCAGCTTATGGCATTAGCTTATGGCTTAATGGACCAAAAAGCCCATTAAGAATAAGTTATTTTCTATTAAGCTGTGATAAGCACCGATTCAACTTTTGGGCCTTTAGAGTTTTGTTTATAAAATTGAATAGACTAGAAGATTTGGGCTTATTTGGTTAACATTTTTCTTATTGGGCCTTAAAAAGCCCATTTAGCAATCTGTTTACTATTTTGGCCCATTTGGAGGCCTATTAGGGTTATTTTGGTCATTTCACTTTCATTTTCTGTTTATTTAAGTTAAAATAAATTATTTTGCAAGTTTTTAGAACTTTTTATAAATTTTGAATTTTTATTAGTATTTTAATATTTAATTTTAATTTTTAATCATTTTAAATAGTTTTAATTAGTTTTAATTTTTTCAAAAATAGTTTTTAGTTTAATTAAGTTATTTTTAAGTTTTACAAATTGAAAAATCTTATTTTGGGCTTTTATTATTTAAATTGATTTTTTGGGGTTTAATTACCATTAAAAAATTATTATTTAATTAAATAAAAGGTTTGAGTAAGTTTTGGTTTTTGGTAAACTCTAATTGAATTTTTTTAGAAATTTATTATGATTTTCTAGGAATTTTTAGGATATATATTTTAAATTACGTCACGTTTTACGGTTTTACGTTTACGTCATTCGTCGTAGTTTAAATTTAATTCGTAATCGTTAACATTTTCTTTCTCATTTTCTTTCTTGATATTAATCTTAAAGTTAATCAAGTCTTAACACACACACCAAGCCTCTTTGAGAACGATCCCACACCATGGGTCATTAGTGCACGGTTTTCCAACCGTCGTAGTTAATACTTACCGCTTTTGCCTTGTTTTCCTAAACGAGTGTGAAAATATAACTATCACCTTGTTGTTATGATAAAAAATCCCTCGATCAGAAGGAAACGACCTTGACTTTGGATTCGTAATAAGCTTTCATCCGTTCCTTATCTTTAGCTTCGTTTATGGCTGCTACCTCCCTTTTTTCCTCTAACAAGTCTAAATTGACCCTGAGTTCCTCATCGTTCGTAACGATGTTGACCTCCGCCGTGCGGATTGTTGGCATTCCAATCTCTGTTGGTATGACTGCCTCGGTTTCATAGGCTAATGCAAATGGAGTGTTCATTAGCCGATTTGATCATTGTTCTGTGTGCCCATAGGACATGTGGTAGTTCGTCCACCATTTGGCGCTTCTCTCATCTATGCGTGCTTTTATTCCGTCACCTAGGCTTCCATTCGCACGTTCTACTAAACCATTAGTTTGTAGGTGTTTAACTGATGCGAAACGCCGTTTGATATTCAGGGCCGCACACCAATCCCTGAATGGATTATCCGCAAACTGTTTTCCGTTATCCGAGATAATCTCCCCTGGTAAACCAAAACGACATACAATGTTTTCCCAAACAAACTTTTTCACATGTTTGCCCGTAATTGTAGCTACCGCCTTAGCCTCTATCTAGCGAGTAAAGTAGTCCATGGCCACGATCAAGAACTTAACGCCTCCGGCTGTAACAGGAAAAGGACCTGCTATGTCGATTTCCCACTTATAAAATGGCCATGGGGATGTGATGGGTGTCAGCTCCTGTTGTGGGTGACATGGCACTGGCCTATGCACCTGGCAATCATTGCATTTGAGAATTATATCTCGTGCGTCTCGATGCATAGTCAGCCAATAGTATCTTGTGCGTAGAGCCCGTGCTACCACTGATATGGGCCCGGCGTGCATGCCACACGAAGCTTCATGAATTTCACTAATCACATAACTAGCTTGGCGTGGACCAACACGCCGTAACCACGGCTGTAAGAATGAGCGCATGTACAAGAGACCATCGCGGAGTTCAAACTGTTGTGACTTCCTTTTAATGCGATGTGCCTCCGTTTCATCATTTGGAAGGGTTTCGTCTGCTAATTAGTTTATGATCGGGGTCATCCATGTAGGTTCTTCCTCATGAACTATTGTTGCGACCTCCTCCCCTGCAATGGATTTATCCTTGAGTATTTCCACCAACACTTGTTTGGATAGATGGGCGAAGCTCGTGGATGCGATTTTGCTAAGGGCATCCGCCTTCTTGTTCTCGCCTCTTGGTACCTGCTTAATAGACAATTTTCTAAAACCAGCGATAAGTGACTTGACTTTGTCCAGATATTGGATCATGTTCTCCTCCTTGGCTTCTTACCCTCCTAGAATGTGGTTTGCGACAAGCCGTGAGTCCACGTAGGCTTCAAGGTTGTGTACCCCCATCCTAGCCGCGATTTTTAAACCTACAATCAATGCTTCCTACTCTGCCTCATTATTCGTAGCTGTGAATTCAAAACGCAAGGCATAGGTGAACTCCATATCCTCCGGATTTGTAAGTATGAGGCATGCTCCTGATCCGTCCGTGCAAGAATATCCATCAGTAAACAAGACCCATAGTTCCGTTGAAATCTCTTGAGCAAGACCACGTGGTAGTGGGTTCGGGTCCCACGGATGACGCCAACTTGTTGATACAAAAGTTTGATGATCCTAGCTCGACCCGAATTAACCTTAATTCGGGTGCTTGGGCTCCGGCTCCTGCACCAAGTGAACTTTGGTTTGGGATCCTGCACACTAAAAGTAGCACGCTGTTAGGCTTACCATGGGAACGTATCCCACGATTAGACTCCAGCGTGAGAGTAAGTAATCAGTTTAGGGTTAGAAATCGGACGTGGTATGAGAGTGTAAAGAAAGCGATACCTTTGTGGAACCCTTGGGGGTTCCTTATATAGGCGATAAAATCCTAGTGGGGTTTCACCGATGCATCGGCCCCAAGGAAAGGATAAGTACCATAAGTAGCTTGATTGTTATCTTCTAATTATGGTTAGTGTATATCCTATTCTTTAGGGTAAATCACAATCTCATTGGGTTGTGATTCTGTCTAACCCTATACCAACTGTGTCGGGCTGTGGGTCGCACATAACCTATGCGGCCACTGTTCATTCGAAGCCCATAAGCTCAAATAACACTAATCCAACCCATCCGTGATGGTGCGGATACGGGTAGTACCCGTGGGCCAGGTTCATGACCTGGTTGGGTACTATACGTCATCATAAACCCACTTCCATGTGTGGAAGAGGGTGTTGGTTCATTTTCTTTTCACATAGTTGATGTGACTCTAATTACACATCATATTTCCTCGTAAAATGTGCTAGAAACGGTTAAATAATCATCAATTATGCCTTGTATATGTGTGTTTTGTCGTTTTTGCGTGTGCAGGTATGGATATCAAAGAAATCACAAGAAATGAAGCGAAAGAGCCAAAACGGACATGAGAAATGGAAAGAGCACGGGGAATCAAGTCCAACGGTGCCTTCATATTTTATTGGGTCGGCCCGACACCGTTTAAATGGGTCGAACCGACCCATTAATACACTATTTAAAAAACTGTTGGGCCCAAATTATCAAATAGCCACAACAAATGCTGGCCCAAGACTATATTACAATAATCAGCAGGCCCAATTAGCTGCCGGCCCGAAATGAAAGAAGAAAAAAACGAGGAAGCCCATTATCCCAAAATAGGGTATTTAAACATCTTAAAATAGAGATCTGGGATATAAAGCTTTCAATATACGCAACATACCTAATTGTGGTAAAATACGACCTTTAGGAAAAAGGCGTAAAAGTGGTAAGTATCAAACAAATGACTTTAGGAAAAATCAAGTGTTAATGACCCTTATGGATTCCAAGTTCGTTTCCCAAGGAGGTATATGTGTGTGAGAAATTTGTTAAATGTTTGTGATTAATGATTGGTTTAGAAGGGGATTAGAAAAAAAAATGACGAAAACGTAAAAATAAAAATTACCAAGAAAAATCACTATTAGAAAGTTAAAACGTAGAACCTTAAAAATCACCAAAAAAAAAATAAATTCTAAAAATTACCAAAAATTCATCAAAAATCAAAAATAATAAACTAAGAGTTTACCAGTGATCAAAACTTTTTCAAACCTTTTAAATAATTAAATATTCAATTTTTAAATGCTAATTAAAGCCCTAAAAATCAAATAAATTATCAAAAAGCCCAAATAAATATTTTTCAATTGGTAAAACTCTAAAATGACCTAAAAAGATTAAAAACTATTTTTAGAAATTTTAAAACTAATAAAAACTATTTAAAATGATTTAAAAAACTATTAAAACTTAAAATAATTATAAAATTTAATCTAAAAGAGATAAAATTATTCTAAAAGTTGCTAAATTCCTATTTTAATGTATTTAACCTAAGAAAAATGTAAAAAGTTGGAAAATGTGAAATTTTAAAATAATAATAAAATAATAATAAAATAATAATAAAATAATATTAAAAATCCAAAAATTATGAAAAATTCTAAAAACTTGCAAACTAGTTTATTTTAACCTAAATAATCAGAAAATCAAAGTGAAATTACCAAAATACCCGTAATGGGCCCTCAAATGGGCCAAATCCAAATTCAGTCAACACAAATGGGCTTTTGGGCCCAAAAAGTCAAACTTGGCCCAATTGACTTGGAAAAGCCCTATCTGACTTAAAATTCAATTCTAAGAACAAAACTCTAAAGGCCTAAAAGCTGAAAATGTGCTTATCACAGCTTATTGAACACAAAGCTTATTCTTATTGGGTTTTTCAGCCCATTAAGCCATAAGCTAATGCCATAAGCTCTAATTTGACACACAACCCTCTTTTAGGATGCCTAAGAGATCTGTCAAAAGAAATTTCCAATAAGCTCACTCAATAAGCCAGAAAATAGAAAAGCAAAAATCCACAAAACGACAAAATAGTCGTTTTTGAGAAATGATGCACCTCAGAAGCTGATTCAACTTGCAAAAGCTTTCAAATGGACTCAATAAGCAATATCAATCAACAAAAATCCAATAAGCATAACCAATAAGCCAGAATAAGCACAAATGAACTTATGTAAAAGTCAAAGGAGTTGGTTTTCTAGTCAAACCTAAAAGTCAACCACCCAAATGCTCCAGTATGAACAAATGGGTCAAAATATGAGCACCTATTACAAAAACAAAGTTGTTGCTGGTTGGAATAAGCTGTTATAGCTTATTGATAAGCTGACCTCAAATTAACACTATCAGTGGAAACTAGCAGGGGAAAGGAGTTCCCACTGCTTTGACTAATTGACCAAGCTTTTATGAGAGTTCTGGTTTGATTCAATTGGAAACAAAGGCACCCTTGTGATCAGTGAATCACAAGGAGTCAATAGCAACAATAAAATCACAAATTGATCCACACAATAAGCCACAATAAGCCAAACAGTCCACATATATGCTCCAGATATGCAAATAAGCAGTTAGCACTTAATAAGCAGATTTAAGCAGAATAAGCCAACCAAACTTAACCAGATGCATACACAAGCTATATAAACTAACAAATAACACAAAGCAACAAGAATCAAACACTGAATCAAAGAAATCAACAAGATCAAAGCACTAGAAGTTACTGAAGAACAATGAACACTATGTAGAAACAGTTTGCTGATATACTTGACACTTGATCCAATTTCAAGCCTCAAATCCTTCTACCCTGGTGTGATTAACTATGATTTAGCACTTGTTAGCCCTAACCTATGCTTAGATCTAGGTGTCCTCAAAATCCTAGCCAATTTTACCAAGTTATGAAGATTTTATAGCCAATTCAAGAATCAATGTGTTCAAGACCTCAAAACCTGCAAACAGATGAACATATGCACCCAAATAACAGATACCAATACTTGCAACCAACAAACAAACACTTAACAAGCCACAAATCCAACTTATGCAGTAATCCCAAACACCCTTTAAAAACCTATTTTCACAAATTTTCAAAGGCCTATGAAGATTCAACCCACAAATCAGATCACTAAAACCTCAATAACATCAAACCAAACCAAATCAACAATAATCAACCACAATAACACAGATTCAAGCATAAATCCACAAAAATCACAAATATTCAGAAACTTAAAGAGAAAATGAAAAGGGAAGAAGGTGCAAACCTCCAAGACCTACATCCAGGCCCTGGATTGTTTGAGCTGAGGTACTAGCAAAACAAGTACCAGCTTCCAATGCTGCTAAGATGAACAAACAATAAGGTGAGATCAAATAAACAAGCACTTTCTGATTTTTGAAACCCAAGCTTTATCAACTAAAACCTTGCCTCAAAAACCTTCAAACATATAAATGGAACTCAGAATTAGGCTATTCCAACACCAACTTTTAATAAACAAGAACAAGATTTCTCAAAATTCAGAAAATCAAATTTTATTACTTTAAAAAGGAATTACAAAGATTGATAGCCTAAAACTGGAACAAAGGGTCTCTCACATGTTGAGGTCTCCTTTTATAGGCAAATGCCTGGCTAAACACTATTCACAATCCCTAGAACTGAATTCCCTATAATGCCCTTAGTCCTTCTAGACGTTTTCTTGGTGTGAGCTGTCCAAAATGATCTTGGCTGTTCAATTTAGCTTTGGAATGAAGCAAGGATCCTAGGCTGTTGATTTGGACACGTCAGATAACTTGGAGGCTATGTTGTCATGTGATTGGCTAAACGGGAATTGGGGGTGGGGTCCATAGTGAGTGGGATTAAGGGTTTTAAGGTTGGGATAGGTTTCTGCATGTGTGAATCAAACGTGTGCCAAGGTAATTGCAAATTACCCTTTGTTTTAAGTGATGTAATTCTGGGTGGTAAAAGGTGAACAGTAAGTTGTTTGATCCGTTTTTGGTGGAGTGGAAAAGTGTTTGGCGCAATAAACATTTGAATGTTTATTTTGCCCATATTTGGCCCTTGTGTTTTGGTATTTTTGGTAAACAAAGTCTTTCAGCCTAAAAACGTATTTCCCTTTGTAAATGAGTTTCACCACTTGTCACTTTTGGCACAAAACTTTGGAAAAAGGATTTCAAGGGTTATTTTTGCCATTTTGAGATATTTCAAGGGCTGATCTTGGACTTTCTTGATCTTCAAAGGTCTTCATTGTATCTTTGACTTCATGAGGGACCATTGTTGGCAATTTTGATTTGTTGAGGGACTAATCTTGCCATTTCTTCAAAGTTGAAGGACCTTTTGTGTAATTTTGACAAACTTAAGGGACCAAACTTGTAATTATGAATATACAAGGGTTTTAAGTGTCAATTATTCAATGAATGAGGATCAATATTGTTTGTCTTCAAGTCTTCAGGGGTATTTGTTGAGAATTCCATGATTAGGGCCCGGTTCTTTGTACGGCTTCGTTTCTCGTGTCCGTTTTTCCTTGTAACTTGTGATCTTTTGTCTTTTTCACGATATCCATACCTAAAATACACAAGTAAACAAACACAAGCATATATATGGTATTCTTATGACATTTTATGCATTTAAAGCCCGAAAAGAACGATGAGATCATGTATAAATGCCATCTCATCACTCCCCATACTAAGCCATTACCGTGCCCTCACGCAATGCTAGAATAAAGTATCTAAGCATCACCAAAGTTCAATTTTATTAACCTTTATTGAAGAGTAAAAAGACTTGCAACATACTACGAAGATGTGTAAAGACATAATGTATGATTTTCATGACAAAAAGTGACTTTTAGGGTCAAAGAATAGAAACAAGTAAATGTCCCTTAGAGTAAACTTCGTCATCCTTGATTGTCATACATTCCATGCTAAGTGCAAAAACAAGATCATTGTTGGTACAAGTCACAATGTTAACATTACTCATACGTCCAAATTGTGTAATACTTTTTCTCCCCGCAATCCTAGTTATTATAAAGGAAATGGGTTACTAGCATTTTTTATCTATTTGTCATGGATCACAAGTGATTCATATTGACTTATTTGAGTAGTTATTAGTCCGAAAGCAAAGTAGCACGATTTGATCAATAGTTAGCCGAAGGACAAAATCTTTTAAAACGGCTTCTCGTGTATCTCCTTAAGTTCATATCTTGGCATTAATCGTTTCACGATTTGAGACCTTTCTCGGACCGATATTTGGCATGTACTTCATACTTCAAATCTTGGGAAGACGTTCTTGAAATTATGGTCTTCTCTTCATATATTTGGAATTTCTTCACTTGACGTTTTTGAGAGATTCTTCATATTGGACCACGACTTCATCATTTTTCTTCAATCTTTACTTTGGATTTTGATATACAACGATCCGCCTCCTTTTCGGACTTGGATATATTTATCCTCATACCTTGTTAGGGTCTTTTTGGATAGAATTTCTCCATGATCTTTAGGGGAGTAATTGCTTTTCGTCGTGTGTCTCGATCCTTCATATTGATTTAGGAATAATGATACTTCACATCATCTTTGGATCTTTAGCAAAAATAGAGCTCCTCATGCCTTGTTAGGGCCTTTTTGGATAATCGCCAATCTTCACGTCACGCTTCAATAAGTTATGCCTTGGCTATGAACTCTATTCATCCCCGAGCAACTTTTAAACGATCTTGCGCTAGAGGCTAAGTAACCTTTCAAATCGTACGACCTTACTTATTGCAATTATGATTTATTCCTAATGCATTGATCTTATGGGAAGAAAAAGCCACAATTAAAAACATATGAGTTTTTGAAAGAACACTTTCATGTTCTACGTTTAGCATGATCACTTGTCTAACTCTATCATTTCTCGTTCTTCACTATATAAAGACCTCAAATTAAAGAGATTCGTGAATACTTAGCCATGCAAGTCAAAATTAAGCCAAATTTGGATTAGCTTTCATTAAGACTATATTAAATCAAAGTTTTGGGTTTTCAAGCCACCTATAGGATCTTGCACTTTCTTGGACTTTTTCAAGTTTAGAGAATGCGTTTTAAAGTTCCCTTGATAAGTGACTTTCTAGAATCAATTATAGAAACTTGTGAAAAGTTCTTGTTCTTAACCCGAATGAATTAAGACTTTCGCGTTTTAAAGCTCCCTATATAAAAGTCTAGAAAAACTTGAATTGAGCGGGTTAAGGAATGTAAATGGCTCCAAATAACCATCAAGTCAAAAATTAACTCTTATTCTACCCAACAGAAAATATACATTCGTGTCTTAAAAACACTTATGAAAACTAAGAAAAATTTTAAAATTTGGCCATTTTTAGCCTTATTAGCAAAACAAAACATTGAAAATTAGAGAACGTGAGGGCGTAGCAAAGCAAGTACCTATTCACCCCCCATACTAAAAGTAAACATTGTCCTCAATGTTTCGAGTCTAAAGGTGGAGCACCCCCATACTAGAGACGAAGATTCGAATGCTTAGGATCTAGCATGGAAAGGGTGATCAACAATATATCTAAAGCCGTTTATTAAGTATGCTAAAAGATAATTGTTAGAACAACAAAGGATATGTCATGGATTCGTGAAAAACTTCTTCAAACGAACGATGGAGGCTCACGTAAACGAACATGAGAGTCTTCAATCGTAGATGATGATGATGATCTAGATAACACAATCACAAACAACCACGAGACAACGAGTTGAAAGGGTACAAGTCCCCTTATTAGTGAATAGTGAGCATAAAAGATAAGCATGGGATCTCCCCCACGAGGCACCTCGTTTTTGATTACCGAGTCATGAGCTCGACTCGATCCCCTCAATGCTAATTATCATTGGGGAAGGTGACTTGGTCGAGGGCAACCATTGAAGGAATTTCCCCACCAAAGTAGTGCTTAAGCCTATGTCCATTCACCTTGAAATTAGGGCCATCATCTTGAGCTAGCTCAATGGTCCCATATGGAAACACTTGTGTAATGGTGAACGGAACCGACCAACGAGATTTCAATTTCCCGGAAAATATCTTAAGACGAGAGTTAAAAAGCAACACTTGATCACCAATGTTAAAAACTCGGTTTTTAATCTTTGAATCATGAAACTTTTTAGTCTTTTCTTTAAAAATCAATGAATTTTCATAAGCATTATCCCTTAATTCATCCAATTCATTCAATTGTATTTTCCGGTGATCTCTCGCGGTCTTCAAGTTAAAATTTGCATGCTTAAGGGCCCAATATGCCTTATGCTCCAACTCAATGGGCAAATGACAATTCTTCCCATAGACTAACTTATAAGGAGTGCAACCGATAGGTGTCTTATAAGCGGTCCTAAAGGCCCATAAAGCGTCATCGAGTTTGTCGGACCATGAAGCACGGTTTTCTCCAATTGACCTTTCTAAAATCCTCTTCAAAGCTCGGTTCGAAACCTCTACTTGCCCACTCGTTTGCGGGTGATAAGCCGTAGAAAGACGATGAGTAACTCCATATTTCTTTAGAACCTTTTCGAATTGGTCATTACAAAAATGGGTTCCACGATCGCTTATAATAGCACGAGGGGTTCCGAACCGAGAGAATAGTTGCTTCAAAAACTTCACTACCACAAGAGCATCATTAGTAGGCAAAGCCTTAGCTTCCACTCACTTAGATAGGTAGTCCACCGCGACGAGGATATATTTGTTGCCATGAGACGATGGGAACGGCCCCATAAAGTCTATTCCCCATATGTCGAAAATTTCACATACTTGAATTATGTTTTGCGGCATTTCATCACGTTGAGACGATTTTCCTTGACGTTGGCACGAATCACACGACTTCACAAGTACGTGTGCATCACGATAGATAGAAGGCCAAAAGAAACCGGCATCGAACACTTTCTTAGCCGTGAGATTAGCACCGTGGTGACCACCCGTGGGTCCCTCGTGACAAGCTCTAAGGATATTAGAAGCTTCGGCACCAAACACACAACGTCGAACGAGTTGATCCGCACAAATCCGAAAGAGATAAGGGTCGTCCCAAAAATAGAACTTGACGTCACGAAAGAATTTTCGTTTTTGTTGTGTCGTCATACCCTTGATTATGAAATTGCCCGCTTGGTAATTTGCAATGTCGGCAAACCATGGGGTGGTGTCTTTAGAATTCACTACACCGAGAGTCTCAAGAGGAAATGTTTCGGTAATTTCCTTGTTCTCGAAAACATCTTTGTGAGGATCTTCTAGACGAGAGAGATGATCGGCCGCTAGATTCTCGGCTCCTTTTTTGTCAAGCACGGTGACATCAAATTCTTGTAGGAGGAGCATCCAACGAAGCAATCTAGGCTTAGCGTCTTGCTTAGCTAAGAGATACTTGATAGCCGAATGGTCGGTATACACAATGCTTAGAGTCAAGACGAGATAAGGTCGGAATTTCTCAAAAGCATAGACCACGGCAAGGAATTCCTTTTCCATTGTGGTGTACTTTAATTGAGCCTCGGTCATCGTCTTACTAGCATAGTGGATAGGACGGAAATGCTTGTCATAACGTTGCCCTAAGACAGCCCCTATAGCATAATCACTTGCATCGCACATGATTTCAAAGGGTAATTCCCAATTAGGAGCAACAAGAATGGGAGCTTCGGTAAGTTTCCTTTTGAGAGTTTCGAAAGCCTTAACACAATCCTCATTGAAGTTAAAAGGAGCATCCTTCTCGAGAAGGTGTGTCATAGGACGAGAGATTTTCGAGAATTCCTTGATGAAACGTCGATAAAAGCCCGCGTGGCCTAGGAAACTCCTAACTCCCTTAACGGTTTTGGGATGAGGTAACTTGGCGATGACGTCTACCTTAGCTTTATCGACCTCAATCCCCGCCTTCGACACCTTATGTCCTAAGACGATTCCTTGTTTACACATAAAATGACATTTTTCCCAATTAAGCACAAGATTGGTTTCTTCAGAACGTTTTAACATTTGTTCGAGATTAGATAAACATGACGTGAACGAATTACCAAACACCGAGAAGTCATCCATAAACACTTCCATCGACTTCTCGATAATATCGTGAAAAATTGCCATAATACACCGTTGAAATGTACCGGGTGCATTACAAAGTCCGAAAGGCATCCTACGATAAGTGAACGTTCCATAAGGACACGTAAACGTAGTTTTCTCTTGATCACGAGGGTCGATAGGGATTTGAAAGTAACCGGAAAAACCATCTAAAAAGCAATAGAATTCATTTCCCGCTAGTCGCTCCAACATTTGATCCATGAAGGGCAAAGGAAAGTGGTCTTTACGAGTGGCGTCATTTAACTTTTGGTAGTCAATACACACCCTCCAATCGGTCACAACACGAGTGGGAATTAACTCGTTGTTCTCATTGGGCACAACGGTCATTCCTCCCTTTTTAGGGACACAATGGATTGGGCTCACCCATGGGCTATCGGATATAGGATAAATCATTCCCGCGTCAAGGAGTTTAAGGACCTCCTTTTTAATGACATCGTGAATTTTGGGATTCACCCTTCTTTGACTTTGAATTGCGGGTTTGTAGTCCTCCTCCATTAAAATCTTGTGAGTACAAAATTTTGGGTCAATACCCTTAATGTCGGATATTTTCCATGCAATTGCCCCTTTATGAGCCTTAAGAACTTTCAAGAGCTCGGTTTTTTCCTTATTAGCAAGACCTTTTGCAATAATAACCGGCAAGTTGTCATCACCTTCCAAGAATGCGTATTCAAGGTGAGAAGGAAGATCTTTCAATTCAAGGATAGGTGGTTCCTTGATTGAAGATTTTGGTTCAACACTCATAACTTCCATCGGCGAATGAAATGGTGGAATAGAAGTATCATCACTAATCAACACCTCATCTTCATTGTCGATTTCATTTGAAGTGAAATCGCCTCCTTGGAATGGAGTGAGATTTGGTGTAGAATTAGCAAGAATCGGATCCAAAATAGTGGGATTGCCACTTGACGAGCTATCGGAAAAACCTAACACTTCTTGTGAAAACTCATCGCAAACCACATCAACGATGTCAATGTGATTGATGGTAGCGATTTCATAAACATGAGAAGGTTTCGAGTTTTGAGTAGCGTTTATAACAAGTTCCTCTTCGTTGAATCTCAAAGTGATAGTTCTCGCATGAACATCGATAAGCGATCTCGAAGTGTCTAAAAATGAACGACCTAGAATTAGAGGAACTTGAGGATCCGCGGGGATGTCAACTACTATAAAATCAACGGGATAGTAGAACTTCCCCACTTTCACGAAAACATCTTCGGCTACTCCACATGCCATAATCGTAGAATGATCGGCCATCTCGATGGACATGTTCGAAGGAATGAGAGCCGGAAGCGAAAGCGATTTCCAAATGGAAAATGGCATCAAATTAATGCTCGCACCAAGATCGGCCAAGGCGAGGCATTCTTTCATATCTTGTATGTCACAAGGAATGAGAAACTTTCCGGGATCACCAACTTTTTCCGGTATGCGGTTAAGATAAACCGAAGAACAATTAGCAAGCTTTGAAAGCTTTTCCTTATCGCTCATCATACTTTTAAAAGTGGAAGCGAAACGAGGCATATATAACAACGCGTCGGCTAAACTCACATCAAAATGCACTTGTTGAAACATTTTTATAAAAAGCTCGATTTGTTGTTTGTTACGTTCTTGCAATTTCTCTTTATTTCGTCTCGAAGGGTAGGGTAAAGGTGGTGTGGGTTGGTCATTAGGCAACGGCCTTGGAAACTCGGGTTCCACAATTGGTATTGGTTCAACCGTAGGTGTGGTATGAGCGGTACTTCGTGGGATTGTAATATGCTCCTTTTTTGACCATCACCTCGGGTTCTTTCTCGATTTCCTTCTCCTTAGAAGTACTTGGACGAGAGATTGGTTCTTTGAAAGTTTTACTACTTCGTGTAGTAATAACCTTCATTTCTCCCTTCGGGTTTGCAATGGTATCACTAGGAAGACCACCCGAGGAAGAGGGTTTACACATGATTGCTTCAAACATCTTAGCCATTCGGTCCTCAAATTTTGATTGCCTAGCATCCGCTTTTAATAACTCTTGCTTAATCTCATGTTGTCCTAATTCCATCTTTTGTTGATTTTGTTGTAGACGTTGGACATTTCCTTCCATTTTGTTTGCATGAGTTTTAAGTTCATTAGCAAGTTCATTTTTTAGCTCGTTTTTCAACTCGGATCTTAAGCTAATCATCTCACGTTGCATGTTATCAAATTTAGCATCATTTGCTTTTGCATAATCCAAAAATTCTCCTTGCAAATTTTTAGTGTGAGCATTTTGAAAACCTTGTGTAGTGTTTTGAAAATCACGGTTTTGATTTTGATTAGAAATTTGTCCATTCCCACTTTGATAATTCCCTTTGTTGTAATTGCGTGTGTTGCCTTGGTAATTACCTTGGTTGTTGTTTCGATAATTGTTAACATTTTGATTTGGTGGAGCTTGATTTGGACGGGAAACTTGACCGTTTTGGTTGTAAGTTCCCGTTGCTACATAAGCACTCGAAGTGTTACCATCCGCGGTAATGCACTCGGAAAGATCATGAGCTCCCCCACAAGATAAACAACTCTTAGCAAGCGCTTTAACCGAAGCGGAATTGGAAGCTTCTTGAGCCTTCCAATGGGACATTAGATTAGCAAATCTATCAAAAAACCGATTTTCCTCATTAGCTTCATCATGTAAGGCGTTAATGCTACGAGACGATTGTGACGAAGATGACGAACCTATATTGGCAACACTCGGTGTGTTACGAGGGTTATAAACCTTAGATCTATTTTCAATGATTTGTAAAGCCTCATTTGTCGTCTTGCACAAAAAATTACCACCCGCGGCGGCATTCAAATAATCTCGTTCATGATCATTAAGCCCATTATAAAAAGTATCCACTTGATGCAATTCCGTAAAATCATGGTGTGGACATTCATGTAACATTTCTTTAAAGCGTTCCCATGCCATTGAAAAACTTTCATTATTTCTTTGCACAAATCGTGAAATCTCATTTTTCAAATGTGTTGTTTTAGATGGTGGAAAAAACTTGTTCACAAACTTAGAAACGAGATCGGCCCATGTCAAAATCGAATTTGGCGGTTCTTTCTCAAGCCAAATTTTTGCGGGTCCATCCAACGAGTATGGAAACAACATCATCTTAATGGCGTCATGTGGAACATCCTTAAACTTGCTAGTGGCGGTGAGACGGTTAAAATTCCTAATGTGGTAGTGCGGGTTGTCTTTCTCGTGACCTCTAAACTTATTTGCTTGCAACATCGACATTAAACCCGTCTTAATTTCGAAATTCTCCGTAAGGATGGCGAGAATCACAATAGCCTCTCCAAAACCCTTGGTGGGTGCTTGTAGCAACTCCATCATAGTACGATTAGCCATGACGACCTCTTGTTCTACAATAGGTTCAACAATTGGAGGTTCTTCAACAATCAACGTCTCTTGATTGGCTTGCTTTTGAAGTCGTTTACGAGCTCGTTTTGCTTGATTACGAGTGATCATAAACTTCACGAAGAAGGGGAGGTGAGCAAAGAAGATTCTTTTTGGGTGTTTTGTGAATTTTCAATTTTTTTGTGTTTTTGATGATATTTAATTTTTTTGGATTTTGGTGTATCTTCGTAGACAACAATCTACAAAATCTCTCCTCGAATCAAACTCTTGATTAAAGAAGCCTCAAAGGAATGAAAACGATCACGTGGAGTGAACGTCTTCTAATGACTTTAGAACTTTGGTGAAAACCAAATTGTTCAAGAGGGTTTAATCACAAAGAAACCAAGCAAATATACTATACGTAATAATACTTTGGGCGGCAAAACCCTCGATTAGCCTTCAATCTCAAAATACTCACAAGCAAGCGGGGAAACGAGGCGGCGCGAAGTATTAAGAGCCTTTTTCCTTAGGGTATATTTTATAATACCCGCCTTATACCCACCTTATAGTTTGTATTTTTCAAAATCGAGCTTCACGAAAGTATTTATCTATTTTTGCCTTTTTCTTTTTGTTTGAGATTCGAATACAATAATTGAGTGATGAAATCCCAATTAAGGTTGTGTTTTCACACTTTTGGAGATATTGTAAATTTATTGTGATACTTAATACAATATAGTAATAATATTTGTACAAGAAAAACCAAGAAAACCGATAATACGTATTAGTAGAGTTCTACTAATACAAATACTATTTGGTTAATATTAAAAACAACAATGCAAATTAATCACGACACACCTCCCCGGCAGCGGCGCCAAAGTGATTGTGGTAAAATACGACCTTTAGGAAAAAGGCGTAAAAGTGGTAAGTATCAAACAAATGACTTTAGGAAAAATCAAGTGTTAATGACCCTTATGGATTCCAAGTTCGTTTCCCAAGGAGGTATATGTGTGTGAGAAATTTGTTAAATGTTTGTGATTAATGATTGGTTTAGAAGGGGATTAGAAAAGAGGATGACGAAAACGTAGAAATAAAAATTATCAAGAAAAATCACTATTAGAAAGTTAAAACGTAGAACCTTAAAAATCACCAAAATAAAAATAAATTCTAAAAATTACCAAAAATTCACCAAAAATCAAAAATAATAAACTAAGAGTTTACCAATGATCAAAACTTTTTCAAACCTTTTAAATAATTAAATATTCAATTTTTAAATGCTAATTAAAGCCCTAAAAATCAAATAAATTATCAAAAAGCCCAAATAAAGATTTTTCAATTGGTAAAACTCTAAAATGACCTAAAAAGATTAAAAACTATTTTTAGAAATTTTAAAACTAATAAAAACTATTTAAAATGATTTAAAAACTATTAAAAATTAAATTAATTATAAAAATTAATCTAAAAGAGATAAAATTATTCTAAAAGTTGCTAAATTCCTATTTTAATGTATTTAACCTAAGAAAAATGTAAAAAGTTGGAAAATGTGAAGTTTTAAAAATAATAATAAAATAATAATAAAATAATATTAAAAATCCAAAAATTATGAAAAATTCTAAAAACTTGCAAACTAGTTTATTTTAACCTAAATAATCAGAAAATCAAAGTGAAATTACCAAAATACCCCTAATGGGCCCTCAAATGGGCCAAATCCAAATTCAGTCAACACAAATGGGCTTTTGGGCCCAAAAAGTCAAACTTGGCCCAATTGACTTGGAAAAGCCTTATCTGACTTAAAATTCAATTCTAAGAACAAAACTCTAAATGCCCAAAAGCTGAAAATGTGCTTATCACAGCTTATTGAACACAAAGCTTATTCTTATTGGGCTTTTCAGCCCATTAAGCCATAAGCTAATGCCATAAGCTCTAATTTGACACACAACCCTCTTTTAGGATGCTTAAGAGATCTGTCAAAAGAAATTTCCAATAAGCTCACTCAATAAGCCAGAAAATAGAAAAGCAAAAATCCACAAAACGACAAAATAGTCGTTTTTTAGAAATAATGCACCTCAGAAGCTGATTCAACTTGCAAAAGCTTTCAAATGGACTCAATAAGCAATATCAATCAACAAAAATCCAATAAGCATAACCAATAAGCTAGAATAAGCACAAATGAACTTATTTAAAAGTCAAAGGAGTTGGTTTTCTAGTCAAACCTAAAAGTCAACCACCCAAATGCTCCAGTATGAACAAATGGGTCAAAATATGAGCACCTATTACAAAAACAAAGTTGTTGCTGGTTGGAATAAGCTGTTATAGCTTATTGATAAGCTGACCTCAAATTAACACTATCAGTGGAAACTAGCAGGGGAAAGGAGTTCCCACTGCTTTGACTAATTGACCAAGCTTTTATGAGAGTTCTGGTTTGATTTAATTGGAAACAAAGGCACCCTTGTGATCAGTGAATCACAAGGAGTCAATAGCAACAATAAAATCACAAAATGATCCACACAATAAGCTACATTAAGCCAAACAGTCCACAGATATGCTCTAGATATGCAAATAAGCAGTTAAGCACTTAATAAGCAGATTTAAGCAGAATAAGCCAACCAAACTTAACCAGATGCATACACAAGCTATATAAACTAACAAATAACACAAAGCAACAAGAATCAAACACTAAATCAAAGAAATCAACAAGATCAAAGCACTAGAAGTTACTGAAGAACAATGAACACTATGCAGAAACAGTTTGCTGATATACTTGACACTTGATCTAATTTCAAGCCTCAAATCCTTCTACCCTGGTGTGATTAACTATGATTTAGCACTTGTTAGCCCTAACCTATGCTTAGATCTAGGTGTCCTCAAAATCCTAGCCAATTTTACCAAGTTATGAAGACTTTATAGCCAATTCAAGAATCAATGTGTTCAAGACCTCAAAACCTGCAAACAGATGAACATATGCACCCAAATAACAGATACCAATACTTGCAACCAACAAACAAACACTTAACAAGCCACAAATCCAACTTATGCAGTAATCCCAAACACCCTTTAAAAACCTATTTTCACAAATTTTCAAAGGCTTATGAAGATTCAACCCACAAATCAGATCACTAACACATCAATAACATCAAACCAAACCAAATCAACAATAATCAACCACAATAACACAGATTCAAGCATAAATCCACAAAAATCACAAATATTCAGAAACTTAAAGAGAAAATGAAAAGGTAAGAAGGTGCAAACCTCCAAGACCTACATCCAGGCCCTGGATTGTTTGAGCTGAGGTACTAGCAAAACAAGTACCAGCTTCCAATGCTGCTAAGATGAACAAACAATAAGGTGAGATTAAATAAACAAGCACTTTCTGATTTTTGAAACCCAAGCTTTATCAACTAAAACCTTGCCTCAAAAACCTTCAAACATATAAATGGAACTCAGAATTAGGCTATTCCAACACCAACTTTTAATAAACAAGAACAAGATTTCTAAAAATTCAGAAAATCAAATTTTATTACTTTAAAAAGGAATTACAAAGATTGATAGCCTAAAACTGGAACAAAGGGACTCTCACATGTTGAGGTCTCCTTTTATAGGCAAATGCCTGGCTAAACACTATTCACAATCCCTAGAACTGAATTCCCTATAATGCCCTTAGTCCTTCTAGACGTTTTCTTGGTGTGAGTTGTCCAAAATGATTTGGCTGTTCAATTTAGCTTTGGAATGAAGCAAGGATCCTAGGCTGTTGATTTGGACACGTCAGATAACTTGGAGGCTAAGTTGTCATGTGATTGGCTAAACGGGAATTGGGGGTGGGGTCCATAGTGAGTGGGATTAAGGGTTTTAAGGTTGGGATAGGTTTCTGAATGTGTGAATCAAACGTGTGCCAAGGTAATTGCAAATTACCCTTTGTTTTAAGTGAAGTAATTCTGGGTGGTAAAAGGTGAACAGTAAGTTGTTTGATCCGTTTTTGGTGGAGCGGAAAAGTGTTTGGCGCAATAAACATTTGAATGTTTATTTTGCCCATATTTGGCCCTTGTGTTTTGGTATTTTTGGTAAACAAAGTCTTTCAGCCTAAAAACGTATTTCCCTTTGTAAATGAGTTTCACCACTTGTCACTTTTGGCACAAAACTTTGGAAAAAGGATTTCAAGGGTTATTTTTGCCATTTTGAGATATTTCAAGGGCTGATCTTGGAATTTCTTGATCTTCAAAGGTCTTCATTGTATCTTTGACTTCATGAGGGACCATTGTTGGCAATTTTGATTTGTTAAGGGACTAATCTTGCCATTTCTTCAAAGTTGAAGGACCTTTTGTGTAATTTTGACAAACTTAAGGGACCAAACTTGTAATTATGAATATACAAGGGTTTTAAGTGTCAATTCTTCAATGAATGAGGATCAATCTTGTTTTTCTTCAAGTCTTCAAGGGTATTTGTTGAGAATTCCATGATTAGGGTCCGGTTCTTTGTACGGCTTCGTTTCTCGTGTCCGTTTTTCCTTGTAACTTGTGATCTTTTGTCTTTTTCACGATATCCATACCTAAAATACACAAGTAAACAAACACAAGCATATATATGGTATTCTTATGACATTTTATGCATTTAAAGCCCGAAAAGAACGATGAGATCATGTATAAATGCCATCTCATCAATACCACTTTCTTGTTTGTTCCATATTATATTCGTAGAGTAGGTAAAGTAGTATTATTTTTCCAACTGCTTCGTTTTTCTTTCAAGTTTTAGCTTAGATTAAGATTAAACAAACACTCAATACCAGCTCTATTGTAAAACCCGCATGCTTTTACCATGAACAGTACACTAATAATCGTACGTACAAGATTAAAACTTCCCTTTTACAACATGAATACGTTTCACGAATATTAATTACAAGAATTACGTACGTGTTATTACACGATAATTATTACGTACGTGTTAATACAGGCTAATTATTAACTATGATGAATAAATCACGAACATATAATCACGAACATCTAACATGATTATCACGTATATTAAATAGACGTGACGAGTAATTTCGTATATTAATTACGTACGGTAAGTAATTACGTATGTTATGATGATTATTAATATACGACATGAGTTTACGTATAATAAGTAAAACCGCAAGATAATAAATCACGTCATTTAAATCACGCTACACGAATATTTAAAACGACTATTATTACGTATAGAATATTTACGTTTAACACGTATATGGGTAACCATGGAAAACTCACGACATTTTAAAACACGATTACGCGTATCATTTAACAAGACGCCAATGAAATAAAATGTATAAGGGCTGTTGGTTGGGCCATTTAGACAAGAGAGGACAAGAGGAAAGACTTGGGCTCAAGGCCCAAGTGGGTTTAGAACACGTGTAAGGGTAACCATGGAAAGATCACGACATTTTAAAACACGATTACGCGTATCATTTAACAAGACGCGAATGAATAAAATGTATAAGGGCTGTTGGTTGGGCCGTTTAGACAAGAGAGGACAAGGGGAAAGACTTGGGCTCAAGGCCCAAATGGGGGGGGGGATTTATACATTTAGACAAAACACACAAAAAAACCTAAATATTCTACAACCCGCCGTTTTTTTTGTGCTCCCCTTGGTGTCCTTTCTGCCGTCGTCCCACAACACAAAACCAGGAGGGAGTGATGGTCACGAATCTAAGAAAAACCAGGTTTGGATCTTGTCTTAATTTTTCTTAAAAGATAAAACCCTAAAAACGAATTCATGATCTCTGATCTCGTTATTTTCCTTCTTGTGTTTAATTGATCACGAATCCATGATCAAGGATCTAGAACATGTTACAAACACGTAAATAATAATGATAAATTAATAAGGGGGTGTCGTTTGGGTGATTGCTGCGTTCGTATGGCCATAAACCGAGACCATCTATGGTCTTGGTGGTAAAGACAGGCCACCAGCGGCAACCCTAATGGGTGTTGGGCTTGGTTTGTTCTAGCAGTGGCAACCCAGCAGGGGGGTTTGTTTAGGACAGTGGGAACCGGGACCTGGGGGTCTCGGTGGCAACAGTCAGTAGGCAGGGGGTGGTTTATACGCAGCAGGGGAAACTAGCAACCCGCCAGTGGCTGCCTGCACAGTCAGCAGCAACACCAACCCAACAGGGTGATGGCTGGCCTGGCAGTGGGAACCCGGCTTAGCCGGGGGAGACCACCTGCTGTCGGTGAGAGAAACCACAGCCGTAGGGCTGTGGTGTTGGACAGTTTGTTTGGCTTTTCGACCCGGCTTATTTTGTTCACAGGTTCGGGTTCGGGTTAACGTATAAAATCAGCTTAGTAATTAATTTAATCCCATGACTAGTTAAATCAATTAATAAAAATCAAAGACTTAAGTTAATAATTTAAAATGAATGAACATGTGTTAACCTAAGTATTGTATTTGTATAATTAAATTAAAATCTGTTAATTTAATTATTTTTATTTAAGGTAAAGTTTTATTTATATTCTCATGACATAATTATTAGTTATTAAACCATGAAATTTCGTTGATAATCAACAATCAGATATAACCTATAGTTATTAGTTTAGCCATGATATGTTATTATTAATAAACATGTACTTTCATTATTTATTAATGATCAGAAATAATCTATAGTATTTAATTAATAACCTATATTATAGTAATTAATTAATTATTAAAACATGACATATAATTAATTAATTATCATGACTTAGGTTATATTAATATAAATATTAATACATGTTTAACCTAAGTATTTTGTACACCTTAATTTAATTAAATCATGCTTATATTTAATTAAACGTATAACATATAGTTTATTTAATTAACATGTTATAATTAATAAACTATACTATTAATCACATGACTTAGTATATTTAATCAGTGAAACTTAAGCTTATTTTATAAGCTTATTAATTCAGCTTAATTCTATTTTTGGAAACTTTCTATTTTTAGAAACTTATATATTTTAAGCAGTTAATCTTTTTTTGAAAACTTTCTATTTTTGGAAACTTTCTATTTTAGGAAGCCTACTATTTTTATAAAGTTACTTATTATTACACAACAACTATAATAATACAAGAAATACAAGTAATACTTAATCAGAATATCCAGAATACATGATAAACACAATATAACATTAAAATAAGTCAAACATGACATGAACATATAAAAGAAGCTAATAATCAGAATACTTATACACGTATACCATTTATATAGCATTAGTAAGATCGAAGTAGGACTCTCTTCCGTTCGTCTTCTTCGTTCACTGGACTTAAGGTACGGATTCTCCGTCCTTTCAGTATGGACATTCTTTCCTTATTAGGATTCTCCGTATGCAGCCAACTGTTTTCCTAGTATATGTTTTATATGTTTTGATTTGCTTATGTTTAATTAAATGCCTAAGCCATTAATAAGTGTGAAAACACTTATCCTTTTACCACTTAATTATAATAATAACCAAACCAAAACGTGTATTTTAGGTCGTAAATGTCGGAATTATGCGTGCTTTGTGTTTTTGTTGTGATTTAGCATCAAAATGTGAAAAGGGAAGAAAACACGGGTTTTCACGGGCTTTTATCGAAGAAAAAGACAAAAGACGAAGTCAAAAGATCAATAGTGCAAAAAGAACGGAAGTCCAAGGCCTATTCTGAAGATTTATCGAAGAAAAGTCTAAAGATGGAAGTTTTAATAAAGCCGAAGAACTCAAGTCTAATAAATGAAGACATTATAAGACGAGTTCAAATAATCCCGAGACAAAGTCGATAAAATTAAAGAATTTTAAAGACGAGAAAGAAAGAAAGAAGGAAGCTTCCAACACATGATTACCTCCCTAATCACTATAAATACCCTCCTAATATCACATTGGAGGTGTTAGCTAATTTGACACATTAGTCTTTCCATTTTATTTTCCAAGCACTTTCATATTGTCATTTACTTAATTGTCATTTAATTACCTTGTCTTGCACCTTAAATTTGTAAGTTTCTTTAATTCTTGCTTTTACTTTTATTGTTGAATCCTTAATTTTTAATTAAGTTTTATATTAATCTCTCCTTCTACCTTTCTTATTTTTGTTAATCTTTATGCTTATTATCTTATTGTCATGCTTATTTGATTAATTGTTATTTTTTATGTGTTTGATTGTGTTAGTTTATTGATCTTATAGCTTATTGTGTGTTTGAATTGATTTTAGTTAAGTGTTTTTATTAGTTTATTTTATTAAAAGTTGATTTTTTATTTTTAGATTTATTAGTGTTTTTCAACTTTTTAATTTGTGGTTTAATTAGTTTTTATTAAAAGTGTTTTAGATTAAGTTTTGGTTAATTGCTTATTTGATTTGTGCTTATCTTTGGCTTATTTTCTGATTATTAGATATTACTGTATCTGATTTTCCACTTTTTCGGATTAAGGTTAATTATTCCGAAATTTTCCTTTTCTCTGAATTTGTCATTTCTATGAATTTGTCATTTCTCTGAAAATTGCCTCTTTTTCTGAAATTTTCCCTTTCTCCGAATTTCTTAATTTTTCCGAAATTATTCATTTTTCTGAATTCAGTCATTTTTCCGAAAAAACAATTATTCCGAAAAAGTTAGTTTTCCGAAGAAGTTGTTATTGCGAAAAAGAGGATATTCCGAAGAAATATCTGAATTTACACTTATTCCGAAATATTTTCCGAAGAATCACTTTTTGAGAAAAAACTGTTATTCCGAAATTTATTCCGAAAAACAGAACTTCCGAAAACAACTGTACATATTCCGAAGAAAATTGTGCTCCCTGCTTGCCAGCATAGTAAGTTTGGTAGCTTCTAGCTAGCTGCCCGCTAGCTTATTTATTTATTAGTATTGTTCCGTAGATGTTTAGTTTTATCTGAAAGTTGTTCCGTTTTTAATTTTGAAAGTTACGTATTTTTAGTTGAATTTTTCGTCTATTTTTAAAATCAATATTTTTTCGTAAAGTTCAAGTTTTATCTTTTATTTAGTACCCGCTTTAGGTTTTGCCTCGTTTAGCTTTAAAGTACCATTTTTGTTTTATTCTCTCCTTTTTCATTAAGCAAACTTTATTTTCGAGTCGATGGTTAATTTCGTCTTTTAGTTTTATTTTTATTAATTGTTTTGCTTTAATTTACGTTTTATTATTTGTTTCGCTCCTTTATTATTAGTTATTTGTTTTAATTTCTCGTCATTTACTTTTTAATCATTTATAGCTTTATTTACCTTGCCTTTTACTTTAAAGTTTTGCATTTTAATTTTACTACAACGATCAATCTATATTGTTTTCCACCAAAAGACGACTGAGTCGCACTGTTAAACCAATAGTCAATTCGATCAGACTGTGACGATAACTTTTTACTTACAAAATCTCTTGTATTAAATGGCGCCGCTGCGGGCTCTTTTCGTGAAGATTAACGGTTTTCTGTGAGAGACGCGTTGAATTTTGGGATCCGTTCACTCGTGAACGTTATTTTCTTGCTAAAAAATCTTAAAAATCCATATAAATAAAAAAATTTCAAAAAATCCATAAAAGTTAAAAATTTTCAAAAAAATCCAAAAAGATTTTTATTTTTACTTTTACACGTACATATATATTCTCTATTTCTTTGATATCTTTTTCTTTTGCTTTTGCAGGTGCATGCGTACTAGATCTTCAATTTATTCAGAGCCCGAGACTCGCGAAGATTTAGATATGGCTGGTGTGCAAAACAACAACAATAATCCACCGCACCTCAACAATAATAATAACAACAATGTTCCCCCACCTGATCTTAGAACGATGGAGGAGCTTTGTCAACCAACGATGAATGGACGCGGAGGACCGATTGCGCCGATGCAAATCACGGCTCCAGAGTTTTCGTTGAAGCATCACATGATCCAATAAGTCCAAAACACTTGTCCATTTCGCGGATTGCCCGATGTTGATGCCAACAAACACCTCGACAAATTCATGACCGTTACTCAAAGCATGAAGTTGCCCGGTGTTACTATGGATTTTCTTCGCCTTCACCTATTTCCACACACCCTATCCCACCATGCCGAAAAATGGTTTGATCGTCTTCCAAAGAATTCAATTCATACTTGGGACGAGATGACACAACGATTTTTGTCGCGCTACTTTCCACCCTCCATGGTCACGAGCCTTCGAAATCAAATTAGTGGATTTACCCAAGAACCTGATGAATCACTTTTTGATGCTTGGGAACGATATAATGTTTTGATCGATCGATGTCCAAACCACAACATCCTCCCCGTCACCTTAATTGAAACTTTCAACAACGGTTTAACTTTTCGTGATCGTGATACGATTAATGCAGCCGCCGGTGGCACATTTATGAAAAGAAGATCCGAGGAGTGTAGAGAGCTTATCGAGAACATGACTACTCATCACACAAATTGGGATTCATCCGCATCTTCAAGGTATAACCCAAGAGTCAATGTTTCTTCTACTTCTTCAAACCTTAATATCACCGAATTAACCCGCGCAATGGTCGAAATGAGCAAGAATATGCAACTTTTGGCTACAAATCAACAACTACAAGTTAAAGCTGTAGCAATTTCTTGCGAGACTTGCGGCGGTCCTCATTCATACACTGATTTTCCTTCTACTCATGACAATCCGGAAAACGTGTATGCAACTTATGGTAACTAATCTACGGAAAACTTGCAAGCCCGACCTCAAGGTGATCGTAACTTGCTAAGTTACCATTCTAACAACTTTCTTTCACCCGGTTTTTCTTCTCAAAACCACAACCCCAACAACTACAATAGAAGTAACCCAAACCCACGTCGAGCTTCTAATCCTTATCACCCACCCGCTCAACAACCACCCATTAATCAAGATGTTGAAGCTTTTATGAGGACCCAAGGAGAGCAAATTAAGAATCTGCAAAGCCAAATTATCAACTTAAATGGAGATATCATTAAGCAAGGGAACGATATTAGAACCGAGCTTCGACATGATATGCAAACCTCCTTCAGCAATCAAACGAATGATTTAAAGAATATGCTGGCTAGTTTCTTACCAACTACTCAACCCTCTACTTCGGGCTCTCTTCCTTCAAATACCGTCACCAACCCAAGAGCGAATGTGAGTGCTATTACTACACGCAGTGGAGAAACCTTAGTAGGAACATCTATCCCTCCACCAGTTACTCCATCTACACCTCCTCCACCACCATTTATCCCTCCAACTCCCACGCCTAGTATTAGTTCTCCATTATCGTCTCCACCTCTTACTGAAGTACCCAAGAAATACCCTTCGCCAACCCCACCTTCCACCTGTAAACCTTCAACATCTCAACCTTTATCACCTTCCACCTATAAACCCAACATCCCATATCCTTCTCGGTTAGACAAGAGCAAATTGCTTACTAAAGAGGATGCTCAAATCACTTCTTTTATGAAGATGATCTCTCAAATGAATTTCAACATTAGCCTCGTTGAAGCACTTGTCCAAATGCCAAAATTCGTCAAAGCATTCAAGGAATTGCTTAACAAGAAAGAAAAGATGGTTGAGTTTGTCAACACACGCTTAAATGAAAACTGTTCTGTAGTCATTCTTAAAGAACTTCCGGAAAAACTTGGAGATCCCGGTCGTTTTGTGTTGCCTTGCATTTTCAGCAAAACCAAAGAATTTACTGCCTTAGCTGATCTCGGGGCAAGTATAAATCTGATGTCTTTAAGTGTTTGGAAAACACTATCATTACCCGACCTTACACCAACAAAGATGACTCTTGAGCTAGCAAATCGCACTCTCGCATACCCCGTTGGTATTGCTGAAGATGTATTTATTAAAGTTGGCACCTTCACTTTTCCAGTCGACTTTGTTGTTGTTGATTATGAAATGGACCCTCGTATTCCGTTAATACTTGGTCGGCCATTCTTGAGAACCGTAAAAGCCCAAGTCGATGTTGCCGAAGGTGAGTTAATTTTAAGGGTCGGGAATGATGCAAGTATTTACAATGGGGAAGATCACAACCAAATCAAATGGAAGAGAATCAGCGAATATGATTAATGTGCTTGATGATTTTGTCGTCTACAACAATCCTCTTTTCGATTCTTTCTATGATAATCCACTGTTCAAAGATGATGTGGATGATTCTCTCTCCAATTTAGATCCTCCACAAATTCATGAGTCTCCACCAATTTCTGATGACTATGATAATGATTCTAGTTATGATATTGGGGATGATTATGATGATTTTTCTTCTGAGTATAAAGACATGCTAACATATGACGATTATGAGGCTGATACTCTCTCGAGTGATTCTTCTCATGATGACCTTACTCCTACTTTTGATGAAGATCCTCCACCAACAATGCTTGATCCTAATTTGGATGACTACTCATTTGAGGAAGACTTTGCTACTTTTCTCAACACTTACTTCCCAAATGAGAGTTATTCTCCTCCTTTGGACTTTGATGATTATGGTCTTTATCCTCCTTTGGATATGAAGAAACCCGTTTCAAAGGAGAAGAAGCCGGAAGACACCGATATCCGTAGCACCTATGTCTTGACACCTCTCTATCCACCTTCTGAGGATGAGATTATGCGATTTATGAGCGGATGTTCTTCAAGGTCTACTAAGCCTGAGTGTTATTTTCCCCTAAAGGAAAAGGTGTTCGATCCCGGTATTGAAACTTTCAAGCCATCTCAATATCCATCTGATGAAATAAAAGGAACGATTTTTTGAACTTATGGAGATATGCATGCACCTCATCACACTTGCTACCACTATGCTCCATCTTTGCTTAAGGGAACCTTGCCTACTCTTCTTTAGCTTGCCTTGTTCGCCTTAAGCTTGTGCTACTTGATGGATGAAAACCATGTATTTGATCCCGGTGGATATGTTTCAAGCTTCTTCCTATGCTAATCAAGGTCGAGTGAGGCTCACGACTCGGTTAACATAAACAAGCGCTACTCGCGAGGCAACCCGAGTATCTATCCTTTTTCTTTCTTTTTATAATAAGTGTAGGGGGAGACCCTAGTATGTGTTTGTTGTTTTCTTTCTTATCATGTGCAGGGATTCGAGCTTTCAAAGATCCATTCTTGATGACTTTTGACGACCCGTGATTCCGTGTACCCGTCTTCCCGGTTCTATCCTAAACTATTTTGATTCTCTATTTTATATTCTTCAATATTAAAATAGGAATCACTTTAGTTGTCTCTTCCTTAGCAAGATTTAAATAAAGTGCACAATGTCCTAAGTATAGGGGAGGTTACTTCCACATGCTTAAACATTGAGGACAATGTTTATATTAAGTGTAGGGGGACTTCTATCGAAGTTAAGTGGGCTTTTCCTTGTATTTGTCCTCATTTTAACCGGAAAATTGATTTTTCGACATTTTTCAAAAATTTTAATCTATTTTGGCCTAGTTGTATTTACCTTTGTTTAGTTAATTTCTTT
The DNA here is from genome assembly GCA_025667525.1 of Glebionis coronaria. Lineage (NCBI taxonomy): Eukaryota > Viridiplantae > Streptophyta > Magnoliopsida > Asterales > Asteraceae > Glebionis > Glebionis coronaria. The sequence goes on along the minus strand of CM046875.1, from coordinate 360,718,740 downwards.
CTTTGCTAGAATAAATTTTAATAAAGTGGTTTTAATTTTTAAAAGTTGTGAATCTTTTGACTCAACCCAAGTTTACTTATCCAAGTTTACTCTAGCTAGTATCCTTAACGTGTTTAAGTCAAGTTTTTCTAGGCTTTTATATAGGGAACTTTAAACCGCGAAAGTCTTAACTCTTACGGGTTAAGAATAAGAACTTTTCGCAAGTTCCTATAATTGATCCTAGAAAGTCGTTTATCAATGGAACTTTAAAATGCGAATTCTAAACTTGAAAAAGTCTAAGAAGTTGCAAGATCCTATAGATGACTTGAAAACCCAAAACTTTGATTTAATAGGCTAAGCATCCACGAGTGTCATTCTTTGAGATTTTAAATTGTGGAGAACGAGAGATGATAGAGTCAGTTATAATTTTGGTATTCTTTCATGAATTTATGTGAGTTGATTATGAGCTTTTTCTCCCATCGCTTGTTAATAAATTTAATTGCAATAAATAAGGTCGTACGATTTGAAAAGTTAATTAGCTTCTAGCCCAAGATCGTTTAAAAGTTGCTCGGTATTAATTAGAGTTCATAGCCAAGGCATAACTTATTGAAGCGGGATGCGAAGATTGGCGATTCCGAAAAGGTCCTAACAAGACACGAGGGCTACATTTTGTTGCTAAAGATCCCAAGTGATGTGAAGAATCATTTATCAAAAATCAATATGAAGGATCGAGACACACAACGAAAAGCAAATACTCCCGTAAAGACTATGGAGAAGTCTATCCAAAAAGGCCTTAACAAGGTATGAGGATAAATAGATCCAAGTCCTAAAAGGAGGCGGATCGTTGTATATCAAAATCCCAAATAAAGATTGGTGAAAAATGAAGAAGTCGTGGTCCAAATATGAAGAATCTCTCAAAAACTTCAAGTGAAGAAATTCCTATTATGAAGAGAAGACCATTATTTCATGAACGTCTCTCAAGATTTGAAGTATGAAGTCAATGCCAAATATCGGTCCGAGAAAGGTCATAAATCGTGAAGCGAGTTATGCCAAGATATGAACTTTATGAGGTCCTGAGAAGCAGTTTTAAAATATTTTGTCCTTTAGCTAACTATTGATTAAATCGTCCCATTTTATTTTCAGCCTAAATAACTATCGAAATAAGTCAACAATACATCCTCGTGATCATTCAAGACAATAATAAAATATAAGAGATACACCTAGGAATAAGGGAGTCTATGTAAATAATTGGCCCACATGAGTTTGTGGTAGTTTGCTAACTTATAATAACAATGATATCGTTTTTAAGCTTGGTATGGGGAACGTGAAACTTGAGGATGATAATCATTCATGACATTCCAAAACCCCAAGGTAAGTTTTTAATCTTTTCACTTGTTTTCTTCCTTTAAATATTTTCTATCTTTTTAATAAAGGCCAAGGTGGATTTATTATGATGGAACATGTAAAACTTGCTTTGTAATTAATGCATTGCATGAGGACATTGCAATGGTCAAGTGTAGGGGATTTAATAAGTGTGAAAACACTTATCCTTTTACCACTTAATTATAATAATAACCAAACCAAAACGTGTATTTTAGGTCGTAAATGTCAGGATTATGCGTGCTTTGTGTTTTTGTTGTGATTTAGGATCAAAATGTGAAAAGGGAAGAAAACACGGGCTTTCACGGGCTTTTATCGAAGAAAAAGACAAAAGACGAAGTCAAAAGATCAAGAGTGCAAAAAGAACGGAAGTCCAAGGTCTATTCTGAAGATTTATCGAAGAAAAGTCTAAAGACGGAAATTTTAATAAAGCTGAGGAACTCAAGTCTAATAAATGAAGACATTATAAGACGAGTTCAAATAATCCCGAGACAAAGTCGAAAAAATCGAAGAATTTAAAAGACGAGAAAGAAAGAAAGAAGGAAGCTTCCAACACATGCTTACCTCCCTAATCACTATAAATACCCTCCTAATATCACATTAGGAGGTGTTAGCTAATTTGACACATTAGTCTTTCCATTTTATTTTCCAAGCACTTTCATATTGGCATTTACTTAATTGTCATTTAATTACCTTGTCTTGCACCTTAAATTTGTAAGTTTCTTTAATTCTTGCTTTTACTTTTATTGTTGAATCCTTAAATTTTTAATTAAGTTTTATATTAATCTCTCCATCTACCTTTCTTGTTTTTGTTAATCTTTATGCTTATTATCTTATTGGTCATGCTTATTTGATTAATTGTTATGTTTTTATGTGTTTGATTGTGTTAGCTTATTGATTTTATAGCTTATTGTGTGTTTGATTTGATTTTAGTTAAGTGTTTTTATTAGTTTATTTTATTAAAAGTTGATTTTTAATTGTTAGATTTATTAGTGTTTTTCAAGTTTTTAATTTGTGGTTTAATTAGTTTTTCTTAAAAGTGTTTTAGATTAAGTTTTGGTTAATTGCTTATTTGATTTGCGCTTATCTTTGGTTTATTTTCTGATTATTAGATATTACTCTATCTGATTTTCCACTTTTTCGGATTAGGGTTAATTATTCCGAAATTTTCCTTTTCTTTGAATTTTTCATTTCTATGAATTTGTCATTTCTCTGAAAATTGCCTCTTTTTCCGAAATTTTCCCTTTCTCTGAATTTCTTAATTTTTCCAAAATTATTCATTTTTTTGAATTTAGTCATTTTTCTGAAAGCAATTATTCCTAAAAAGTTAGTTTTCCGAAGAAGTTGTTATTGCGAAAAAGAGGATATTCCGAAGAAATATCTGAATTTTCACTTATTCCAAAATATTTTCCGAAGAATCACTTTCTGCGAAAAAAATTTATTCCGAAATTTATTCTGAAAAAACAGAACTTCCGAAAACAACTGCACATATTCCGAAGAAAATTGTGCTCCCTACTTGCCAGCTTAATAAGTTTGCCAAAATGACCTAGCTGCTTGCTAGATTCCAGCTAGCTGCCTGCTAGCTTATTTATTTATTAGTATTGTTCCGTAATTGTTTAGTTTTATCTGAAAGTTGTTCCGTTTTTAATTTTAAAAGTTACGTATTTTTAGTTGAATTTTTCGTCTATTTTTAAAATTAATATTTTTCGTAAAGTTCAAGTTTTATCTTTTATTTAGTACCCGCTTTAGGTTTTGCCTCGTTTAACTTTAAAGTACCATTTTCATTAAGCAAACTTTATTTTTGAGTCGATAGTTAATTTCGTCTTTTAGTTTTATTTTTATTAATTGTTTCGCTTTAATTTACGTTTTATTATTTGTTTCGCTCCTTTACTATTAGTTATTTGTTTTAATTTCTCGTCATTTACTTTTTAATCATTTATAGCTTTATTTACCTTGCCTTTTACTTTAAAGTTTTGCAATTTAATTTTACTACAACGACCAATCTATATTGTTTTCCACCAAAAGACGATTGAGTCGCACTGTTAAACCAATAGTCAATTCGATCAGACTGTGACGATAACTTTTTAATTACAAAATCTCTTATATTAGCCATACACATGCATGACCAGTTTCACCTAGTTACGGAGGTACCATAACCATAACACTGGAGGCACCAGTGTTATGACTTCGCCACAGCGGAGTGATTACTCGTGGCTTCCCTTTCAGCTTTTGGCCATAATATTATGTTATCATGTGGGGCGTATGGGTGCATCCTAGATTACATGTCTTCACAGATTATTCAGGTGAATGTGGTGTGTGCCTTGCATCCTTCACAAAGAGCTGATCCCTCCTACCCAGACTATTAAATTAGAGGCAACCCCTCTAATTGCATGACGAGGTCTCCCCTCTAAGTATTCATGAACATTGATATTTCATGACCTATATTGGCTAATGGTTAACATGTTAAACAATTTTCATAAGATAAACATAAGGCTTTTCAAACTATAAAACCAGTTTATTAAGTTATACCAGGTTTTCCAGGAATTATGCATTTCCGCTGCTGTTAAGTCTTTATTATGTTTCATTCATTCATACTTTGTCATATATCCGTGCACTGAGCGTTTTGCTCAGCCGTTACTTTCCTTTCCAAGTCCCAAAACGGCAGGTACCCAAGACTTGAGCATTTGGGGGACGTGCATAGGATGGAAGCTGCCATAGACTTCTTCTCCTTTTGCCTTCTTATACTTATGCTTGTTTAGTCATTTCTCATTTCCTTTACTTTATTTATGTTTCGGGCTTATGTTTGGGAACTGATGTTTGATTCCGGTTTTCCCTATGGTCGTATGTTTTAGTACATATTACCTTGCATGCTTTGATGACACGCCATAATTACGTGTAACGGTCCACTTATCAAAGTGGGGTGTTATAATTATGGTATCAGAGCCCAAGGCTTCGACCTGTAGGCTCTAAAACTTGACTTGTGACTAGTGGGTAGTCACTAGGAGCTTCCTAAGCCAGCGCTTGCTATTCCGCGTATTGATGTTTTCAGCACCTTGTTGTTTTAATCATGATGTTTTTAGCACCTTGTTGTTTTAACCATAATTTTTTTGTCAGTATTGCTTTTACTAATATGGACTGAACAATCGTCATCCATACTTAGTTATGTGTCATTGTCTATGCATGATGTTCCTCGTGAACTATGACTATGTTGACTAAACCCCAGTAGTTCATAATTAGTCACATAAATTTTTTTCTTTTAAGTTTTACAATGATTTTTACTTATTTATGTTTCATGCATTCATGCATTTATATCATATGTCATCTGTTGCAGGAATTTTGACTAAGTAATGGTTGGTACAGGACTGGCCCTATTTAGTCGCATGTGCTTTTATCGAAACTTTTAACTTTGGGACCAACCCATAGGCGTCCCTGCGCCCTGTCATTTTGTTTTGGGTAAACTGACCATAGGCGTTTACCTTCTCACATATAAGTTTTACAAACTGCATCATGCATTCTGCACTGTTTTCACGCATAAATTTTTTTTCGTTATTATTGCATAAAATTTTGTCTCATGTTTATTTATATTACACTCTAATCAAATTAATCATATCAATTTTGTTTTGTGAGCCGACCCCAGTCGTTCACACCAGTGATTTTCAATTTTATTCATTACAGTCATATTTATTTCATGTCCACTCATTAAAATTTTCATGATCTTTATGTGGATTATGTTTTCATACTATCATGGTTAACTTCATTTTCATGTTGATTATGATTTACGCTCCCTCGTGATTAATTTCATTCCAAGATATTTCATGTCGATTTAATCTTCATGTTAAGTATGTCTTAAGTCTCCTTATGTTGATTATGTTGTCATCATGTCGATCATGCCCTCATGCTAGATATTGAAGGATTCCACTAAATCCTGTTTTATGATAGTCATGGTTGGTTTTTATTAATCATGCTTTCATGCTTATCATTGTTGAATTTCATTTCACCAACCTTCTGGGTGTTTTCTCTATGTAACCAGAATGATGTCTATGCTGAAATTGCTAGGCTATCATGATGCTCAGTCCAGTTTGGTCTTCTGACCGTTAAACCAATTATTCCTCGCAAAATTTTGTCAGATGATCGAACTATATCGATCATTTAATGTGCATTCCATGTGTACTCCACATACAGTATTCCATGTGTATTACACGTACCATAATCTATGCGTAATTCACTGACAATAATCTATGAGTATTTACTAGTCGATTCTACATCATCTCATGCGTATTCCACTTGTTGATGTTATACATGATGCTGATTCCGCTCATAACTGGGAGATGTTACTAAAGGTTGATGTTGCTGATTAGTTGGCGACGCTACGAGATGCTGATGATGTTCACAACCTGGAGATCCTACAAGACGAAGACAAAGGCGTTAGATCGAAACCATTGGATGAGAAGGTGATTCACCACCAGACGATTTCCACAACAATCCATGTCTTTATTTTGTCATATGTCACACGTCGTTCAGTTGTCTTTTCAGTCATATGAGTGGAAACCGGTACCAGCCGGCCACTCATCTATATGGTTATCTGAATCACCGTCATGAGAATGACCATCACGGAACTGACAGACAAGACGACAATAACCATTACCGTGACAACGAATATCCTAGTAATCACAACAGAACACCAGTCACGGACGTGATCGGATATTACAAAGGGTAAGCATGTAAATCAATCCGCCAATTCTGGCATAATAACCTAAGATTTTCAATTTTATCGTTTCACACCTCGAGACACATGTCAAGACATCAGTCAAAACACATGTCATACGCATATTTTCTCAAGATACGAGTCAAGACACATGACTCACGTCTATCTTCTACTGTAGTCCTAAGAAATTTTGGGTACCCTACAAAGGGTATACCTATTTTGGTGGTGCCATGAATTAATCAGGCCACAAGAATTTTAGTATCATCACTAGCGTTTTATTCACGTTTGGACACGCAGAGTTTGTTCTGCGTGAGACAGGCAAGACACATTCAGCAAGATCTGTCACGTTTACTTCATGACGCTCTCATTTCTTGATTTCATATTTTTATATCCACGACCATAAGGACACCATTCGTATCACCCATGTATACGAAAGTTCTCCTTCAGTCTAAGTATAAGATCCAATCCGATAACGCACTTACCGGACATATGCGAGTTAAACATGATTCTGATCATAGACTATGAACGACACACCAGGCTACGATTGGTAGTCATTCATATTAGATTATGTACAGCGATGTTGAGGCTCCTGAATATATTCAGCATGGTTTTCCATCAGGAAAATTTGTACGAATCATGTATGCTTAACAAGCACGTGTTTGTTATGCCATAGCTGCGAAGACTTTTCAGCTATTATTGATGACACGACTTTTGAAGTTCCTTTTTTCATAACCAGTCGATTATTTCATAACTTTTCGAAATAAATTCCAAAAGAACCTTCGAGGAGGAGGACGGTAACATGAGATTATGTGTCGACTATCGTCGATTTAAACAAATCACCATTCATGACTATTATTCCTCCACGTATTGAAAATGGGTTGGATCAAATTTAGGGTGCTAACCACTTTTCCCAAGATCGACTTATGATCATGCTGCCAGCATTGACAAGTGAAAGAGCAGGACATTTCCATGACTGCTAATTATACACGACTTGGTCATGCTAAATTCATGATTTGTTTTAGCCTTATAAATGCTCCAGCAACATTATGGACTTAATAAATTGAGTTCCACGAACTCATAAACAAATTTATCAGTATTTCATCAAAGGACAATATGACCTTCTCTAAGTCTAGAGAAAGGCACAAAGACCATATTCGCACATTTTGCAAATTCTACGATAGAAGAAATTTCACCACGAAATTCTTCTAGTATGAATTTTTGGTTGATTACAGTGACACGCTGAATCACAAAGTTTCTCATGGCTAGTCTTACCACGACTAAGCTTACGCATAAAGGAGAGAATCCTACACAATATTATGTGTTCTAAAGGATCCTACACTAATAGAAGTCTAATTGTAGAGACTCATGGGTTTCCAAACTTCTATGTATCCAGTTCTAGTAGCTATCTCCACCGGGAACACTTTCCGAATGGAAATGGTACAGTAACTCCATGAAATTTTCAGCAGCTTGAACAAGTCTTCAAGATCCTTGCATCCGCAAAGATTTCACAGTAGTAGACTTTCAAATATTTTAGCCAGAGATCGCATGATCACTTGGCCTCTTTCGGCTATCAAATCAGATTTAGGATCACGTTCGGATTCATTGTTACGATCACGCCTTTATCAAATTTCATGATTTGCTTCTGCACTCACGTTCATGACATTATTCACGTTCATGATCGTATTCTAGCTTACAATTTAAGTTCCACTTTTGTTCAGGGAGTTTATAGGGAACTTGGGAGACCAGACTCAAGTTTAATAAACATTCCATCCTCAGGCAGACGTTCCACGTCACATTTCATGTCTTACCTCATACCGTTTAGCATTATCATCTAAGTTATTCTACGTTCACGATATGTTACATGTATCATTGTTCATCACATGCTTCTTATATAACACTCACCATATCTCCACGTATCACGTTCACAATTGCTCACGTATCACGTTCACAATTGTTCACGTACTAAGTTTCGGTAAGTCTCGCGCATTATTGCTAAGACGGGACTGATATTAGTTATTCTAAGTTATCCTGCATTATAACGCTTCATTTACACTTGCACGTTAATCTTTATCCATTTTCTCTTAATGATTAGATACGTTCTTTCAGTCACGTTATGTTCCATGTCCTTTCTAGACATGTCACATTCCACGTTCCTTTCAAGCACGTCACCTTCAGGTCCTTTTATCTTTCATACCCTCCCAATTTTATTTCAGATATGTTCCTCTTGCAGCTTACTTTATCTATAATTCAGGGACGGATTATTCTTTTAGGGGGGAAGAGTTGTAAAACCCGCATGATTTTACCATGAACAGTACACTAATAATCGTACGTACAAGATTAAAACTTCCCTTTTACAACATGAATACGTTTCACGAATATTAATTACAAGAATTACGTACGTGTTATTACACGATAATTATTATGTACGTGTTAATACACGATAATTATTAACTATGATGAATAAATCAAGAACATATAATCACGAACATCTAACATGATTATCACGTATATTAAATATACGTGACGAGTAATTTCGTATATTAATTACGTACGGTAAGTAATTACGTATGTTATGATGATTATTAATATACGACATGAGTTTACGTATAATAAGTAAAACCGCAAGATAATAAATCACGTCATTTAAATCACGCTACACAAATATTTAAAACGACTACTATTACGTATAGAATATTTTCGTTAAACACGTATAAGGGTAACCATGGAAACTTAACGACATTTTAAAACACGATTACGCGTATCATTTAACAAGACGCGAATGAAATAAAATGTATAAGGTCTGTTTAGACAAGAGAGGAAAACAGGAAAGACTTGGGCTCAAGGCCCAAGTGGGTTTAGAACTGACTAAAAACAAAGAGACGGGGGGGGGGGGGGGGGAGGGGGGGGGGGGGGGATTTATACATTTAGCCAAAACACAAAAAACCCTAAATATTCTACAAGCCGTTGTTTTTTTTATGCTCCCCTTGGTGTCCTTTCTGCCGTCATCCCACAACACAAAACCAGGAGGGAGTGATGGTCACGAATCCAAGAAAAACCAGGTTTGGATCTTGTCTTAATTTTTCTTAAAAGATAAAACCCTAAAAACGAATTCATGATCTTTGATCTCGTTATTTTCCTTCTTGTGTTTAATTGATCACGAATCCATGATCTAGGATCTAGAACATGTTAAAAACACGTAAATAATAATGATAGATTAATAAGGGGGTGTCGTTTGGGTGATTGCTGTGTTCGTATGGCCATAAACCGAGACCATCTATGGTCTCTGTGGTAAAAACAGGCCACCAGCCGCAACCCTAATGGGTGTTGGGCTTGGTTTGTTCTAGCAGTGACAACCCAGTAGGGGTGTTTGTTTAGGACAGTGGGAACTGTGACCTGGGGGTCTCGGTGGCAACAGTCAGTGGGCAGGGGGTGGTTTATACGCAGCAGGGGAAACTGGAAACCGCCAGTGGCTGCATGCACAGTCAACAGTAACACCAACCCAGTAGGGTGATGGCTGGACTGGCAGTGGGAACCCGGCTTAGAAGGGGGAAATCACCTGCTGTCGGTGATAGAAACCACAGCCGTAGGGCTGTGGTGGTGGACTGTTTCTTTGGCTTTTCGGCTCGGCTTATTTTGTTCACGGGTTCGGGTTCGGGTTAACGTATAAAATCAGCTTAGTAATTAATTTAATCCCATGACTAGTTAAATCAATTAATAATAATCCAAGACATAGGTTAATAATTTAAAATGAATGAACATGTGTTAACCTAAGTATTGTATTTGTATAATTAAATTAAAATATGTTAATTTAATTATTTTTATTTAAGGTAAAGTTTTATTTATATTCTCATGACATAATTATTAGTTATTAAACTATGAAATTTCGTTCATAATCAACAATCAGATATAACCTATAGTTATTAGTTTAACCATGGATATGTTATTATTAATAAACATGTACTTTCATTATTTATTAATGATCAGAAATAATCCATAGTATTTAATTAATAACCTATATTATAGTAATTATTTAATTATTAAAACATGACATATAATTAATTAATTATCATGACTCAGGTTATATTAATATAAATATTAATACATGTTTAAACTAAGTATTTTGTACACCTTAATTTAATTAAATCGTGCTTATATTTAATTAAATCGTATAGTTTATTTAATTAACATGTTATAATTAATCACATGACTTAGTATATTTAACCAGTGAAACTTAAGCTTATTTTATTAGCTTATTAATTCAGCTTAATTCTATTTTTGGAAACTTTCTATTTTTAGAAACTTATCTATTTTTGGAAACTTTCTATTTTTTTGAAACTTTCTATTTTAGGAAACTTGCTATTTTTAGAAAGTTACTTATTATTACACAACAAGTATAATAATACAAGAAATACAAGTAATATTTAATCAGAATATCAAGAATACATGATAAACACAATATAACGTTAAAATCAGTAAAACAAGACATGAACATATAAAACAAGGTAAGACACGATATAAAATCAGTTACGTACTCAGTAATCAGAATACTTATACACGTATACCATTTATGTAGCATTAGTGATATCAAAGTAGGACTCTCTTCCGTTCGTCTTCTTCGTTCACTGGACTTAAGGTACAGATTCTTCGTCCTTTCTGTATGGACATTCTTTTCTTATTAGGATTCCCCGTATGCAGCCAACTGTTTTCCCAGTATATGTTTTATATTTTTTGATTTGCTTATGTTTAATTAAATGCCTAAGCCATATACATGCATGACCAGTTTCACCTAGTTATGGAGGTACCACAACCATAACACTGGAGGCACCAGTGTTATGACTTCACCATGGCGGAGTGATAGCTCGTGGCGTCTCTTTCAGCTTTTTGCCATATTATTATGTTATCATGTGGGGCGATGGGTGCATCCTATATTACATGTTTTTACAGATTATTCAGGTGAATGTGGTGTGTGCCTTGCATCCTTCACAAGGAGTTGATCCCTCCTACCTAGACTATTAAATTAGAGGCAACCCCTCTAATTGCACGACGAGGTCTCCCTCCAAGTATTCATGCACGTTGATATTTCATGACCTATATTGGCTATGGTTAACATGTTAAACAGTTTTCATAAGATAAACATAAGGCTTTTCAAACTATAAAACCAGTTTATTAAGTTATATCAGGTTTTCTAGGACTTATACATTTCTGTTGCTGTTAAGTCTTTATTATGTTTCAGTCATTCATACTATTTCATATATCCGTGCACTGAGCGTTTTGCTCAGTCGTTACTTTCCTTTCCATGTCCCAAAATGGCAGGTACCCAAGACTCGAGCAATTGGAGGACGTACATAGGATGGAAGCTGCCATAGACTTCTTCTCCTTTTGCCTTCTTATACCTATGCTTCTTTAGTCATTTCTCATTTCCTTTACTTTATTTATGTTTTGTGCTTATGTTTGGGAACCGATGTTTGATTCCGGTTTTCCCTATGGTCATGTATGTTTTAATACATATTACCTTGCATGCTTTGATGACACGCCATAATTACGCGTAACGGTCCACTTATCAAAGTGGGGTGTTACATCTATTTTGTATTCGATTTTCAGTTACATAAGGATTTTATATTCGGTTAATGATCTTGAGTTTGATAATATGTTGCTTGGTTAACGAAGGTGTTTTTGTTCGATATATTGTTAAAGTTTCGATTCGTTTTATACGATCTCCATAGATTCGCAGGTTCGATTGGTGTTAACGATTTTCATTAGATAGATTAGTTTTATTTCGTTCTATTTGATTTAATGTTCTATCTTACTATTGTAGAAGTTTAGCATGTGTTTTGAGCATTGACAGTTGATATGAGATTTAGTGTAAACTTGTTCTTTTGAATCTGCCTTATACGTTTAGCATACTGCTATTTCACTTTCATTTTTAGTTTCAACTGTTTAGTCAAACAAAGTGCAAAAGTAAAAAATGGAAGAAAAGTCAAATAAAGGATTCAGCTAGTGTAGGCTTGGTATTAATTCCGTAGCTAAGTTTCGATATCAGTTTCAGCATAGTTTAATAAGTGTCGAAATCAGCTAGTAGTTCGGTTCGTGTTTTAATTTCAGTAGTCGTAAGCGGTTTCGGATTCGGCATTAGTTTCATTTGGTTGAGTTTGTTTCGGTGTCGCTTCAAGTTTCGAGCTCGGTTCAAGTAAAGCTTCGATTTCAGTTTTCGGCGTGTTCGATGGCATCTCATTCGCATCAGCGGACTAGCCTCGGATGACAGGTCGTTCTCGTTTAATTTTCTGAAATTTTCTGAAGTGAACTGCTAATTTTGTGTTTGTTTCAAATTGTATTTGTAGTTCATTTTATTTCATATCATTTAAACTGTTAGTTTAGGGATCGGTTTTATATTTTATAGCTGCACACTGTTGGATGAATAGTTTTGCTAGAATTGGATACATTAGGTTCGTACTCACTATCATTTATTATTAGTTGGTTTTGTCTAATATTGGTTTTAATACGGCTTGTTAATTGTTTAGTTCCTTTTTAGTTCTGCCATTAGTCCTAGTCCGTTATAGAAGCACATTAATTCAAGTCACTAGGTAAGTTTTTAATCAATTATGGCTAAAGAGTGTACTTCTATTTGTTTTTATTGATCACCTATCATTGCAGACCATTAAATTTTGATTCAGCGAGTTATAGAAATTAAAAGTACTTGTCAATTGATAAATAGGTGTTATATTAAACTGGTTTTAGGCTTGTTAAGATAGAAGATCAATCATCAATCATAAAGCTGTGACAAGAATTGTTGTTAGTTAGGGCTGAGTTTGGTCCAATATGTTACTATTAGGCTGCATACAAGTAACAACAATATGGGCTGATGTCAATTTTTGTTTTTGGCATAGGCTACGTTATCTTTCATTTCATTACAAATTTTTAACATTCCATTACAAGTTTTCAACATTTCATTACAAGTTTCAAAGTTTTAAATAAATAGATTTTTTTAGCTTTAATAAGAAAAATAGTTTCAATAAAATAAGTAAATAAAAAATATAAAAAGTATAAAAATTTAGTTTTTACATTTTTAGAATAAATTTGGCATTTACATTTTTAGAATAATTTACATTTACGTTTTTGGCTTTATATTATCTTGCATTTTTACTTGCCATTTTCATTTAGCATTAGTAATTCTCGTTTACATTTACTTGCACATTTTATATTTTTATTTCGTACATTTAATTGTCTTATTTGCAATTTGTTTTTAGAATAGTACGTATACATATATAGTATTTTTAATTTATTTTTTACATGCTTTGTTTGAATTAGACATAAAATACCATTCAATTACTAGAAACAAAAACGATAAATCTTTACGATAATATTGGATATCAATTCGAGTCGAGTCGAGGAAAAAACGATATACTAAAAAATGCTATATTAAACTGCCGCCGTTGCCGGTTTGTGCTCGTTACGATTGACGATTTTTTGTGAGAGGATTTGGATTGGGATCCGTTCACTTTTAAACGTTAGTTCTTGCAATAAAAATATAATATAATATATATATATATATATATATATATATATATATATATATATATATATATATATATATATATATATATATATATATATTATATATATATATATATATATATATATATATATATATATATATATATATATATATATATATATATATATATATATATATAAAGAATCAATAAAAACCAAAATTATTTTCTTATTTTTCTTCTTTTCTCTGTTACTATATATACCCTTTAAAAAATTAAAAAAATATTTTTTTCTTTTAGATTTTATTTTTCTTTAGCTATATATTAAAATATTTTCTTAAAAAATAAAAAATAAACAAAAAATAAAGTAATATTAAAATAAAAAAATAAAAAATAAATACAAAAAATAAAAAATAAAAAATCTCAAAAGCATTTCTTTCCTAAGATTTGCACCAAAAAATAAAAAATCAAAAAAGTAATACTTTTCCTAAAGTATTACACCAAAAAAATCTACGTATATATATATTTTCTATCTTGATTTCTTCTTCGTTTTTATGTACATATTATATTCTCTTTATAAAAAATAAAAAATTTTTTTCTTTTATATTACTATCAGTATTAAGTATACGTGATTTTGGTGTGGCTATGGATGATCGAATCGATTTATGAGTTGTTGCAAGTACCTACTGAGGAATGTCTCGAGAGTGCGATCGTGATACCGGATATCAAGGGTGATTCATTTGAACTTAATCCGGATTTGATTAAGTTGATATCTGGTCGTCCTTTTTACGGATTTGAGGATGACGATCCTTACGCTCATATCCGTCATTTTCTTTCATACGCCAATACAATCAAATACACCAATGTAACAAAAGCAATTATCTATTTGCACCTTTTCCTTTTTCCCTTGATGGGCAAGCCCGGACTTTGTTTGAAAACAAACCACCACGATCTATTTTTACATGGGCTAATCTTGAGTCAAAATTCTTAAATCAATTTTACCCTTATGTTAAAACGAGAAAAATTCGGTTGGACATTACTAGTTTTCAAGAGTCTAATAATGAAACGTTTACCGAGGCGTGGGGAAGATTTAAGGATTTAGTGCGTAGTTGTCCTCATCATGGATTTTCCGCTTTGCACTTGATTGATTCGTTTTATCACGGGTTGACCCAATACGATCATGAGTCTCTTAACACTGCTGCAAGCGGGAATCTATATTCTCGGAGTACTAGTGAGGCTTTATATATTATCGAGAACAAGTCTCAAGTATGGAGCAAGGCCGAAGTATCCGATACCCCGTCTATTATCATTAAGAGTGGCCCTCTTTTCTCACATACTCCGAGAGTTAGTGATGAGTCATTTATTGATTCAGATGACCCTATTTTTGATGATTCTTCTAGACCCCTTTCTCATGTGACTATTGACTCTTCTCCTTTGGATTTTGAGGAAGAAGTAGTTATTGAGCAACTCTCGGTTGAGTTAACTCCTGATCCACCACAAATTAATGAAGGGTGTTATGGGGAATTTCAAAATCAATTTTTTCCAATTCAAGAAGATTTTCAAAATCATAACAATTTTCAAAGTAATAATCAAAGGGATTTTCAAATTCAACCTTCACAAATAGAGGAAATAGTTAGAATATTTGAGGAACAAAAGAGGATGATAAATGATCTTCATGAAGAAAACCAAAGTCTTAAATATCAACTTTTAGAAGCTTTGAGAGCTCATGTTGAGGCTAATACCACTACTAGTAGTGATGTTCCCACTGTGGATCCTTCCATCTCTCCGCCAATAAAGGAGAGACAAGGCCCGAAGATTATCATGAGTGTTACTCCCCCTTCGGTGTTGACACCCACATATACATTTAGCTCCCCTCCTATCTCACATTGTGATGAAATTCCCGAGATTGACTTGAGCCTACATTACCCATTGATGGCCCCATTCCTTTAATTGATCATACACCTAAGGAGTTTGTGGAGTAGGTTTTTAGTTAGGAGGACCCTATACTCTTAGAGATTGCTACCATCTTACTTAAGGAACCTTTAGAAGAATTTAATTTGGATGGTTCTCCTCATAGCCATTATCCGGATAGGGATGAGTTAGTTTATGATTCCGACTATACTTTTAATTCCTCCTCAGGATCGGATGAGGATGACTCTCCTATTTTACAAAAACTGACTTTTGAAAAACATGCTAATGATACTAATGATTTTTCGGATCTTTTACTCCTTAGTCATGATTTTTATACCCCGAGTGTTGAGAGATTCCATCACGAGGATGATTTTTATGATCCTATGTTATTGGTTTTCTCGGATGAGCTTAATTGTGATCATGGTATTGATGAGAGAGCTAATGGAAATTTAAAACTTGATATTGATATTGATTTTGAAAACTCGGATTTTGACAAATTCACATTTGCCTCTTCACCAATTACTTTTGGTTCTACCATCGATTCTCTTCTACATCTCACTTTTAGCGATGACGATGGTTTTCATATTCCCGAGATCGATGAGTTTCTTGATATTGATACACCCGTGGAGTACATATCCGGGTATTTTGATGTGGAGGGAGATATACTTTTTCTAGATGATTTATTACACGATGATACTATACCTTCTCTCCCTCCCGCCCCACACATTCCTAATGAGACCAAAGATGTTGACACCGAGTTGTCTTGCTATTTTCCCATAGAGGGAACGGTATCTGATCCGGGTATACACATTTTTGAGTAATATCAGTATCTTAATGATGAAATCAAAAGGAAATTTTTTGAAAAATTGGGATCAATACCTTCTTACTATACCCTTCATTGTGATAGATTTTTGCTTAAGGGAAACCAATCTTTCTTATACTTGTTTGCTATTTCCACGTTGGGGTCTATTTCTTTTAGAGATGGAAATCACGTATTTGACGTGGGTGGACTTTTATAGGGTTTTCCTTATTTAGGAGGTTATTTCAATTTATGATGGAGAGTTTTTCTTTTACGTGTAAATCTTTTTCTCTCCATGATCGTTTCCCTAAGGACAATTCAATTCGGGGATCGAGTAGAGCTCATGACTCGGTTACCAAAAAACGAGGTGCCTCGTGTGGGAGATTCCCATGCTTATCATTCTATCTTCTTTCTTATTTCTAATGTGAGGGATTTGTGCTCTTTCATTTGTTTCTCATGCTTCGTTTGTGATGTGATTTTAGGTTTCTCATATATCGAAGACTCTCATGTTCGTTTTCATCATGTATCACTCGAGCTTCGATCATTCATTTGAGACATCCGATATCCGATGATTATATCCTTTACTAACGCTTATTTTTATTGGCATAATTAATAAACGACTTTTAATTATTTGTGTCACACCCTTTCCATGCTAGAATTTTGCATTTGACTCTCCATCTCTAGTAGGGGTTATTATACCCTTAGACTTGAAACATTGAGGACAGTATGGGGGGTATCTATCGATATGCTTTTCCTTTTGTTCGTTGTATTCACGTACTCCGTTTTTCAAAAAATCTGCTTAAAATTGCATATATATTTTTTTTTCATATTTCAGTAAGTGTTTTTGACACGAATGTAAGATTTCCGTTGGTGAAAATAAGAATAGTTTTTGACTCGACCGGTTTGACCTTAGCTCATTCCTTAACCATGTAGACCTTAATTGGTTTATTAGGCTAAGCATCCACGAGTCTCATTATTTGAGATTTTAAATTGTGGAGAACGAGAGATGATAGAGTTGATAATAAGTTAATGGTTAATTCTTCCTTATATGAGTTTTTGTGGCTCTTTCTCCCCGCTTGTATATTTAATTGTTTAATAAATGAAGTTTTTTTTGCGTTTTAGGTTCGATATTTTATCTCTTAACCGATTCTTTTATTTCCCTTGTAATTAAAGCGAGAACACATTCAGGGTGCCAGCGTGTAGAATTCCGACTAAGGTGGCTCATAACCACTAAGTATGAGGTAATCAGACCATGGGATTATAGAATTTGGCCTAATATATCTATCATAAATAAAGAAGAATAAGATTAAAACATGATCTCAAGAAGCCTTAGGGTGTGGGACATGTAGCACGAACCTTGTCATCAGAGCCTTAGGGGGTATGGCATGGTAAGTGTTTAATAAAAATTGCTTCATCATTATTTCAAGGAGCCTTAGGGTGTGGAGTGATGATGAATGTTATTTCCCTTGTTTATGGTTCAAGGAGCCTTAGGGTGTGGATCATAGATAAGGAGCACTTTTACATCTTAAAGAGTCTAAGGGTATATGATGTAAATTTGCTAACTCCATTATAAAGTCAAAATGACTTTGGAGGAATAAATAATAAGCAGTACTATTGGCCAAATTTCGAATCCGGGAATTTATTCCCTAAATCGTGTTAAATTATCCTTGATGTGGGCTTTCTTTAGTGACTACGGTTTTTGAGGATGAGGTTAGGTTCTATGTGTCGGGTTTACAACGTTTTGCCTTCATTTTTGGACTAATAATTATTAAATAAGTCAAATAAGCCTACGGGTGAATGACAATCTTTAAAATCTAGAGATACAACTTAGGAATAATGGAGAAGGAGTTCTACACAAATGTCTTATATAAGTGGTCTTAACATGAGAACTTGTTGTTAACAATGATCTTGTTTTTGAGCTTGGCATGGAAAGAGCGAAAAGTTGAGGACGATGAACGTATTCAGATTTTGTGATCCTAAAAGTTATTTTTTAATAATGAAAGCGATACATTATGTTATTTACACATATTATTATTAATAAAATGAATAAATTCTTTTAATAAATGAAAAACGGAGTTGCTTTATACTTTATTCTATCATTGCGTGAGGACACGACAATGGTTTAGTAGGGGGGTGTGATGTGACTCTAATTACACATCATATTTCCTCGTAAAATGTGCTAGAAACGCTTAAATAATCATCAATTATGCCTTGTATATGTGTGTTTTGTCGTTTGTGCGTGTGCAGGTACGGATATCAAATAAATCACAAGAAATGAAGCGAATGAGCCAGACAGACACGAGAAATGGAAAGAGCACGGAGAATCAAGACCAACGGTGCCTTCATATTTTATTGGGCCGGCCCGGTACCATTTAAATGGGTCGGACCGACCCATTAATACACTATTTAAAAAACTGCTGGGCCCAAATTATCAAACACCCACAAGAAATGTTGGCCCAAGACTATATTACAACAATCAGCAGGCCCAATTAGCTGTTGGCCCGAAATGGAACAAGAAAATAACAAGGAAGCCCACTATGCCAAAATAGGGTATCTACACATCTTAAAATAGAGATCTAGGATATAAAGCTTTCAATATACGGAACATACCACTTTCTTGTCGGTTCTATATTATATTCGTAGAGTAGGTAAAGTAGTATTATTTTTCCAACTGCTTCGTTTTTCTTTCAAGTTTTAGCTTAGATTAAGATTAAACAAACACTCAATACTAGCTCTATTTTATATTCGATTTTCAGTTATATAAAGATTTTATATTCGGTTAATGATCTTGAATTCGATAATATGTTGCTTGGTTAACGAAGGTGTTTGTGTTCGATATATTGTTGAAGTTTTGATTCGTTTATTATGTTCTCCACAGATTCGCAGGTTCGATTTGTGTTAATGATTTTCATTAGATAGATTAGTTTATTTCGTTCTATTTGATTTAATGTTCTATATTGCTGTTGTAGAAGTTTAGCATGTGTTTTGAGCATTGACAGTTGATATGAGATTTAGTGTAAACTTGTTCTTTTGAATCTGCCTTATACGTTTAGCATTCTGCTATTTCACTTTAATTTTTAGTTTCAACTGTTTAGTCAAACAAAGTGCAAAAGTAAAAAATGGAAGAAAAGTCATATAAAGGATTCGACTAGTGTAGGCTTGGTATAAATTATGTAGCTAAGTTTCGATATCAGTTTCGACATAGTTTAATAGCTTGGTAGTGTCGAAATCAGCTAGTGGTTCGGTTCGTGTTTTAATTTCAATAGTCGTAAGCGGTTTCGGATTCGGCATTAGTTTCATTTGGTTTAGTTTGTTTCGGTGTCGCTTCAAGTTTCGAGAAAGCCCTAGCCGAACCTTAAGGGTCACGACTTGGTTTATATTTAGGGTTTTCTTCATCATCTAGATTAGATCTCTAATCTCCTTGTTCATCTAGATCTTCCTTGGTAACTTTTAAGCAAGAAAGGTATACTCCTTATGCTTCTTCATTTTTACTTGCATGCATCATCATCCATCCATAAACACATGTAACAAACTTGTTAAAAACCAAGATTTGGTAAAAACCATGACCTTAATGGTCACGGCATATATTTGAATGCCATTAGTCACGGTTAAAAACTTTTTATAAAGAAACCTATGACTAGTATTCTATGTGTTAACTTGATTAAAAATCATATGAACCATTTTATGAATTTAAATGTAGCATGGGTTACACATCTTACTCTTTGGGATTTTGGTTAACTAATAATCATAGATCTCATAAAGTAGACTTGTATAACTTAAAAACCATGAAAGACCATGACCTTAAAGGTCACGACAAGATTTAATGGACACTTATGATTTATGTACTAAGTTTTTAATGATGGAATATGTATTATTACATGTGAAATGGACTACTAAAAATCACTAAAATGAATTATGTGTACATATATAGCCGTGGGTTATGTATGACTTTGAATGGGTTTTAAATGTACCTGCCTGATAAACATAAAACAAGCTTATAGATCTCATGGGAACATTGGGAGAAAACAATATAGCCGTGGGCTATATGTTGTTTTCTTGGATTTGTGATTACCTTGGAAACATGCAATAGGCCTATATAATTATGTTGTAATTTATAAACAATTACAAGACATAAAACTAGCTAAAAAGTTCATCTTGGAAACACCAAGATTAAAAAAAAATTATAGCTGTGGGCTATATGTATGTATATATGGACTTATGATTCAGTTTCTTGGTTTGTACATAGCTAGATCTTATTTTGGGGACACTTATAAGTAAATGCAACCTTAAAACAAGTTTTGACTCATCTTAATAAGCTATAATTAAATATAGTCATGAGCCATAAGCTCATATTAGAGCTTATGACTTGCATGCAACCTTGTAACACATCTAGATCTCATTTGGTACATCAAATAAAATAAACTATGAGTTTTATTCTTTTATTAAGGTTTAAAACTAAATATGGATAAGCTAATAATAAGCGTATAAGGAAAATCCTAGATTAATACTTACATAAAATGAAAAAGTAGTATTCATGGACTAATCAAGCCCATGCAACATTAGCCCAAGACTTAATGGACCTAATAAGCCCATTTAACAAATCTTAGTATCTTAATGGACTTAAGAATATACTTAGGCCCATTTAATTAATTAATGGACTTAGAAATGTATTTAAGCCCAATAAATGTTTTAAAGGCCCATTTAACAAGTTAGTGAACTTAAAATGTATTTAGGCCCACTAGATGGCCCATTAAATATTTTAACACATTTAATGAGCCCATTTAATGTTTTGGAAAATTTAATAAAAGTTTTTATAATAAAATATCACTTATAAAAACTTTTGGACTAAAATGACAATTTATGAAACTTACGGACTGAAACCGTGACTTATGAAACATGTTTTGATAAATTAGTAAACACAAGGACTAAAAATGTAATTATCCGAAAGTCTAGGGTTTAATAAATACCATCTGTGGCATATTAAACCCTAGGGACCATTTAGGGAGTTTCTAAAAGTTGTTTTGTCATTTTATAACCATAAGGACCATTTTATAACTAGGAGGATTAAATCTGCCATAATCCGAAACTTTCACAAGCCCTAGGTACCAAATGTGTAAAATCCGAATGTTATACTTTGTTTAAAATATGGAGGGACTAGTTTTGTCGTGTTCTGAAACTTTAACAAGCCCTAACACTAATTCTATTTTAAATTTAGTAAAACTTAATTAAAACCTAAACCATAAGGATTAATGTATAAATTCTTAAACTTGTAATTGATAAATTATTTTGTAAATATTAAATATTTTATGGGAACTTTAAAGTTAAATAAAATATTATATTTTTATTTTTCAAAAAATAAAATATCTATATTTTGCTTTATGAAATAAATTGTATAAACAATATGGATATGTATTATTAATGCATGAACTCATATACTTTCAGGATATAAAATTTTATGAACGTTAAATAAATTGAATACGAATATTATAAGTAAAACACCTTATGCTTACTTAAAATAGGAAACTTAATTGTGAGTTTAAATGATTATTACTAATACATGTACTACGAACGTAAACTAATATTTTAAGTAAAACCTTCTTATGTTTACTTAAAATATAAAGCTTAATTATAAGTTTAAATGGTTATTTCTAATACATGTACTACAAACGTAAACTAATATTTTAAGTAGAATATTTTTGTGTGTACTTAAATATGAAACTTAATGGTAAGTTTAAATGGATGTTAATAATACATGTACTACGAACGTAAACTAATATTTTAACTAAAACCTTCTTATGTTTACTTAAAATATAAAACTTAATTGTATGTTTAAATGGTTATTTCTAATACATGTACTACGAACGTAAACTAATATTTTAAGTAGAATGATGAGACTGCAATTATACATAGTCTCATCGTCCAAATCGGGCTTAAAACGCTTAAAATATCATCAAAATACCCCAAAATATACTTGTATTCGTTTATTGTATGTTTTCGGTATGGATATCGAGAAAAATACAAAAAGATCACAAGAACAAAGAAAAAACGAACACGGGAAACGAAGCCGCACAATGAACCGGACCCGCTTGATGAATTTTGCAAAAATGCCCTCCAACTTTGAAGATTGTGCAAGTTTGGTCCCTCAAGTTTTAAAGATTGACACTTTATACCCCTAGGAACGTCAAAAGTACTTTGGGGTCCCTAAAGTATGATGACATGTCAAAAATTATCCCTTATGTTTAAAGAAGTTACATGTTATATCCCTTTTAATGACAAAGGACTGATGGTGCAATTGATAGAGGACTAACGGTGAAATACAACAAGGACTATGAGTGCAAAACTGGTCAAAGAAGTGTTGTTAGTGGAGGGGGTGATTCTACCAATAGCCCATTCTTATTTAACCATAAACCCATTAAATACCCAACAAACCACCCATTTAGCCAACCATAGCCCATTACCCAAAACTCTATGTTATTAATGACATTTTTTTTAAAACACGGTTTAATATTAATAAGCCTTGGTGGGAAACACACACTGTTTATGAACAAACAGATTAAATTCCCTTCCCCACAACCATAAACCCTAAATTCATTTTTGTAAATCATCAAATAATCAACCTTCATTTTTTCCAGATTCCTAATTAATCCCAACCTAAACCAAACCCACCTTCCAGAAACCCCCCAACATACCCACATGGCCAAGACCCACCTCCCCTGCTCATGTCACTATCTCATCTTCCCCAAAAAGAGACAAGATGGACGACTGGATGTTCTTTCTTTGTCCCAAAGGTACAATTAACGTTCAAGATTGGTTTTGTACAACTGGTTTTCAGCATGATGCCATATTTTTGACCAAGAACAAAGATCAAAGACCAAGGGTATTTTCGGAAGCTCAGAAGAATTAGGGTTTATGCATTTTTTATTCTAGTATCTTCTGTAGTCTACTATATAAAGACACATAGGGGTTCTTTTTACATTGTTCCAGATTTTGTATAATAATAATTTTACTAATGGAAAAAGTTAATGTTTTGCACATCTGAGTTCCAAATTCATTGTTAGTTAGTTCTTGATATTCAGTGTTTGAAATCAGTATAAAAGCTAAAAGATTTCACTTTTAGCAATAGGTTTTCAGAAAAAAATCTGTTCTTGGAATTTTTGGTCAAAAGTTGAAAAATCTTGGAATCTAACTCCCTTATAAAAGAGATTGCACCTTCTCTCTTATTTAATGGAAAAAAAATTAAGAGGTACTACTCCATCTACATGGTGTACCTCATTTTAATGCACAAATCAATTTTTTTTTAACAAATACAACTATAGAAGCTAAATGTACAAGATGGTAAAATCAAATATGAAATTGTAATAATAATGGTCAAATGGTCAGTCATACACGCTTGAATGCTAAAAGTCAGTTACTACTACTGACTTCAAAATATTTTTCCCTCCATAAAAATTCATCCTTCAAAATTCATCCTTTCCCATCAAACCTGGAAAATTCATCATTTCCCATCAAACCTGAAAAATTCATCCTTACCCATCAAACCTGAAAAGCAAAGAAATATTTATAAAAAAAATCTGGAATATTTATATTCTATATATAAACCTGAGATTTTTAATATTTTGCCACAGATTGTAAAAAAAATCTTGTGACTAAAAATCTGGAATATTAAATATAAACATAATATTAAATATAAATAGCAGTTACTATTAATCCTGATTTTCTGCCAATTACCTGATTTACCTCCATATATGTACTATAAAAACCCAATTATTCAACAGAATCAATCATCACTTCACTCATTCATTTGCTGTTGCTGCTGCTACTAATTATCTGCACATATAAAAAAATGAACGCACCAAACCCGAACAATGCATTGCTTGACCTGCTTCCATTGAACATTGAGGGTGGTGCACCCGTCATTCCAAACATTGTAGTAATGGTTGGCCCTATCTTTCTCCAAATCCATCATGCTATTCCTAAATAGACCGGTTTCCCGGAGCTGAGAAGATATACTACTGTTTTGACAAAGTAGAAGACGACACAAATAACTACTATCCGCCTGAATTCTTAAATTCGTTAACGGTAAGTGGTTTGCCCCCTCATGTTCTCCGGCTTAAAGTTGGCTGCCCGATTATACTTTTACGCAATATCGACCCCTCGAATGGATTATGCAGTGGGACGCGATTGATATGCAAATTTTTAGATATCAACTTGATAGACGCGATAATAGCTGTTGGCCAACACGCTGGAAAGAGAGTATTTGTGCCTAGAATTCCGTTATGTCCGTGTGAAAATGACATGTTCCCATTTAAGTTGAAAAGGACTCAGTTCCCTGTACGCCTTAGCTTTGCCATGACTATAAATAAGGCGCAAGGACAGACGATTCCAAATGTTGGCGTTTATCTTCTAGATTCGGTATTCTCTCATGGACAGCTTTACGCGGCACTACAAAGGTGTTAATAAAGCCGGCCAAAAGTTTAAGGAAGACGGGGTGTACACATCAAATGTTGTGTATCGAGAAGTCTTGCGAGAAGCGTAGAATAGACATGTGTAAATTATAGGCTCATCATTGAATGTTTTATTGTTGATTGTTACACTTTTATAAGTTTAAAATGTCATGATGCATTTTGTTTACTAGCTCACTATTTAAAGTGTGAAATTATAGCCTTGTAATTGAATATTTTTATAAGTAATATGCAACTCAATTTAAACTACTCTTAGTTTATCTTATTCCTTTTTATTGGTGTTGTTTGTGTTTGACAAGAAAAAAAGACACTGATCCATATTTTTGTCAAACAAATGAGATAACAGCAAACTAAATCTACTTAAATCTAACAAAACAGAACTCATAAAACCAATATAAAAAATAAAAGTAAGAAGGTGAACCTGTCTGGTATTCTTAGAACAAAGAGTAGTGCAGAGTAGTGCGCCTGGGCAAGAATCAACATCTCCAACATCCCTACGCACTCCACACTCACATCCACCGTCCCACTCCCACATCCCCTCCACAGTCTTCCAATCAAAACCAGGTTTTTATTGAGAAAAAAATAAACTCTCTTCCACGTCCTATCTCCCCTCCACACTCTCCCTATCAAACCCAACCCAATCTGCCTACAAACCGCACCTGAATTAAACAAAACCCTCGAGTGAGATTAATTTTTTGAATTAGGTGGAAAGCGCGTCACGGTGCTTGGGGAGTGAATATGAGATGAGTGTTTGAGTAGGTCAACTTTGTTTTTAAAGTTAAATCAATTTACCATTAAAACAAGCACTGCCCAATATTTCATGTTTTTAATGTTAAATCATATTAATATTGATTAAAGATCTAAAATTTGCAATTCATATTTGTCTTTGTAGTTGAAATATATACTTACTAAATTTGGTATAGATCGATTGAGAATAGATGTTATATCCACCATTGCTGACATCCATTCAAGAAACGGATACACCATACTCCTTAGAGACAAACTTTAAAATCTGTTTTGTTGGCCTCAAAAGCCTTTTTCAGGAACATATGTAAACGCTACTCATACTTCTGCCTATCAGAACCAGCTCCAACAGCGACGACATTAAAAGTGGCCACCGCCTTTTGAACAGCCTCTTCATGTGCTTCTCGCACAGCAACCTATAATATGGGATTTAGATACTTATATAATCTAAAACTTGTGAACTGGATAAAAAGAAAGAAGAAATTTAATCATACTTCCTCAGGTGTCTTTGAGTGATCAAAGATGGAAACATAAAGTTCAGAAATGAACCTGGTCTTTTGCATCACAAAAGTAACTAGTAGGGTACCCGCGCGATGCGGCGGCGGGTACCCTAAAATATATATATTATGGTAAAAAATGTTTAGAGCGTCCCATTGCAAGATGTCACGGGTCAAATAATGAGCTAGTAAAACCAAATACATAACGATATTGTATACGTAAAGTGTAGCAATCGAAAGACAAAAAATTCAGTGAGAGTCTATAAAGTTACACATGTTAATTCTACTCTTCTCGTAAGATTTCTCGATACACAACGATTGAAGTGTACATCCCATTTTTATTAAAAAGTTTACAGTCTTTAGTAACACCTTTTTTTCATCGAAAACGTATTGTCGTAGAAAACTTCACATGTATTGACGTCAAAAACGTGTTGACCAATAACGTATTGTCACGTCGAAAACTTTGCATGTAGTATAAAATTTTAATCCTATTGTAAAGTTAAGGCATACAAGTTTCTCATATAATAAAATTTGTAGTATTTATCACTGTTTTAAAACTCAATTTGACTCGGTCAGTTGAACTGGTTGAACCGTGACCCGATTAAGTGATCGGATGCTGATTTTGACAACAAAAACCGATTACCGTAACCTGATGATTCGACCGGGTCGATTAAAAAACCAGTTTTAAAACATTGGTATATATTACTTTTAAGATAATTAATAAAGTATTTTACTACTAAAAAAAATTTGGAAACTTAAAATTCTTTTGTCATATATAGAAAAGATAAAGTTAGTGCAAAAATAAAAAGTCAAACACAAGGTTTCAATACATAAATGGAAGCTACACTTCTGGTAGATTCAAACGGATCAAATACATCAATGGTAGCAACGGATCAATTAAGGCCAGTTGTTTCATAATCTTTATATAAACTTTCATTATCAATACATCTCACTTTCTTGTCATTCTCACTATGTATTTGTTTCATTGTCTTCTTCGATGTAAGATTCAAACCGGATCAATTAAGGCCAGTTGAGGGCTCCGCCTATGTTCATTGTTATCTGTTTTCTTCCCATTGCAAATCCAAGATGGTTCCAAAAGGTAATATCCACGATTTACATATCTTTTTAATTAATGTTTCTTGTATTCTTCGATTAAGTTTTATTAGATGATGATATTTTGCATGTGAGTGATTAATTAGTTTCAAGATAGGGATATGAGTGATTAATTGTTACTTAATTTTTTTTTAATTACTGTAGTTTTTTATTGGGGGTTTTGAAAATCTGGCTAAATTAATTTAACTTGTGCGTATGTTTATGTTGTTTCTAGCAAAGTAAAATTTTATTCACCATATCACTGCAGAATACTATTGAAATAAATACAATATCTCCTCTTATAAGAAGAAAGTTTATGTCACACAATACTCTCATCTAAGATGTCACAAGTTGCAGCCAGAATATTAAACAGGAAAAAAAAGAAGGAACCTCGAGTTGGATATTAATGGGAAACAAACGAAGAACCAATAACAATGGAGTACTAAATCCATAAACATTGTTGATATCATTATTTTTAATTTTGATAAAAAATTTAACTACATTTCCACTAACCATAAATCATATTCAAAGTCATGTGTTACATGTGGTACGCAAGAAATGTCTAAGCTCAACTTAATATATGCAACATAGCTCAACTCTTGGTCCACAATACGTATAAAAGTAATGGGTACAAGGCTACTTGTTCAAATAGGCACATAAAAAAGGTTGTGTTATCATCAGGCCTAACTGATACCCGTTGTATCACAAGATCATAAGCATACTCTATATAAGCACAACGTAGATATTGAAACAATTTCTAAAACATAACCATTTTGAACTTAGACCATGCTCAACCAGTCATTCATTAATGACTGTTTTCAAGGTTTGAAATAAGGAAGCACGCATATGCCCATAAAGAATCTTGACTGATGTTTGTATGGATATATGATAGCTTTCAAAATAATCTCTTATGAACCACAAAAGCAAATGGGGTTATCTCACTCTACTATGCTAAATTTCCTATTTTACTGGCATACAAGATTTTGCCAATAATCTATGTTTGTAGATTAATGTCCCTGCAAAAGGATATATTAGAGACACATCTGATAACGTGTATATCAGCAGTACATCCTAATTAAGGTTCATCAGGCTCAAAACTATAAGACCATCTTTCTCAAGCATCATTCGAACATTAGACGTATAACTTAAACTTGCATCAATAGAATTCAAATGTAAAGACATTAACCTCCATTTGATAAAACACCAAAAAATTCAGCAAGGCCTGCTGTCTTACCAAACTAAGTCCCAAAACTGTGATTTCAAAACTTCCTCGTCTATACTTTCCAAGCTTTCAAGTGGCGTTTCTTTCAACATTGTTTCAGCAGCATCAGTGAGGTCAAGGTATACTTCATCAATTGATGCACGCTCACATCGCCCCTTTCTTGCAAGAATAGAAACAACCTGCAGTAATCGAAGTTACTACACCAAATAGATGCAAAAAAACTCAAGCCGTTAGCATATATTTATCAACTTTTAATTGTTAAGAACCTCTGAACCTGCATCCCGATATATGGTCAAGTCAGCTTTACCACGTGCCACAGGAACTTGTACCAGATGAATTTCCGGACAAACTTCTTTAGCCTCGTCACCTCTTATTGAACTTAAATAAACACAAATTATGACAATTCAGTATACAAAAAGTATTTATATTGCAAAAGTAAAAAAAAACTGTTATATACCGTTTGACCCCATCTTTACGAGCCTCGTAGCCTACAGCAATTAGACCTCCACCTTTCCAAGAGTTGTATTTTACTACAGCAGTTGGCTTTCCTTTTAGATCAGGTTGTTTTCGTTGCTCCACTAAAAAACAAACATAAACAAATAAACGAATATAATTAAATACATTAGGAAAGAATTACTTTTTATTTTGTTTAAGTGCTTAGAAATAAGCAGATAAGCAGTTGGAGTATCTGGGTCATCCAAACTTCTTCTTCTTATTTTGGTAACATTGCATTATTCATTCAGAATAAAGAAATTCAAACACTATCTACACAAGTGCTTATTCGAAGAAATCCCAAACACCTCCTTATGTCCTATAGGTGAATGTTGTAACCAAGGGCGAACCCAGAACTTGAAGCAAAAACGTTTTCTTACAAGTATAGAAGTAATAAAATGGAACAACATATATTTTCTTTTGACATATTAGTGAACGAACTAAAGTACTAAACAATACAATCTAACTCCCTTATAAAAGAGATTGCACCTTCTCTCTTATTTAATGGCAAAAAAATTAAGAGGTACTACTCCATCTACATGGTGTACCTCATTTTAATGCACAAATCAAATTTTTTTTAACAAATACAACTATAGAAGCCAAATGTACAAGATGGTAAAATCAAATATGAAATTGTAATAATAATGGTCAAATGGTCAGTCATACACGCTTGAATGCTAAAAGTCAGTTACTACTACTGACTTCAAAATATTTTTCCCTCCATAAAAATTCATCCTTCAAAATTCATCCTTTCCCATCAAACCTGGAAAATTCATCATTTCCCATCAAACCTGAAAAAATCATCCCTACCCATCAAACCTGAAAAGCAAAGAAATGTTTATAAAAAAAATCTGGAATATTTATATTCTATATATAAACCTGAGATTTTTAATATTTTGCCACAGATTTTAAAAAAAATCTTGTGACTAAAAATCTGGAATATTAAATATAAACATAATATTAAATATAAATAGCAGTTACTATTAATCCTGATTTTCTGCCAATTACCTAATTTACCTCCATATATGTACTATAAAAACCCAATTATTCAACAGAATCAATCATCACTTCACTCATTCATTTGCTGTTGCTGCTGCTACTAATTATCTGCACATATAAAAAAATGAACGCACCAAACCCGAACAATGCATTGCTTGACCTGCTTCCATTGAACATTGAGGGTGGTGCACCCGTCATTCCAAACATTGTTCACCCAGTAATGGTTGGCCCTATCTTTCTCCAAATCCATCATGTTATTCCTAAATAGACCGGTTTCCCGGAGCTGAGAAGATATACTACAGTTTTGACAAAGCAGAAGACGACACAAATAACTACTATCCGCCTGAATTCTTAAATTCGTTAACGGTAAGTGGTTTGCCCCCTCATGTTCTCCGGCTTAAAGTTGGCTGCCCGATTATACTTTTACGCAATATCGACCCCTCGAATGGATTATGCAATGGGACGCGATTGATATGCAAATCTTTAGATATCAACATGATAGACGCGATAATAGCTGTTGGCCAACACGCTGGAAAGAGAGTATTTGTGCCTAGAATTCCGTTATGTCCGTCTGAAAATGACATGTTCCCATTTAAGTTGAAAAGGACTCAGTTCCCTGTACGTCTTAGCTTTGCCATGACTGTAAATAAGGCGCAAGGACAGACGATTCCAAATGTTGGCGTTTATCTTCCAGATTCGGTATTCTCTCATGGACAGCTTTACGTGGCACTACAAAGGTGTTAATAAAGCCAGCCAAAAAGTTTAAGGAAGACGGGGTGTACACATCAAATGTTGTGTATCGAGAAGTCTTGCGAGAAGCGTAGAATAGACATGTGTAAATTATAGGCTCATCATTGAATGTTTTATTGTTGATTGTTACAATTTTATAAGTTTAAAATGTCATGATGCATTTTGTTTACTAGCTCACTATTTAAAGTGTGAAATTATAGCCTTGTAATTGAATATTTTTTTAAGTAATATGCAACTCAATTTAAACTACTCTTAGTTTATCTTATTCCTTTTTATTGGTGTTGTTTGTGTTTGACAAGAAAAAAAGACACTGATCCATATTTTTGTCAAACAAATGAGATAACAGCAAACTAAATCTACTTAAATCTAACAAAACAGAACTCATAAAACCAATATAAAAAATAAAAGTAAGAAGGTGAACCTGTCTGGAATTCTTAGAACAAAGAGTAGTGCAGAGTAGTGCGCCTGGGCAAGAATCAACCTCTCCAACATCCCTACGCACTCCACACTCACATCCACCGTCCCACTCCCACATCCCCTCCACAGTCTTCCAATCAAAACCAGGTTTTTATTGAGAAAAAAATAAACTCTCATCCACGTCCTATCTCCCCTCCACACTCTCCCTATCAAACCCAACCCAATCTGCCTACAAACCGCACCTGAATTAAACAAAACCCTCGAGTGGGATTAATTTTTTGAATTAGGTGGAAAGCGCGTGACGGTGCTTGGGGAGTGAATATGAGATGAGTGTTTGAGTAGGTCAACTTTGTTTTTAAAGTTAAATCAATTTACCATTAAAACAAGCACTGCCCAATATTTCATGTTTTTAATGTTAAATCATATTAATATTAATTAAAGATCTAAAATTTGCAATTCATATTTGTCTTTGTAGTTGAAATATATACTTACTGATTTTGGTATAGATCGATTGAGAATAGATGTTATATCCACCATTGCTGACATCCATTCAAGAAACGGATACACCATACTCCTTAGAGACAAACTTTAAAATCCGTTTTGTTGGCCTCAAAAGCCTTTTTCAGGAACATATGTAAACGCTACTCATACTTCTGCCTATCAGAACCAGCTCCAACAGCGACGACATTAAAAGTGGCCACCGCCTTTTGAACAGCCTCTTCACGTGCTTCTCGCACAGCAACCTATAATATGGGAGTTAGATACTTATATAATCTAAAACTTGTGAACTGGATAAAAAGAAAGAAGAAATTTAATCATACTTCCTCAGGTGTCTTTGAGCGATCAAAGATGGACACATAAAGTTCAGAAATGAACCTGGTCTTTTGCATCACAAAAGTAATTATATTGTTTAGTACTTTAGTTCGTTCACTAATATGTCAAAAGAAAATATATGTTGTTCCATTTTATTACTTCTATACTTGTAAGAAAACGTTTTTGCTTCAAGTTCTGGGTTCGCCCTTGGTTCCAACATTCACCTATAGGACATAAGGAGGTGTTTGGGATTGCTTCGAATAAGCACTTTTGTAGATAGTGTTTGAATTTCTTTATTCTGAATGAATAATGCAATGTTACCAAAATAAGAAGAAGAAGTTTGGATGACCCAGATACTCCAACTGCTTATCTGCTTATTTCTAAGCACTTAAACAAAATAAAAAGTAATTCTTTCCTAATGTATTTAATTATATTCGTTTATTTGTTTATGTTTGTTTTTTAGTGGAGCAACGAAAACAACCTGATCTAAAAGGAAAGCCAACTGCTGTAGTAAAATACAACTCTTGGAAAGGTGGAGGTCTAATTGCTGTAGGCTACGAGGCTCGTAAAGATGGAGTCAAACGGTATATAACAGTTTTTTTACTTTTGCAATATAAATACTTTTTGTATACTGAATTGTCATAATTTGTGTTTATTTAAGTTCAATGAGTGGTGACGAGGATAAAGAAGTTTGTCCGGAAATTCATCTGGTACAAGTTCCTGTGGCACGTGGTAAAGCTGACTTGACCATATATCGGGATGCAGGTTCAGAGGTTCTTAACATTTAAAAGTTGATAAATATATGCTAACGACTTGAGTTTTTTGCATCTATTTGGTGTAGTAACTTCGATTACTGCAGGTTGTTTCTATTCTTGCAAGAAAGGCGCGATGTGAGCGTGCATCAATTGATGAAGTATACCTTGACCTCACTGATGCTGCTGAAACAATGTTGAAAGAAACGCCACTTGAAAGCTTGGAAAGTATAGACGAGGAAGTTTTGAAGTCACATGTTTTGGGACTTAGTTTGGTAAGACAGCAGGCCTTGCTGAATTTTTTGGTGTTTTATCAAATGGATGTTAATGTCTTTACATTTGAATTCTATTGATGCAAGTTTAAGTTATACGTCTAATGTTTGAATGATGCTTGAGAAAGATGGTCTTATAGTTTAGAGCCTGATGAACCTTAATTGGGATGTACTGCTGATATACACGTTATCAGATGTGTCTCTAATATATCCTTTGCAGGGACATTAATCTACAAACATAGATTATTGGCAAAATCTTGTATGCCAGTAAAATAGGAAATTTAGCATAGTAGAGTGAGATAACCCCATTTGCTTTTGTGGTTCATAAGACATTATTTTGAAAGCTATCATATATCCATACAAACATCAGTCAAGATTCTTTATGGGCATATGCGTGCTTCCTTATTTCAAACCTTGAAAACAGTCATTACTGAATGACTGGTTGAGCATGGTCTAAGTTCAAAATGGTTATGTTTTAGAAATTGTTTCAATATCTACGTTGTGCTTATATAGAGTATGCTTATGATCTTGTGATACAACGCGTATCAGTTAGGCCTGATGATAACACAACCTTTTTTATGTGCCTATTTGAACAAATGGCCTTGTACCCATTACTTTTATACGTATTGTGGACCAAGAGTTGAGCTATGTTGCATATATTAAGTTGAGCTTAGACATTTCTTGCGTACCACATGTAACACATGACTTTGAATATGATTTATGGTTAGTGGCAATGTAGTTAAATTTTTTATCAAAATTAAAAATAATGATATCAACAATGTTTATGGATTTAGTACTCCATTGTTATTGGTTCTTCGTTTGTTTCCCATTAATATCCAACTCGAGGTTCCTTCTATTTTTTCCTTTTTAATATTCTGGCTGCAACTTGTGACATCTTAGATGAGAGTATTGTGTGACATAAACTTTCTTCTTATAAGAGGAGATATTATATTTATTTCAATAGTATTCTGCAGTGATATGGTGAATAAAATTTTACTTTGCTAGAAACAACATAAACATACGCAAAAGTTAAATTAATTTAGCCAGATTTTCAAAACCCCCAATAAAAAACAACAGTAATTCAAAAAAAAATTAAGTAACAATTAATCACTCATATCCCTATCTTGAAACTAATTAATCACTCACATGCAAAATATCATCATCTAATAAAACTTAATCGAAGAATACAAGAAAAATTAATTAAAAAGATATGTAAATCGTGGATATTACCTTTTGGAACCATCTTGGATTTGCAATGGGCAGAAAACAGATAACAATGAACCTAGGCGGAGCCCTCAACTGGCCTTAATTGATCCGGTTTGAATCTTACATCGAAGAAGACAATGAAACAAATACATAGTGTGAATGACAAGAAAGTGAGATGTATTGATAATGAAAGTTTATATAAAGATTATGAAACAACTGGCCTTAATTGATCCGTTGCTACCATTGATGTATTTGATCCGTTTGAATCTACCAGAAGTGTAGCTTCCATTGATGTATTGAAACCTTGTGTTCGACTTTTTATTTTTGCACTAACTTTATCTTTTCTATATATGACAAAAGAATTTTAAGTTTCTAAATTTTTTTTTAGTAGTAAAATACTTTATTAATTATCTTAAAAGTAATATATACCAATGTTTTAAAACTGGTTTTTTAATCGACCCGGTCGAATCATCAGGTTACGGTAATCGGTTTTTGTTGTCAAAATCAGCGTCCGATCACTTAACCGGGTCACGGTTCAACCAGTTCAACTGACCGAGTCAAATTGAGTTTTAAAACAGTGATAAATACTACAAATTTTATTATATGAGAAACTTGTATGCCTTAACTTTACAATAGGATTAAAATTTTATACTACATGCAAAGTTTTCTACGTGACAATACGTTATTGGTCAACACGTTTTTGACGTCAATACATGTGAAGTTTTCTACGACAATACGTTTTCGATGAAAAAAAGGTGTTACTAAAGACTGTAAACTTTTTAATAAAAATGGGATGTACACTTCAATCGTTGTGTATCGAGAAATCTTACGAGAAGAGTAGAATTAACATGTGTAACTTTATAGACTCTCACTGAATTTTTTGTCTTTCGATTGCTACACTTTACGTATACAATCTCGTTATGTATTTGGTTTTACTAGCTTATTATTTGACCCGTGACATCTTGCAATGGGACGCTCTAAACATTTTTTACCATAATATATATATTTTAGGGTACCCGCCGCCGCATCGCGCGGGTACCCTACTAGTCTATTTTAAAACAAAGTGAAAGTGGAGTTTTAAAAGGGAAATTACTGATTTTTACAAGTTTATTGTCAAAAATATTCAAGTTTCAGTTTATTTTTCATTGGTTTGAAAAAGTCAGTTTCAAAGTTTTTTTATAAGCCAAAAGAGTAAGCTAGCTTAATCAATAAGCTAGGCTTATACTCTTGTTGGCTGATTTTCCAGGTCACTTGATATGTGTGTAAACACACATCTTTTCTACCACTTAATTACAATAATAACCGGACCAAAACGTGTATTTTATGTCTTTTATGTCAGAATTATGCGTGGTTTGTGTTTTTGTTGTGATTTAGGACGAAATTGTGAAAAGTGGAGAAAAAAAAGATATTCACGGGCATTTACGGGCTTTTATTGAAGAAAAAGATGAAAGACGAAGTCAAGAAGTCAAGAGTGCATAAAGAACGGAAGTCCAAGACCAATTCTGAAGATTTATCGAAGAAAAAGTCAAAAGACGGAAGTTTACTTAAAGCCGAGAAACTCAAGTCTAATTTATTGAAGTATTTAAAGACAAGTTCAAAGAAATCCCGAAGCCAAAAGTCCTTAAAGTTCAAGTTTAAAGAAGATTAGAAGAATAAAGGACTAATGATGCAATTAATGAAGATTAAAAGAAGGAGGGACTTAATCCCGTAAATAAGAAGAAATGAAGGAGGGGAGGAAGTTTCCTAATCCTCCCCTATATATAGTTAGGACTAGTTAATTACTTTTTCTTGTTGGCTAACTTGACAAATTAGCTCTTCCACATTTATTTTCTTGCACATTTAAATACTTGTCAATTTAATTACCTTGTCTTGCACATTAAATTCCTTTAATTTCAAGTAAGTTTTCATTTAATTCTTGTCAATCTTTAATTTATCTTGTTAATCTTTCATCTACCTTTCTTAATCTTTGATTTTTGTGTTTATGTTTATGTTTATGTTCTTTATTTTGATCAAGTGGTTTTTTAATTATTGTGGTTAAATTTGTTTGTTTTGTTGATTTAAATTGTTTGTTTATGTTTAACTGTTGATTTGTTATTAGTTTAGCTTAATCGTTTGCTTGATTTTGGTTAAATCTGTGTTATATTCTGGTTTCTGTGATCCCTTGTTCTTCGGGGAAGTTTGTTGCTGTATCTGATCTTTCCAGGTGAAAGTTCCGAGCCAAGAGAAGAGAAGGCTTTCATTCGGAACTCAACAGTTCCGGATCAAGCATTGCTCATTCGGAAGTCTCAAACTTCCGGATCAAGGCAAAGTTCCGGGTCAGCATATTCATTCGGAACTTTAGAAGTTCCGA
Organism: Glebionis coronaria; assembly: GCA_025667525.1. NCBI lineage: Eukaryota > Viridiplantae > Streptophyta > Magnoliopsida > Asterales > Asteraceae > Glebionis > Glebionis coronaria. The sequence continues at coordinate 360,682,408 of CM046875.1, read as the reverse complement.
ACGAACTTCCGAACGAAGTTCCGAACGAAAGTTCCGGACGAACTTCCGAACGAAGTTCCGAACGAAACTTCCGAACGAAACTTCCGAACGAAGTTCCGGACGAAGGACAAAGTTCCGAATCAGTGAAAACTTCCGAACCAAAGTTCCGACTCAAGCTTATTCATCCAGAAGTCTTCCGAACGAAAGTTCCGGATCAAGACTTCCGTATCAAGGGGTTCCGACTCAAGAACTAGGTTCATTCGGAACTTAAAACTTCCGAATCAAGGATTTTTGTCATGTTCTTCTTAGTGTTCCTTTTTAATTTTCTGTCTTTCATTTTCAATCTTTATTTTTCCCGCCTTTTATTTAATTTCACTTTAAGTTTATTTTCCTTAGCTTTATTTTAGCCTTGCCTTAGTTTAAGTTTTAGTTGCGTTTTAAGATTGCCTTAGTCAGATTTAAATTTGCGTCATTTACTTTAGTGCCCTTTAATTTCAGTCACGTTTTTAAATACTTGCACTTTATTTTAAGTAGACTTAGATTTAAATTAACGCACTTTTACTTTTAAAGTTTCGCACTTTTAATTTTAAAAACTACAACGACACATTTTTGTTCCACCAAAATAAAACAGAGTCACATAGAGAACCTAGATCAATTCGATTAGACCACGAGAACGATAATTTTCTTACTAGGCAAAATCCTAGTTATCAAATGGCGCCGCTGCCGGCTCTTTTCGTAAAGATTAATGGTTTTCTGTGAGAGACGCGTTGCTTTTTGGGATCCGTTCACTTGTGACCGTTATTTTTCTTGCATATAAAAAAAATTTAAAAAATTAAAAATTTGCAAAAAATACATAAAAATTAAAAATTTCAAAAATCCAAAAAGATTTTATCTTTCTTGTGTATATATATTGTCTTTGTGTTTGGTTTCTTTTTCTTTTGCATTTTCAGGTGTATGCGTACTAGATCTTCTAATTATCAAGAGCCCGAGCCTCAAGAAGATTTAGCTATGTCAGGTGTTAACAACATTAACATTCCACCGCACCTCAACAATAATAACAACAATGTTCTTCCACAGCCCGATCTTCGGACCATGGAGGAACTTTGTCAACCAACCATGTTTGGACGAGGAGGACCGATTGCGCCGATGCAAATCAACGCTCCTGAGTTTTCGTTGAAGCACCACATGATTCAGCAAGTACAAACAAACCCATTCCGTGGATTGCCTGATGATGATGCCAACAAACACCTCGACAAGTTCATTACAATCACTCAAAGCATGAAGTTGCCTGGGGCCACAATGGATGTTCTTCGCTTACAACTCTTCCCACATACTTTATCGCATCATGCCGAGAAATGGTTTGATCGTCTTCCAAAGAATTCAATTCACACTTGGGATGACATGACTCAACACTTTTTGTCGCGCTACTTTCCACCATCCATGGTCACAAGCCTTCGCAATCAAATCAGCGGTTTCATGCAAGACCCTGATGAATCTCTTTTTGATGCTTGGGAGAGATATAATGTCTTGATTGATCATTGTCCAAACCACAACATGCTTCCCGTCACATTGATTGACACTTTCTACAACGGATTGACTTTTCGAGATCGTGATACGATTAATGCAGCCGCCGGTGGCACATTCATGAAAAGGAGACCCGAGGAGTGTAGAGAGCTTATTGAGAACATGACTACTCACCACAAAAACTGGGATTCCTCTGCTTCTTCAAGGAACAACCCGAGAGTCAATGTTTCTTCCACCTCAGCAAACCCTGAGATGACCGAACTCACCCGCATGATGACTGAAATGAGCAAAAGTATTACGCTTCTCGCTTCAAACCAAAAACAACAACAAGTTAAAGCGGTTGCTAATCCTTGTGAAACATGCGGCGGTCCTCACTCATACACCGATTGTCCTTCAACACAAGGAAATCCGGAAAATGAGTATGCTGCTTACGGTAATTATTCACCGGAAAATTACCAAGCTAGACAACAAGGGGATAGAAATCTGCTGAGTTACCGATCCAACAATTACCTTTGACCTGGTTTTTCTCCTCAAAACCAAAACCCCGCCAACAACTACAATAGAAGCAACCAAATCCCACGAAGAGCTTCTAATCCTTATCACCCACCCGCCCAACAAACCCCACCCATAAACACCGATGTTGAAGCCACAATGAGAACCCAAGGTGAGCAAATTAAGAATCTGCAAAGCCAAATTATCAATCTTAGAGGAGATATCACGAAGCAAGGAAATGAGATTAGAACCGAGGTTCGCGATAATGATCAATCCTCCTTCAGTACTCAAACGAATGAATTAAAGAATCTATTGGCTAGTTTCTTGCCCGCAGCTCAACCTTCTTCTTCGAGTTCTCTACCTTCAAACACCGTCACCAATCCGCGAGCCAATGTGAGTGCTATTGCTACTCGTAGTGGAGTCACCATCGTAGGACCACCAATCCCACCCCCATCATCTACACCTCCTCCACCACCATGTATCCCTACTCCTCCTACACCTAGTATCAGTGCACCATTACCGTCTCCGCCTCGTCATGACGATGTATCTCGAAAGGACCCTTCAACATCTCAACCCTTACCGACTACACCTTCACCTTCCACCTATAAACCCAAAATCCCATACCCTTCTCGCTTAGGCAAGACCAACGAGCTAACAAAAGAGGACTCTCAAGTGACAAACTATATCAAGATGATTTCTTAAATGGGCTTCAGCATTAGTTATCTTGAAGCACTTGTCCACATGCCCAAATTTGTTAAAGCATTTAAGGAATTGCTTAACAACAAGGAGAAGCTGATTGAACTCGCCAACACACGCTTAAATGAAAACTGCTCTGCAGTTATTCTTAGAGAACTTCCGGAAAAGCTTGGAGATCCCGTTTGTTTTGTGTTGCCTTGCGTGTTCAACAAAACTGAAGAATTTACTGCCCTTGCTGATCTCGGGGCCAGTATTAATTTGATGCCACTGAGTGTTTGGAAAACACTATCATTGCCCGACCTTACTCCAATAAAGATGACTCTTGAACTTGCAAATCTCACTCTCGCTTACCCCGTTTGTGTAGCCGAAGATGTGTTCATCAAAGTTGGCGCATTTACTTTTCCGGTCGATTTTGTCGTAGTTGATTATGAAATGGACCCTCGTATTCCTTTAATACTTGGTCGGCCATTCTTGAGAACCGGACGTGCTTTAGTAGATGTTGCCGAAGGTGAGTTAATCTTAAGAGTCAGGAATGACTCACAGATTTCAAAATGGGGAAGCTTACAGGCAAATACTATGGACGAGAATCAGTGAATATGATTAATGTGCATGAGGACTTTGTCGTCTACAACAATCCTCTATTCGAGTCTTCCACTGTTAATCCACTTTTTCAAGATGATGTGGATGATTCTCTCCCTACTTTGGCAGCTTCTCCCATTTATGATTCTCCACCGGTCTTTGATGCTTATGATGATGATTCTAGCTCAGACTCGGATGATTTTGATGATTGTACTTCTGAGTATCCCGAGATGCCCACTTTCGATGATTTTGATGAGGCCGATACTCTTTCGAGCGATTCTTCACATGATGAAGATCCTCCGCCATCACTCGATCCTACTTTGGACGATTACTCATTTGAGAAAGATTTCTCTGAATTTCTCAACACTTACTTCCCTCATGAGAGTGATGCTCCTCCTTATGACTTTGAAGATTATCGTCTTGATCCTACTTTGGATTTGAAGAACATTCTGTCAAAGGAGAAGAAACCGGTTGACACCAATATCCGTTGCACCTATGATTTGACACCTCTTTGTCCCCCTTCTGAGGACGAGGTTGTGCTTCTTTGCGGATCTTCTTCACACTCTGCTGAGCCTGAGTGCTATTTTCCCTTAAAGGAAAAGGTGTTCGACCCCGGTATTGATATTCTGCAGCCATCTCAGTATCCACCTGATGAAATAAAAGGAAAAATCTTTGGAAATTTTGAAGACATGCTTGCACCACTTCATCCTTGCTTCCACCATGCTCCATCACTGCTTAAGGGAACCCTGCCTACTCTTCTTTGGCTTGCCTTGTTCGCCTTAAGCTTGTGTTATTTGCTCGATGAACACTACGTCTTTGATCCTGGTGGATATGTGTCATGCTTCGTCCGTTGATTATCAAGGTCGAGTCAGGCTAATGACTCGGTTAACAAAGATCAAGCGCTTCTTGGGAGGCAACCCATGCATCTATCTTTTAGTTTTCTTTATCCTAAGTGTAGGGGGGACCCTTTGGTTTGCTATTTCCTCTCCTCACTTCTTAATCAGGGATTCGAGCTTCAATGATCCACTCTTGATGATTCTTGACGACCCGTGATTCCGTGCCCACTTCTTCCCGGTTCTATCCTAAACTCTTTTCGATTCACTATTTTATATTTTCTCAATATTAAAATAGGAATCTCTTTAGTTGTCTTTTCCTTAGCGAGATTTAAACAACGTGCACAATGTCCTAAGTGTAGGGGAGTTTACTCCCACATGCTTAAACATTGAGGACAATGTTTATCTTAAGTGTAGGGGGACTTCTATCGAAGTTAAGTGGTCTTTTCCTTGTATTTGTCCTCATTTTAACCGGAAAATCAATTTTTCGACATTTTTCAAAATTTTTGATCTATTTTGGCCTATTAGTTTTTTTTTCCTTTGTATAGTTATTTTGTTTCTTTGCTAGAATAAATGTTTAATAAAGTGGTTTTAATTTTCAAAACGTTGTGAATCTTTTGACTCAACCCGAGTTTACTTATCTAAGTTACTCTAGCTAGTATCCTTAACGTGTTTAATTCAAGTTTTGCTAGGCTTTTATATAGGGAGCTATAAAACGCGAAAGTCTTAACTCTCACGGGTTAAGAACAAGAACTTTTCGCAAGTTCCTATAAGTGATCCTAGAGAGTGGTTTATCAAGGGAACTTTAAAACGCGAATTCTAAACTTGAAAAAGTCTAAGAATTTGCAAGATCCTATAGGCGACTCGAAAACCCAAAACTTTGATTTAATAGGCTAAGTATCCACGAGTCTCATTACTTGAGATTTTAAACTGTGGAGAACGAGAAATGATAGAGCCAATTATAAGTTCGGTATTCTTTCGTGAATTTATGTGAGTTAATTATGAGCCTATTCTCCCATCGCTTGCTAATAAATTTATCTGCTAATAAATAAGATTGTACGATTTGAAAAGTTACTTAGCTTCTAGCCCAAGATCGTTTAAAAGTTGCTCGGTATGGATTAGAGTTCATAGCTAAGGCATAACTTATTGAAGCGGGATGCGAAGATTGGCGAGTCCGAAAAGGCCCTAACAAGGCATGAGGGCTATATTTTGTTGCTAAAGATCCAAAGTGATGTGAAGAATCATTTATCGAAAATCAATATGAAGGATCGAGACTCACGACGAAAAGCAAAAACTCTCAAAAAGTCATGGAGATGTGTATCCGAAAAGACCCTAACAAGGTATGAGGATAAATAGATCCAAGTCATAAAAGGAGGCGGATCGTTGTATATCAAAGTCCAAAATAAAGATTGGAGAAAAATGAAGAAGTCGTGGTCCAAGTATGAATCTCTCAAAACTTGAAATGAAGAAATTCCATTATGAAGAGAAGACCATAATTTCATGAACGTCTCTCAAGGTTTGAAGTATGAAGTCGCTGCCAAATATCGGTCCGAGAAAGGTCTCAAATTGCGAAGCGAGTTATGCCAAGATATGAACTTTATGAGGTCCCGAGAAGCAGTTTTAAAAGATTTTGTCCTTTAGCTAACTATTGATTAAATCTTGCACTTTATTTTCGGCCTAATAAACTATCGAAATAAGTCAAACAATGCATCCTCGTGATCATTCAAGACAACAATAAAATATAAGAGATACACCTAGGAATAAGGGAGTCTAAGTGAATAATTGACCCACATGAGTTCGTGTTAGTCTACTAACTTATAATAACAATGATCTCGTTTAAGCTTGGTTTGGAGAAAGTGAAAACTTGAGGATGATGATTATTCATGACATTTCCAAAACCCAAGGTATGCTTTTGATTTCTCTATTTTGTATGTTTTTAATTTTCTATCTCTTTAATAAAGGCCAACGTGGATTAATTATGATGAAAAGTGTAATCTTGCTTTGTAGCTAATGCATTGCATGAGGACATTGCAATGGTCAAGTGTAGGCACTCTCTCTCTTTTCATTGTTTGATATTAGCAGGAAATCAGATTAAGCATATTGGATGGTGGTTGAGCTGTGATAAGTGCATCATCATCATTTTCTTCCCATTCCCTTAGCTTATTTTCAAGAGTCATTTAGCTCAAGCCCGAGCTTGATGGAGAAGGCTTAAGCTAAGCCTTTGTGATGCTTGGATGTAAGCTCACTAGGTAAGAAAGTCTTAAACTCTCTCTATACTTGTTTTGGAAGTCTCTATTTTGAGTTTTGATGATTTGTGATTAAAGCTATAGGATGTTAGACAAATGCATAATACTGTTTATTTGTTGATCTTGAACATGTTAGAGATAGATTTGAGTAGATTTGGTAAAAGTTAGAGTGTAATTTCTTTGTTAAATTGACTAGCTAGATTTTGAAGTAGTGTTTGGGACAGTGGCATCTTGAGTAGAAGTTTCTATTCTAGGATTAACTTAGCTCTACACATACTTATCAAGTTAAGTTTAAGAGAGTTGATTTTAGTTTTAAGTTTTGTAGGTTTGTTTAAGTTTATTCATCGTAAGCAATCTCAACCAAAGTCATTTAAACGTACTGCTAGCCCACTGTTAGCTTCATTTTACCTCACTGTGTGTTTATTAAATTTACATTGTGGCGATTGTATGTTGATTTGATTGAGGCTTGAGTTTTAGCCCTTGTGTACCAACAGTTATAATAATAAAAAAAAGAAAAAAAAGAGAGATAAAGAGGCCTGTGAATTCCGTTCTTGACTGGGTTTTTCTTGTTTTATTAAGTTTTCAATCATTTATGTATCTGTTTTTTATTCAGTCAGTCATTTTGTAGTTATCAAATTTCTGCCCAAAGTTGGTGTTAGGTATAAGCTTTGATCTGCTCTAGGCTTAGGATTAAAGTTAGGACGTGATTGCGCCCGGTTTCAAGGATTAGTAGAAGTAGGTTTGCAGGTTTTGGTTTTGTCAAGAATCTTTGATAATCAGAAAAAAAAGAGTTAGTATCATTTAAGTCTTTGAGTTTTTCTTTTGTAATATAGGAATTTTGGAGCTAAGTTATTGAATCAGTGTGTATGCAGGTGGACTAGGTCCACCTTTGTGTCGTTTATAAAAGCTAATAGGATTCATGGGTTGTAGGAATCAATTGCTCGAATAGTTGCTCTTTTAGTTCGTTTTATTCGCCGCAAAATTGCATATGCACCAGTAGCTTTAGGTTCCTTGTTTTGAGGTTTAGAGTTTTTAAATCTTAGGTCTGAATAGTCTTAGGGTAGAAGTAAGGCTGCATTTCATTGGTGTGAAGGATTGTGGGATTATTTAGTGTATAGCTTAGCAAGCTATTCGTCAAAAAGCTAATAAGCCCATACTGTCACTCTTCCTGTTTTTTTAGAAGTCACCAAATCTCTTTGTTTTAGGTTCTTGTTTACTGCTTCTTAGGTATTTCTTTATTTATCCTTAGGAGTGTTTATTGACAAGTGAAGATTAGCTCAAAAAGAGATCAAGGTTGCGTAAGTAGCCAACTGTTAAGCCCACTGTTATTGTCCATTTAAGCACTTAGGATTTTTTTTCTTTCTTTTTCACTTTATTCCTTTGATTTTTATATTAACTTGAATTTGGTTGCTAGTTGTTGTTGTTCTTGTTTCTGCAATCCAAATTGCGTGTTAATCTGCTCTTATTAAGCTTACATGGATTTATCATTCAAGTGACATTGTTGCTGACGTGTTAGTTTCTGTTTGCCAATGGCTTGTTGACTGTATTAGATTACTCTCGGTGTAATGTTGTGGCTTATTTGAGTTTTCCTGTGCTTATATTGTGACTCCCACAAGCACGAACGCTTGTGGGGTGCCCCTTGTATCACACCAAACAGCAAGACCATAAAACAAGTAAACAAAATAAAGCAGTTGGTTGTTGCAATGGTTGCTGTGTCTGGTATGCAAGTTAAGGTCAGTAGTTTGAATCCCCCTTACATCTTTTTGTCAGATTATTATTGTGCTGCTAATTGTTAAAGAAAAAGAGATAAAAAAAATGTGACAAATAAATAATAAAGGTAAGAATAAACAAAACAAGAATGCATAGCAGATGGTGGAGTTGGGTGTATGCTGCGTCTGATATTGATGTGCAGGTTAGGGGTTCAAAACCTTGTCACTGCTACTTTCTGTGATTATATTTTGTACAAATACTCAAAATCAAAAATGGCGCCGCTGCCGGGGAGGTGTGTTTAGCCATATTTATTTATCGTGTTTGTTTGTGTGTTTATGTTTTTATCGTAAATACTTCCTTTTATTATTTTATACTATTAGCCATACAAATAAATATTGTTAAATAGAACTCTATTAACACAAAATCGTTTTCTCGTTTTTATTGTGCATAATATATTGTATTTACGTAGAACAATTAACACACAATAATTATCCAAATACGCGAGAAATAGCACCTCAATAGTTGAGCGTTCCGGTCACTATTGTTGTATCGAATTCAAACGAAAGTCAAAGGCAAAATAGATAAATACTCTTAATTGGTTTAATCTCGATAAATACAAACTATAAGGTGGGTATAAGGCGGTTGTATTTCACGACCTAAGGAAAAAAGGCTCTTAAGTGCTTCGCGCCGCCTCGTTTTCTTCGCTCGCTTGTGCGTATTTTGAAAGTGACGATTAATTAGGGGTTTGCTACATCAAGTATTATTAATCTATTTTTTTGAGTTTTAATTATTGAACCTCGAAACGTTTTGGCGTTCCGCCAACGTTTCAAAGTCAGCGAGGGTTTTTACTTCACGTAATTACCTTCATTCTTCTTGGATTCATTAATCGAGACCTTTGATTAGTGGATTGTTTTTGTAGATTAATTTCTACGTAATACACCAAAATTCCAAAAAAAATTAAAAAAAACAAAAACACAAAAAGATTCTTCGATTTTTCCCTATATTTTCATAATTATTTTTCTTAACCCCTCTAAATTTTAATTCTTCATGGATTTTCATTGCCAAGGTTGTGGGAGACGAAAGTTTGGTTCCGTGACTTGTCCATGGTGTGTATGCGAAAGGTGCGGAAAATATGTCAACTATGCAATATTTAGGGCATGTCCACCGTGTAATCCGAACAATTGTTTGTACTCTAACGAAGAACGTTCTATCCATTGCTGATATTATGGAAGCCCTTCCCATTGGCACGATGAGTGTCAAATTCAATACCCAATGGTCACAATCACGAGCCAAATCCGAATTTCGTTGACCAATCTTCGCAATACTCACCGTCATGTGAGTATTGTTGATCCCAAACTTAGATCGATTAGCTTTGTGTATACGAGATTAGATCAAGTATAACACGTAGAGAAACCTTTGTTATATGCTTTGTGAATCTAAGTATTATGCGGAATATAATACTTAAACAAGAACACAAGATGTAAACAAAACTTTCACTTTGATTATGAATGTCGAACTTGCTTACAATGAAAGATGTTTACGAATGAGAACTTAATGAAAACTTGATACTAAACATTAACCTAAAGGCCTTCTTTTATAGACTAAGAAGCCTTGTACAATAAGCTACGTATCAACTATTCTAGGTAAAGATAAACATAGAGAATACATTGTCGTTTCTATCCTTACTAGAAGTATTCTAGAATACAATAAACGTGTAACTCACATCTTCTATCAGTGCTTGTCTTCAATCTATCAACGCTTGACTTTAACTTGTCAACGCTTGAGCTGTCAGCGCTCACTTTGTTCTTGTCAACGCTTGAGTTGTTCTTGTCAGCGTTCAAGTGATCTGGCCTTAATTTATTCCCAACAATCCTCCCCTAAACTTGATATCCACTCTTATGATCAAGTTTCTGAATAATCATTAAGAACTTGGAGGAGTCTGACAAACCTTATCATATTGGTAATAAACAAATCTGATCAAATTCTTTGCCACGTCACTTGTATAGTCTATCTCCAACTGGGTGTCCTTCATCTTTTCCAAAACAGCCTTGGATATGAAATATTGAGCATCCACAAGTAGATACTCAGCAAACTTTGTAGAACTCAAATAATATACACCAACAGCTGAATATAACCTCCATTGAAGACCACTGAGGTCATCTTCAAGATCCTTCCATATTTCAGGATCTTCCTCATTTGTCCCACACATTCTTTTGAATGTGGTCCAAAGTTTTATTCCATTAGCTGAAGTTGGTGCTTCAGCCTCATACTTGGTCTCCAGCAACCTCCAAAGGTCCACCAAGTCTTCTCTATCACAACTTGCAAATAAAGATATGAGAGTAGTAAAGGTGTGTACCTCCTTGCCATATCTTCCAATCTTCCAGAATCCACATTCATCCTCATCATAACTTACAATTGGATTCCTGGAATCTAGTGGTAACACCTGCACCATATCTGAAGCTTCTAATGGGGAGAGCTTGAGGCTCTTTCTAATAACTGCTTCACTTGGATATAGTTGATTCATATCTTTTGGAAATTCAAGTGTAAATCCCTTCTTCACTGGTCTAGGAACTATCATAGCTTTCTTGATTTCCATCTCTTCTGCAAGTTGCTCCTTTCTTTCATCTGAAAGAAGTCTGAAAGTGTTTTCTTCCTGCACTTTCACCCAAATAGGATAAGCTCTATGTTCCAACTCATCAAATGTCAAAGCCTTCAACTTCTGATGTGTCCATCCAACTCCATGACATCTGAGCAACATAAAGTAGAGCTTCCTTCTATCCCTTTTCAACTCAGAGAGAATGTTGCTTGCCTTGTGCTTCAAAATCACCTTACAATCCTTCTGAACTCTAAGAAGAATCTCCAAACCCCATATTTGATCTGAAATGGTCAAGTCTAGATTATCCATGCAGCTTTCTTCCCAAGAATTGTACATCTGAACCACCTCTGGCATATCAAAGTCAATCTGCAACTTTAAATCTCTCAACTTTTCCCTAGCAAGCTCATCACCATACTCAAGCCTTTCCGGTTCAATAATCATCACACTTGAGTCTGAGCTAGCTCCATCACTTTCTTCTTCAGAAGTCACAACAAATGGTGACTTTTCCTTTTCACCTTGTTCCATCAATTGCTCAGCCAGTCTTCTATCAAATTCAACTTGGGCTGCATTCTTTGGAACAATTTCTTCTACCAATATACCCTTACCCTTATCTGATGGTGCAATTGTTGGTAAGGTAGATGGCAATACCTGAGTAGGAACATCCTTGATGATAGATGATGACTGGAATACATCACCTCCAAATGTAGATCTGTCAACGCCCAAATTTCCTCTATCAGCGCCCAAAATACTTCTATCAGCGTCCAAATTTGTCTTGTCAACGCTCAAATATTTTCCCTCAGCGCCTTGTGTAACCTCTCTCAACATAGCTGTAAATGACAAATTTAGATTGGTTGGAGAGATTAAGGACGTATCAAAACCTGTTTGTTCCTTCAAAGTAGTAAGAGCTTCAGCAACATCCATTGATCGACCATCTTGACTGCTCTTATCACTCAGATTTCTTTGATCTTCCTCCCCTTTGGAAGACTCCTCCATACCTCTCCTTGCATGATCACTCTCCAAAACAACAATCCACTCCCTCAATTCCTTGAGTTCAAGGCCTTGTTTGCTGACAATTTGTACTAAGTCTGCATTTTGCTTTTGCAAGCTAATGCAGACTGCCGTCAATTCCAAAATAGTCATTGGTTCCAGTCTGCCCTCATCTGAAATGGGGATTTGACCTCCCAAGTCAGGTTCATTGGGCATGGATGAGGACTTAAGTATGGTGGGACTGCCTTGGCCAGCTTCTAAGCCAGAACCAATAGTCCCAGCCTCATCCAGGTCACCAACCACACTTGTGGTGGTGGTTCTCTCTGCATCATGGCTAGGACCACCAGAGGAGAACACTCCAGTAGTCCTTGGGCGTTTGATCAACCTATATTCAGGTGGTGTGGAAGATGGTGTGGAAGAATGGGTAGATGTGGTTTGGTTAAGGGGTGTTTGGGATTGTGATGGTTGGGTGTCAGCGTGGGAAATAGGCACATTAACGCCAACATGTGATGTGTCAGCGTCAAAGGGTTCTTGGTCTATTTGCATTTGTTCAGGTGAGGGTAAAGGTTCAGGAATAGGTTCAAGTTGTGGGTGAGGGTCAATTTGAGGTTGGGGGTCTGGTTGGGGTTGTGCTGCTGCAATAACAGCAAGCATGGCTGTGGTTAAAGGTAAGTCTCTATGAGGTGGTGAATTCATCTTTGTAAAAATAGCTTTCTTTTGTTCAGGGATTTTATAAAAATCATTGTGATCCCTTGAACAATATCTTTGATCATCAAAAACCATTTGTAGAAAACGGGGATAAGCTAAAGTCATTTTTGTCCCCTTGTTTTTACACATCCCTTCAAAAATCATTTTAGAATAGTTATATTTTTGCCCTGTTGCAATGCACACAATAGCAGTTGCAATGGATCTATTGATCTCATTGTGTGCAGTACATTTGGGACTCAAACATTGAAGGAGAATGTGAATGAGGTACTTCCAGTCTGGGGGAAATTCCTGCTTATGATACTTATTAAGAGTACCTTCATCAGGAATTGGATATCCCAAAGCCCTAAGCCCTTGTTCTATTTCAGTTATGGGAAGAATGGTTACACCATCAGCATCATCAAGATGCAAGGCCTGGCGTACCAAGGCCTCAGTAACCACCCAAGACCTCCCATGAACAATAGAAGTTAATGTGGTCACTCCATTAACTGTTGAGGAACTAACAGTGTTCCAAAACTGTTTAATGTGTGTGACTGGAATGAGTAGTGCATGAGAAAGAGCATACCTTAAGGGGGATACGTTCAAATACGCCACCATTTGTGTGTATTAAGGGAACAAAGTATTATCAGCAACAAGAAGAAATCATGTTGTGTTGAGACTTGAACCCCAAATCCAATTCTGCTGAGTTAAATCTTGGTGCCATTGATGAAAGCTGTTAATTTGAAGTGTAGAAGATGAAGGTTGATAAGAGAAAAAGTGTTAGACAAGAATTATAGATACCCTGTTTTAAAATAGGAGCCAAATTTATAGGAGTGAAAGAATGCATGTGATTGGCCCAAAAATAGGCAAAGATTTTAAAAAACTAATCATGAAAATATTGAAAAAGTTATAAGTTATCTCATGCATTTAATGAAAGTAACAACTCCTAAAATTACGGCTTGATAAAATGTCAAAAAGTAACAACTGGGTAGGACCCATTGAGTGTCAACGGTCAAATATAACCTATCAATGCCCAACGGCTATAATCTTGTCAACGTTCGCCTAAAGCCATGTCAGCGTCCAATTTGGTCACAACAACGCTTGGAAATTTCTTGTCAGCGTCCAAAAATAAAATTGTTTTAAAAAGTGAAAAATGACCTTAACAAGTAATTTATCCTAGAGAAGATAACCAAAAGCTGATAATTATCATAGGGCGGCAAGCACTGTCCAGTTATGCACACTTGCATAAGCAAGATAGACATAACAGTCCTCTAGTGTCCCTTGCTAACCAAAAGTCTTAACAACCAAGTTACCTTATAAAATCCTTGTTACTCCCAGGTAAACCCCATATCAAAATCATTCCCAAGTCTCCCAACAGACCACAACCAATTCTAGGCCAAAAATGTCTTGGCAGCATGCAAAGTTGATATACTATGCATGCTACAGTGCCTCATGGTTTAGTAAAACTAACCCATACTCACCTGTGGACACAATCTAGAATTGTGATAAGAGTATCATATGGATACCCAAAAATCCTAAAGGTTCCTAAAACCTCCCCTTAAACTATGATACAAAAAGTTTGCTAAAATCATGCATGAACATAAAAAATTTATGTCAAGATAGGAATGAAACATTTCAACCATCATCCATAAATAAAAACTTGTCCAAATGCTTCTCCTTTGATCCATAAGCAACTCTGTATCCAATGGTATACTGCTAACACCATCTGCACATTTAGATTGAAAACCACAAAACTAACATTGTTGCTGACAACGCCCCGATAACACATAACAGCGTTGAAGGAAGCTTTGTCAGCGTTAGACAATTATATTCCTGACAACGTTGCAAAAACACTCATCAGTGTTCAAATAACCTTTGTCAGTGTTAGAAAAATATAGTGGAAAATCTAAATTATCAATAAGACCAATAATAATAATGCATCATCCTGTACATACTTTTACAAAAAGAATCCAAAACACATATTAAGTGAGATTAACCATTCCAATACTTGTTACCAAGTATTGAAATCTTCCAGTATCAAAAGGTTTAGTTAATAAATCTGACACATTTTCCTCAGTGTCAACCCTATCTGGTTGTATTAAACCTTTCTCAAAGCAATCTCTTATAAAATGGTGTCTAATTTCTATGTGTTTAGTTTTAGAATGATGCACAGGATTCTTAATGATGCATAAAGTACTATTATTGTCAACAAATATCTTAGTATGCATGAAATTGTACCCATAATCCAACAGCTGGTTCTGCCACAACACTTGACCACAACATGCTGCTGCAGCCACATACTCTGCTTCAGTTGTAGAGTTAGCCACCACTGTTTGTTTCTTGCATTGCCAAGATATTAATCTGCTCCCAAGAAACTGACATCCACCAGTTGTGGATTTCCTATCAAACTTATCACCTCCATAATCACTGTTTGAATATGCAATTAGCTCCAATGGTGAATCCTTTAGGTACCACAAACCAAGATTAGGGAAACATATTAGGTACCTAAAGATCCTCTTCACAGCATAAAGGTGACATTCTTTGGGAGTCACTTGATGACGTGCACAAGCACATACAGCAAACATGATATCAGGTCTGGAAGCAGTAAGATACATCAAGGATCCAATCATGGATCTATAATGCCTGACATCAACATCTTTCCCATCTCCAATCTTTCCCCAAGGGTGTTCTCTATCCATAGGAGTAGAAGCCCTCTTTTCATGTGGAGAAAAGCCAAACTTCTTCAAGATCTCAGCAACATATTTGTCCTGGGAGATGAAGATACCATCTTCTTTCTGCTGAACTTGTAACCCAAGAAAGAAGTTCATCTCCCCCATAGCACTCATCTTGAATTTGTCTGTCATAAGCTTGGAGAAATCCTCACTCATCTTTGGATCAGTAGACCCAAAAATGATATCATCAACATAGACCTGCACAAGCAACACATCTTTGCCTTTCTTCTTTGTAAATAATGTCTGATCTATGGTGCCCCTCTTGAATCCATTGTCCACCAAATATGTAGACAAAGTACCATACCATGCTCTAGGGGCTTGATGAAGGCCATACATAGCCTTTTTGACTCTATACACTTTATCTGGATGCTCTGGATCCTCAAAACCAGGAGGTTGCATGACATAAACTTCCTCAACAATGGTGCCATACAAGAATGCACTCTTCACATCCATTTGATAGACTGTGAAGCCCATGCAAGATGCATAGGCTAGAAAAATCCTAATAGCTTCAATCCTTGCAACTGGTGCAAAGACTTCCTCATAGTCTATCCCCTCCTCTTGTGTATAACCTTGAGCCACTAACCTTGCCTTTTTTCTGACCACAATACCTCTTTCATCTCTTTTGTTCCTGAGAACCCATCTTGTCCCTATAGGTCTGACATATCTAGGACAACCAACCAGCTCCCAAACATCCTGAATTGCAAATTGGTGAAGCTCATCTTGCATTGCTTCCACCCAACTTGGTTCTTTGAGAGCATCAAATATCTTCTTGGGTTCTTCTTGTGACAGAAAACATGCAAACAAACATGCTTGCACAAGAGGGGTATCAATCTTCTTGTGTATATTGGCAATAAATCCATCAAGTCCTTGATGAGATCTTCTTGTCTGAACTGGAGTCATAACATCACCAATAATCAGAGATAGGGGGTGATTCTTCATTGTGGAAGTGAGAACTCCTCCTTCAAAAAGTCTGGTGTCCTCAACTTCACGCTCCATATTGCCAATGTCTTCTTCATCAGACTCTCTTTGATCAACAGGAATCTCTTCATAAATTCTGGAAGGTCCTCCTTGTTCAAAAGTAGAAGAGAAAAGATGTGCAAAGGTGTTGTCAACGTCTGAACCTTGTTTGTCAGCGCTTGGACTAACAACGCTTGAATTGTTGTTGTCAACGTCTGAGCCATCAACGTCTGAATTGGTCTTGTCAGTGCTAGATTTGCCTTTGTCAGCGCCTGAAGAACCATGCATGTTTGTATCTGGTGGTATTTAGAAACCACCATTACCTTGTCCAGCAGCAGAAGCAGCAGCAAAAGCATCAGTCCAAATGGGAATTGTGACATATTCAAATGTAGGAGATGCCTTTTTTGCTTGTGATCCAGTCCTCTCATCAACCTGTGTATCTGAAACATCAACAATTTGTTCTTCCACAACATTTGAAGTTACCTCCACAATGTCTGGATTAGTGACAGGCATATAATTTAAAGTTCTAGATAAGGGTTCCAAATCAAACAACCAATTAGGACCACTTTCAGGATCACTAGGTTTATTCTCTAAGAACCTAACATGTACTCTTTCAACAATACGTTTGTCCTCCTTAAGATAAACCCTATAACCCTTGCTCTGCACTGAATACCCCATGAAGTAACCTTCATCACCTTTTGCACTAAATTTCCCTAAGGCATCACTAGTGTCTAAGACTACTACATGACATCCAAAAGGTCTGAGAAAACCAATATTAGGTTTTCTTCCCCAAAGTAGCTCATAAGGTGTCTTGTTCTGAATTTTGTTAACCAATGCTCTATTTTGCACATAGCATGCTGTATTAACAGCCTCAACCCAAAAGGCTATGGGAAAGTGAGCATCAGCCAACATTGTTCTGGCTGCTTTAATTAGGGTTCTATTTTTCCTTTCAGCAACCCCATTTTGTTGTGGGGTCCTAGCAATACTGAATTGCCTAGTAATTCCCTTCCTGGTACAAAAATCATCAAGCTTCTTGTTCCTAAATTCTCCACCATTATCACTCCTAAGCATCTTAACCTCATTGCCAGACCTTTTCTCAATTTGAGTGATAAATTCAATAATAACATCAGCTGTGTCACTCTTCATAGCTAGAAAGAATGTCCAAGTAAACCTAGAAAAGTCATCAGTGACAACAAAACAATATGACTTGCCATTCAAACTTTCTATATTAGTTGGACCAAAGAGGTCCATGTGAAGCATATGAAGAGGTCTGGAACTAGTATGCACCTGCTTGGACTTGAATGAGACCTTGTGCTGCTTGCCTTTAAGACATGCAACACAAGAGTGGTCATTGTGGAAGGCCTTCTCAGGCAAACCATCAACTAAACCAAGCCTCACAAGTCTATCTATATTTTTAAAATTTATGTGCCCTAGTCTCCTGTGCCACAAATTACTTTCATCTACTGAGGCCTTAGCATAAAAACAAGACATATTTGCATTTACTTTAATCCCATTTAAATTCACATTATATATGTCCTTATGCCTAGGTGTTTTATACTCAATGTACTTCTCATCAGGGATCTTAAAATCCTTGCTTAACACCAAACACTCAGTATCAGTGAAAAGAACCTTATTTTTGTTATCACACACTTGTGATACACTAAACAGATTATAATCCAGTTCTTTTACCAGGAAGACATTTTCAAAACGTAGATTATTGGTGAGAAGGGTTCCTTTGCCTGTAATAGTTCCATATCCACCTCCAAAGTATACCTTATCACCATCTTGAATAGGAGTGAAGTTTGTCAGATAGTCTTCCTTTCCTGTCATGTGCCTTGAGCATCCACTATCCCAATATCCATAATCATTGATCTGTCTCTGAATGCCCTGCACATAAAGAAAACAAATTAGTTTTCTTTGGGAACCCAAGTCTCAGAAGACTTGGATTCAACTGGTTGTTCAATAAGAACAGACTTAGTTCTCACAACAACCCCATTTTCATCCCTTTTAGGATGAAAAACCCAGTTAACCCCAATTGGTTTTGTAATGACCTTTGAAATGTAATTAAACCTATTACAAGTCATTGAAATTCCATTATTATTAGGGTTTTGATCTTTCTTGGGTCTCCATGTTAAGCTTGAAGAAGCTTTTGACCCCTTACCTTGTGGCTGCGAATACTTAGGTCTGGTCACGTTTCTGTCAGCGTTGGATTTTGTCCTGTCAACGCTGAAATTACCCTTGTCAGCGTTGAACCTAGGGTTTGCTACAGGAACCCATTGCCTATTTGACCAGGTGTTTGTCTTTTGAAAAGGTCTTTGTCCATTAGTGTTAGACCTTCTAGAGAAGAATGGGGCAGGTCTAATCACTTGTGAACTTTGCTGCACACAAGGTCTGGGTCTGACAACGTTTGACTTCCTAACAACGTTGACTTTCTTCCTATCAGTGCTGAAATTGTTCCTATCAGCGCTGTCTTTGGGAGCGTTGACACACTTGTATGCCAAATGTGAAAAGCTACCACAAGTATAACAGGCTTTCTTAGACACATTCTTAGGTCTAGAAGCAAAGAAACCTGTTCCATGATTGTTAACTTGGCTCTTGGGTGACCTATTATTTCTATACATCTCTGCATATTTAATGGTAGGTCTTCTAACGGTGTTTGAGCCTAGGTCAACAGATTTACCAGTAACTGGGTGAGTAACCTTAATGGGTGGTGATTCATTGGGACTTTCACATAGCAAACCTCCCTTAACAAATAAAGTAGGGTTAGCTTTCTTCCACTCATTTAGGTCAGTCAGTTTTTGTTGATACTCTTCTACTGGAGTGACAACTCTTGGTGGAGGAGAGAATTCCTCTTCTTGGCATTCTGGTATACCAGTCCAAGACAAATCCTTTCTAAGGACACCATAGAAGTCACCAGCTGGTGGTGGAACCAGAGAGTAATCATTCATCCCAATCCCAGTCATGTCCTTAGGATCTCTTTGTTTAGCTACACAGTCTCCTAGGGCTTGGGTGGCTTTATCAAATCTTTCAATCTTGAGGTCAACATTATCTTTATTCTTAATGGCCTCATCTAACTTAGCCTGAAGGTCTCTATTGACCTTTGTCATGATATTTCTAATATCTATACTACTCTATAGCTCATGTTTTAAGATATTTATATTATCTTTTAAATCAAATTCCATTTTCTTATATTCAGAAACGGTTTTCTCAGTTTCAGTAAGAGCTAGTTGGTAATTGGATAATTTACACCTTTCAGTGCTCATATCATCTTTTAGTTTTAACACCTCTTTGTTAAGTCTATCAGTGTTTATCCTACAACCTTTGCTACAAAAAGCATCATCATATACCTCATTATCAGATGAAGAGGAGGAGTGTGACATGAGAGCATATTCAACATGCTCTTCTTCTTCTTCAATATCAGCAATCAAAGCTTTGTCCTCTTCAGCATCCTTAGCCAGATAGCTCCAATCCCATCCAGTACCATGAATTCCTTGAACTGCAACCATGGCCTTGGACTCTTGAGCTTTAACAACCTGACTTGAGGGTTTACCAGCATCAGATCTTCTAGGAGATCTGCATTCCCTCATGAAGTGCCCCATGCGATGACAGTTGTAGCACTCAACTTTGGATTTATCAAATCCAGCAGTGTCTTTAGCATTGAAGGTCATCTTCTTCTTGAACCTTCTATTCCACCTATTTGCTCTTATACTAGCAAGAGCCATGTTCCACTTGATGTCCATTTCTTCCAAGTGTTCATCACTTATCTGCTCAAGGTCCTCATATGTAATCACTGAACCATTGGGCAAAGAAGCAATGTAAGCACACACAGTATCCAAATCCAAACCAGCAGGTTTAACTCTTGGGGAGTCATTCATGAATGTGTCAGCGTCTGAAAAGGAGACGTTGACAGGACTTGTTCCAGCGCTGACAAAAGATGATCCAGTAACTGGATGCATAAAAGAGTCCTTCTGATTGAATTGACCTTCACTATGAGAGAAGAAGGCCATGTTGCTGGTGCTAGCTTTGCTTCCATGTGCTGAAAGAGTTTCATCTTCCAACAATCTTAGTTTGTTGTAGATGTCATCAAACGAGAAGCTCTTGTAAGTATTATTGGCAAGAATAGATCTTGCCTCAATCTTCCATGCCTCACCAAGACTTTTCAGAATGGTAGCATTGGTGTCAATATCACCAACTTGTGTCCCCATGAAGGACAACTTGCTTGTGATGTCAAGCAATCTGCTTCTCACACTACTCAGTTTCTCATTGGGCTGAGCTTTGAAGACAGCATAATCATGCAGAAGTTGCTTCTTCTTTTCTTCCTTAGTGTCTGCATTACCACCATATGCAACTTCAATTGCTTCCCAAAGATCCTTAGCAGATTCATAGCCTCTATATTTGTGCTGATTTTCTTGTCCCAAAGAAACTTTCAGAATATTTAGGGCTTTCATGTCAACCCTTTTCTTTGCAATATCTTCAGCACCTACAGCTCTACCATCTCCAGGTTTTTCTTTCTTATCTTCATCAGGACATCCTTCAACAACTGATCTTGCCGTAATGACATCCTGAATCTTTTGAGCCTTATTGAATGAGTTTCCATATTCAATAATCTCCCAGAGTGTGTAATCAAAGATCCCCAGATATTGTTCAAAGTTGAACTTCCATAAGTCAAAATTGGTTGCATCAAGCATGGGAATCTTGATGTTTGGTAATGGTGAAGAGGAGGAGGTTATTGCTTCAGACATGATGTTTTTAGGGTTTTGAGAAAATTAGGGTTTTGGTGTTCGTGTATCGTTCTGATGTTCTTCAAAGATCAAAAGTTCCTCAACAAGCTCTGATACCACTTGTTGATCCCAAACTTAGATCGATTAGCTTTGTGTATACGAGATTAGATCAAGTATAACACGTAGAGAAACCTTTGTTATATGCTTTGTGAATCTAAGTATTATGCGGAATATAATACTTAAACAAGAACACAAGATGTAAACAAAACTTTCACTTTGATTATGAATGTCGAACTTGCTTACAATGAAAGATGTTTACGAATGAGAACTTAATGAAAACTTGATACTAAACATTAACCTAAAGGCCTTCTTTTATAGACTAAGAAGCCTTGTACAATAAGCTACGTATCAACTATTCTAGGTAAAGATAAACATAGAAAATACATTGTCGTTTCTATCCTTACTAGAAGTATTCTAGAATACAATAAACGTGTAGCTCACATCTTCTATCAGTGCTTGTCTTCAATCTATCAACGCTTGACTTTAACTTGTCAACGCTTGAGCTGTCAGCTTTGTTCTTGTCAACGCTTGAGTTGTTCTTGTCAGCGTTCAAGTGATCTGGCCTTAATTTATTCCCAACAATTTCGACAATCAATTTTACGGTTTTGACGAATCACACGACATGGGTTACAATTACGACAATAGGGGTGGTTATCCATACGACGGACCGGATTTTTCTTAAAATCCGTGTTGCGACAATTGTGGGGGGCCTCATGATACTTTTTCTTGCCAACCAATGGATTATGATGAGCCCAATTCATACGATAATTCCGGTTTTGATAATTTTGAGGCCCCACCATACAATCTCGATCCTCCAAATTCCCATGAGTCCGATCCATATTACAATTCCGACTTTGACCCACCATCTCCACAACATATTTTCGATGATGATCTAGGTTCTAGTCGTGGCGACGATAGGTCTAAACGTTTCAATGAACGAATTGATATGCTCTTCCAACTAATTATGGAGAAAAAAGATACCCTAATTGTTGAAGAGGTTGAAAAGAGCATCGAGGATGAGGAAACGAGGGTGTCAACAAACGAGGTTTTAGAAAATGTTTTCGAAAATAAACAACAAGAAAAACTCGTAGCACGTGTTGGAACAATGAATGTTAAACCTTTGGAACCTAATTTTTCTAATGAAGTTGAAATCATCAAAGATTTTCAAAATCAAAATACACAAAATTTTGACGAAGATAGTCCGTTAAGTGATTTTGAAAAGGAAGAAATTGATAAGGTTTTAAGGAGAATCATTGACCCCTCGATTTTTGAAGAGTATCAAAATTTAATTCCGGAGGGACGCGTTACTACTATTTCTACATCTTTTGAGAACCCGCTTTCGATCCCTCCGAAGGACCAATTTGAAACCATCAAGGCTACAATGTCAAATGATGAGCCTTTTACTCCTAATCCCACACCGAGTGAGATTGTGGATTTATCATGTGAAAAGTCCACCGATGGCCTTGCTCACATTGATACGTTTTTTGACGCCGATGTCGAAACCACTAAGGCAAAATCTTCATATGAAGAGCCTTTTACTCCTATACCCACTACGGAAACCGATGCCTCTCTAAGTATGGGGGAGACGAATCTTAGCACTAATCCTAGTGTCGAGATCCCTATTCCAATCCAAAGTGAGCCTACGGTTTTCTCCAAAGATGAGGTAAGGATTTTTCTCTCGATGAATTTTTCCACGAAGATTCCAACGAGGCAAATCACAATAGTGAGTGTGAATCTATATCTTGTGATGATGTTTCTCCCATTGACACTTCGGGGAGAGAATCAACGACTTTTTCGAACCCTCTTTTCAATGACGACGATTTATCCGCTAGTGATGACGAGTCACTAATCGACGAGGACGTTCAAAATACCGATTTTAAAATCTTTTCGAACTCTTTATTCGAATTTGACGACGCGTTCATTTTTGGTGACGTAAATCCTCTCTTTAATGAGACGTTCGAGGACATCGAGAGTAAGGATTCTAAGGATATTAAACTCGATGAGCCGGATTTGCTAGTCAGCCACCCGAAGTCTCATACGGTTGAGACTTCTCCTTCTACTTGTGACGTTTCCATTCTCAAGGGATTCACCGATGGACCGCCTCTTGATGAGAATGAGGATTTTAATGAGGCTTTTGCCTTCGATCCGGGGGGAAATTTTGAAACTCCTATTATTGGCAATTCTCTTTCTATTTCACCTTCGTTTCAAAGTATCCCTACCCATCCCCTCGGATATGATGAGTTTACCTACGTCGTAAGGAGTTTTCTTCCTTACAAGACGTATCCTCCGGCTTTACGTGTTTTATTTTCAACAAAATGTGAGGATACGATCTTCGATCCCGGTATAAAGGCTTTGCCTTTATTCACGGTTGCTTTTGGGCCTTGATTACATGTAAGTCCCACCAAAAATGACCGAACCAAGATAATCCCTAAATGATCACATTTATGGGGATTCGAGTCGAGCTTTTGACTCGGTTATCAAAAACAAGGTGCCTCGAGGGGGAATTCTCATGCTTATCCTTGTAAATATTATTGTTTTTAATTAATCCTAATGTGAGGGGATTTGTGCCCTTCTAACCTTTGTTCCGTGGTTGTTTGTGAATTGTGGTTTTTAGATGATCATTATCTTCACGATTGGAGCCTCCTGTGTTCGTTTATGGGAGCACTCGATCGTTTGTTTTGAAGAATATTCCGATATCCGATGATATCCTTTTATGTTCTAACGTTTATCTTATTAGCATAATTCATAAACGGCTTTTAGGTTATTCGTTTTACCCTTTCCATGCTCGAGATTAAGCATTCGACTACGTCTCTAGTATGGGGGTGTTTCACCCCTAGACTCGAAACATTAAGGACAATGTTTAGTTATAGTATGGGGGTGAGTAGATACTTCACCTTGCTTACGTCAACACGCAATCCAGAATTTCATCTTTTTGTTATCGTTTTGTTGCAAATAAGGCTAAAAATGGCCAAATTTTAAAAATTTTTCTTATTTTTCATAAGTGTTTAAGATACGAATGTAGGTTTTCTGATGGTGAGAATGAGAGTAATTTTTGACTCGACCGTGCGTGTTGAGCACTTAGCTTCGATTCCTTAACTTTTTAGGCTAAGTCTCTTAAATGAGGACGAGAAATGATAGAGTTATTTATAAGTCTCGTAATCGTCACGATATCATGTGTAGTAATTATTAGCTTATTCTCCCTACGCTTTTGATAATAAATTGTTAATAAATATTGATTTGGCGGTTTAGTCACTATTGTTGGTTTCTAATTTGTTTTAGTAGCTTCCATGTAATTAAATTTGGAAAACATTAAGGTATCGCCAGCGTCACGATTTTGAAGTCTTGGCATCATAATAATCGAAAGCTTCACCTAATAATAAGATTTCAAGTGCTCACCTAAATCAAGCAAACAATTTGAAGCCTACAAGGCCGAAAAATCTATGCTAAATTGAAAGTGAATCAAGCCTTATTCTTTGAAGCTTTAAAGATCTAAAATTCGCCTTAGCGTGAGGATATACGTCTTTGGCTAATAAAACCACCGATGAGGCGGATAATAAAAGGCAAGGCAAGACCGAAGTAATAATAAAAGCTTCATGGCGAAGTTGAATAAAAGATGGAGGTAAACCAAAGATAATAAGGCCCTTCCGTTAGGGGGCGTATAAAAGTCTTGGTAATAAGTCTCATGTTCAAAACCGTTATAAAACCGTGTTTATCGATCCTTCTTGTTGACTTAATTTTTTGACATCGTTGTCTATTAGGATGAATTATTAATTTAATGATTTTGGTTACACCGTTAAAACTCTATTTTTAGACCTAAATCTCTATTCACGCATAACTCAATGATGCATCCTCGTGATCATTAAGACAAAAATAAAATATAAGAGATACCAATTAGGAATAAGGGAGTTTAGGTGTGTATTTAAACACTCATGAGATATGATTGTGTTGCTAACTTATAATAACAATGATCTCGTTACACGCTTAGTATGAAACCAAGTGAAAATCGAGGATGACGAGCTTATCTCTATGAGGCATTCACGTGTTCTTATTCTTTGACCCTAAAAGTCACTTTATCGTGATGAAAACAATACATTATGTCTAAATCACGTGTAGTAGTTTATTTAAGTTTATGTCTTCAATAATTGTCATCATAAAATGGATTTTGGAAGTGCTATGATACTTAATTCTAGCATTGCGTGAGGGCACGACAATGGTTTAGTATGGGGGAGTGATGAGACTGAAATTATACATAGTCTCATCGTCCAAATCGGGCTTAAAACGCTTAAAATATCATCAAAATACCCCAAAATATACTTGTATTCGTTTATTGTATGTTTTAGGTATGGATATCGAGAAAATACAAAAAGATCACAAGAACAAAGAAAAAAACGAACACAGGAAACGAAGCCGCCCAATGAACCGGACCCACTTGATGAATTTTGCAAAAATGCCCTCCAACTTTGAAGATTGTGCAAGTTTGGTCCCTCAAGTTTTAAAGATTGACACTTTATACCCCTAGGAACGTCAAAAGTACTTTGGGGTCCCTAAAGTATGATGACCTGTCAAAAATTATCCCTTATGTTTAAAGAAGTTACATGTTATATCCCTTTTAATGACAAAGGACTGATGGTGCAATTGATAGAGGACTAACGGTGAAATACAACAAGGACTATGAGTGCAAAACTGGTCAAAGAAGTGTTTTTAGTGGAGGGGGTGATTCTGCCAATAGCCCATTCTTATTTAACCATAAACCCATTAAATACCCAACAAACCACCCATTTAGCCAACCATAGCCCATTACCCAAAACTCTATGTTATTAATGACATTTTTTTAAAAAAAACGGTTTAATATTAATAAACCTTGGTGGGAAACACACACTGTTTATGAACAAACAAATTAAATTCCCTTCCCCACAACCATAAACCCTAAATTCATTTTTGTAAATCATCACATAATCAACCTACATTTTTTCCAGATTCCTAATTAATCCCAACCTAAACCAAACCCACCTTCCAGAAACCCCCCAACATACCCACATGCCCAAGACCCACCTTCCCTGCTCATGTCACTATCTCATCTTCCCCAAAAATGACAAGATGGACGGTTGGATGTTCTTTCTTGGTACCAAAGGTACAATTAACGTTCAAGATTGGTTTTGTACAACTGGTTTTCAGCATGATCACATGATGCCATATTTTTGACCAAGAACAAAGATCAAAGACCAAGGGTTTTTTCGGAAGCTCAGAAGAATTAGGGTTTATGCATTTTTTATTCTAGTATATTTTGTAGTCTACTATATAAAGACACATAGGGGTTCTTTTTACATTGTTCCAGATTTTGTATAATATTAATTTTATTAATGGAAAAAGTTAATGTTTTGCACATCTGAGTTCCAAATTCATTGTTAGTTAGTTCTTGATATTCATTGTTTAAAATCAGTTTAAAAGCTAAAAATTTCACTTTTAGCAATAGTTTTCAGAAAAAAATATGTTCTTGAAATTTTTG
The DNA here is from genome assembly GCA_025667525.1 of Glebionis coronaria. Lineage (NCBI taxonomy): Eukaryota > Viridiplantae > Streptophyta > Magnoliopsida > Asterales > Asteraceae > Glebionis > Glebionis coronaria. The sequence goes on along the minus strand of CM046875.1, from coordinate 360,656,106 downwards.
GTCAAAAGTTGAAAAATCTTGGAATCTATTTTAAAACAAAGTGAAAGTGGAGTTTTAAAAGGGAAATTACTGATTTTTACAAGTTTATTGTCAAAAAATATTCAAGTTTCAGTTTATTTTTCATTGGTTTGAAAAAGTCAGTTTCAAAGTTTTTTTTTATAAGCCAAAATAGATAACCTAGCTTAATCAATAAGCTAGGCTTATACTCTTGTTGGCTGACTTTCTAGGTCACTCTCTCTCTTTTCTTTGTTTGATATTAGCAGGAAATCAGATTAAGCATATTAGATGGTGGTTGAGCTGTGATAAGTGCATCATCATCATTTTCTTCCCATTCCCTTAGCTTATTTTCAAGAGTTATTCAACTCAAGCCCGAGCTTGATGGAGAAGGCTTAAGCTAAGCCTTTGTGATGCTTGGATGTAAGCTCACTAGGTAAGAAAGTCTTAAACTCTCTCAATACTTGTTTTGGAAGTCTCTATTTTGAGTTTTGATGATTTGTGATTAAAGCTATAGGATGTTAGACAAATGCATAATACTGTTTATTTGTTGATCTTGAACATGTTAGAGATAGATTTGACTAGATTTGGTACAAGTTAGAGTGTAATTTCTTTGTTAAATTGACTAGCTAGATTTTGATGTAGTGTTTAGGACAGTGGGATCTTGGGTAGAAGTTTCTATTCTAGGATTAACTTAGCTCTGCACATACTTATCAAGTTAAGTTTAGGAGAGTTGATTTTAGTTTTAAGTTTTGTAGGTTTGTTTATGTTTATTCTTCGTAAGCAATCTCAACTAAAGTCATTTAAACGTACTGCTAGCCCACTGTTAGCTTCATTTTACCTCGCTGTGTGTTTATTAAATTTACATTGTGGCGATTGTATGTTGACTTGATTGAGGCTTTAGTTTTAGCACTTGTGTACCAACATTTATAATAATAAAAAAAAAGAAAAAGAAAGAGAGATAAAGAGGCCTGTGAATTCCGTTCTTGACTGGGTTTTTCTTGTTTTATTAAGTTTTCAATCATTTGTGTATCTGTTTTTTATTCGGTCAGTCATTTTGTAGTTATCAAATTTCTGCCCAAAGTTGGTGTTAGGTATAAGCTTTGATCTGCTCTAGGCTTAGGATTAAAGTTAGGACTTGATTGCGCCCAGTTTCAAGGATTAGTAGAAGTAGGTTTGCAGGTTTTGGTTTTGTCAAGAATCTTTGATAATCAGAAAAAAAAAGAGTTAGTATCATTTAAGTCTTTGAGTTTTTCTTTTGTAATATAGGAATTTTGGAGCTAAGTTATTGAATCAGTGTGTATGCAGGTGGTCTAGGTCCACCTTTGTGTCGTTTATAAATGCTAATAGGATTCATGGGTTGTAGGAATCAATTGCTCGAATAGTTGCTCTTTTAGTTCGTTTTATTCGCCGCAAAACTGCATATGCACCAGTAGCTTTAGGTTCCTTGTTTTGAGGTTTAGAGTTTTTAAATCTTAGGTTTGAATAGTCTTAGGGTAGAAGTAAGGCTGCATTTCATTGGTGTGAAGGATTTTAGGATTATTTAGTGTATAGCTTAGCAAGCTATTCGTTAAAAAGCTAATAAGCCCATACTGTCACTCTTCCTGTTTTTTTAGAAGTCACCAAAGCCCTTTGTTTTAGATTCTTGTTTACTGCTTCTTAGGTATTTCCTTATTTAGCCTTAGGAGTGTTTATTGATAAATGAAGATTAGCTCAAAAAGAGATCAAGGTTGCGTAAGTAGCCAACTGTTAAGCCCACTGTTATTGTCCATTTAAGCACTTAGGATTTTTTTTCTTTTCTTTTTCACTTTATTCCTTTGATTTTTATATTAACTTGAATTTGGTTGATAGTTGTTGCTGTTCTTGTTTCTGCAATCCAAAGTGCGTGTTAATCTGCTCTTATTAAGCTTACATGGATTTATCATTCAAGTGACATTGTTGCTGACGTGTTAGTTTCTGTTTTCCCATGGCTTGTTGACTGTATTAGTTTACTCTCGGTGTAATGTTGTGGCTTATTTGAGTTTTCCTGTGCTTATATTGTGACTCCCACAAGCACGAACGCTTGTGGGGTGCCCCTTGTATCACACCAAACAGCAAGACCATAAAACAAGTAAACCAACAGTTAACATATGTGAAAAAGGGAAAGGCTGTGTATTTGTGTTCTTTGACGGTGCATACAATGCAAATTTGTGGTTGTATGTGTAGTGATTATGTTTGTGGTCTGCGCAAACAAAGAAAAACAAAAGAAAAGCACCTGCTTGATTTTTTTTATAACTTAACTGTGAACTGTTGGTGCATTTTAGTGGTTGATTTATATAGCTGTGTCGAGTTTATTTTATTGCCATTGGGGTTTATTCACCACCTAGACAACTTCTAGGCTGGTGATTATTGCTGAATCAAAACAAGCTCAGCAGCATAATAAAAAAAGAAGTGGCAACATAAACGTTACTGTCAGGATTTGGTTCGAACTTATCAAAAAAGGGGGCCAAAATCTGTCAAAAATATAATCACAGAAAGTAGCAGTGACAAGGTTTTGAACCCCTAACCTGCACATCAATATCAGACGCAGCATACACCCAACTCCACCATCTGCTCTGCATTCTTGTTTTGTTTATTCTTACCTTTATTATTTATTTGTCACGTTTTATTTATCTCTTTTTCTTTAAAAATGAGCAGCACAATAATAATCTGACAAAAAGATGTAAGGGGGATTCGAACTCCTTACCTTAACTTGCATACCAGACACAGCAACCATTGCAACAACCAACTACTTTATTAGAGATTTTTGTTTACATTTTTCTTCTCTTTCTTATTAAACACATTTTTTTCTGTCTATTTTTCAGTTCAGCTTTAAACAGCTTATTAGAAGTTTATCTACAGCTTATTTTTACAAATTATATTTTTCTTATAAACTTTGCATCAATAGCTATCTTATGTAATTTTTTAGGATTTTTATAAAATCGTTTAGTATTTTTTAATGCATTTCTTATATTAAATTCGTTTTTAATTCATAACTATATATTTAAAAGTAAAAAAAAATATATAAATTTTTTTTAAAATTTTATTTTATCGTTTAGAATGTAGGAAAAATAAATTTGTATTCGTAGAGTTTAAAGTTTAATAAATTGTTTAAATGTCGCGTTTTTACGTTCGTTATTAATTTCGTGCTTCCGTTATTTAGACTTTTTAGCCCATTTTTGTTTTTAAATGAGTTTTTGTTTTTTTAGTCTTTACATATAGGATTTTTTGGTTTACAAACAAAAAAAATTGGGTTTTGTCTTTTTCTTAGTTAATTTAATTCTTAGGTTTTTTAATTAACTTTAAAAATTAATATAAAATAATTTAAGCACTTTTAACTTTTTTGGTTTTCATATTTTTCTTAGTTAGGTTTTTTAGAACATTTTAGTAATTTTCAAAACATTTTTAGGTGAAATTTTTCGTTTGGTCGCGTTTTGACATTCGTACGTTTAAGCGTTTTCGACCGGCTTTAACGTAATTCGTCTCCGTTTTATTTTCTTTCTTTCTTTCCAAAAACGTAATCACTCGATTATATACGTCTATATATTTTGGCTAAACATCATACCTCCACCGAGAACGAACTCGACGACGAGTATTCGCGTTTTTCACAAAACGTGATACTTAATACTTACCCGCTTTTGTCTCTTTGTTTTTCCTAAAACAAAAGTGTACAAATACTCAAAATCATAGAACATTTTTGTGTTTACTTAAATATGAAACTTAATGATAAGTTTAAATAGATGTTAATAATACAGGAACTGCAAACGTAAACTAATATTATAAGTAAGGCATTTTATGTCTACTTAAATAGGAAACTTAATTGTAAGTTTAAATGGTTATAACTAATACATGTACTACGAATGCAAACTAATATTATAAGTAAGACATTTTATGTTTACTCAGAAATGAAACTTATATAGATAAGTTTAAATGAATATTTTTAATACTTGTACTACGGTTATTTAGATAAATGCCGTAGCATAAATGAACTGTCTAAAAATCTGTATAAGCATACACATATGTTCTTTGTACTATCTATTAAGACTGTACTATTTGATTAGGCATAACTTTTAGCGTTAGCATTATTTGGATATTCGTGTTATACAGCTATTGCCAACTCCCAGGTGAGTTTACAGCCCCATATAAACTATTGATAAACTTTTCCTCTACGGGGGAGAAAACATGCAACTATTTTAAATGGACATAACTTAATTGTATAAACTTGACTATGATTGACTATTATAGAAACTGTTAAATTGTTGTAAATCTCCCGAATGTTATAAATAGATCTATTAGAGATTGACCATCCCCATCTGGGTGAGTCATGCTCACTGTGCCTTGGCCGGGACAACAGATGTATACCATGTTGGAACTGGGTTTGGGTGTCTTTTTGTAAGACACTACGTCCTCATCTGTTGAGGACTATGGAAGGTTAAGCTTCAGTTTCGAGTAATAGCAAATGTAATCTAACTTTTAGTAAAAATGCTTTGTGCATTGTTACTTCTATGATTAATGTATGTCCAAACTAATTATTGTTAAACCTATAAATTCACCAACTTTATGTTGACCCTCTAGGCATGTTTTTCTCAGGAAAATAAAGTTAGAACGTGATATGTGCATGGACTCAAGCATTACTGTAATCTGCATCGTAGGACTCGTCATGGATTCTATTTTGGGAAACATAAACAATATACTTTTATCATGTTGAAGATATTTTTTATAAATTTGTTTTATAATCATGTAATCTGATTTGAATAACTTCTTATCTTATGCTCTATGAACTATGTGATATCGATCCACCCTTGTGACATCTCCGTTGATAATTCCGCATATTTTGACCCTACCTGGGGTGTCACAGAGAATGGTATCAGAGCATTAGTTATAGAGAACCAAATAAATTTTTAAATAAAATAAAAATAAAGAGATTTTTCTTTTATTTAAAACTGGACTATAACTTTATAAAATCTTTTGGGATTTTTTTATGGACCGTATCAGTTAAGCATATAGATCGTAGGGCATTATGTGCTATGTGAACTAAGTATTACTGATTGATAAATAAACGGGTTAAATTAATATATATATATATATATATATATATATATATATATATATATATATATATATATATATATATATATATATATATATATATATATATATATATATATATATATATATATATATATATATATATATATATAAATATTAATATATATAACCTTAAAACATTGCGATGATTGTTTAAAAAGGATATACTTCATAAAACTTGTAACCAAAAATAATATTTTTCCTTTGTTTGTAAGCCTATACTTACTTCAAATTTAAAATAATATTATTTTCAGAGCATCATGACTCAGCCTACTACACCTTCGACTCTTCTACCAGTGGCAGCACCTGCTCCAGCTACCTGTTCATCTCCACGATCAGTAGAGTGTGGATGGTTATCAGCCTCTGACTCAGAGGATGACCAGACTATCGAAGTTGTACTTCCTGAGGACCCTTTTCAGCTCCAGCATCAGCCATACTGGACCCCACCTCTATGGAGGAGGACCAGGTGTCTCCAAACCTACCATCTTCTGTACCTTCATCTTTACCATCAAGCCAATTTACTGAGTCTATACCCGGCTCCACTTTCGAGATCGGGGATGTCTCTGGGGCGGGACGTGACGACTCTGTCCAGGCCCAGATCGCCGCAATGGCTGCACACCAAGAGCGGGAGATATCCGACCTTCGCAGCATGTTGATAGTTGGTCAACTGGGCTATACTGCCATCCATGAGCGTATCAACTCTCTCACTCACACTATGAGGGAAGAGGCATAGGCAGCCAGAGGTGTCCAGGATAAGACTGACGAGGCATTGCAGTGGCTTTGGGAGGAGAACTATCGTCTCCACAAGCGTATCCAGACCATGGAGAGTCTCCAGCACCAGACCCATGCTGCTCTATCTGCTCAGGAGCAGTCCCTGTCCATTTTCTTCGACCTTGCCACCGTCCGACACAATGGGGTTACTACAGAGATGACTTATCTTCGAGGGGCCGTCGATAGACTTAGGACCCAGCTGCTGACAGCATTCCGCATGCTCAAGGAGGCCCGAGTGACAGTTCGGACTTTGTGGAATACCAGGAGAGCATCTACAGCTTCATCAGCCCCACCAGCCCTGGCCTCATCTAGCAGACCATCTAGGCAGGAGGAGGATAGATGTACTAGATTTCTTGTACATCATGATCAGCTTATGGGTTATACCCTAGCTGTCATGGTATAGGACTTTTGTACATTTATTTCTTTTTAGCTTTTGGTGATGTAATCCTGTACTGTATCTTTTCTTTTGGACATGTATTTTTGGGATGTAATGTATTAAAGACAGTGTGTATCATTACCCTCGGCAAGGCTTGACAAGCCTATGACTTGGTTTTTGTTATGCTAGATGGATGTTAAATTTCTTATGGAAATAGCATGTAATCACTTTCTTTATTATATTTGTTGTGCAATGTATTATATTATGAGATCTTGACAGGTTCTCCAAATTTGTTATGAAATCAATGCATGAATTTTCCCCGTGCAAATAATATAAAAACTGTACTAACATTTGAACTAATAATCTCATTTTGTGTATGATTATAGACAAATGGTGATTACGCGATCAAATCCCAATAATGCAACCACTTCAAACGCTGCTAATACTGAATTTCCAGAAGCTACTCAAAATGTCACCGCTGCATAACTCAGGGAAATGATAAGTGAGGGCATTACAGCAGCTCCTGGCAGCCAGAGGAGCTGATCCAAATGCAAACAATGATCCAAACTCAATATGCACAGAAACAACACCAACAAGGGTTGTTCTTACACCGACTTCTTGAAGTGCAAACCCCCATACTACCGAGGAAAAGAAGGGGTTATTAAATTGATGCAATGGTTTGAGAGACTAGAGACAGTTTTCCGCATCAGCGGGTGTGCTGACGATAACAGAGTTAAGTTTGCCACATGCACTACTCGAGAGCGCCCTTACCTGGTGGAACTCTGTGGTCGCTACACTTGGACATGACACTGCTTATACTCTCACTTGGGCCAACCTCAAAGAGAGGATGACTGAGAAGTACTGTCCTAGAGGAGAAATAAAGAAGTTGAAAATAGAGCTGTGGGATCTAAAATGCAAGAACAATTACATCCTTTGGTACAAGAGTTAAGCTTGATGTGCACCAGAATGTTCCCTCAAAGGAGCGACAAGATTGAAAAGTATGTCAGCGGACTCCCTGACAACATCTATGACAGTGTGCTAGCATCACGACCCACTACCGTTGAGAGTGCTATGGAATTTCCGACTGAGCTGATCAACAAGCGAGCCCGCAATTTGTCTGAAAAGCAAACGGATAACAAGAGAAAGTCAGATGAAAGCTCTCGTAACCAGCAGCAGTAGTCTTCCAAAAGGCAAAACGTTGGGCAAGCTGATGATACTACTCCCACAACCCGCACCAAGAACTACTCAGGATCCAAGCCTAAGTGTCCAAAGTGCAACTATCATCATGTTGTTGGAGGACAATGCCAGGTATGCTACAAGTGCGGCCAACAAGGCCATTTTGCTCGTGATTGTCAAGAAAATGTTATTACCCCAGTTCGACCCAATAACAACCCCGGAAACAGCAACAAAGGCAAGTCCAATGCTCGTGGTAGCAGAAGTGGGCAACAGGGAAACCGAAACCCCATAGGTGGAAGCAACAGTGGACCAAAGAGAGCTGTAGTATGTAACGAATGTGGAACCCCTGGACACGTGAGACCCGACTGTCCCAAGTTGGCCAACCAGAAGAAGGACAACAAGGGAACTTCCTCGCAAGTGTACATGGCTGGAAATGCCCAAGCCAATCCAGATTCCAACATCGTCACCGGTACGTTTTTACTAAACCAACTATATGCATCTGTCTTGTTTGACACCGGGGCAGACCGAAGTTTTATATTTACTGAATTTAGTAAGGTATTGGAAATCACTCCATTAGTTTTAGACCCCTACTATACGGTAGAACTAGCCGACAAAAAAGTTGTGACGGTTGACACCATCATTCGAGGTTGTACCCTAAACCTTTTCCAATCACCTGTTTTACATCGATCTGATTCTAGTAGGTCTTGGTAGCTTTGATGTCATCATTGGCATGAATTGCCTAGCAAAGTATCATGCAATTATCTTATGTGATCAAAAACTGGTTCATATACCTTGGGGAGATGAAACCTTGATTATACGAGGGGACGGTAACCCCGATATAATCAACACTAGATTTAGTGTCATTTCTAGCACCAAAGCCCAGAAATACTTTGTCAAGGATGCCCTATTTTCCTAACCTGTTTCTCCCTATGTGAAGAGGTAGGCAACCCTAAACCTGAAAGACACATCCAACACACAATGGGTGTATTTTGTAGGGCTGTGTTCGACATCCCTCGTAAAGAGATGTTGAATGCCCCATGCTTTTTGGACATACCTTTTTCCCTCTTCGGGTCCAATTAGTTCGACAATATCATCATCCACCAAACCCTGGGAGGTGTAACTTCCTCTTTTTAGAAGTCAAAATTCGTGCGAATTTTGAACCAAGGATAGTGGATGCATGACCCATTTTGTAGCACTCTTCAAGGCGTGCACTTTTTTATTCTTAGTATCTTCTTTTATTTCCACCATTTGAGGTACTTCTTTTCTGCGCCCCTGTCGCTCAGCCCCGCTGCGAATGAAGCAAATTCTTTGTAACTTCCTACCCAATCGCCATCAACAATAATCTTAACTTCTCTGCTGGGTAGAAGCTTTAGTACTATTAACTAATGTCAGTATCCCACAAACTTAAGGTATAAATGCAAGTCTTCCGCGTATAGTTGTTGACATAGGAGGGGTTCTAGTTAAAATATTCTTTTACTTTATTTTACCTTCAACCCCCAATTTTCACCATCGGGTGTGGAGATATAACATATATCTCACCAGCAAAAAGGATGCAGAAGTAGTGCATCCCCAGCTTTCCCAGCATATAAAACATGCTGGCATGTCCTCCGCACATCAGAAACCATTTGCAGTGGATTTGCCCTCCTAACCAAATCCACAACACCATTGGTCCTTTCCCAGCTCCTGGAGGGATGTAACTGCGACCCCCGTTGAAAAGCCCGCGTCTATCCATCCATAGAAGCGGTCTCCATTACTGCTCAATCGGATGAATAGTGCAACCCGGATAAAGATCTTTTTACATTGCCTTCTATCCATCCCTAGCAGCAGTCTCCATTACTACTCAATCGGATGAATAGTGCGACCCGGATAAAGATCTCTTTGCATTGCCTTCTATCCATCCATAGCAGCAGTCTCCATTACTGCTCAATCGGATGAATAGTGCGACCCAAATAAAGATCTCTTTGCATTGCTTTCTATCCATCCATAGCAGCAGTCTCCGCTACTACTCAATCGGATGAATAGTGCGACCCGGATAAAGATCTCTTTGCATTGCCATCTATCCATCCATAGTAGCAGTCTCTATTACTGCTCAATCGGATGAATAGTGCGACCCGGATAAAGATCTTTTGGCATTGCCTTCTATCCATCCATAACAACAGTCTCCATTACTGCCCAATCGGATGAATAGTGCGACCCGGATAAAGATCTCTTTGCATTTCCTTCTATCCATCCATAGCGGCAGTCTCCATTACTTCTCAATCGGATGAATAATGCGACCCGGATAAAAATCTCTTTGCATTGCCTTCTATCCATCCATAGCAGCAGTCTCCATTACTGCTCAATCGGATGAATAGTGCGACCCGGATAAATATCTCTTTGCATTGCTTTCTATCCATCCATAGCAGCAGTCTCCATTACTGCTCAATCGGATGAATAGTGCTACCCAGATAAAGATCTCTTTTCATTGCCTTCTATCCATCCATAGCAGCAGTCTCCATTACTGCTCAATCGGATGAATAGTGCGAACCAGATAAAGATCTCTTTGCATTTCCTTCTATCCATCCATAGCAACAGTCTCCCTTACTTCTCAATCGGATAAATAGTACGACCCGGATAAAGATCTCTTTGCATCGCTTTCTGTCCACCCGTAGTAGCAAAAGCCTTCATTACTGCTCAACCGAACGTATAAGGGTAACCTAGGTGTAGACCACTTCGCGCTAATGTCACCATCCGTTCCTTGAGAGAGTGTCCGAAATGAACCATATACTTAGAACATCTTTCAATTAAGAGATAACTACGTTTTTAGTAGCTTTGAGGATAAAGCTAAAATAACGGGGTGGTGTTGTAAAATCCATGATTTTACCATGATTTAATGTAATAAAGTTTCATCCAATGATCTTAAGAACATTCACTCATGTGTATATTTCTACAAGATGTGTGTGAACTTGTCCATTTATGTACTTATACTTTTACATTCATACTTGTTGTAAATAACTACATAACTTAAACCATGTACTTAAAACTAGGAGAAACAAGTAATAAAATGTATAATCAAGATTTGGGGTATACACAACACTTAATCAGAGTTGGAAAACATGCTACACATTGTATGTGTAGCCGTGTATGTACGTATGTATGTATACCATGAACATGTTTAAACCTTCTTGGACTAGCCCAAGACCATATACTCCTTGTGTGCTAGCCCAACATAAGCCCAAGCCAAAGCCCACTACCCCTTTGGCTACCTATACACGGCACAGATGCATATGTGGAAGGAGAAGAGATGCTTTGGAAACACAAGAGCCAACACTTGGTACAAGTGTTCTTACCAAGGCAATCATGCCTTTGCCTTGGCTTTCTCTTTCTCCTTTAAGCCAAAAAGCACACACATATGTTCTCTCATTCTCTCATGCAATCCAATCTCATTCTCTCTTCACCTTTCTCTCTCAAATGATTCGGCTTTAAGCCATATACATCCAAGATTGTTCATTAAATATACTAGATCTTTGTCCCATCTTAACTACTAATCATTTACTAGCATCATCATCTTTGTAATCATTCTACCAAGCCCTAGCCGAACCTTATGGGTCACGGCTTGGTTTATATTTAGGGTTTTCTTCATCATCTAGATTAGATCTCTAATCTCCTTGTTCATCTATATCTTCCTTGGTAACTTTTAAGCAAGAAAGGTATACTCCTTATGCTTCTTCATTTTTAGTTGCATGCATCATCATCCATCTATAAACACATGTAACAAACTTGTTAAAAACCAAGATTTGTTAAAAACCATGACCTCAAAAGGTCACCGCATATATTTGAATGCCATTAGTCATGGTTAAAATCTTTTTATAAAGAAACCTATGACTAATATTCTATGTGTTAACTTGATTAAAAATCATATGAACCATTTTATGAATTTAAATGTAGCATGGGTTACACATCTTACTATTTAGGATTTTGGTTAACTAATAATCATACATCTCATAAAGTAAACTTGTGTAACTTAAAAACCATGAAAGACCATGAACTTAAAGGTCACGGCAAGATTTAATGGACACATATGATTTATGTACTAAGTTTTTAATGATGGAATATGTACTATTACATGTGAAATGGACTACTAAAAATCACTAAAATGAATTATGTGTACATATATAGCCGTGGGTTATGTATAACTTTGAATGGGTTTTAAATGTACATGCATGCTTATATAAAACCTAGATCTAGTATTAAGAGTTAACTTAACATGATAAACATAAACAAGCTTATAGATCTTATGGGAACATTGGGAGAAAACAATATAGCCGTGGGCTATATGTTGTTTTCTTGGATTTGTGATTACCTTGGAAACATGCAATAAGCTTAGATAATTATGTTCTATTTTATAAACATTTACAAGACATAAAACTAGCTAAAAAGTTCATCTTGGAAACACCAAGATTAAAAAAAAAATTATAGCCATGGGCTATAAGTATGTATATATGGACTTATGATTTAGTTTCTTGGTTTGTGCATAACTATATCTTATTTTGGGGACACTTATAAGTACATGAAACCTTAAAAAAAAGTTTTGACTCATCTTAATAAGCTATAATTAAATATAGCCGTGAGCCATAAGCTCATATTAGAGCTTATGACTTGCATGCAACCTTGTAAGAAATCTAGATCTCATTTGGTACATCAAATAAAATAAACTATGAGTTTTATTCTTTTATTAAAGTTTAAAACTAAATATGGATAAGCTAATAATAAACTTATAAGAAAATCCTAGATTAATACTTACATAAAATGAAAAAGTAGTATTCATGGACTAATCAGGCCCATGCAACATTAGCCCAAGACTTAATGGACCCAATAAGCCCATTTAACAAATCTTAGTATCTTAATGGACTTAAGAATAGACTTAGGCCCATTTAATTAATTAATGGACTTAGAAATGTATTTAAGCCCAATAAATATTTTAAAGGCCCATTTAACAAGTTAGTGAACTTAAAATGTATTTAGGCCCACTAGATGGCCTATTAGATATTTTAGCCCATTTTATGAGCCTATTTAATGTTTTGGAAAATTTAATAAAAGTTTTTACAATAAAATATAACTTATAAAAACTTTTGGACTAAAATGACAATTTATGAAACTTAAGGACTGAAACCGTGACTTATGAAACTTGTTTTGATAAATTAGTAAACACAAGGACTAAAAATGTACTTATCCGAAAGTCTAGGGTTTAATAAATATCATCCGTGGCATATTAAACCATAGGGACCATTTTGGGAAGTTTCTAAAAGTTGTTTTGTCATTTTATAACCCTAAGGACCATTTTTGTAATAATCTGAAACTTAAAGAAGCCGTAGGGACTGTTTTTGTCATTTTATGAAAGTTATAAAACCTAGATATAACTAGGAGGACTAAATCTGCCATAAGCCGAAACTTTCACAAGCCCTAGGTACCAAATGTGTAAAATCTGAAAGTTATACTTTGTTTAAAATATAGAGGGACTAGTTTTGCCATGTTCTGAAACTTTAACAAGCCATAACCCTAATTCTATTTTAAATTTAGTAAAACTTAATTAAACCCTAAACCATAAGGATTAATGTATAAATTCTTAAACTTGTAATTGATATATTATTTTGTAAATGTTAAATAATTTATGGGAACATTAAAGTTAAATAAAATATTATATTTTTATTTTTCAAAAAAGAAAATATCTATATTTTTCTTTATGAAATAAATTGTATAAACAATATGGATATGTATTATTAATTCATGAACTCGTATACTTTTAGGATATAAAATTTTATGAACGTTAAATAAATTGAAAATATTATAAGTAAAACACCTTATGCTTACTTAAAATAGGAACCTTAATAATGAGTTTAAGTGATTATTACTAATACATGTACTACGAACGTAAACTAATATTTTAAGTAAAACCTTCTTATGTTTACTTAAAATATAAAACTTAATTGTTAGTTTAAATGGTTATTTCTAATTCTTGTACTACGAACGTAAACTAATATTTTAAGTAGAACATTTTTGTGTTTACTTAAATATGAAACTTAATGGTAAGTTTAAATGGATGTTAATAATACATGTACTACGAACGTAAACTAATATTTTATGTAAAACCTTCTTATGTTTACTTAAAATATAAAACTTAATTGTAAGTTTAAATGGTTATTTCTACTACATGTACTACGAACGTAAAATAATATTTTAAGTAGAACATTTTTGTGTTTACTTAAATATGAAACTTAATGGTAAGTTTAAATGGATGTTAATAATACATGAACTGCGAACGTAAACTAATATTATAAGTAAGACATTTTATGTCTACTTAAATATGAAACTTAATTGTAAGTTTAAATGGTTATTACTAATACATGTACACGAATGCAAACTAGTATTATAAGTAAGACATTTTATGTTTACTTAGAAACGAAACATATATAGATAAGTTTAAATGGATATCGTTAATACTTGTACTACGGTTATTTCGATAAATGCCGTAGCATAAATGAACTGACTAAAAATCTGTATAAGCATACACATATGTTCTTTGTACTATCTATTAAGACTGTACTATTTGATTAGCCATAACTTTTGGCGTGAGCATTATTTGGATATTCGTGTTATACAACTATTGCCAACTCCCAGGTGAGTTTACAGCCCCATATAAACTATTGATAAACTTTTCCTCTTCGGGGGAGAAAACATGCAACTATTTTAAATTGACATAACTGAATTGTATAAACTTGACTATGATTGACTATTATTGAAACTGTTAAATTGTTGTAAATCGCCCGAATGTTATAAATAGATCTATTAGGGATTGACCATCCCCATCTGGGTGAGTCATGCTCACTGTGCCTTGGGTGGGACAACAGATGTATACCATGTTGGAACTGAGTTTGGGTGTCTTTTTGTAAGACACTACGTCCTCATCTGTTGAGGACTATGGAAGGTTAAGCTTCAGTTTCGAGTAATAGAAAATGTAATCTAACTTTTAGTAAAATGCTTTGTGCGTTGTTACTTCTATGATTAATGTATGTCCAAACTAATTATTGTTAAACCTGTAAATTCACCAACTTTATGTTGAACCTCTAAGCATGTTTTTCTCAGGAAAATGAAGTTAGAACGTGATATGCATGGACTCAAGCATTACTGTAATCTGCATCGTAGGACTCGTCAAGGGTTCTATTTGGGGAAACATAAACAATCTACTTTTATCATGTTGAAGATCATTTTTATAAATTTGTTTAATAATCATGTAATCTAATTTGAATAACTTCTTATCTTATGCTCTATGAACTATGTGCTATCGATCCACCCTTGTGACATCTCCGTTGATAATTCCGCATATTTTGACCCTACCCGGGGTGTCACATAATTCCAGTAGTCGTAAGCGATTTCGGATTCGGCATTAGTTTCGTTTGGTTGAGTTTGTTTCGTTGTCGCTTCAAGTTTCGAGCTCGGTTTAAGTAAAGCTTCGATTTCAGTTTTCGGCATGTTCGATAGCATCGCATTCGCATTAGCGGACTGGCCTCGGATGACAGGTCGTTCTCATTTAATTTTCTGAAATTTTCTGAAGTGAACTGATAATTTTTTGTTTGTTTCAAATTGTATTTGTAGTTCATATTATTTCATATCATTTAAACTGTTATTTTAGGCATCAGTTTTATATTTTATAGCAGCACATTGTTGGATGAATAGCTTTGCTAGAATTGGATACATTAGGTTTGTACTCACTATCATTAAGTATTAGCTGGTTTTGTCTAATATTGGTCTTAATACAACTTGTTAATTGTTAAGTTCCTTTTTAGTTCTGCCATTAGTCCTAGTCCGTTATAGAAGCACATTAGTTCAAGTCACTAGGTAAGTTTTTCATCAATTGTGACTAAAGAGTGTAATTCTATTTATTTTTATTGATCACCTATCATTCTAGACCATTAAATTTTGATTCAACTAGTTATAGAAATTAAAAGTACTTGTCAATTGATAAATAGGTGTTATAGTAAACTGGTTTTAGGCTTGTTAAGATAGAAGATCAATCATCAATCATAAAGCTGTGACAAGAATTGTTGTTAGTTAGGGATGCGTTTGGTTTAATATGTTACTATTGGGCTGCGTACAAGTAATAACAAAATGGGCTGATGTCAATTTTTTTTTGGCAAAGGCTATGTTATATTTCATTTCATTACAAATTTTTAACATTCCATTACAAGTTTTCAACATTTCATTACAATTTTCAAATTATTAAATAAATAGATTTTTTAGCTTTAATAAAAAATCAAATAGTTTGAATAAATAAATAAATAAAATATAAAAAGTATAAAAATTTAGTTTTTACATTTTTAGAATAAATTTGGCATTTACATTTTTAGAATAATTTACATTTACGTTTTTGGCTTTATATTATTTTGCATTTTTATTTGTCATTTTCATTTAGCATTAGTAATTCTCGTTTACATTTACTTGCACATTTTATATTTTTATTTCGTACATTTAATTGTCGTATTTGCAATTTGTTTTTAGAATAGTACGTATACATATATACTATTTTTACTTTATTTTTTACATGCTTTGTTTGAATTAGACATAGAATATCATTCAATTACTTGAACCAAAAACGATAAATCTTTACGACAATATTGAATATCAATTCGAGTCGAGTCGAGGAGAGGATAAAACGATATACTAAAAAATGCTATATTAATAGTAAAGTTGTAACCTTACACCATTCCCTCTCTTTTCTCTCTCTAACTTCTCTCTAGTTTTTTCTCTTTCTCTCTCTAGATCTACTCTTAATATTGTGTTATGGATTGATTTAGGATTAACATTTAGTATCAAGAGCCTATAGTAGATAGGTGATTAAAGGTTTTATGGTTGTTTTATATATATTTCGTGGGTTTTATAGATCAACAAACCATATCCTAATTTTTTTTCGTGTTTTTATGGTCTAAATCTTTTTGAAAACCTTCTACTACCTTTTATTAGTGATATGGATTTTTTGTTTTGGTGAAAAACACAAATTTTTTGGGCGTTTGGATTGTTTTTGTTATAGATCTCATCTAAAAAGTAAAAATCTTGATTTCAAATGTTTCTTCATAAATTTTAAAAAGTTTTTATTTTTATAGTCCCTTTGATGATATAAATCGAGAAAGTACAACTCGATTTGTCGGAAAACCTTGGAAACGTTGTCTTTACGAGATTCGTTGCCTAGTTGCCTTATTTTCAGAAAATCAGCTTCTTGCGAAATTAGAAACCCTAATTATTGCGAAATTGGGCACTTACTGCGAGTTGGTAACAAATTGTGAAATTGGAAAATTTTTGCGAGATCACAGCTTATTGCGAAATTGGAAAACTTTGAGATCACAGCTTATAGCGAAACTGAAATTTGTTTGCGAGATCACTACTTATTGTGAAATTGTAAAATTTTTGCGAGATCACAACTTATTGCGAAATTGGAAAATTTTTTGAGATCTCAACTTATTGCGAAATTGGAACATTATTGTGAGATTAAAATTTTCACATTATTGCGAGATTAAGTTTTTCATGTTATTGCGAGATTAAGTTTCCAATTATTACGAGATCAAGTTCACATTATTGCGAGATTATTATTGCTAAAATTTTGTTCGAGAAATTTTTAGACTTAGCCACCCTCACAACTAGTTGCGGAACATAGTTTCCAAAAAAAAAGAATTATTTTTTTAGGATAAGTAAATTCAAATTTTTTTCTATACTAGTTTTTGGCTATTTCTAACTCGATTTTAAAATTTGGTGATTCAAAATTTTTCGGTCTACCGTTATATCGGACTGAGGGATTTTATATCGGACTAAAGAATCTCGGAACTTTTTGAAATTTTAACCACACCTTATCACAACAAATATACTAAGATACGTAATCCATTCACAATCATTAACCATGTCTAATACCAACAACGCTGTGTATAATCAACTTCATTTGGAACAAGGTGGCAACGGTAATCCACCAGTGCTGACAGCAGGTTGTTACATTCAGTAGAGATCTTGTTTTCTCAGATTTCTTGACACAAAAGAGAACTGAACTGCTCTTCGTTATTGCCTTGAAAATACACCTCCTGTATTTCAATTCAAACCAATTACCACACAGGCAGAGGATGGCACATCAGCTACTACATGAGCCATGGAATTTTGGCACATGTCCTCCTGAGAAAAAGAATCTTCTTCAAGCTAAAGCAGATGTTGTGAACTACATACTAACTGGGATTGATAACGATATCCATTCCACGGTTGATGCATGTCCTAATGCAATGGAAATATGGAATGCAATTCATCGGTTGGAACAAGGTGAATCGATCAACGTTCAAGATCTCGAGACTAATCTACTTTGGGAGTTTGGAAAATTCACATCCCAAGATTGTGAATCAATTGACTCATACTACTCGAGGTTCTACAAAATGATAAATGAGCATGTCAGAAATCAGTGTACCATCTCCAATCATCATGCAAATGTTCAGTTTTTACTTCAACTTAAGCCGGAATGACAGAGGTTTGTGACCTTGGCTAAGCAAAGTGAGATATCAAGACCATCTCATATCACAAACTTTATGATATCTTGAAACAACATCAAAATGAAGAAAACGAACTTAGGGCTGAAAAAGCAGAACGGTCTGCTAACATAATTGCATTTATTGTTGCAACTTCACCAAAACCTGTTCCCCATCAACAAGCACCTTCTCATTCCTCAAGACCATCAAGTTCATTCAACAATCCTCTAGCTACTACCAGAAACAAAGCAAAGAAAGTAGTTCATGTTCCACCTCCAAAATATGACACCGCGTCTGATGGAGACACTAATGCAAGTGATGATGAAAAAACTTCAAGAGACAAGAAGATTGAGCAACTCATGTCTTTACTAACTGCAACCTACCAGAAGAAATACAAACCTACCAACAACAACCTTCAATCATCATCCAATGCGAGATACAAAGAAGTTGATAATGCACCAAGGTATGATTGTAATGTAAGGTATGATAATCAGAGGTTACCAAATGAAGTTGGGGGTAGCGAAAATGTAGGCACTCCAATGGTGCAGAAGACTGGGATTCAATGCTTCAGTTGTAAGGAATTTGGGCACATGGCTAAAGAATGCAAGAAGCCAAAACGGGTTAAGGATTCTGCATATCACAAGGAAAAGATGTTGATGTTTAATAAAGAAGAGGCAGAGATTCTGCTCACAGCAGATGAAGTTGACTGGCGTGATGACACTGATGAAGAACCCGATGATCAAGAGTTAGAAGCACATTACGTGTACATGGCAAAGATTAAAGAAATGATTCCAGAGACTGGTGACAATTCTGGACCTATCTTTGATTTTGATCCAGTTGAAAAGGTACAATCAAACGATGACTATAATGTGTTTGCTAATGAACGACGACATCTTGAGTAACCCGGAAGCATCAATGACACATATTGTAAAACCCACATTAAAATACCATGAACAGTAACTATGAATAGAAAATACATGAAAATACGAATAAATTAAAACTTTCCATTTAAAATATATTACACGTGTCACGACATTAAATAACAAGTATTTACTTATATTATAAATGTACCTTGAACACGACATAAAATTCACGATACATGAACACGAGAATACACGAATATTTATAAGTTAGAAAAACTTAAGGATTTGGTTTTGGGCTTAGTACTAGCCGCGACACAAGAGAAGGAAAAGGAGAGGCCTTTTGGCCCGGCCCATTAGTGGTTCATACTGTATCCAAACTAGTCCCAAGGAATAAACATAATCTTGTTTTAGAAAAAACTAGAGAAAACCCTAGCTCCTTGTACCCTTACCGCAGCCACCAACACAAGAAAACAAGAGGCTCTTTGATTCTGATCTTCCAATAATTACGTGATCGTGTTCGTGTTCTTATTCCTTTTCAAACAAACATTGGTAATCACACCTTTAACCTTTTTCTTTTAATTCAAGGTTTAATTTATGTTCTTATTTATTTAATTCATGAATCATGAACACCAAATCATAATTAAAACATGTTAGTTAAATCCAAGAAAACAAGAAAAAGTTTGGTTTGGGTTTGTTTTTTGGGTTCGGCCGACACACAACTGAGAGCCCAAGGTCTCGGCTTGGTTTATTCACCATCAACCGAGACCTCATCGTCTCGGTGTGGCTTTGTTTGGATCGATCTCAAACAAAAAGGGAACCTCGACTCGCGTCGGGGTGTGATTTGGTTTGGTTTCGGAGTGTCGACCGAAACACTAGGTCTCGGTGGGACTACATTGAAAACAGTGGGAACCCGGCTACAGCCGGTGGGAATATCATTCGAACAGTGGCAACTGGCTACGCCGGGTAGCCACTGGCGGGCTGTTTGTTGTGGCTTACATGGTTCGGCTAATATTAAAAAGCACGGGTCCGGGTTCGGGACAATTAGTAAAATCAATTTATTAAGTTATTTTACAAGACTTAGGTTATAAATATTAAAATTAATATTTCATGTTTAACCTAAGTATATAATTATCCTAATTTAATTAAAACGTGTTTATTTATTTACATTTATATAACCTATAGTTTATTAAATTAAGCAATTCTTTTATTTAATAAGCTATAACATTTAATCCATGACTTGTATTTTTGCTAATAAGCTTAACTTATATTATTAGCTTAATAATCCAACTTATTTCTAATTATGGAAACATACTATTTTTAGAAACTTTCTATTTTAGGAAACCTACTATTTTTAGAAAGTTACTTAGTATTATGATATAAGTATTATAATACCTTACTACATGAATAATACATAACGGAATACAAGAATAACTACAGATAACACAGTAAACAGTAAAACATGACAAAATATGTATAACATGTTAAGAACACACAGAACCGGTAAAAATAAACATATCTCAGACAACTCATACACGTTCCTCATCTTATGTAGTATTATCCGTCAAGGCGGAGTAGGGTCTTCAGCGTTTCCGTTAGCTTCTGATAGGTGTGAAAACACCCATCCTTTTACCACTTAATTACAATAATAACCAGGCCAAAACATGTATTTTATGTCATAAATGTCGGAATTATGCATGGTTTGTGTTTTTTGTTGTGATTTAGGACGAAAATGTGAAAAGGGGAGAAAACACGGGCATTCGCGGGCTTTTATCGAAGAAAAAGACAAAAGACGAAGTCAAGAAATCAAGAATGCAAAAAAAACGGAAGTCCAACACCAATTCTGAAGATTTATCGAAGAAAAGGTCAAAAGACGGAAGTTTACTAAAAGCCGAAGAACTCAAGTCTAAATAACGAAGAAATTACAAGACGAGTTTATTAATCCCGAGACAAAAGTCGAAGAATTAAGAAGACGAGGGATTAAATGATAATTAAAGAAAGAAGAAAGAGGGGAGGAAGCTTCCTTCCACTAATCCCCTCCTCCCTTAATCTCCTATAAATAGATCCATTTCATTTCATTTGTTGTTGTTTGCTAGTTTGACAAACTATGGTCTTCCATCTTTAATTGTTTCACATTTAAATTCAAGTCATTTACTTAATTGTCTTGCACCTTAAATTCCTTTAATTCCAAGTAAGTTACTTTTATGTTTGTTGAATCTTTATCTTTATTGTTAATCTCTCATCTTCCTTTCTTGTGATTGATTTAATCTTTATGTTTATGCTTATGTTCTTGAGTTTTTATTAATTAGATTAAGTGGGTTTTGATTATTTTGGTTATGATTGTTAGTTTTATTGATTTGGATCGTTTGGTTATTGGTTATTAGATCATTTGTGGTTGTTTTGGTTTAATCTTTTGGTTGATTTTGATTAGTTTTGGTTAAATTCGTGTTCTTTTTCATTCCTTGTTCTTCGCTACTCTTACTTTCCCCAGATTCCGAATCAGTTCATTTTATTCCAAACCAACATTTTCTTTCATTTATTCCGGATGAAGCATTACTTTTAATTTATTCCGGATAAATTGTTATTCCGAATAAGTCATTTTTTATTCCGAACCAATTCATTTCTTGTATTTATTATTCCGCATCAAAGAGTATTCCGGATGAACCACTTTATTCCGAATGAACTACTTTATTCCGGATGAACCACTTTATTCCGGATAAAGGAATTTGTTCAGAATGAACCACTTTGTTCCGAATGAAGGAATTTGTACCGAATGAAGGAATTTGTTCCGGATAAAGGAATTTGTTCCGAATGAACCACTTTGTTCCGAATGAAGGAATTTGTTCCGAATGAAGGAATTTGTTCCGAATGAAGGAATTTGTTCCGGATGAAGGAATTTGTTCCGAATGAACCATTTTATTCCAGATGAAGGAATTTGTTCCGAATGAATGATTTTATTCCGGATGAATGATTTTCTCATTTTTGTAATTTTATACAGTTATTTTTAAGCTTTACTTTTCCCGCATTTTTCTTTAGTCGCACTTTAAGTTGACTTGTCTTAGATTCATTTTAAGTCTGTCTTGTTTTATTTTTCAGTCTTTAATTAATTTCATCTTTTAGTTTTATTTTTATTTATTGTTCTGCTTTACTTTTCGTTTTATTATTTGCATTGCTCCTTTATTATTTGTCTTTGTTTATCTTTATTTCTCTTCGCTTTTACCTTTTCAAATAGAATAGATATCCTACTTCATTTTCCTTTACCAAGAACGACTGAGTCACACTTTGAACCGAAAATCAATTTGAGAAGATACCGGGAAACGAACTTTCAACCTAGCAAAATCTTTGTATCAAATGGCGCCGCTGCCGGCTATTTTCGTGAAGATTAACGGTTTTTTGTGAGAGACGCGTTGGCTTTTAGGATCCGTTCACTCGTGAACGTTATTTTTCGTGTCAAAATTTTTCCAGAATCCCAAAAACAATTGAAAAATCATAAAAAGCATTTCTTTTTCCAAGTTTTGCACCAAAAATATTCTTCTTGCTTATCTATTTTTCTCTATGGATTCTTATGTCCATTGCGTCGGGTGTGGGAGACGATTATACGGGAACGACTCATGTCAACGGTGTACATGTGAGCGGTGCAGAAACGATATCGACAATACCCAATTCGGATTTTGTCCATTGTGCAACTCGACTAATTCGTCCTTTTCTAATCCACCTCCTATCCCCCCTTGCATATATTATGGAAGCGATTCTCATTGGCATGTTTCGTGTCCAATTCGATACCCGCCTCATGGCGAGCAAGAACTGGGTTACAATTATTACAATGGTAATAGCTATCTACAAGAAGCACCGGGTTTTTCTCCATACCCATGTTGCCAAAATTGTGGGGGCCCTCACGATACTTCTTATTGTCAGCAAATGAATTATTATGAGCCAAATCCGTGTCCTCATTTTTCTTCACCGATGGATTATTATGAACCAAATCCGTGTTATAATTCTTCTCAACCGATGACTTACTATGAGCCACATCCGTGCTATAATTCTTGTTTTCATAACTGTGAGCCCCCACACCCCAACCTCAATCATCAATCCTCTCAGAGAATTCGTATTGCCCAACAACTCACTACTCTAAATGAAGAAAGACAAGCCATTCTTTGGAAACTTCATGACGGCTTAATTCAACTGACCGAGGCATTGAAGGAACAAAAGCGACAGCAACAAGAGCGACAGCAACAAGAGCAAGTATCTAATCTTAGTGATTATACCCCTCCTCTTGTGCGTCAATACTTTTATGATGATGATGACGACGATGATGTCTACGCTCTTGAACCATCTACTGAAGTTGCTACTCCTACTCTCGATATTCCTAATGCGTCTAAGGAGGATGATTCATTGAGTGAGATTGGTGATTTTGGTCTCGATAAATTCTTCGATGATGAGGTGTGTGACATACCGACTACTATGGAGCTTGAGGACGACGTTGCTCTTAAAGAGGAGGTCGATCCCGATGATACCGATTTCTCTCCGCACTATGAGAATTTCACTTTTGAGATTTCTCATTCTCCACCGGGAGATGCGGGCGATGACTATTTATTCTCTCCGGCTTACGAGAAGATCACCGATGAACTTGCTCTTGAAGATGAGGTGGAAGACGTGATTCTCGGTGACAGATTACAGAAATGCATCTTCTTATTGCTCAAATCGAAGAGTTGACTTCTCCTCCTCTTTCCGAGTCTTTACCTCCATCTATTCATCCCGTTGAAGATAATGACCCATTGCTGGAAGAAATCGACATTCACTCAATACCTCTGGGTATTGATGGTGATGACACGGAGGGGGATATTATTTTGATAATTTGCTGCAGGAAGGTATTGTCCCAAGTCCGCCTCCCGAGCACCTTTCATCCACTCCTTTAGCCACTATTACGGAGGATGAGTGCTTTGACCTGGGAGGTGACATTGATTATATTACCCTTCATAACCTTACGGCTTTGCCGCTTTCTGAACATCCATTGTCTTTGGAGGATGACAATGTGCTTACTTTACCCACCCCACCTCCCGTGGATCTTGATTTCACATACTTTTCGTATGTTGAAAGAACCTTTCTCCCATTCAAGACTTACCCCCCCCCCCCCCCCCCCCCCCCCCCCCCCGCCTCTCCTTTGTTGATGTCAACCGGGAATGAGGACAAGGTCTTTGATCCCGGTATTACATTCTAGGATTCCCCATGGACCATTTAATTCGGGGACGAGTCAGGCTCGTGACTCGGTTAATCTAAACAAGCGCTCTTCGGGAGGCAACCCGATGATCTATCTTTACTTGTTTTCACCATAAGTGTAGGGGGAGCCCCTTTGCTGTTTCTTGTTTTCTTTCTTATCATGTGCAGGGATTAGAGCTTCACAGACACACTCTTGATGACTTTTGACGAGTCGTGATTCCGAGTTCCCGTCTTCCAGGTTCTATCCTAAACTCTTTTGATTCTCTATTTTATATTCTTCAATAGCAAAATAGGAATCTCTTTAGTTGTCTCTTCCTTAGCGAGATTTAAACAAAGTGCAAATTGTCCTAAGTGTAGGGGAGTTTACTCCCACATGCTTAAACATTGAGGACAATGTTTATATCAAGTGTAGGGGGGACTTCTATCGAAGTTAAGTGGTCTTTTCCTTGTATTTGTCCTCATTTTAACCGAAAAATCAAATTTTTCGACATTTTTCAACTTTTTTGATCTATTTTGGCCTATTAGTTTTTACCTTTGTATAGTTATTTTCTTTCTTTACTAGAATAAATTTTAATAAAGTGGTTTTAATTTTCAAACGTTGTGAATCTTTTGACTCAACCCGAGTTTACTTATCTAAGTTTACTCTAGCTAGTATCCTTAACGTGTTTAAGTCAAGTTTTGCTAGGCTTTTATGTAGGGAGCTTTAAAACGCGAAAGTCTTAACTCTCACGGGTTAAGAACAAGAACTTTTTGCAAGTTCCTATAATTCATCCTAGAGAGTTTTTTATCAAGGGAACTTTAAAATTCGATTTCTAAACTTGAAAAAGTCTTAGAGTTTGCAAGATCCTATAGATGACTCGAAAACCCAAAACTTTGATTTAATAGGCTAAGCATCCACGAGTCTCATTCCTTGAGATTTTAAATTGTGGAGAACGAGAGATGATAGAGTCAATTATAAGTTTAGTATTCTTTCGTGAATTTATATGAGTTAATTATGAGCCTATTCTCCCATCGCTTGCTAATAAATTTATCTACAATAAATAAGGTTGTACGATTTGAAAATTTACTTAGATTCTAGCCCAAGATCGTTTAAAAGTTGCTCGGTATGGATTAGAGTTCATAGCCAAGGCATGACTTATTGTAGCGGGACGCGAAGATTGGCGAGTCCGAAAAGGCCCTAACAAGGCACGAGGGCTACATTTTGTTGCTAAAGATCCAAAAGTGATGTGAAGAATCATTTATCAAAGATCAATATGAAGGATCGAGACACACGCCGAAAAGCAAATACTCCCGTAAAGATCATGGAGAAGTCTATCCAGAAAGGCCCTAACAAGGTATGAGGATAAATAGATCCAAGTCCAAAAGGGAGGCGGATCGTTGTATATCAAAATCCCAAATAAAGATTGGAGAAAAATGAAGAAGTCGTGGTCCAAGTATGAAGAATCTCTCAAAACTTCAAGTGAAGAAATTCCTATTATGAAGAGAAGACCATTATTTCATGAACGTCTCTCAAAGATTTGATGTATGAAGTCGCTGCCAAATATCGGTCCGAGAAAGGTCTCAAATCGCGAAGCGAGTTATGCCAAGATATGAACTTTATGAGGTCCCGAGAAGTAGTTTTAAAAGATTTTGTCCTTTAGCTAACTATTGATTAAATCGTCCTACTTTATTTTCAGCCTAAATAACTATCGAAATAAGTCAACAATGCATCCTCGTGATCATTCAAGACAACAATAAAATATAAGAGATACACCTAGGAATAAGGGAGTCTAAGTAAGTAATTAGCCCACATGAGTTCGTGTTAGTTTGCTAACTTATAATAACAATGATCTCGTTTTTAAGCTTGGTTTGGAGATTGTGAAAACTTGAGGATGATGATCATTCATGACATTTCCAAAACCCTAAGGTATGTCTTTGATTTCTTTACTTACTTTCTTCCTTTGAATGTTTATAATTTTCTATCTCTTTAATAAAGGCCAATATGGATTGATTATGATGGAAAATGTAAAACGTGCTTTGTAACAAATGCATTGCATGAGGACATTGCAATGGTCAAGTGTAGGGGATTTGATAGGTGTGAAAACACCCATCCTTTTACCACTTAATTACAATAATAATCAGGCCAAAACGTGTATTTTATGTCATAAATGTCGGAATTATGCGTGGTTTGTGTTTTTGTTGTGATTTAGGACGAAAATGTGAAAAGGGGAAAAAACACGGGCATTCACGGGATTTTATTGAAGAAAAAGACAAAAGACGAAGTCAAGAAATCAAGAGTGCAAAAAGAACGGAAGTCCAAGATCAATTCTGAAGATTTATCGAAGAAAAAGTCAAAAGATGGAAGTTTACTAAAAGCCGAAGAACTCAAGTCTAATTAACGAAGAAATTACAAGACGAGTTTATTAATCCCGAGACAAAAGTCGAAGAATTAAGAAGACGAGGGATTAAATGATAATTAAAGAAAGAAGAAAGAGGGGAGGAAGCTTCCTTCCACTAATCCCCTCCTCCCCTAATCTCCTATAAATAGATCCATTTCATTTCATTTGTTGTTGTTGGCTAGTTTGACAAACTATGCTCTTCCATCTTTAATTTTTGCACATTTAAATTCAAGTCATTTACTTAATTGTCTTGCACCTTAAATTCCTTTAATTCCAAATAAGTTACTTTTATGTTTGTTGAATCTTTATCTTTATTGTTAATCTCTCATCTTCCTTTCTTGTGATTGATTTAATCTTTATGTTTATGCTTATGTTTTGAGTTTTTATTAATTAGATTAAGTGGGTTTTGATTATTTTGGTTATGATTGTTAGTTTTATTGATTTGGATAGTTTGGTTATTGTTATTAGATCATTTGTGGTTGTTTTGGTTTAATCTTTTGGTTGATTTTGATTAGTTTTGGTTATATTCGTGTTCTTTTTCATTCCTTGTTCTTCGCTACTGTTACTTTCCCCAGATTCCGAATCAGTTCATTTTATTCCGAACCAACCTTTTCTTTCATTTATTCCGGATGAATCATTTCGTTTAATTTATTCCGGATAAATTGTTATTCCGAATAAGTCATTTTTTATTCCGAACCAATTCATTTCTTGTATTTATTATTCCGCATCAAAGAGTATTCCGGATGAACCACTTTATTCCGAATGAACCACTTTATTCCAGATGAAACACTTTATTCCGGATAAAGGAATTTGTTCCGAATGAACCACTTTGTTCCGAATGAAGGAATTTGTACCGAATGAAGGAATTTGTTCCGGATAAAGGAATTTGTTCCGAATGAACCACTTTGTTCCGAATGAAGGAATTTGTTCCGAATGAAGGAATTTGTTCCGGATGAAGGAATTTGTTCCGAATGAACCATTTTATTCCGTATGAAGGAATTTGTTCCGAATGAATGATTTTATTCCGGATGAATGATTTTCTCATTTTTGTAATTTTATACAGTTAGTTTTAAGCTTTACTTTTCCCGCATTTTTC
Organism: Glebionis coronaria; assembly: GCA_025667525.1. Classification (NCBI taxonomy): domain Eukaryota; kingdom Viridiplantae; phylum Streptophyta; class Magnoliopsida; order Asterales; family Asteraceae; genus Glebionis; species Glebionis coronaria. Next base: position 360,628,603 of record CM046875.1, on the reverse strand, counting down.
TTTAGTCGCACTTTAAGTTGACTTGCCTTAGATTCATTTTAAGTTTGTCTTGTTTTATTTTTTAGTCTTTAATTAATTTCATCTTTTAGTTTTATTTTTATTTATTGTTATGCTTTACTTTTCGTTTTATTATTTGCATTGCTCCTTTATTATTTGTCTTTGTTTATCTTTATTTCGCTTCGCTTTTACCTATTCAAATAGAATAGATATCCAACTTCATTTTCCTTTACCAAGAACGACTGAGTCACACTCTGAACCGGAAATCAATTCGAGAAGATACCGAGAAACGAACTTTCAACCTAGCAAAATCTTTGTATCAGCTTCTATTGGACACAAGGTACGGATTTCCCGTCCTTCAGTAAGGACAATCTCTTAGGAATTCCCGTATGCAACCAACTGTTTTTCCCAACAGTTACAGGTTTAAATGCTTTTGTTTTATTAGTTACTTTAGCCATATACATGCATGCCAGTTTCACCTAGTTATGGAGGTACCATAACAATAACACTGGAGCCACCAGTGTTATGACTTCACCACGGCGGAGTGATAGCTCGTGACGTCCCTTCAGTTTATTTGGCCATTATTTATTTATTATGTTATCATGTGGGGCGTATGGGTTCATCCTGGTTAAAGTTTCTGTCAGGATTTTCATGGGGAATGTGGTATGTGCCTTGCATCCTTCACAAGGAGCTGATCCCTCCTACCCAGACCATATTAATTAGAGGCAACCCCTCTAATTGCATGACGAGGTCACCCCTCCAAGTATTCATTCACGTTGTTGACCTTATGACCTATATTGAATTTTGGTATATTATACTAATATAGATTTTCATGAGTAAACATAAGCTATATTTTCAGAGTATAAAACCAGATTATAAACATGTTCCAGGTTTTCCAGGACTTATTCATTTCCGTTGCTATTCATGCTTTACATTTCTTTCCTATGTTATGTCATTCATGCTATGTCATATATCCGTTCATTGAGCGTATTTCTCAGTCGTTACTTTTCTTTCCATGTCCCAAAACGGCACGTACCCAAGGTCAGAATTGAGCATTTGGAGAGCGTACAAAGGATGGAAGCTACCTGAGACTTCTTCTCCTTTTTGCCTTCATTTATTTATGCTTGTCTAGTCCTTCCTTATTTCATTTACCTTCATTATGTTTTGGGCTTATGTTTGGGAACCGATGTTTGATTCCGGTTTTCCCTTTGGTAATGTATGATTAGTACATTTTACCTTGCATGCTTTGATGACACGCCATAATTATCTTGTGATATTCTATTTATCAAAATGGAGTGTTACAATTATGGTATCAGAGCCAAGGTTTCGACCTCTAGGCTCTCAACTTGACATGTGACTAGTGGGTAGTCACCAGGATCTTTCTAAGCCGACGTATTGATATTTTCAGAACCTCGTTGTTTTAACCATGATGTTTTCTTCGGAATAGTTTTACTAATATGGATTGAACAACCGTCATCAATACTTAGTTACATGTCATTGTTTTATGCATGATGTTTCTTGTGAATGTTGACTAGTATGAACTGAATCATAGTATTTCATACTTAGTCGCACGTTTCTGTTAGGTTTAGACAGTCGGTTTTCATGCATTCATTTCATTTTCATTTCATGTATTCATTTCATGCATTCATCTCATTGTCGTAGGAATTATGACTAAGTAATTGTTGGTACAGGACTGGCCCTATTTAGTCGCATGTGCTTTTATCGAAACTTGTGTTGTTTAGTGGACCGATCCATAGGCGTCCACACTTGCCTTTTGTTTTGTGAACGGACCCATAGGCGTTCACTCTTGTACGTATCATCATATCTATTAACCATGCATTTTAAACGGTTTCATGCATTATAAACTTTTTCATGATTTATAAATTATTTCATGCATCTTTTATGTTTAGGTCATGTTATATTGTGTCAGACTTACCATTTATGTTCCATCGTTTTGCATTGTGAAACGACTCATAGTCGTCCACAATATCGATTCTCAAAATTTATTTCATTGCAGTCATAAATTTTCATGTACTCTCATTTATTGTTACGTTTCCTTACGTCGGGTATGTTGTCATACTATAAAACCCGCATAAAAACACCAAGAACATTAAATGCAAGAAAACACAATTTAAATCAGTTCATTTAAAAATATACGACACGAATCACGATCATTTAATACAAGTATTATGTATATTTTTAATACACGATAAATATTTACATATAATATTTATTACACGACAAGAAGAAATCACGACATTAAAATATGAGCATGTACGATAAATACTTAAAGCGCGAAACGAAAATGAAAATTAGTATGTGTGTGTGTTTGGACGGCTAAAAAGAAAAGAAAGAATGGCCTTGGCCCGACCCATTAACCTTTGAATAGTAAACAAATTAAACTCTAGGGATTTCATATATCCACTTTCAAGAAAAAATAACAAAACCCTAAAAACATCATCCTCTTTGTTTTTATGGCCGCGACACACCAACATCACCACAAGGACGATTCTTGCTTGCTGGTACTTGATATATATGGTGTTGTGTTCGTGAATCAATTCATTAAATCATACGCACATACGATATCCTCAAGTCTTTGATTTTCTTTATTTAATTATTGTTTATATTCATGAATCATTAAAAGAAATCAATTAAAAACATGTTATTAAGTAGATTAAACATGGGAATTGGGTTAAACTTGGTTGGTGGTTGGTTTGGTCACACAACCGCAACCCATGTAGGCCTGGCGTTTTTTTGGTGTTGCCAGCCGCGAGCCACTAAGCCCACAGTGGGAGCTGTGGTCAGTCAGTGGGTACCGGTTGAAGCCAGCGGGAACACAAGACACAACAGGGGGAACCCCTGGCTGTAGCAGGGGGTATTTTGGGCGAGCAGTGGTACCGACAGAACAGTCGGTGGCTGTTGTTGGTGGTTGGACAGAAACCACAACCGAAAGGCTGTGGTGGTTTGTGATGTTTGTCTCGGGTTCGGGTACAAGTATTCGACACGTGTTATATTTATTAATTATTTTAATTAATTATCATGAACTAGTAAAATCTTTTTTATTAATTAATTAAGTTAATTAATTTTCATAAACCAAAAATTTATTTAAATCGTGACTTAGGTTAATTATTAAGATTAATAATCACGTTATAACCTAAGGCATTTTATTTGGCTTAGCTAAATTGAAACCATGATTAACTTAATTAAATTTTATAGCGTAAGGTTTTAATTAAATTAAACATGACATAATGTAATTAAACATTATAAGGTAAAGTTTATTAATATAATATGACATATTATTAATTATATAAACCACGCATTTAGTTAATAATTAATAATTACCGTAACATATAGTATTATTTGATAAAATTTATTATTAATTATCACGACCTATAAATAAGCACTAGCATATAGTTCTAACTTACTTATCCAGCTTATTTTACTTTAGGAAAACTTATTGTTTTTGGAAACTTACTATTTTTAGAAACTTTCTATTTTAGGAAACCTATTATTTTTAGAAAGTTGTGTAGTATTACAATGCAAGTATTATAATACTCCAATACATGAATAATACACAACAGAACATCAGAATAACTACAGATAATACAATAAACATTAAAACATGACAGAATAAGTATAACAAGTTAATAACACACATAATCAGTAAAACACATGTATCTCAGACAACTAATTCATGTCCCTATTCTATGTAGTATTATCCTTCAAGGCGGAGTAGCTTATTCATTCGTTTCCGTTAGCTCTTGCTGCACTAGAGGTACGGATTTCCCGTCCTTCAGTAAGGACAATCTCTTCCTTTATTAGGATTTCCCGTATGCAGCCAACTGTTTTCCCAGTAGTTATAGATTAATTGCTTATGTTTTATTAGTTACCTTATCCATATACATGCATGACCAGTTTCACCTAATTATGGAGGTATAGTAACCATAACACTAGAGGCACCAGTGTTATGACTTCACCACGACGGAGTGATAGCTCGTGGCGTCCCTTTTGGTTTATTTGGCCATTATTATATTATTATTATCATGTGGGACGTATGGGTGAATCCTAGGTTCAGATTTAGTCAGGATTTACATGGTGAATGTGGTGTGTGCCTTGCATCCTTCACAAGGAGTTGATCCCTCCTACCCAGACCATATTAATTAGAGGCATCCCCTCTAATTGCATGACGAGTTCACCCCTCCATGTATTCATGCATCGTTGTTGACCTCATGACCTATATTTTCTTTTGCTATATTAAACTAATATAGATTTTCATAAGTAAACATAAGCTTTATTTTCAGAATATAAAACCAGATTTTAAACATGTTCCAGGTTTTCCAGGACTTATTCATTTCCGCTGCTATTTATGCTTTACATTTCTTTCCTATATTATGTCATTCATGCTAACGCATATATCCGTTCACTGAGCGTATTGCTCAGCCGTTACTTTTCTTTCCATGTCCCAAAACGGCAGGTACCCAAGGTTAGACTAGAGCATTTGGAGGACATGCATAGGATGGGAGCTACCTTAGACTTCTTATCCTCTTGCCTTCATATATTTATGCTTGTTTAGTCTTCCTTTAGTTCATTTATTTTATTTATGTTTTGGGCTTATATTGGGAACTGGCGTTTGATTCCGGTTATCCCTTTTGTCATGTATATTTATAACATATTACCTTGCATGCTTTGATGACATGCCATAATTATCCTGTGGTATTCCATTTATCAAAATAGGGTGTTACAATTATGGTATCAGAGCCCAAGGTTTCGACCTGTAGGCTCACAACTTGACCTATGACTAGTGGGTAGTCACCAGGATCTTCCCAAGCTGACGTCTGATGTTCCACACATTGATATTTTCAGAACCTCGTTATTTTCAACCATGATGTTTCCTCGAAATTGTTTTACTAATATGGATTGAAATGTTAGTTCCCCCTGCTGGTTGGTTAGAGTTCCCCTTGCTAGAGTAAGTTCCCCCTGCTAAATAACCAAGGCAGGGGGATTGGTCCCCCTGTTGGAAGTCAAAGACCCTGCTACTAAGATAAACTTGGAAGAGATTATGACGCGTTTCAGTTACTACTCCAAGATAGTTTCCTAGTTTGTTAGTAGTGATCTTGTATGTGGGTCCTTATGCTATAAAAGGACTCACTAGGTTATCCTGTAAAATATATGTTTCTCTGTTCATTTCATTTTATACTTTAAGGTTTTGTAACCCTAATATCACTATTGGGTATTCGTATATCTATGATATATTAAAGTTCAACGTTTGATTTAAACATTTGTTCTTGTGCTAAACACTATATTCTGCATCTTGTTTAGTTACTTTGTGTTGTAAAGTTTCTCTAGTGTTAGACTGAATTTATTATTTCTATCACAACCCTTAAACAAGCTAAGGTTTAAGATCTGAGTTTGGGATCAACAAGTGGTATCAGAGCTTGTTGAGAAACCTTGATTAAACCAAGAACAAAACATTCATTACAACATACATCAGCCATGTCTTTAGATTATCAGTCATCCTCAAACAACAATGCTCTCAAACTTCCCATTCTGGATCTTAAAAACTTTGAAATATGGGAATTAATAATTCAGCAATATCTCAAGACGGAACACTATGTCCTATGGGAGGTAATAGAATTTGGTGATCAATTCACCAAAACAGTAGCAGTTGAAGATAAGAATAAAGATAAGACAGGAATTGGTAAAAGCTCCAAAAGTGATAAAACCAAGTCTGCTGCTGTTGCAGACAAAGAGATTCAGGCAAGAAGGCATGATGTCAAGGCCCACAGCTCTTTGTTGTTGGCTCTAACTGATAGACATCAGCTAAGGTCAGAAAATACAAGACTGCTAAAGAGCTTTAGGAAGCGATTGGTAAAACATTTGGAGGGAATGAAGCTACTAAGAAGAAGAAAAAGAATTCGATGATAGACCAATTTTCTTCTTTTAAAGCAAATGGTGATGAAGCAATCGGTGCCATTTACAATAGGCTTCAAGATCTAGTTGCTCAACTGGAATTATTTGATATAGAGGTGTCAAGAAAACAGGTGAATGCAAGATTCCTCAATAGTATTCAGAAAGAATGGTTTGTCTACAAAGCCATTTGGCAAAACAGAGATGACATTGATGATAAGAACCTTGATGACATCTACAACAACCTGAAGGTTTTTGAGCCTGTGGTCAATGAGATGAAGACATCAGGAACCAACCCCACTAATTTAAGTGGAATTGCTGATTCCCCTGTCAATATGGCCTTTATATCTCACAGCAGTGGGATCTCTAAAAGCAGTGGGATTGAAGTTTCCCCTGCTGCAAGGTATGGACCATCTTATGATGAAGAAAGGCCTGTAACCTTTAGTCTTGATACTGCTTGTGCTTTCATAACATCTCAAGGATCTCAAGGATCTACTGTGTTACATGAATATCTGAATCAAATCAGCAAGCAAGGACTGGATGAGATGGACATTAAGTGGAACATGGCTCTACTTAGCATGAGAGCCAACAGATTTTACAAGAAGTATGGGAAGAAGATTTCCATCAATCCTTCTGATGTAGCTGGATTTGACAAAACAAAGGTATAATTCTACAACTGTGGCAAGAAAGGCCATTTTGCTAGCGAGTGTAAAGGGCCAAAGAATGGAAGCAGCTATAGGAAGGAAAACAGGGAGGATGATTCTGGTGTTAAGGCTATGGTAGCCATGCAAGGGATAGATGGAGCAAGTGGATGGGACTGGAGTGCTATGACAAAGAGTGTCACACCCCACCATGGCGGAATACAAGGCGCGACGTATGGATATCATCAAAACAATAGCATGTCTATAGAGATAACTAAATGAAATGGAAATATCATAAATGGCGACACAATGTCATGAAGATACTCAAACAATGCAGGCGTCTAGGTAAGTAGGTTACAGGTCTACCTCTTACCAAAGACATAGAATTAACAAATAACAAACATATAGGTGTCTACAAAGTATCACTTATTCAAACATAAATAAAGACTAAGAGGAAAGGGGGTTCCTCTAAATGCAATCCTAAGCCTTCCAGCTAGCCACTCCTATTCTCAAGCTTAACCATATTCTCACCTGAAAGAGACACTAAAACACGTCAACATAAAGTTGGTGAGAGTCATAGGTTTAGACTCCAACACCAAATCAGTTATAAGCTGTGAATAACAACCATTAACAAGAGAACATATGGACAATGTGCAATAATTATGTATTAACAACTAACAATCAATATTAACCAATCACTACAAATCCAAGGCTCCAAACCTTACCAATAATCACAATTCCAAGGCTCCAAGCCTTACCAATAACCATGGTCCCATAGGCGCCCATACACCTATGAACCAATCCCAAGGCCCCGCCTTGTCAACATCCCCTTGGTACCAAGTCAAACCACAATAAATGAGATGGTACGTGTCCCCCGATCCAAATCATAAACACAATCAAGAATCACATAGCAGTTAATCACATAAGTGCAAACACAAGTGCATCACAAACCATAAAAACATTCACAACATTAGTTACAAAACCATACAATGTCTCTTCCATCCCATCTGGAAGTCAAAACATAAAAAGACACGGGACTATAAAACTCACCTGAACAAGCTTCTCCAAGTACCCGCGCTCTAGCACAAATCTAAACACACAAACATATACAATCAAGACATGAAACACATACCAAAATGGCTCATTAATCTATGATGGATATCTAACCTTCTCCTACAACTTAACCCTATTTATATGCCATATGAATCTCATTACACCCCTATATAAAGCCCTTAACTTAGTTTAGTTCATAACTCGTCCCGTTAACATTTAACCCAAAACAGTCCCGTTTTTCATACTTCAAACTATTGGTTGAACACCCCCTTAACAAAAATAACATGCCCTGTAAAAGAAACCCTATTCCCTTACATGTGTTAGCTAACTTTCCTTTTTGTCCTAAACCTTAAAGCTACTGTTAAGGCCCCCATATATATATATATATATATATATATATATATATATATATATATATATATATATATATATATATATATATATATATATATATATATATATATATATATATATATATTTATATACTTTTACCTATCCAGAACTTACTGATTTTGAACATATAAAAAGTTTGTTATGATCAGAGGGTCTTACCCTATCCCATTTGCTTATCCCTTCTACAGATCATTTATTTAATATATAATCTAAGTCTCATAATCATTTGAAGATCCAATTATAAACCTAAGTACCCCAAACAATTCAAAACATAAAATGAAAACATGCTGATCCAAAAACTGTTTTGATACCCGACTGATGTAACCTGTGTTTGACACACTTCCAGACCTCCAATTTAGTTCTTGTTTCTTGAATTTGAAAACTAGTTTAATTACATTTCCAGGGACATAGAATTCGAAAATTAAAAGTTTGTAGAGCTCTAGATATGATCAAAACAATGGACCAAAAATTTTGCCCAATTTTTAAAAACGAATTTAAACATGATTAAACCCTAATTAACATTACTAATTATCACCAGTCATTATCCTAGTCATGTTAATTGTTATAAAACCCCTAATTACAGATCTATTAAGAACCCTAATCCAACATATAAATTGATTAGATAATACTTGAAGCCTTAATGATATAAAACATGAAAACTATAAGAATTAAATCAAGATTTTTACCTCAAATCTTCAAGAAAATTATTTTTGATGAATCTCTAAATTAGGGCTCATAATATTTCGGCCAAAAAGGGTGGAGGAGAGAAAAAAACTGATCTTTTTGATATTATGATTGGTTTTTAAAGGATTTAATAAAAAGGCTTTCACAATTGGGCTAAATCTGGGCTTTTAACAACTTCATCTTTTTCTTTCTTCCTTGCTTCGTCCAAACCGACCCCCCTTTATTATTTTTTATTTTTATTCTTTTTATTATTAATTAATGTATTAATAATATTACCTTAGTTTATTTCAGCTCCAAAAACTCACAAAACCTCAAAACCGTAAAACTAGTCAAATTTACGCGTATACCGTAAAAGACGTAAAACTATACAGTTTTATAAAAACTCTTAAAATATGAAATATACTATGTAATGAAGTCCTAAATGACTTAAAACCATCTCGTAAATTAATCCCGTGACTAAATAGCTCATCTGAGACCCCTAAATGCACAACCCTAAATCGTAAAAATATGATTTTCTATAATACATATACGTATACGTAAAACCACTAAATAACACCATCATATTTCATAGTCACTACTATGTGATCTCATGAACATGAAAACATCACACATCGTTTCACTCACATGGTACCCCGTACTCGAAAACGATGTCCAAACCACACTCTATTCACACCACATAACTCATAAACACATAAAGACACGTAATTCCACGAAATATGGACAAAATAAAACTAAGTGACGAACCTCAAAACCATGGTTGTCACAGAGAGTGTTGAAAGAAATCAAGCATTAGTTGCTGAAGATAAAGAGGAAGATTTTGCTCTTATGGACATGTCAAGCTCTAGTTCAGACAATGAGGTATATGATGATTCATATTGTACTAAAGCTTGTAGGAAAAATACCGATTCATTGAATGATCAAATAAGAAAATTAAAAGTTGATTACATTAATAGTGATAATGACCTTGATAACTACAAACGTGCTTTAGAACAGTTAGAATCCACCATAAAAGAGTATAAACAAGGAGAAAATGATTACAGAAATCATATTGCCGTATTAGAGAGAGATGCTAAAGAAAATACCGATTCCATTTAAGGAATTAACTTCCGATTTAAAGTTTTTAGATCTAACAAGAAGATAGATGAACAAACTGTTGAAAATTTTAGAAAAGCTTCTAAAGATTTAACTAAAGTAGTTGAAATTGGGCAGTCTCCTAGGGACAAAACAGGTTTTGGTGTAAAAAGTGAGCATGTTACTATTCCCCCACCACCTGCCAATATACATGCACCATTCCCTAGAAAAGATTGTCTTGGACTGGTCTTTCTTGTTTCAAAAAGCAGAAAGATATTACATTTAACTTAAATGCATACATACCAAACAATCTAGAAACAGAAGAACCACTAGTGTAAACCAGTGCTGTTAGGGACTTTGAAAAGGAACAAATTGCTTTAAAATAGTGGAAAATAGATAACCCTGTTCTCTTTTCAAGAGAAGGATTATTTGGAAGTGATTCAAGTTCTAAGAATAGTTCATCTAGATCTAAATCTAGATCAAAACCCTCTAAGTCTACTATTAAATATGCTGGTATGTATATGCCTATTAGAGGTAATCAGATGAATTAGAATGACCACAAGTCTCATCAATTAGGAGAGGACTTTGTGAAAAACACCAAACCTTGTTTCACATGTGGCAGTTTTGATCACACTTATCAAGACTGTCAGGCAACAATGGAAGTGGTGGCTGCAAATCTTTTAAAGGATATGCAACCAAAAGCTATTCTCTTAAATGCTGGGGCAAAATCTTTTTCCCCTGCTAAGTATGTTGCCCCTGCTTTGAGAAACAAGGTATCTAATAAGTATGTAGTTCCTGCACTAAGAGAGGTGAAGGATGCATGTTCCAAGTCCAGCTCTTACATGACCAAACCAGTACCTCATACTGCATATAAATCTGTTTATAGACCCTACCAACACACTAATAGAGGCTAAAACAAAAGATGGGTTTCCTCTGCTAAGCATAGGGATTCCCCTACTAAGTCTAGGGTATCCCCTGCTAGCAAAGTTTTGCCCTCTAGAAACATGGGAAGATGGGGAAAAGCTGTGAAACCCTCAGCTCGTTGGGTTTGGGTACCTAAAAGGGGTACTTAATCCAATGGTGTATCTCTAGTCTTTGACAAGTTATCTTGCATTGATACACGAGGTAGATCCAAGTCTGTAATGGCTTGGGTCCCCAAGAGAAACTAAATTGTTTTTCTTTTTGCAGGTGACAAAGCAGACCAGGAATGATAAAGCCTATTGGGATAGTGGATGCTCAAGGAGCATGACTGGACATAAATCCTATCTGTCTAACTTTGTTCCCCTGCATGACAATGATGGTGTTTCTTTTAGAGATGGGCATGGAACAATCATAGGAAAAGGAACTATTTTCACCAATGGGATGACATTTGATAATGTCTACTTGGTGAAAGAGATTAAGTACAATCTCTTCAATGTGTCCTAGATGACTGATAACAATTATTTTGTCATGTTTGCTGATACTGAATGTCTTGTGTTGGGGAAGGAGTTTGTTTTACCACCAAACACTCCTATTGTGCTCAGAACTCCAAGACAGAAGAATATGTACACAATTGATCTAAAGGACATCTCTCTTCAAGACAATGAAAACTGTTTCATTGCCAAAGCATCAGCTGATGAATGCAAGAAATGGCATATAAGACTTGGTCATCTTAACTTCAAGAACATGAACATGCTGGTCAAGTATAATCTTGTTCATGGTCTTCCTTCCAAGTCCTTTGCCAATGATCATACTTGTGCTGCTTGCCTGAAAGGGAAGCAACACAAAGCCTCTTGCAAGTTAAAAACAAGCCTGTCCACTACCAAGCCATTGTAATTAATGCACATGGATCTGTTTGGTCCTACTTCTGTGGCAAGCATAATGAAGTAATGGTACTGCATGGTGATTACTGATGATTTTTCAAGGTTCACATGGACATTCTTTCTGTTTGAAAATAGTGACACAACAGATGTACTCATAGGTTTTATCAATCAGATTGAACTTTCCAATAGTATGAAGGTAGTAACTATGAGATCAGACAATGGTGGTGAGTTCAAAATCAAAAAGTTGGACACTTTCTGCACAAACAAAGAAATAAGGAGGGAATACAGTATAGCAAGAACACCTCAACAAAATGGAGTTGCAGAAAGAAGAAACATGACACTTATTAAAGCTGCAAGGACTATGTTGTCTGATTTCAAGCTTCCAGTTATCTTTTGGGCTGAAGCTGTAGCCACTGCTTGTTATGTTCAAAACAGGGCCTTGGTGGTAAAGGCACACAACAAGACCCCTTATCAGCTGTTCAATGGCAGACCCCCTTTGATTGACTTCTTTAGACGATTTGGATGTCATGTGATCATTCTGAACATAATTGATAATTTAGGCAAGATCAATAAAAAAAGGATGATGGTTACTTTATAGGTTATTCATTAAACAGCAAGGGATATAGGGTCTTCAACAAGAAGACAAGCAAAGTGACAGAAATTCTCCATGTAGATTTTCTTGAAGACAAGCCTAAAGATGTACAAACAGGTTTTGATTGGTTCTTTGACATTGAAGTACTTTCAAAATCCATGAATTATATGCCTATTGCTTTGTAGAATACTAACATTTCAGGTACAAAAGAACCAACTACTGTGGAGAAGCCACCAATGAGGTAGATGATTGTACCCTCATTGTTTCCCATTGATGATTTTGCTACAAAACAGGTGAAGAAGATGACACATCTCAAAGGAAGGAGCAGTCAATTCCTTCCCCTGTTAAGTCAATTCCTGAAAGCAGGGGAATGGCTGAAAGCAGTGGAATCTAGGATTCCCCTGCTAGTCCAAATGTTTCCCATGCTAATAAAGAACCAGCTGTCAATGATGTTAATGATGAAGAACGAGAATCCCCACTCATTTCCTCATCTTCACCTATCACCGTTGGTCCACTCATATCCAGTAGTGGAAGCAGAATAATTAGGAATGGAGGTCCAAGTTATTCAGAGCTGCATTCAGCTCATCAGCATCCATCCCTCAGTCATGCAGTATCATTTGGAAGCTCTTTTGAGGATTTCTCTCCCAATCAAGATACCTCTATAAATCCTGATTTGGAAGAGGATGAAACAGAATTAATCATGAGCATGCATCATACCTACAGAGTCAATAAAGATCACCCCAATCACAAATCATAGGTGATCTTGAGACTCCCAGATAAACAAGGTATTTAGCAAAGGAACACAACTTCATTGCCAACATTACTATGAAGTTTAACCATGACATTATGCAATGTTGTCTGTGTTGGGACTTATATTTCTTGAGTTGATATGACAAAAGAAGATGAAGGACTTAATAATAAATAGTTAGCTTTGTAAGTAAGCAAGGGTTGTGATGTAACCCTAGTACCCCTGTTATATAAAGAGGATTAGACACACATGGTTATTCATACATTCATATACAATGTAAACCAAAGGTGTGTGTACGTTCCTCCTGGTGTCAAGCCTATTAGGCTTCCAGGAGTAGTTAGTAGCTTATTAGTATTTTATGAATAAGAAAGCCTTATTCATAACTTTGATTGTGTTTGTTATTATTTTCCGCTGTGCATTACAATCATTGTTATATATCCCAGATGAGTCTAGATCCTAAGACTCAACAAGTGGTATTAGAGCTTGTTGGCTCTCTATCTGTTTGATCTACAAGGTTTTCATGTTAGTGTTATTTTTCTGTTTTTATAAAATAAAATTGCTGATCTAGGGTTTTCTCAACAAACCTTAGATGATGGTTGCTGTTGTTCATTTGATGTGGCTGCTGTTTCTTGATGCTGCTGTTCTTAATACTTATGGTTTCTGATAAAACCCTTGATTCATTTTTTATGGAGGCAGCAAGTTCGTTATTGGTGGTGATTATACTGGTTTTGGTGAGCTGGTTCCTGAATAATCAATGAACCCCGTATGATTAAAGATGATACGGGTGTCTTGAATAGAAGATTTTCGTTTTAGGGTCTATGAAATCCTAGATCGATTCGTTGCCTTTACTGCTTGGGACGAAGGACAGAAAGCAGACACGTGGTTTCTTGTGGACATCAATGGACGTGGATGTGGTACGAGCCCTAGATATGTTGGGATTTGAGGTGATTGATGGTAGTTGATGCTTCTGATGGTAGGGTTTTCGTTCTTAATTCTTGGTTGGACAAAGAAATCAACGGCTGTGTAAGGAAACCCTATCACTGTGATTATATATACCACGTATTATGGAAGAGATAAGTGGTCCAATGTTGGAACTTTCGGTGGATAGGGACGTATGATTGAGGTACTTTGTTCTCACAGGATACCAACATGTGATGTTGGCAGGTTATGATGGTTGACTTGCTGGTTTTCACGAATAAAAGGTACTCACTTCATGCGCGCACTGTATATTGTTTATGGTATTCTGGATATGATATGCAAATCTTGATATCCTTGATTTCTTGGACAATAACGTGGGATGAAGTTTGTTGTTCCTGATTTTTAGGGATTATTATTGACCCCATATTCAAACGTATCCTGCATGATTTTTGGAAACAATTTATGGGATTGTGGTGTTCTATTATGGTATGTGAATAGAATACGACCTTCTTGGACGTGATCTTTGGAAGGGTGCAATTCAGTTAGCATTTTTTTAGGGATCATGGATGATTTATTTTTGGAGGTCATTATTATTGTTATTCCTATCACATGATTTTTGGTAAGATGGTTCGGTCTTCCGAGATTTATGGAATATTTTCTAAACGTGTAAAGTTGAATGTGATATTTACATGGATGGAAAATACGTGTGAATATTATTTCCAATATTGTCGTGATTATATTCCATAATCTATTCCTGGTCTACTGGATTCAAACGTGGGAAAACATCATGGTGCTGTTTTGTGGAATATATTTTCGGGATGAGATATTAGGGGAACAGTAGCTGGTTGATATGCGCATCTTTAGGATGTTTGACGATTGATTATTGTTTCTCCAATATTTGGACGTAAGAAATGATGGGTAAGATTGTGCATGTGTGGCGTGTGAGTTTCCATATTGATATTACATGGGCTGGACAATAACGGTACAACAACAGCTTTCGCAACAGCTTAGTGACAAAATGAAAAAAAAATGGAAAAAAAATGAAAAAAATTGAAAAATAAGAGAGAAGGGTTTTTGAGATGCTACTGGTGGGAATTTATTTTGTTTTAGCAGCAGTTCAAGTGTCGCTGATGTGCAACCTCCTACTAGTAAGCTATTTCATACTCCTGGTTGGTTCCTCCTGGTCAGCTATTCCTTACTACTAGTCAGTTCCTCCTGTTCGATTCGTATTGGTCAGTTCCTCCTGGTCGGTTCCTACTAGTCGTTTCCACCTGGTCATTCCTACTGGTGATCTTGAACAATGAAGAGGTATATGGTTTATTTCTAAAGTTCAGTTTATGCTATAATTCTTGATTGGAACAGTTACACGCTCTTTTAGAAATATTTGGGGGGCATATGATACCATACAGTTCATGATATGATCATCACAATTTCATAAGCCTCGAGTGGTTTCTGGTTGATCCGTCAGACCTCACTAAGACTATCAGCCATTGCATGTGATCGCCATGCATATATTGATTACAAGAATTATACAGAGACATTTTATTACATGTTATTATAATAAGCATGTCTTTTTCACACTGAAGGAGTGGATGATCTATGCTACTGAGTTCAAGATTCAAGAGATGGTTAGCTTATGGTTCCTACTGGTGAGTTATGGTTTCTTGACGAAGATAGTTGATTATTGCTTATTTGATGTTGGAGTTGATTTTCACAAACTTGTTATCTTCTTATATATCAATTAGGTAAGCAATACACCTTGTCTTTGGACTAAATATATTGTTACAACTTACAACTGGCTCATAGTTGTGAAGGTTATCAGTTCCCATGTACCAAAAACTGTTGGTGAGCAATACACCTTGTCATTTTGACTAAATAGATTGTTATAGCTAACATCTGGCTCATAGTTGTGGAGGTTACCAGTACCGTATGTAACAAAAACTGATAGGTGAGCAATACACCTTATGGTTGGATTAAATATATTGTTATAGCTAACAACTGGCTTATAGTTGTGGGGGTTCCCAGTCCCATGTAATAAAAACTGAGATGATATAAGACACAAGTTTGGGATATTTCACTTCTTCATAAAATTTGTTATACTTGATTTTCTTCATCAGTGATCACTCCTAGGAAGCCAACTGGATTCGACATGCACTTCTTAATGGGAAGACGATCCCTTGTGAGTTGATGTGACAAAAAGGGGAAGAATGCATGGATCGAGGGGAAGCTTAGCCTTCATCTATATTTGCTTCAGGGGAAGCTTGTGCTTACTGGTTTTGTCAAATCAACTAGGGGAAGATTGTTAGGACTTATATTTCTTGAGTTGATGTGACAAAAGAAGATGAAGGACTTAATAATAAATAGGTAGCTTAAGCTAGGGTTGTAATGTAACCCTAGTACCTCTATGATATAAAGAGGATTAGACACACATGGTTATTCATTCATTCATATACAATGTAAACCAAAGGTGTGTGTGCGTTCCTCCTGGAGTCAAGCCTATTAGGCGCCAGGAGTAGTTAGTAGCTTATTAGTATTTTATGAATAAGAAAGCCTTGTTCATAACTTTGATTGTGTTTTTTATTATGTTCTGCTGTGCATTAAAATCATTGTTATATATCCCAGGTGAGTCTAGATCCTAAGACTCAACAGTCTGTTTACTAGCTTTTTGTCACAAGAAGAGCCAAAGAAGATCTTTCAGGCTCTCAATGATCCAAGCTGGGTTGAAGCTATGCAAGAAGAACTCTTACAATTTGACATCCAAGAAGTGTGGATTCTGGTAGATTGTCCAAAATTGGTAAGGTCCATTGGAACAAAATGGGTGGTCAGGAAAAAAAAGGATGAGAGGGGTATTGTAGTCAGAAACAAAGCAAGACTGGTAGCACAAGGATATACTCATGAAGAAGGTATTGATTATGAGGAGGTCTTTGCTCCAGTAGCCAAAATTGAAGCCATTAGATTGTTTCTAGCTTATGCTTCCTTCATGGACTTCACAGTATACCAAATGGATGTTAAGAGTGCCTTTTTATATGGCACCATTGATGAAGAAGTCTATGTTATGCAACCTCCAGGATTTAAAGACCCATAACACCAGACAAAGTATACAAGGTGAAGAAGGCTATGTATGGACTTGATCAAGCTCCTAGGGCCTAGTATGGAACTCTTTCTAAATACCTGTTGGATAATGGCTTCAACATGGGGGAAAATTGACCAGACCCTGTTTATCAAGAAACAAAAGGGTGACTTTCTTTTGGTGTAAGTATATGTGGATGACATCGTCTTTGGATCCACAAACTTTATGCTTAGCAAAGAGTTTGCCAAGTTGATGCAGGATAAATTTCAAATGAGTGAAATGGGTGAACTCAACTTATTTTTAGGGTTACAAGTTCAGCCGAGGAAATATGGGATCTTTATCTCACAAGACAAGTATATAGCTGAAATTGTGAAGAAGTTTGGAATGTGTGAAAGAAAGAAAGTTTCCACTCCAATGGATAAGGAGCATCCTTGGGGCAAAGATGGCCCTGGAAAGCCTATTGATGTCCGAAATTATAAGTCCATGATTGAATCTCTCATGTACCTTACAACTTCAAGACCTGACATCATGTTTGCAGTCTACTTATGTGCAAGATACCAAGTGGCACCCACAGAGTGCCATCTATTTGCTGTGAAGAGAATTTTTAGGTATCTGAAGTGTCATCCAACTTTAGAACTTTGGTATCCTAAGGAGTCACCATTTGAGCTGGTATCCTATTCAAATAGTGATTATGCTGGTAACAACAATGATAGGAAGTCGACAACAGGAGGATGTCAGTTTTTGGGAAGCAGGCTTATATCTTGGCAGTGTAAAAAGCAGACTATTCTGGCCACATCCACAACTGAAGCTGAGTATGTAGCAGCTGCTGCATGTTGTGGACAAGTTCTTTGGGTTCAGAACCAGCTGCTTGATTATGGGTACAGTTTTCTTAAAACCAAGATATTTATTAACAACAACAGCACCATTTGCATTATTAAAAATCCTGTTTTTCATAACAAGACTAAACATATTGAAATCAGACATCATTTTATTAGAGATTGTTTTGAAAAAGGATTGATTGTCCCAAAGGCAATTAATACAGAACTTAATGTTGCTGATCTTTTGACAAAAGCTTTTGATGTGGGGAGGTATCAGTACTTGGTTGCAAGTATTGGAATGGTCACTCCCTGTTAGCCTCAAAATATCGAGTCAAACAAGAATGCTCGGTCATAGGTTATTATTTTAACATTAGTTAGAACGTTGTAATAGGTAGTTAATTAGTCGTGGTTTACGGGCTTGGATTTAAACTAATTAAAGTCCAAAAGACAAGCCCGGTCCAATATATAGCCCATTAAAACCCGCATGTGGGTGGACTATATATACTACCCTCCTAGCATGTTAGGAGGTTTGGTTGTTCATTTTTCTCACTTCTAATCTAATATTCCCAAAGTTAATCCTCTTCTCCTCTCTACTTTCTCTCACTACTCTCTCTCTCTAGGAATTCATCTCTTATTCATCTATTTTCTTTCTTTCTTCCTTGCTTAATCATCACAAATATAAGGAACAACAATTGGTATCAATCGCCATGGGGTAGTTTTGTGATTCGTTGTTCATTTTACTTGGTTCGTGTGATTTTCTCTTATAATCATCTCAAATTAGAGATTTTTTATTTGTGTTTTCTATGTTCTAAATCTTGATATAAATCTTCTACATAGCTGTGGTAGGGATTTGGTCGCATTTGGTTGGTTCAAATCACGGATTTCTTGTCGAAATATCATTTTCTTTACCTCAAAATCTCGTAACAGTGTTATTATTCCGATCAGTGCAATCGGAAAAGGGATTTGTGATTCCGATCACTCGCATCAGAAAAGGGTTTAATCATTCCGACTAGCTTTTCTGATCATCATTCCGACTGGACTTAAAATATTCCGATTGCATTCCGATTTGGTATTCTGGCAAGGTCTTTCCGACATCATTCCGACGAAGGGATTCCGATAAAGGGGAACATTCCGACAAGTGTATTCCGATTAGGGGACTTTCCGATTTGGGTATTCCGATTAGGACATTCCGATTTGGGTATTCCGATTAGGACATTCCGATTTGGGTATTCCGATTAGGTCATTCCGACAAGGTTATTCCGATTAGGGCACATTCCGATGACATGTTTAGCTAATTTTTGTTCGAGTATGTTTTAGACTTAGCCACCATCTAGACTAGTTTCGGAACATAGTTTACCCGAAGATCAAAAAAAAAAAAGAGTTAAAATTTTTTCGTCAAGTACATTCAAATTTTTTCCATACTAGTTTTAGGACATTTCTAGCTCAATTTCAAAATTTGACGATACAAAATTTTTTGGTCTACCGTTTTTGTCGGACTGGAGAATTTATTGTCGGACTGAAAAAAATTGCAATTTTCGGAATTTAAACCACAACAACAATCACAACAAATCTACTTAAGATCCATATTCACTTCATCATTTCAGAGAATATTGAGATGGATTCTACTGCCGAATATCGTGTGACGAACAACAACATAACGGTGGCGGGTAACAAAGAGAGACCACCAATGCTTGTATCTGGTCGGTATGCTCAATGGCAATCACGTTTCATACGATATCTTGATACAAGACATAATGGTGATGCCTTGAGGAAATGTATTACTCATGGACCACATATATTTAAGAAGATCTCAATTCCTCCAAGAGCAGCCACAGATACTACCTATCCAATACCTGCAAGTGAACGTGATGAAACAAGAGCTGATCTCACACCTGAAAATTGTGCTTGGCATGATGCGGAGAAGGAGGCCATCAATATGGTTCTAAGTGGGATTGGAGATGACATTTATTCCACGGTTGATGCATGCCCTACAGCACATGAAATGTGGACTGCTATTGAATGCTTGCAACAAGGAGAATCACTCAACAAACAAGATGTCAAAACAAACTTGTTTTGGAAATTTGGCAAGTTTACTTCAAGGGATGGAGAATCAATTGACTCTTACTACTCCAGGTTTTATAAGATGATGAATGACATGACAAGAAATAATCTGCAAGTCTCCACCATGCAAGTCAATGTTCAATTTCTTCAACAACTTCAACCCGAGTGGACACGGTTCGTCACTTTGGTGAAACAACAAGAAAAGTTAGACGAGGTCTCATATCATCGACTCTTTGATATCTTGAAGTAATTTCAGAATGAAGCAAATGAGATTCGAGCTGAACGTATTGCCAAGACGGCTAATCCACTTGCTTTAGTGACTACAAATCAACATGTTCAAGGTCATAACTCTCGTGCTCCTAAGTCATATTCCACTACATCATCTTCACCACGATCTTCCACATCATCTAAGTCTTCATCATCCACAAGATCTCAAGGTAAAGTGCCAAGAGAACCATCACCACCATCTGAGTCATCATCTGAAGAAGATAGTGATGAAGACCAAGCTCAAAAGAATCGAGAGATTAAACAACAAATTGCTTTCATAATGAAGACTTACAAGAAAATCTACAAACCCACCAACAACAATCTTCGCACATCATCTAACACCAAGAACCGATACGTTGAGAGTCCTCTAAGGTATGACACACGTCGACGTGGTGAAAGTCCTTCTAGGTATGATCGACATAATCCAACGCATGTTGAGGGATCTGCAAGGTATGATCGACAAACTGCCAAGTATGATACTCAGAGGATTGCTGCTGCTACTGGGAATAGGGAAACGGTTGGAAGCCAAGTGGTTCAGCAGAGTGGGATTCAATGTTTTAATTGCCAAGGTTATGTGCATATGGCAAAGGAATGCAGGAAGCCAAAAAGGGTTAGAGACTCCAGCTATCACAAGGAAAAGATACTGCTATGCAAGAAGATGGAAGCAGGAGTTCAATTGTCAGCTGAGGAAGGAGCAATGCTTGATGATCTGATGATGAAGATTTTGATCAAGAGCTCGATGCACATTACTCGTACATGGCAAAGGTTGAAGAAGTTCTCAAAGTCACTGAAGATGACAATGGACCTATCTTTGACACTGAGCCAATCGATAATGTACACACTACTGATGAATATAATGTGTTTGGTGATAATCCTGAGCATATTGATCTACCCAATGCCATTAATGACACGTGTATGATGGAAACGGTTGATAGCAATACCACACCCGATTCATCAGACATGTGAAATAATGAGTCTGAGGATTATCAACATGCAAATGAATATGATGAAGAGGAATGTATTGCGCTTGCTAATTTAATTGCTACTTTACAAAAAGATGTCACTGAAAATAAAAAGAGTCAAAAGCAATTAAAGAAGGCAAACGCTACGCTCACTCAAAGTTTTGAAGAATGCAAAGCTGCTCTTATCAAATCAACTAAGATGAATGAAAGCTATAGAGATGAGCTCCTTCAGAAAACCAAAGAGCTTGAGGGGTACAAGGAAAGTGCGTTAAAAAGTCAAAAGGACGATTTTGAAAACAAATATAATACCACTCTTGAGTTATTAGCCAAAGAGAAGCGTCAATATAATGTTTTCTTAATGGATGAACGTCAAAAAACGTACCTTGCCAATACCAAAGTTAATGAACTTGAACAAAAGCTCTCTATGACCACTACAGATTCTGCTAAAATTCTTGAGGATAAGAAACAAGAGGTAGATGCGTTAAAACAAGACTTCAAAAGTAGATATGATAAAGAAACCGAAAAAATAACGAAACTAGAAGAACAAGTCGAATTTTTGAAGAATGTTATTTATAAAACGCATGATTCTATTAAATCCGTAAGAATGCTAGCACCTCCGTCGATGTTTAAGGGTAAAGCTAGCTTTGCAAGTCCTGAGTACCTTGCCAAAGCTCAAGCTGCGAACCCGCATCTTTATCTTGATGAGACTGAAAGGACTGATCTTGATAGCATGCCTGTTAGTGCCGATAGTGAAGAGACTGCCCTTTGGGATGATGATAGTCAACCTCTTGTCAATAAGGAGTTTGTAAAACGATATAATTATGCTTATGAGAATAGTCTCTATGGTCTTTTCAACAAACAAACTCAGAAAACTCGTGAGGAAGTGTTTCTAGAATGCAAACAAAAGAGAATTCAATGGAAGAAAGCATTTACCCCTAAGAAATCTAATGTTTACAAATACATGAACTACCTCCCTCTAGATGAATCTAAAAGCAAGAGTAGGAAAACATTAGGTATTTTTAAACATCACATAGATAATGTTAAATCTATTGTTGAAAGAGACTGGGCAAAACGTGAAAATGTTGAGTGGACACGTCTGATTCCTCAAGATATTACCTTGCTTGTCAAAGAACTCTTAATTCCAAACACGGCGTTGATTAAAGAAACTGTTCTTCAACTTGAGGAGTTCATTCGGACTGAAATGTATGATGATTTAAAATATGTTGAATCTCTTGAGAAACACATTGATGATCTTCAAATGGAGAAGTCTGATTTCTCAGATGAATATGATTTACTCTTGCAAGAATGCGTTTCTAAAGATGTTATGTGTGCTTATTTTACATCTTGTACTGATATTGATGAATATTCTGAAGTTGCATGCCAATATCTTGATAAGATCAAAGAATCTGAATGTCTTGAAATTGAGCTTTCGAAACGTAAAGAAAATGTTGACAAAAAGGCTTTTGAGTTACTTCAACACAAAACTGATTTACTTCAAAAACATTGTCATTCACTTGAACTTGCTTTGCAAAAAGACGTTGGTAGTTTTCCACATGATAATAAATTGCAAGAAAAACTTTCCCAAACATTTCAAGAAATGAATGAACAGAATTTGGAATTAAAGGGTTGAAAGCTCAATTACAAGACAGGGACGGAGCGATAGCAGAGTTGCAGAAACTCGTTGCTAAAATGGGTGGGAAAATCGTGGAACCTAGCATTAAGAAACCTGTTGTTAGACAACCCAATGCCTCTAAAGTAAATAGATCCTCTGTCTTGGGAAAACCATCTGCTTTATCAAATTCCTCGTTTGCAAAACCTGTGTTTTCCCCCAAGATGGATGGAAAGGAAAGGTTACCACAGAATCAACCCATAAGGAATCTTATAGTACCAAACGTTAAGCACAATAATGTGATTAAACCAGGGATGTATAGAATGCCCACTAAGCCCACAACCAAAGTTACTCAATCGCCTCAGACTTCTAGAAACACTAATATTCGTGTGTCTTCTACTACAGGAATAGACTCCACTACTAGTGTTAGCCGGCCTCAGCTTAAGAGCACTCAAGTGAATGATAAGGTCTGGAAACACAAGAATCAAGGGAAGATGAAGCAAGTAGAAGAACACCCTAGGAATTTGAATGTTTTTAAGAATAAAAAGTCTGTTATCGCATGTAATGACGATTTGAATGCTGTGAATGATTTGAATGCTATTGATGAGACTGCTTTTATACATAGTCTCATCGTCCAAAACGGGATTAAAATGCATTAAATATCATTAAAACTGCCAAATATATTCTCGTGTTTGTTGCTTGTGTATTTTAGGTACGGATATTGAGGAATTGACAAAAAGATCACAAGAATTATTCAAAAAACGAACACGGGAAACGAAGCCGCACAATGAACCGGGCCCAAGAATGGAATTTCCAAAAATGACCTTGAAGTTTGAAGATTGTACAAGTTTGGTCCCTGAAAGATTGAAGACTTGTCAATTTATACCCTTGCAAATCTCATTTATTGCATTTGGGTCCCTAAATTATCAAGAATGTACAAGAACAGTCCTTAAAGAATGAAGAAATTGCATTTGCAGTCCTTGATACAAGTTTAAAAACATGTTGTGCCAAAAGTGACAAGTGATGCAAAGTTGTTAAAAGGAAAATTAAAGTTGTTAGCTGTTTTATACAAGTTGAAGGAACAAAGAAACTTGAGGGGCCATAATTGTCCAGACAACAAACTCTCTCCCACCAAACAGTTGCTGACACCTCACCAATACCCGACCCTACCCCTTTACCCAACCCATTAACCCGTCCAAACCCTATACCCAAACCCACCACCCGGTTTATTAATAAACCTGGTCAATTAGTCAAACCCCTTTCTTAATTTCCCACCAAACACATAATTTAAAAACATTACCCCCAAAACTAAATCAAAACCCACCCTGCTAAAGTTCCTAATCCCAAGAACCCTAATTCTAATCTGGTACAAAACAAAGGGGTTTTTGCCCAAACCTTCCAGATTGCTAATTTACCTCAACCTCAACCCAAACCCGCTCAAAGATTCCCTCCCAACACACCCATGTGTTGGGTAGGGCCCTCCCCTGCAACGTATTTTTCACCCAAACCCCCAAAAACCGACCAGATAAACAGCCAAGATGGAATTCGTTCTCCCAAAGGAACAATGAACGATTATGATCACATAACAACTGGCATATCACATGATCCTTTTGACCAAAGATCAGTCAACAAGAATTCAAAGAATCAAGGGCAGCATTGGAATTTCATGTATTAGGGTTTAGTCTTCTAGAATAGTCTGCTAGTTAGTATTTAAAGGGCATTCGCATGTGAATGCACCTTTGTTCCAGTTTTAGCTTTCAACATTTGTAATCCCTTTTTATAAATTTATAAAGTTGGTATTTTTGGTTAAATTGTAATTCCTTTTATGATTTTAAAAGTTGGTGTGTGATTGAAAGCTAACTGAGTTCCATGTTTGTGATTTAAGTCCAAAGATTTTCAAAATTCATTCTTGTTTTCAAGTTTCTGAAAAAGTGGTTTTCTTTGGTAAAACCTTGTCCCAAGATTTGGATTTCCAAGTTTTCAAGTGGTTTGTTTAAGTGTTTTTGAAAGAAAAATATTTGAGAAATTATTTGAAAAAGATTCAAAAGGAGAAAGTTAAAAACAGATTATTGGTATATTGTGTTTCTGCATTGTTCTTAGCAGGTAACACTTGAGGCTTTTTGACTGTTCTTCCAAGGATCTGCTCAGGCCCTAGCCTGATAGGAGGTGGCAAAGCAGCCATTGTGGGACCTGGATGTAGGTCCCACAAGGTAAAACCCTTGTTAACTTATTTTCAGTTTTCAAGTGTATGATTTATGAGATTATGTGATTTTGCATGAAAGTTGTTCAAGTGTGTTGTATGGTTTGATTATGCTCATTTAGGGATGGTATGCATGTTACAAGTTGTTTCAAGCAGATTTGTGTAGTTTATAATAGGTTTACTTTGATAATCTTGATTTTCTGAAATTTAAGGAGTGTTTGGATTAGGGTTTAAGTTGGATTGAATAACAAGATTTTTGGCTTAAAACTGGTTTAATTCACTCATTTGGTTGTTAGTAGGTGATATATTCTTTTGGCTTTCAGATTGGTAGAGTTTTTAACACATTTGCATGATAAAAATTTGGAAAGTAGCTCAAAACAGCAAAATGCCTTGTCTGCCTGATTTTGTATAAAATTGTGCCACCAAATCTTGATCATGGTTAGGAGATAGGTCACTCTAGGGATTGAAATCAGTTTTATGCTAGTTGGTACACTTGTATGCAAGATATAAGGCTTTGAAATTCGTATTTGTGCAAGTAAAAATAGTCAACTATTCATCAGAAACCGGCATGCTTAATCAGTCACTTTGTATGCCAATTTGTGCTTGATTTTGTGAAAGAACTTGTTGTTTTTTGTTATTCAATTGACTCCCTACACTCCACTGAGTGTAGGGGTGCCTTGTTGTCCAAAGAAATCCAAGAAATCAAGCTTTCCTAAGCTCTAAGGTCAACTGACCAAGTTTTTACACTAGCAGTGGGAACAATTTTCCCACTGGTAGTCCTTTTGTTTCCACTGCTCAGCAAAAAGACAAAACCAGTCAAGTGTCACTATCAGATTTCAAGATTTTTTGTCTTTTGTGGGTTAAAATTAGATTTAGACCTTGAAACTAGTTTTGTTATTTTTCTAATTTTATTTTTGATTTTTCAGTTTAATTAGAATTTTTATTACTGTTCATTTGCTATTTTTTAAGTTTAATTGCATTTTTAAATACTTTTTATTATTCTGTTTTTGGCATTTCGTGTAAAAAAGTGTTATTTTTCAGTTTTAACAATTTTATTAGACTTAGAAAAACATTTTAAGATTTTAGTTCAAAAAGTTTTTACTGTTCACCTTTTATTTATTTTTTAGAATTAAATTAGTTTAATTAGGGTTTTATTTATAACTGTTTTTGTCCTTTAGTGCTAAATTTTATATTTTTCAAACTTTTTCAATTTTCCACTGTTCATTAGTATAATTTAGGATTTTTAAAAGTGTCAAATTATTTTTGGCATTATTTTATTATTTTTTATAATTATTTTAGTTTAAAAATAGTTTTTAATGATTTAAAAATAGAAAAATAGTTTTTAAAAATTAGGAAAAATACTTTTTAGTCTTTAGGTAATATAAGTAAGTTATTTGTTCAATAAAATAATATTTTGGACATTTTGATTAATTATATTTAATTTTAGGGCTTTAATTAGCATTTAAAATTGAATATTTAATTAATAAAAGGTTTTAAAGTATTTTTATTGGATTTTTATTCTTATTTATATTATTTTAGACTTGCTTTTAACTTTTAATTACTTTTTAGGTTTAAAATTTTTTATTTGTAGTTTTTTACGGTTTTACGTGAACGCCTTTTTAGTCTTAGCTCGATCCGTCTTCGTAACCGTCATTCTCTTCTCACCCCATTTCTATCTTTTCTTTTTCTCAATATAATCACAAATCATTAATCAATTGATTACACAACGCACTAGCCTCCTCGAGAACGAACTCACTTCACTCTTATTTGGGTCATAACTTGTGGTTTTCCTAAACTACTCGTTAATACTTACCCTAATTGCCTTGTTTTCCTAAACAAGTGTGATTTTACATCTATCATTTTGGCGCCACTGCCAGGGAGGCGTGTTGTGTTTTGATTTGGAATTTTTTGTTTTTATATACTAACCATAATTAGTATTTGTATTAGTAGCACTCTACTAATACGTATTATCGGTTTTTCGTTTTTTGTGTGAATACTATTACTATATTGTATACGTAGAACAATAAATTCACAAGTACTCCAAATACGTGAGAAATCACAATCTTTACTTGGGAGGTCATTACCCAATCATTGTATTCGAATCTCAAACCAAAGAAAAAGGCAAAAATAGATAAATACTTTCGAGAAGCTCGATTTTGAAAATACAAACTATAAGGTGGGTATAAGGCGGTTGTATTTCATGACCTAAAGGAAAAAGGCTCTTAAGTGCTTCGCGCAGCCTCGTTTCCTCCGCTTGCTTGTGCATATTTTGATTTTGAAAGCTAATCGAGGGTTTTGCCGCCCAAAGTATTATTACATATCATATATATTTTCTTGGTTTCATTTGATTAAACCCTCTTGAACGATTTGGTGTTCCACCATCGTTCTAAAGTCATCGAAGGCGTTCACTTCACGTGATCATTTTCATTCCTTGAGGCTTCTTTAATCGATAGATTTGATTAAGGAGGAGATTTGTAGATTTTTGTCTACCTAATACAATTCCAAAATCCAAAAAAAAGTAAAAACAATCAAAAATCCAAAAATATTGAAAAATTTAAAAACACCAAAAAGAATCTTCTTTGCTCGTCCCCTCGTTGTACGTGATGTTTATGCTAACTCGTAATCAAGCAAAACGTGCACGTAAAGGAAAGAACAAAACTCCCACTCCAAATCATTCTAGTGAGGAGTCTCCTATTGACAAACCCATTGTAAGAGAAGCACCAACCATGGCGAACCAAACTATGATGGAGTTACTTCAAGCACCCACCGAGGGTTATGGAGAGGCTATTGTGATTCCCGCTATCCTTGCAGAGAATTTTGAGGTGAAAACGGGTTTGTTGTCGATGATCCAAAACAACAAATTCCGAGGTGATGAGAAGGACAATCCCCACAACCATATCCGCCAATTCAATCGTCTTACCGCCACTTGAAAATTTAAGGATGTCTCGAATGACTCGATTAAGATGATGCTTTTTCCGTATTCCTTAGCGGGGCCCGCTAAAATTTGGTTAGAGAAAGAGCCACCCAATTCTATATTGACGTAGAAGGATCTCGTTTCAAAATTGTGAACCAATTTTTTCCGCCCTCTAAGACTACGCATTTGAAAAACGAGATTTCAAAATTTTCACAAGAATCAAATGAAAGTTTTTCAACGGCTTGGAATAGGTTTAAGGAGATGTTACATGAATGTCCTCATCACGGTTTTTCCGACTTGCATCAAATTGACACGTTTTACAATGGACTTAATGATCATGAAAGAGATTATTTAAATGCCGCCGCGGGTGGTAATTTTTTGTGCAAAACGGTCGAGGAAGCTTTGGTGATAATTGAGAATAGGTCTAAGGTTTATAGCCCTCGTAACACACCGAGTGTTGCCAAAATGGGCTCGTCATCATCGTCTTGTAGCATTAATGCCTTACATGATGAAGCAAATGAAGAAAATCGGTTTTTTGATAGATTTGCTAACCTTATGTCCCATTGGAAAGCTCAAGAAGCTTCGAATTCCGCTTCGGTTAAAGCGGTTGCTAAGAGTTGTTTGTCGTGTGGTGGAGCTCATGATCTTTCCGAGTGCATTACCGCGGATGGTAACACTTCGAGTGCTTATGTAGCAACGGGAACTTATAACCAAAACGGTCAAGGTTCCCACCAAAATCAAGCTCCACCAAATCATAATGCTAATAACTATCGAAACAACAATCAAGGTAGTAATTATCAAGGCAATCAACGTAATTACAACAAGGGTAATTATCAAAGTGGAAATGGGCAAATTTCAAACCAAAACCAAAACCGTGATTTTCAAACTTCCACACAAGGTTTTCAAAATGATCACACCAAAAATCTTCAAGGAGAATTTTTGAATTATGCAAAGGCAAACGATGCTAAGTTTGATAATATGCAACGTGAGATGGTTAGCTTAAGATCCGAGTTGAAAAACGAGCTTAAAAACGAACTTGCTAATGAACTTAAGACTCATGCTAATAAAATGGAAGGAAATGTTCAACGACTCCAACAAAATCAACAAAAAATAGAGCAAGGTCAACATGAGATTAAGCAAGAGTTGTTAAAAGCGGATGCTAGGCAATCTAAGTTTGAAGACCAAATGGGAAAAATCTTTGAAGCTATCATGTGTAAACCCTCTTCTTCGGGTGGTCTTCCTAGTCATACCATCGTGAACCCGAAAGGAGAATTGAAGGTTATTACTACTCGTAGTGGTAAAACTTTCAAAGAACCCATTTCTCGTCCAAGTACTTCTATGGAGAAGGAAAAAGAGAAATAACCCGAGGTGGTGGTAGAAAAGGAGCAAATTCCAAGCCCACGAAGTACCGCTCAAACCACACCTACGGTTGAACCAATGCCAATCATGGAACCCGAGATTCCAAGGCCTTTGCCTATGCCCCAACCCACACCACCCTTACCTTACCCTTCAAGACAAGACAAGGAAAAGGCACAAGAACGAAATAATTATCAATTTGAACTTTTTATGAAAATGTTTCGTGACTTGCATTTTAATATAAGTTTTGTCGACGCCTTGGTCATGATGCCGATTTGCCGCGAACTTCAAAAGTATGTTGAATAACAAAGAGAAATTGCAAAAATCGTCTAGTTGTTCATCGGTTTTTCTTAGCCGCATAACTCAAAAAGTCGGTGATCCCGACAAGTTTTTAATCCCATGTGCTATACAAGACATGGAAGAATGCTACGCCTTGGCCGATCTTGGTGCTAGTATTAATTTGATGCCTCTTGAGATTTTTAAATCGCTCAATCTTCCCAATCTCACTCCTTCAAGAATGTCAATCGAGATGGCCGATCATTCTACGATTCTAGCTTTTGGAGTAGCCGAGGATGTCTTAGTGAAAGTTGGAAAGTTCTACTATCCCGTAGACTTTATTGTTGTTGATATTCCCATCGATCCTAAAGTTCCTCTAATTTTAGGTCGATCATTTTTGGATACCTCGAGAGCACTTATCGATGTGCATGCAAGGAAAATCACTCTTCGTTTCAATGAGGAAGAACTCGTCATAAATGCAACTCAAAACTCCACACTTTCTCATGTGTATTCTATCACATCTTTGAACAATGTTAGTCCCATAAAAAAACATTTGTAAAAGGATTTCAAAAAGAGTTTTAGGAGTTGTTGAGAAAAATGAAGTTCCGTCCCCTCCGCCGGTGGAGGTTAAGAGTGTTAAGCCTACGATTTCAATTGTGAATGATTCTTCGGATGATGAATATGTTGATCCCGATGGGGGAGTTTTCTTTGTTGACAAACGTTTTGAGAACTTGCCACCACCTTTACCAAAACGGTTTTCAAATGTGAGAATTTTTAGTGTGACTAATATTGCTTTAGAAACACCAAATATTTTTGACATAATTAAATCGGGTTTTCATAAGGAGAGTTTAAAAGATGAAAAAGGAAAAGATTTTGAATTGAATTTTAAAAAAATTTCTACAACTCTAACTTCGTCATCACCACGTGTATTGAGTACTACAAGCTCGTCTTCTCCTTTTGACGATGCTTTGTGTGGACTTAGTGTGGGGGAAGCCCCTTATGTTCCCTCCCCTTTCTCCACCGAGGACGAGATATTTGATCCTGGAATTGCTTATAAAGGGAAATCTCGGTCTTCCACCGATGCAATAAATGGAAAATCTTTCTATTTGATTGGTGCGAGTCTCCCTCGAGTAGCTCATATTTTTTATCACTTACCCATTGTCCCACCCTTCTATTTCTTCTCATCTATTTTCTTGAAACCCTTTGGGTTTATGTTGACTCATGATGAAGTGGCGTTGATTTGTTTTTCCAATGAAAACGAGAATGCCATCTTCGATCCCGGTATTTTGCACCATCAAAGGACTTAGTCCTTAATACCGGTTGTTTTTTGGCCTTGTTTATCATGTAAGCCCCACTAAAAATTGACCATACCAAGATAATCCCTAAATGATCACATTTATAGGGATTCGAGTCGAGCTTTTGACTCGGTTATCAAAAACAAGGTGCCTCGTGGGGGAGACCCATGCTTATCCATGTACATATTATTGCTTTCTAATTAGTTAATGTGAGGGGATTTGTGCCCTTCCAACCTTTGTTCCGTGGTTGTTTGTGCATTGTGGTTTTTAGATCATGATCTTCACGATTGGAGCCTCTCGTGTTCGTTTTATGGGAGCACTCGATCGTTTGCTTTGAAGACTTTCTCAATATCCAAATGATATATCCTTTGATGTTCTAACCTTAGGTTTTTAGCACACTTCATAAACGGCTATAAATTTATTGGTTACACCCTTTCCATGCTAGATTAGGCATTCGACTACGTCTCTAGTATGGGGGTGTTTGCACCCCTAGACTCGAAACATTGAGGACAATGTTTAACTTTAGTATGGGGGGTGAATAGATACTTGCCTTGCCAAACCTTCACGCTTTCCAAAGTTTATATTTTTGTTATCATTTTTGTTGCAAAATAAGGCTAAAAATGGCCAAATTTTAAAATTTTTCTCATGTTTTATAAGTGTTTGAAGACACGAATGTAGGTTTTCCGATGGCGAGAATAAGAGTAATATTTGACTCGACCGTGCGTGTTGAGCACTTAGCTTTGATTCCTTAACTACACATTAGGCTATGTCTCTTAAATGAGGACGAGAAATGATAGAGTTAATTATAAGTTACTATGCTAAACGTAGAGTACTTGTATTCTTTCAAAAACTCATGTGTTCTCGTTGTTTGCTTATTCTCCCTTCGCATGTAAATATTTTTTTTGCTTAATAAATATTGACTTAGCGGTTTAGTTAGGATTGTTGGGTTTCTAGTCTTTTCTAGTAGCTTCCGTGTAAATAAATTGGGAAGACATTAAGGTATCGCCAGCGTCACGGTTTTGAAGTATTGGCACCCTAATAATCAAAAGCTTCACCCAATAATAAGATTTCAAGTGCTCACCTAAATCTAGCAAACAATTTGAAGCTCACAAGGCCAAAAAATCTATGCAAAATTGAAAGTGAATCAAGCCTTAATCTTTGAAGCTTTAAAGATCCAAAATTAGCCTTAGCGTGAGGATATACGTCTTTGGCTAACAAAACCACCGATGAGGCGGATAATAAAAGGCAAGGCAAGACCGAAGTTATAAAAAAAGCTTCATGGCGAAGTTGAATAAAAGATGGAGGTAAACCAAAGATAATAAGGCCCTTCCGTTAGGGGGCGTATAAAAGTCTTGGTAATAAGTCTCATGTTCAAAACCGTTATAAAACCGTGTTTATCGATTCTTCCTGTCAACTTAATTTTTTGACATCGTTGTCTATTAGGAGGGGTTATTGATTTGATGGTCTTCGTTACACCGTTAGGACTCTATTTTTAGACCTAAATCTCTATTATCGCATAAGTCAAACAATGTATCCTCGTGAAACATTCAAGACCAAATAAAATATAAGAGATACAACTTAGGAATAATGGGAGGATAAGTACGTGATTAGGGCATATGAGTAGTGTTAGCATTACTAACTTATAATGACAATGATCTCGTTACACGCTTGGCATGGAATTGGGGTGAAAATCGAGGACGACGAAATTATTTCTAACGAAGCATTCACGTGTTCTTATTCTATGAACCTAAACGTCCCATTTTGCGATGAAAATCATACATTATGTCTAAAACACAAGTAGTAGTAATAGAAGTAGTGTAGCTAGTTTATCATTCAATAAAGTGAATAAAAATGAATTTTGGAGATGCTATGATACTTTATTCTAGCATTGCGTGAGGGCACGGCAATGGTTTAGTATAGGGGAGTGATGAGACTGCTTTTATACATAGTCTCATCGTCCAAAACGGGCTTAAAATGCATTAAATATCATTAAAACTGCCAAATATATGCTCGTGTTTGTTGCTTGTGTATTTTAGGTACGGATATTGAGGAATTGACAAAAAGATCACAAGAATCATTCAAAAAATGAACACGGGAAACGAAGCCGCACAATGAACCGGGCCCAAGAATGGAATTTCCAAAAATGACCTTGAAGTTTGAAGATTGTACAAGTTTGGTCCCTGAAAGATTGAAGACTTGTCAATTTATACCGTTGCAAATCTCATTTATTGCATTTGCGTCCCTAAATTATCAAGAATGTACAAGAACAGTCCTTAAAGAATGAAGAAATTGCATTTGAAGTCCTTGATATAAGTTTAAAAACATGTTGTGCCAAAAGTGACAAGTGATGCAAAGTTGTTAAAAGGAAAATTGAAGTTGTTAGCTGTTTTATACAAGTTGAAGGAACAAAGAAACTTGAGAGGCCATAATTGTCCAGACAACAAACTCTCTCCCACCAACCAGTTGCTGACACCTCACCAATACCCGACCCTACCCCTTTACCCAACCCATTAACCCGTCCAAACCCTATACCAAAAACCCACCACCCGGTTTATTAATAAACCTGGTCAATTAGTCAAACCCCTTTCTTAATTTCCCACCAAACACATAAATTAAAAACATTACCCCAAAACTAAATCAAAACCCACCCTGCTAAAGTTCCTAATCCCAAGAACCCTAATCCTAATCTGGTACAAAACAAAGGGGTTTTTGCCCAAACCTTCCAGATTGCTAATTTACCTCAACCTCAACCCAAACCCACTCAAACATTCCCTCCCAACACACCCATTTGTTGGGTAGGGCCCTCCCCTGCAACGTCTTTTTCACCCAAACCCCCAAAAACCGACCAGATAAACAGCCAAGATGGAATTCGTGCTCCCAAAGGAACAATGAACGATTATGATCACATAACAACAACTGGCATATCACATGATCCTTTTGACCAAAGATCAGTCAACAAGAATTCAAAGAATCAAGGGCAGTATTGGAATTTCATGTATTAGGGTTTAGTCTTCTAGAATAGTCTGCTAGTTAGTATTTAAAGGGCATTCGCATGTGAATGCACCTTTGTTCCAGTTTTAGCTTTCAACATTTGTAACCCCTTTTTATAAATTTATAAATTTGGTATTTTTGGTTAAATTGTAATTCCTTTTATGATTTTAAAAGTTGGTGTGTGATTGAAAGCTAACTGAGTTCCATGTTTGTGATTTAAGTCCAAAGATTTTCAAAATTCATTCTTGTTTTCAAGTTTCTGAAAAAGTGGTTTTCTTTGGTAAAATCTTGTCCCAAGATTTGGATTTCCAAGTTTTCAAGTGGTTTGTTTAAGTGTTTTTGAAAGAAAAATATTTGAGAAATTATTTGAAAAAGATTCAAAAGGAGAAAGTTAAAAACATATTATTGGTATATTGTGTTTCTGTATTGTTCTTAGCAGGTAACACTTGAGGCTTTTTGACTGTTCTTCCAAGGATCTACTCAGGCCCCAGCCTGAGCGGAGGTGGCAAAGCAGCCATTGTGGGACCTGGATGTAGGTCCCATAAGGTAAAACCCTTGTTAACTTGTTTTCAGTTTTCAAGTGTATGATTTATGAGATTATGTGATTTTGCATGAAAGTTGTTCAAGTGTGTTTTATGGTTTGATTATGCTCATTTAGGGATGGTATGCATGTTACAATTTGTTTCAAGCAGATTTGTGTAGTTTATAATAGGTTTACTTTGATAATCTTGATTTTCTGAAATTTAAGGAGTGTTTGGATTAGGGTTTAAGTTGGATTGAATAACAAGATTTTTGGCTTAAAACTAGTTTAATTCACTCATTTGGTTGTTAGTAGGTGATATATGCTTTTGGCTTTTAGATTGGTAGAGTTTTTAACACATTTGCATGATAAAAATTTGGAAAGTAGCTCAAAACAGCAAAATGCCTTGTCTGTCTGATTTTGTATAAAATTGTGCCACCAAATCTTGATCATGGTTAGGAGATAGGTCACTCTAGGGATTGAAATCAGTTTTATGCTAGTTGGTACACTTGTATGCAAGATTTAAGGCTTTGAAATTCGTATTTGTGCAAGTAAAAATAGTCAACTATTCATCAGAAACCTGCATGCTTAATCAGTCACTTTGTATGCCAATTTGTGCTTGATTTTGTGAAAGAACTTGTTGTTTTTTGTGATTCAATTGACTCCCTACACTCCACTAAGTGTAGGGGTGCCTTGTTGTCCAAAGAAATCCAAGAAATCAAGCTTTCCTAAGCTCTAAGGTCAACTAACCAAGTTTTTACACTAGCAGTGTGAACAATTTTCCCACTGGTAGTCCTTTTGTTTCCACTGCTCAGCAAAAAGACAAAACTAGTCAAGTGTCACTATCAGATTTCAAGATTTTTTGTCTTTTGTGGGTTAAAAGTAGAATTAGACCTTGAAACTAGTTTTGTTATTTTTCTAATTTTATTTTTGATTTTTCAGTTTAATTAGAATTTTTATTGGTGTTCATTTGCTATTTTTTAAGTTTAATTGCATTTTTAAATACTTTTTATTATTCTGTTTTTGGCATTTAGTGTAAAAAAGTGTTATTTTTTAGTTTTAACAATTTTATTAGACTTAGAAAAACATTTAGGATTTTTAGTTCAAAAAGTTTTTACTGTTCACCTTTTATTTATTTTTTAGAATTAAATTAGTTTAATTAGGGTTTTATTTATAACTGTTTTTGTCCTTTAGTGCTAAATTTTATATTTTTCAAACTTTTTCAATTTTCCACTGTTCATTAGTATAATTTAGGATTTTTAAAAGTGTCAAATTATTTTTGGCATTATTCTATTATTTTTAATAATTATTTTAGTTTAAAAATAGTTTTTAGTGATTTAAAAATAGAAAAATAGTTTTTAAAAATTAGGAAAAATACTTTTTAGTCTTTAGGTAATATAAGTAAGTTAGTTGTTCAATAAAATAATATTTTGGACATTTTGATTAATTATATTTAATTTTAGGGCTTTAATTAGCATTTAAAATTGAATATTTAATTAATAAAAGGTTTTAAAGTATTTTTATTGGATTTTTATTCTTATTTATATTATTTTAGACTTGCTTTTACCTTTTAATTAATTTTTAGGTTTAAAATTTTTTATTTGTAGTTTTTTACGGTTTTACGTGAACGCCTTTTTAGTCTTAGCTCGATCCGTCTTTGTAACCGTCATTCTCTTCTCACCCCATTTCTATCTTTTCTTTTTCTCAATATAATCACAAACCATTAATCAATTCATTACAAAACGCACTAGCCTCCTCGAGAACGAACTCACTTCACTCTTATTTGGGTCATAACTTGTGGTTTTCCTAAACTACTCGTTAATACTTACCCTAATTGCCTTGTTTTCCTAAACAAGTGTGATTTTACATCTATCAGCTATGAATGTGAAATTTGTTTGTGTCAAATGTGGAAAGTGTGTTAATGCTAATCATTCCATGTGTGCTAGGAATAAAGTCAAAGACGTAGATACTAGAACTAAGAAACAAGTTGCAATGCCTATTAGAGCTAGTCAACCCAAATGCAAGATGAACAATTTTGGTGCCACCCCCACTAAGAAAAGTAATGCATCAGACTCCAGCACTAAGAATCCTAGAAGAAAAATTAAAGAATTATATGAGTCTGCTAGCAAGTCTTGGAAATGGTGGTTTGCTAATCAATGTCCTCCCGGATATAAATGGATGCCGAAAACTAGGACAGAAAATGTGAAAACGAGTGTTAGTTTGCCTTTAAATGTTGATAAGGACACTAATGATTCTATAATCACAACTACTGTGGTATCCAATTTAGCAAATGCTCCATCATGTTCTAACTCTTCTGCAGGTGATACAAATAATTCTATTCATACTGGACTCCGGATGCACGAAGCACATGACGGGGAATCTCAAGCTTCTAATTAACTTCGTGTAGAAGTTCCTGGGTACGGTCCGATTCGGAAATGATCAATTTGCACCGATCCTAGGATATGGAGATTTGTTTCAGGGGAATATCATGATTAAAAGGGTATACTACGTCGAAGGGCTCAATCACAATCTTTTCTCGGTTGGTCAATTCTGTGATGCGGATTTGGAAGTTGATTTCAGAAAGAAGACATGTTTTGTTCGTGATTATGATGGGAATGACTTACTTACCGATGCACGGGGTACTGATCTTTACAAAATTTCACTTCAAGACACAACTTCATCTACTCCAATTTGCTTCATGGCTAAAGCTTCAACGACTCAGGCATGGTTATGGCATCAACGACTTTCTCATCTCAACTTTGATACCATTAAGTTGCTTTCCAAGAAAGATATTGTGAGAGGCCTTCCAAGTTTGAAATTCATCAAAGATCATCTTTGTTCTTCTTGTGAGCTTTGTAAAGCTAAACGAAGTAGCTTCAAAACAAAGACTACACCAAGCTCAAAAGGACGGTTAGAACTTCTTCATATGGATCTGTGTGGTCCCATGCGTGTTCATAGTATCAATGGAAAGAAATATATTCTGGTAATTGTCGATGATTACTCAAGGTACACATGGACTCACTTCTTGAGGTCTAAGGATGAAACACCCGAAGTTCTCATCAGCTTTCTTAAACTGATACAACGTGGTCTTCAAGCTCAAGTTAAAGTGGTTCATACTGACAGAGGTACAT
This sequence comes from Glebionis coronaria, assembly GCA_025667525.1. Lineage (NCBI taxonomy): Eukaryota > Viridiplantae > Streptophyta > Magnoliopsida > Asterales > Asteraceae > Glebionis > Glebionis coronaria. The sequence goes on along the minus strand of CM046875.1, from coordinate 360,591,327 downwards.
AATTTTTGAATTCAAATCTGAGAAAGTATTTTGAAGCCGAAAGGATTGAACATGAAACATCTATTGCTCGAACACCCGAACAAAACGGCGTTGTTGAAAGACGAAACCGTACTTTGGTTGAAGCTGCTCGAACATTATTATCCGCTTCAAAACTTCCACTATATTTTTGGGCCGAAGCCGTGTCAACCGCATGCTACACACAAAACCGATCCTTAATTATCCCAAGACACGAAAAGACACCATATCACATAATTCATCATCGAAAACCTTCACTCAAACACCTTCATGTTTTTGGATGTACTTGTTACATCATTCGAGATGGTGAAAATTTGGATAAGATGAAAGAAAAAGGTGATGCATGTATTCTTGTGGGATATACAACTCAGTCTAAGGGATATAGAGTGTACAACAAGAGAACAAAATTGATAGTCAAGACTATTCACATCCGATTTGATGAATTACAAGAAATAGCACTTGAACAAAATAGTTTAAGTCCCGACCCACAACGACAAACGACTTCCGCTCACAACCGCACGGAACTCGGAACTCAAGACCACAGCAATGAACCGTCAAGTTCAATGCTGGTTCCAGAAAATGTTCCTAGAGCTGATATGACAGTCGACACGACCATTGAAGAGTTGGAAATGTTATATGGACCAATGTATGATGAATATTTCACGGGGGAGAAACAAGTTGTATCGAAGTCTTCCGCTGTCACTCATGATAAGAATGATGATACCGATCATCGTCAACAACCGGATACAACTTCATCTACTTCAACACGGGTTGCTGCAGATTTACCTCCTCAGAATATCACTTCAACAATCGATCCTACAACATCCACAACTACTGTCATTGCTCCAGAGAACACAAATCAAGCAGACAATGCATTATCTGACGAAGACGAATTTATCAACCCATTCGGTACACCGGTACACGAAACTGGAGAGTCTTCTACTCGCCATGTTGATCCGTCAAATATGCATACATTCTATCAACGACATCCTTCAACACATCATTGGACTAGAGATCATCCTTTGGTTCATGTAATTGGAAACCCTTCACAGCCCGTTCGTACAAGACGACAGCTTAACACCAATGCCGATGTTTGTATGTTCGCACTCGCGGTGAGTTCAGCTGAACCGAAAAACATCAAAGAAGGATTAGCTGATCATGCTTGGATTGAATCAATGACGGATGAACTTCAACAATTTGAAAGACTTAAAGTTTGGGAACTTGTTGACAGACCATACGATGTAACACCATTAAATCTTCGATGGATCTGGAAAAACAAGATGCATGAAGAGAACACGATCATCAAGAATAAATCTAGACTAGTGGCTAAAGGGTATGGACAGAAAGAGGGTATTGATTTTGAAGAATCATTTGAACCAGTAGCTCGAATGGAAGCGGTCAGGATTTTCCTTGCTTATGCTGCACATAAGGGATTCATCGTTTATCAAATGGACGTAAAGACGACGTTTCTTAACGGTCCTTTGAAGGAAGAAGTATATGTCACGCAGCCGGAAGGATTCGTCAATCCTCATTATCCTAACAAGGTGTATCGTCTCCACAAAGCACTTTATGGACTCAAGCAAGCTCCAAGGGCGTGGTACGACGAGCTCTCAAAATTTCTGGTCTCCAAAGGTTTCTCAAAAGGTTCCATTGATTTAACTTTGTTCACTTATAAATATGAGGATGACATTTTGCTTGTGCAAATTTATGTTGATGACATTATTTTCGGGTCTACAAACCCAAAACTTTCAAAATGGTTTGAAAAAGTAATGCACAGCAGATTTGAAATGTCTATGATGGGCGAACTAAAATTCTTTCTAGGAATTCAAGTTCACCAATCACCAAGTGGTATCTTTATTAACCAAGCTATGTATTGTCAAGAGATAATCACAAAGCATGGTATGACATCATGTGACCCCGTTGGGACACCATTATCAACCTCATCCCTAGATGCTGACTTGGCGGGATTACCCATAGATCAAAAGAGATATCGTTCCATGATCGGGTCCCTCATGTACTTGACAACAAGCAGACCTGATATACATCATGCTACATGCTATTGTGCACGATATCAAGCAGGACCCACTGAAAAGCACCTCAAGGAGGTTAAACGGATCTTTCGGTACCTTAAGAATACCATTCACATGGGGCTCCGATATCCGAGGGAAATCGGTTTCTTTCTAACGGCCTATTCTGATTCTGATCATGCAGGGTGTCTTGATACACGTAAAAGTACTTCTGGTGGTGCACAATTTCTAGGACAAGATAAGCTTGTGGGATGGTCTTCCAAGAAGCAGGATTGTACGTCACTGTCATCAGCCGAAGCGGAGTATGTGTCTCTATCTGCGTGTTGTGCTCAAGTTCTTTGGATGAGAACACAACTCACGGATTATGGCTTCCACTTTGATAAAGTACATATGTACTGTGACTCAAAGTCATCCATAGCCATCTCCTGCAACCCGGTACAACATTCCCGCACGAAGCACATCGATGTCAGATATCACTTCATTAAGGAACAAGTTGAAAAGGGTATTGTTGAATTATACTTTGTTGGAACTGATTACCAATTAGCTGACTTGTTTACAAAAGCTCTTTCGAAAGAGAGGTTTGCGTATCTTGTTAGGCAAATTGGTATGAGATGTTTGACTCCAGCAGAACTGGAGGTTCTGGCAAAGAAGCCTGCTTGATTCATCTATCAAACATCTACCTGTAAATATTAATGAAAAAGAAAAATACAAAATAAAAAAAATCTTTGATAATCCAAAAATATTCTTCTCGACATGTCCTTCAGTATCGATAACATGGACGTACCTAGAACTGTCGCTCAATAACGACACGGGTGTGTACATAAAGCTCGAATGAAAGTTGTAAATATTTTTCAAAACATGTCATTTCTATCTTTTCAAAAGGAAACTGTATATTTTGGACAATATTTCCAACAACGGGTAGAGCAATCTATCTTGGGTTGAGCTTGTCACAAAACATTCAACGTTTTGAGCTCAACGCAATGGCTTGTAATCACTTTTAGATTGCAACCAGGATCTAAATTCACGGGGGAGTGTACGCTTTTGTACTCTTACCCTTAACAAAAGAAGTTAAATCTTCTTACACTTGAGTGGATTCGTCAAGACATTCAAAGTCTATGAACTCAAGTTTATGCTTTAGAAAAACCTTTTCGTCAAAAAGAATTGATTTTTCAAAAAGCGTTGAACATAATTTTTTCAAGAATTTCTCAATGATATTCAAAATCTTTCAAAAATTGTGTGTTCAACAACTCCTATCCTCAAAAGTTTAATGTGGATCAAATCCTCGTAATGACAATTCCATTGGAACAATTTTTGAGGGGGAGCAATTCAACTTCGTGCAAAATATTAACACATCCTTCTCCCGAAGATTTTCAAGACTATTTTTCAAAGTATATTTTAATCAAATTTGGTATCTCTAATATCAAAAGATTTTATATATTAGAGATAGGGGGAGAAAATGTGATTAAAATGTGATCTTATATAAGACTTAAGCACTTTAACTCTTACCTACATGTGCGAAACACTTTCGATTATCGATGCACATGTGAAGGGGGAGCATTTCTGAAACGACAAAACTAGCAAGGTGTTAAATGTTTTCAAACACTTTGTTAGAATTTAAAGTGGTTTTCATGGTTACGATCAAATATCCACAACATCTTTTATTCACGACGTTATTGGTGTCAAAAGGGTGGTTAGGTTTAAGTCCTATGATCCAACCAGAACCGGAGAGATCTTCCCAGGGACAATCCAATAGATTATTAGAAGTCCTTAGGAAAGATGAAGTAGAATATGAATGTAGCTGAATGCCGACTAAGTACTGATGATATCACTGGAACAATCACAACAAGGTGCTATTAATGATGTCTTGGTTAGCATTGAAGGGGTTGAAGAATGAAAAACAAATGTAAGGATAAAGGGTGTAAAGAAAGAAGCCCTCCATACAACTTAGGCAGAAACCGGGTCAACACATCATGAAGAAAACTCATCATGGACCAAGTGATGTGAAGCACAACCCTTTCCTAGCTACTCAGGCTTCTCTCAAAAGAAGTTTGTTTTATTGTCACGGAGATCAACATGACTTCTATTGACTTTCTCACTCCGAGATAGTTGATATTGAATAGGTGGCATCTGCTCCAGCCTCCGTGCACTAAAAGTGCACAAATCGAGTCTAGAGCCAAGAGATCAATCAAATCTCGTTAGGACACACGGATGAAGATCAAGAGAGTCCTACGCTATATCCTTGCGATATTGCTAGAACACTCAGAGTGATACTACTTAGTATTCACAATGATGAGTGGAAATCCTTCCAGTGCTAACATCAAACAGCACTGCGGTAGGTCATATGCAAGATTCTTTATGAATTGAACATATGTAAAACTGAAAAGCAACAGTGGTTTGATTATGAATTTATTCAAACTCGTTTCAGGTTTCTACGCAATATCTTTATGGTCTTGCCAGAACATTCAGAGTGATATTTATTAATATTCACAGTGACGAATGGAAATCCTTCTAGCGTCAACATCAAACAGTGCTACGGTAGGTAACTTGTGAGATTCTTATGAATCAAACTTGTGTCAACTGGAAAGCAACAATGGTAAGATTCTTAATGAATCAAACTTGTTCCAGGAATTTGAATTGACGACTTTAAATCAAGCGGATATTTATCCAATTGATTCGGTCGAGTAAAGAGAACGGCTAGTACAGCCGCGAAACCCTGTCAAGGAGATTCTTAATTGAATCTACCTAATCACAGGTACGGTATTTAATATCGTATAACGGTCTTCACAGACCGGAGGTATAACGCTACCGATTTAGGACGAATGTCAAAGCCATTCAGTCCGTGTCCATGTTTTGTCTCGAGAAGGTGGTGTCACGGTGTACTTAGCACAGTCAAAGATTCAAAACCACATGTTCATGCCCAAAGACTTATTCAACAATTAATAGTGTGAGCATGTGGATAAAGGCACAAGATCGCAAGATGGCAAAGAAAAGTCAAGAATGATTTGAAGACCTCAAGATAAAAGACCAAGTCGAAAGACAATGACAAAGGCTCAAAGATCACAGCATGAAGGAACAAAACTACTGTTACACGTTCAAGACTCATTTATGACGAGATTCGTAATCTCCATTGATCTGCAAACATCAAAAGGGTATGACCTCACATTGGGGGAGATTGTTAGCCTCAAAATATCGAGTCAAACAAGAATGCTCGGTCATAGGTTACTATTGTAACATTAGTTAGAACATTGTAATAGGTAGTTAATTAGTCGTGGTTTACGGGCTTGGATTTAAACTAATTAAAGTCCAAAAGACAAGCCCGGTCCAATATATAGCCCATTAAAGCCCGCATGTGGGTGGACTATATATACTACCCTCCTAGCATGTTAGGAGGATTGGTTGTTCATTTTTCTCATTTCTAATCTAATATTCCCAAAGTTAATACTCCTCTCCTCTCTACTTTCTCTCACTACTTTCTCTCTCTAGGAATTCATCTCTTCTTCATCTATTTTCTTTCTTTCTTCCTTGCTTAATCATCACAAATATAAGGGACAACAGTAGGGTACCAAACTCTGCGTCCTAGAAGACCCTACTCTCAAAGAAGCCTTATTGATCGAGGCTCACAGCTCTCTCCATTTTCTATCCATCTAGGTTCCACCAAAATTTACCATGATCTTAAGCAGTATTTCTGGTAGAGCGGCATGAAGCAGGATGTCACCACTTTTGTTTCTAAATGTCTAACCAGCCAGCATGTTAAGATAGAGCATCAACGTACTAGTGGCCTACTTCAGCCATTAGATATTCTAATGTGGAAATGGGACAAGGTCTCTATGGATTTTGTCACCGGGTTATCACAGACTCAGAGGAGACATGATGTAATCTGGTTAATTGTGGACCGTTTGACCAAATCAGCACACTTCATCCCTATCTGTAAAGATTTAGAAGTCAGTAAATTAGTATATCTATACACAAAGGAAATTATACGATTACACGGTACACCGTCCGAAATTATATCATACAGGGATCCACGATTCACTTCTCACTTCTGGGGAGGTCTGCATAAAGCTTGGGGAACTAGGCTCAAGCTCAGCACAACTTTCCATCCCCAGACGGACGGTCAGTCAGAGCGTACCATCCAGACCCTGGATGACATGCTACGCACCTATGCATTAGAATGGATAGGAAATTAGGATGACTATATCTGATTGGTCGAGTTTGCCTACAACAATAGTTGGCATACCAATATCAAGCGTGCTCCCTTCAAGATGTTATACGGCAGGAAATGTCGTGCTCCTATTTGTTGGGATCAGGTTGGAGAACGTTTGATTGAAGGTCAAGAATTAATAGAGCTGACCAATGAAAAGGTCGCCATTGCAAGGGAAAAGCTGCAAGAAGCGCGTACTCACCAGAAGAGTTACACCGACAAGCATCACAGAGATCTATCATTTCATACTGGGAATCGAGTGTTCCTCAAAGTATCACCAGCAGGCGGGGTCAGATGTTTTGGCCTAAAGGGCAAGCTCAGGCCTCGCTACATCGGACCGTTCGAAATCCTCGAACGTGTCGGTGAAGTATCATCTTAGTTGGCATTACCGCCTCAACTTTCACACGTTCATAACGTGTTCCATGTATCACTACTCAGAGGGTACAACTATCATGAGCTTCAAAAAGTTAATTATCCAATTGATCAGATTCGGGAGGACCTATCTTATGTTGAAGAACCTGAAGCAGTCTTAGATCGCCAGGATCGAGTTACGAGAAGGAAGACTATTCCTTTCGTCAAATCCAGTGGAGGAACCATTCCGAGCGGGAGGCCACTTGGTAAACAGAGGAGTCTATACGGACTTCTTATCCTCACTTCCAGTTATGATTCGGGTATGTCTTTCAGTTGCACGTCTTTTAGCTTATATGTCTTTCAGCTTTCATGTCCTTTCAGTCTATGTGTCATTCAGCTTATATAAACTTCATCAGCTTAAATTACCTTGAGTTCGAGGAAGGATTTCGTTTTTAGAGAGGGAGAATTGTAAAACCGCAGCATAATCGCATCCTTAATTGAGGACGAATTATTTTTTTTAGAGGGGGAATTGTAAAACCCATATTTAAAATCCTCGAATATTAAATACGCGTAGTCTCAGCTCTAACTTAAATAAACGTTAACAGAAAATTACACAGCCTCGGTTTTATTTAAATATTACAAATAAGAAGTATTCAGAAAATAATTATTAAGTTTCAAAAATTTAGTTTCAGAAAAACATTACGTATGTATTACGTAATTATTATTACACGGAAAAGAGTTTTACGTTTCAGAACATTTAAAAACATGAGAAACAAATACGAGGATACGTGAATAAAATTTAATATCAAGAAACAAAATGAAAAGCTATGTATTATAAGGGGGCGGTTTTACGTACTAAACAAGAAGAAAAGTGGGCTTTGAGCCCGGCCCATAGTAAACTTAAACCGCAGGAAACAAAAAGGAATATCCCCATTTCATTGTTTACGTAAAAGAAAATAGATTAGGGTTTCCTCCCTTTTGTGGCCTCCGGGTGTAGAACAAAGAAAAGGGAAGATCGATCTTGTTTTAGCTATATTAATTCGTGTATAATTGTTATTCGCCCTAAGAATCGTAAAGGTAATCACGAATTCTCATATGATAAACAAGAAAAACGTTTTAATATTGGTAAATGATCAGGAAATAATAGACATGGGATTCGGGTTTGTGTGGCTGCACAAAAACCAAGACATCACCATGTCTCGGTGGTGTTTGTTTAATCAGGCTGCAACCAAACACCCCTTTCGGGGCTGTTTTATGTAAAACAGTGGGAAGGTAAACCAAACGGGGTGCGTTTGGTGCTATCAGGGGTGTTTGTTTCATTAACATTGGGTAACAATAGCATAGCAGGGGCGGCTTGGTGTTTTCTTTGCCCAGCCGTAAACAAACAACCCCAAACAGGGGTAACGATTTATAAGGGGGATGTTTGTTTTCAATAATCGGTGGAAAAATAAGAATAAGCAGTGGGAACAATATAACTAACAGTGGGTACATATTAAATAGAAACTTGTAAGATTAGAATCCAGGATTAGCGATAGTTTTGCGACACATATTCTGTCACAGTTTATAAAGACAGTTTTGGCTCACAGTTAGCGACGGTTTAGCGACATAAAATTTTGTCGCTAATCCGGCTGTAAATATACTTAGTATGTTTGATTTGTTTTCGTGCGACCTAGACTTAGAAGTCTCGGTAGGCTTTTGTTTGACTCGGGTTTTCGGGGCACGGAAAATAATAAATGCAAGGTTATATTAAATTGGGTTAAATCATTTATATAAATAAGTTTTATAATTAATTAACCAAGTTGTTTTATTTATTTAATTTAATTTGTATATTAAATTAATGATGGTTAATTATTTATTGATTAAAAAAAGTATGACTACTTAAATGATTTATCTTTCATAGAAACGAATTTAGAAACCTTTCTAATTTAAAAACTTTCTATTATTATCAGATTATTATTTATAGTAATTATAATTGTATCGGAATTATACACTATACAGTATCATGAAATTCAGGAAAATACAATTGTTAGTAATATTATAGAACCATCAAACTTATCAGTTTTTATACAAACAGTAATACAGGAATGAATTAAACTAAGTACAGTTATGATGAGTTAAATTAACGGATATCAGTTAACTTATTTGCGTCCTTTATTCATGTAGCTCGTGTGAAATGAGAGTAGACCTTCTGTCAGTTGATCTCAGTCGGTTATTGGACACGAGATACGGAATTCCCATCCTTCAGTAAGGACTTCCTTCTATGCATGATTAGGATTTCTCGTCTATAGCCAAATGTTTTCCCCAGTATATGTTTTAAGCTTATTAGTAATCATTTTAATAACTAAATAAATTGCCTGAGCTTTATATACAAGCATGACCAGTTATGTAATAGTTACAGAGGTACCGTAACCATGACACTAGAGGCACCGGTGTCGTGACTCATCGGCAAGAGATTCATTTCTTGCAGTGTCCCATTTATATCATCTTGGCCATTTTATCAGTATTATCAGCGGGGCGTATGGGTGCATCCTAGGCTATCAGTTTACAGTTATCAGGTGAATGTGGTGTGTGCTCTACATCCTTCACATTGTAATTGATCCCTCCACCCAGTACATTATTTAGAGGTCACCCGTCTACAGCATCACGAGGACACCCCTCCATTTATTCATGCAGCAGTTGTTACAGCACATGACCTATATAAGCTCTTGGTAATTAAAATACAGTAAATGCATGTTTTCAGATTTAACAGTTAATAACTAAGCTTTATTATATATAAATCAGACTTCTCATATTATATACAACTTTCCACTATTTTTCATATCAGTTATAGCTTCAGTATTTGTTATTTGTTCCACTCTAGTACATTCTTATCATGCTTTATATCCGTTCACTGGGCGTTCTGCTCAGCCGTAGTTTTTCCTTTCATGTTCCAAACGGAAGGTACATAGGTATCTCTTAGGACTTCTGAGAGTAAGTGCATTGGATGGGAGCTATTCAGACTCCTTTACTCTATGCACTTATACATTACTTTGGTTGTTTGGACATTGTTTTGTCCCTTTTCCTTTAGTACTTAATCTTTTATATTAGAGCTTATGTTTGGATTAACGATGTTTGATTCTGGTATTTCTGTTATGGCCAGTTAATGATTAATACATTGCCTTGCATGCTTTGATGACACGCCATAAATGAACGTAACGGTCCACTTATCCAAGTGGGGTGTTACACTAAAAGTCCCAAAATATGACAATTGTTGATACAATATCTCCTATGTAAAGATAACACAATATGAATTACTTTTCAAACGCGTAATGCTTTATTATATCTATAAACAAAGTATTACAAAGTGCTATGGATACACCCGTTGAGTGACAATAAAGAAAGGAACCCTTAGAAAAGTAAAATTGATTTGAGGCTTAAGTTTATGAGAGAACCTTAGAGTCGCTGGTAGACAGCTGAGGGACTCAGAGGTTCTAATAAGAGAAAAGACTTAGATAAATTATCTAAGCACAAGGGTTGTGTTTGTCTTCTTTCTCCCTCCTATTTATAGTGGTACGAGGATGCTACCTTAGTGGGGGTAGTTGACACGTGTCTAACTCTGAGTGGAAGTAGTATGACGCATTAAATGTATGTCTATAAAGAGACATACCTTTAAACAACTTTAGGTGAACAGTTCTGCCAACTGTCACTTTATCCCACTAGGTCTTACTAGGCTTTATCTTAAATCTCCTTCTTTGTCCCGCTCAAAGTACTTTTAGAGATTCTCTCACCTAAACTATAAAAGGTAAAGCAAGTCTCTGCTCGCATAAGCTGCTAAGGGTTATAAGTGATCTCTGAGTATTGTCATCTCAGAGATCCTTGAACACCAGTACACTCCTTCTACATCTCATCTTGTTCATAACTGCTCGTGAGTATGACATCAGATAATCTTCGACTTCTCTGACGTAGTCTTTGACTTGAATGTTCCTGGTGTGCCAGCTAAGGCTTTGCCATCAGCTGGTCAGGTCTCTATCACTGGTCTTCACAGCGACTCGTAACACTTAGACTAATTTAATTAAATCTAGAATAGGTCATAGTTAAAACATTCATTGTCCCAACAGTCTCCCCTATGTGTTTATAAATTATACTAAGTCTGAAATTACTGTATACAAACATACCTCAGATTTTATTAAAATAACCTAACCTATTACATGAACACCCAGAGGTGAATGAAAAGGAAAAATATAAAGGTTCTTCATTGGTCAAGGCTTTAGTCACAAATCGTCTGTGCTTCAACTGTTTCAGGTCTTGAGTTGACAGTGACCTCAATTTCATACATCAAGTCTATGGCATAATCACAGTTTAGTAAGAGCCCTTTCTTGAGTTTGATAAGTTGGACAGTAGAAGAAAGGTTGAGTTCGCTTTCATTAAGGTCATGCCTATCTCTAGTTCAGTATAAGCCTGGCCATCCACATACTGAGTAATCTCCTTGGGCAACACCAAATCTCTGTACATGACATCAACTATCACATCCTCTATGACCAAACTCTCAAAGAGTGGCCCCATTGGATTCCTCCTTTTCCTTGAGCCTTGAGGCTATAGTTGTGATAGCTGAGGTGGCAGAGGAAGCTTCAGCTTATTAGCAGTCTCTCTTACCCAATTTAGTTTCGCCTGAATGTTCTTCATCATCTGGGCTACACCAGGCCCAGACTTCTTTTGGGCAAGAGATAAAATCTCTAACTATTCAGAGAGTCCCAGACTTTTTAGTTTGAAGTCACTGTTAACATTGTAGTTGGCAATCTCGTTATCTCTATACAGGGTCATAACCACCCTTTTGTCTTTGTCTATGAAACAGCTATACTTGGTGATTTGCCCTGCTTCAGCTCTCTCATTTACAATATTCTCATATTCCTTCTGAATATTGTTTCTCTTGGTTTATAGATCTTTGAGCTTTTTCATCTGAGCTTCTTTAACAGTGGGTGGGAGGAGTTAATTTAGAGCTTCTTTGTTTTTGAGTTCAGCAACCTTGACGTCAGCAAGCCTCTTATGTTCAATCATTTGAGCCTTTGCTTGCTCTGCGATCATTGGTGGTTCATCAGCGCTTCTGAACTTATTCAACTCTAGGAGCTTGGCAGTGTATCCTTCTTCCACTTGCAAGGAGTTTAATGTCACACTTTGATCATCAGTGGCAACGACTTTGCCTTTGTATTTTGTAGACTCTTTGGTGGGATCAAATGATCACAGAGGTTTTGGTGTAGGAATGATGGTGATTTTAGGCTACTCCCCCTTTGATCCAACATCTTGTTCAACTTGTTCATCAATAGAGGAGGAGGTGGCAGATTTCTCCCCCTCAAGCACAGCGCCAGAGGTGGATGCGTCTGATCCTGACCTGTTAAACTTTACGAACTCTTGATGGATAAATAAGCAGAGTTCTTTCAGTTCTTCTTGGAGAAGTTCTTGGAGTAGAGTTCTTGAAGGTTCAGAGATCTTGGCAATTTCAGCTACATTTGCCAAGACAGCTTGTTTATGTGCTGAAGACAGCTGCTGTTCAAGACTCTGGTTGATCATGGAAGGAAGGTGAGTTTGTAGAGCATTTCCAAGGAGTTGAGTTAGCAAAGACTTGAGGGTTGACTCCATAGACAATGTTATAGAAGTTTCTAAGTTGGTGGATAGCTCCTCAGCAGCATTTGTCAGACATTAAAGTTCTGAGAAGATGAATTCGTTGGTGACCTTGAGTTTTGTGATGTTGATGTCCCCTCGCTTTACCCAGAGTTCCTCAGCACCTAGAGCCTTAACACTTTTCATTTTGGGAAAGGGGATAGGTTTAAGTTGTTGTACGTGATCCCAGTGTTGTCTAGCAACCAGTTCCAACACATTTGATAGAGATGGAAAGGGAATTGGGCTTGGTGTTGTCTTCCTCTGTTCCCATATTTCTTAGCAGCGAGTTCCTGTACATTTATCATAGAGGAGAAAGGTACGGGATTGGGCTCAGCATAGGATGCTTGATCATCAACATCTTCCATATCCTCAAATCCAGAGAGTGTGTTCTCATCCTCGATAATGCAAACTTCGTCGTCAGGCATGGAATCAATGTCAGATACAACGGACAAATCAATGGTGGAGACTCTAGTGATGTCATCCTCTATATAGGTTAATGGATTATCATTCATCTATTTGTCACGAAGGTTCATTCCCAGTCATAAAATTTGTTAGCTCACAGTAGATGAGTTTATAATAAAGGGAAAGATCGCCATTCGCTACCCCTAGGAAAGCTAGGTGTGATTATCCACCCCCAATAAAGATTTCTCCTTGGGATTCTTTTAATTGTGAATTAGTATGAGATGAGTGATCACCATTCGCTGCCCCTAGGATAACTCGGTGTGATTATCCTGCTCCTCCTGAAGGATTGCTCCTTGGGACACTTTTAGTGAAACTTGATATGGTAAATGGTCGCCGTTCTTTGCCCCAAGGATAGCTGGGTGTGATTATTCAGCTCCCCCAGAAGGATTTCTCCTTGGGACTCTTTTAAGTGAAACATGATATGGTGAATGGTCGCCATTTATAACGCTGCTCCTAAGAAGGCTGAGGGTGATTATTCAATCTCCCCAAAAGAATAAATTCTTTGGCACTCCTTTAATCATGAGGGGACCTAGAGACTGAGTGAAGTTCAAAGACTCTGGGTTGGGACTTATAAGTACTCTGGTTGTTATTTTCTAGAGTACAATCCATAGGGTGAAGGATCATCGAGGTGCGTTAAAAGCACAAATGAATCATTTCCTAGTGCTGAGATAAAGTCTACAAAGGTCTTATAGGAGCTAGGTGTAGACGCAACCACTCTGAGGGTTGAGGAAAACCCTAAACTTCATCATTCTCTCCTACAGACGTTTGAGAGTGATTGCTTGTGAACCTCCAAAAGAAAAAATAAGGGTAGACCAATACCTGAGTGATATTAGCGTCAAGAAGGTTCTTAGTAGTCTCAGCTAACTTGGAGACACTAGAATCTGGTTGTTTGTCAGTAAAAATCTCTTTGTCCTCATCTACCAGAGTAGGAGATGGGATCTTCTTGGTTTTCTTATTTTTGGGAGGACTGTTAGAAGGGGCTTTAGAGGAAAGTGGGATTTCTTTCCTCTTCTTCTTCTTGTCCTTAGGACCGCTGAGAGGAAGACTGCACAGAGGTCTTTGACAGAGACTTGTCAGTCGATCCTTCAACATTTACCTCTAGATGAGGGAGCAAGAGATCCTCTGATGGTAGTAGACCGACAACTTTCATCATGTGCCTGGTGATGGGTACTTCATCCTTTAAAGGGGTCTTCAAGAAGGCATATGTGACGCGGAAGGGTGAGAAAGAGGAGAGATCTTCATTGTGATACTGGTCTCCTTAGATATCCTTAAAGATGAGAGAGAGATATCTGGTGTAATAGATGGTGGAGAGGAGGTTCTTCTTCCTTTTGTTTTCCATCTTAGCAATGAGATTAGTATAGAGGATGTGTGTTGATACAAAAGTTGGATGGACCGAGCTTGACTCGAATTAGGCTTAATTCAGGGTGTTGTGGACTCCGGCTCTTGCACCAAGTGAAACTTGTTTAAGGACCATGCGCACTAAACAGACATCGTTAGGCTTACTGTGGGTTTGTGACCCACGATTAGACTCCGGCGTGAAAGTAAGTAATCGGTTTGAGTATGTAAGTGTTTAGGGTATTATGTGTATCGTACCTTTGTGGAACCGAAGGGGTTCCTTTTATACTCGAGAGAGTCTAGGATGGGCTCCCAGTTCTTGCGGCCTAAGGAAGAGATAATGACTCGAAATAGCATGATCTTCATTATCTAACTAAGGCAAGTGTATATCCCTTTTCCTTAGGCGAATATAACTATAATATAAGTTATATTCTATCTGAACCTGTCGCGCTGCGACTAGGACTTGGATAAGTAATCAGCCTCTTGTGCGACAACGGCTTATCAGGCCTTATGAGATGCGCGCGCACATCGCACAAGTACCCAATCCATTCCTGATGGATGCAGGTAGTACCCGTGAGTCGGACTATCCAGCCCGAATAGGGACTATACGTCATCATGTCCCCCCAGTCTAGTGGTCTCAGGGTCTAACCGCGGCTACTAGACTATGAATCATCAAGACCCACTCGCATAAATGCCCATAAAAAATTAAAACCCACAGTCATGACTTCAAATAAGTATCCACATCAGACTCCACTATCACAGTCCTTCATTGAAAACTGGAAAAAGCATTAACCACGTCAGAAGAAGCAATCAGCGCACACCATAGGAAGAACAAAACGTTATAGACACGTGCAACAACATCTCATGCATCCATAGGGTATATAAATGCAGTCTGACAGTCCCTTTCTTCACCTTTCCAAAAAATCTTCCCACCATTGTTGAAAATTTTAAGAACTACTATTCGTTACAAAATATAATACCTTCGTCTTTGCTTGAAACACCTACAAGAGTAAAAATGTAGCCCGACTATTTGATGTGACGTCCCATATATCCAAACAAGATCTCTCCCGTTTCATCACTAAGTACCATATTCCTTCAGACCTTCATTCGACTGTGCCAGATCCACAAGCGCATATTGGAAGTTTTCTTGACGGAAAAATTGGTATATACACCAGGTTCATTTAGTTTTCCAACAATCGCATACCTCTAAGCCGTTTTCTGATAGACATACGAAATTATTATAGTATACACCTTTCCCAGCTACATTGTATAGGTGCCGCCAAAATCTCAAATTTTGAGATAAACTGCTTACTCAAAAACGTTGACCCAACCATAAACCTGTTTCGCGCCTTCCATAGACCCACGTGGATGAACGAATGGATAACTTTCGCAAAACGCCCTGGTTAACTACAATGCTACTAAAAAAAAATGGATTCCATGAAGAAGTGGACCGACAAATTCTTCTGGATAGACAAAGTTGTTTTCCCATTTGACTATGATTTCATCACCCCCGAGACGATGATGAAAGATGACCGCCCCATTGCTGGTTCGTATAACGATGCAGACGCACAATTAACTAGCACTGATCAGATACCTATGCAAGAATACATAGAGGCGCTGCTATACGTCCTAGGTCTGAGTCATGCATCAACACTTCCTGCCACCCACCTTCCTCAGTACTTTGATGACTTTGACCATGGTAAGAAACCCTTATTTCATTTTCTTCCCCATTTTCTTTTTGTTTGTTTTTCTTATTTTTTTACCGAAAAGCAAACCATTCCTGCGCACATACTCACACATCCTTCATATGACTGCAGAATTAACTTATACGCAGCTCGTGAAGCGCGAGAATCCGTATGCCATGACCATGCGCGCTCGACCTTTCACGCCAGTCGAGCTATCAAATGGATGGCGCATTGGTCAACGCATCGTAGCCCTAGAGTTTCCTTCTCCCACAACTAGTGGGAACACCGAGAGGAAAACCACAGTAAACGCTACTCCTAACCGAAGCTTACCATACGCCGTAGAGTCTCCATCAGAACAAATGAGTCTAGGAGATGAATAAGAACATGGTGCCGCAGAGGATTCACACACAGGCCCAACCGCAGAGGTCATACCTGTGCCGAGTTACAAAAAATTACCGTTCTCCCCCACGCAGCAAATTCCCAAAAGGGGGAGAACATTACAAACAAGACCACGTGTCAATGCGACATCGTGGGGAGCATTCCCAAGGCCACGGGAAACCATACAACTATCAAGGTATACCACTACGTCCTTCTTTATTATTTCGTACAAAACAAATAATGTGCGCGCCTCTAACATTCGTAGGACATCAAATTTGCAGTTCCCTTGCTTCCACGACCGAGGCGGGTGCCAGCGCAGCGAAGTCCATCAGATTCTCTCCTCCCTGGCAATGCACCCGCTCATGCGCTCGAGATAGGGCAGGTGCTTGTGGGGACTTCCTTCAACACATAACTCCCCTTGGTCGCGCCCAACGTTTGCACGAATTATCCGACGAACTACTAGTAAGAGAGTTGGACATAATTTCCGCACAAGACGTAACTTTAGCTGCCTACTTGAAAAGTAGATATCCCATCTGTCCGAGCGTTTAGCACAAGTAAACGGAGAGGTCAACAAAAAGATCTCGAACTTGTAAGTGCTAAGGTCAAAATTGCCCGCTTGCGTGCTGTGTCTAGTATAAATGTCGAATCCATCCAATATTTAGAGGACGGAAAATCCTCGCTTTCTGCGAATCTAGATCGTGAGCGCCGCCTGCGAGCGAAGCAAGAGGACGAAAACCGCTGGGCCATGGCTAAACTAGAAGAAGGCATGAATGTCCTTGCTTTGAATTGCGATAATTTTGTCACCAACTGCCATAAAGACATGGCTAAGAAGTCAGAAGTTCTGAAGTATATGAGTACGCATTTTAATGAAGAGCTATATCCACACCTCACTGCAGTGCGCGCCGAGAACTGATGGTTAATAAAACATGGTATTCTTCTTGCTAACAAAGTCGCATTGAAATTACCCCCTCTTGACAAAGCGGTCAAGCGCGTATACGATGCCGCGCTACTGCTTGGATCAAGCCTCACCATGGAGCGCGCTCTCAATGAAAATTTACTAAGGGTTCCTTTGGAGGGAAATGAGATCTATTCCAAGTATGCACAAGAGATGTTTGACGTCACCTTCCACAGATTAGAGAACCTCCCGATGCCCATCATAGACCTTTTCGAGAAAGATCAGGACCTCCTAATTAGTGTAACCATGACAGGCCTTATGCTTCCAAATGACAGTGAAGACCCGACAGAAGGAGACCCTGAAACCACGGGCGAGCCGGACCTATCCCAACTATAAGTTCTTGTGTATATTTCTGGCGTACCGATACTGATTCCGCTGGAAGACAAATTAAATCAGCACATGCGTCGTGTTGCTAAGAAGAATCACACCTCCACCAAAGGTGCCGTCATTGGTCTAGGCCTAGCACATTCTAGCCGGTCTGACGGTGTACCCGTGAGTCTTCCTTCCATTGATGTGTACCATACACGCGTGCTGCGATATATGAAAGAGGCATGGGCACAACATTGCGCGTCATGGAACCCACGACATCGTAGGTTAAAGAGGTCATTTTCAACGAGCGACCTTCTATAGAAGGTGTCTTGCCTCACCATATCTGTTGTTGTATCTTACGCACAAGAATCTTGTAAATTAATAATTTGTACAATGATAATAGTGACCCACATGTTTGTAAGTACATAACGCCCTGCATTATGTTCATGTGTAGTTGTATATATGTTTGTCCAGGTTTCTACACCCACGCCTGAAACTTGTGAGGGAGAACTCCTGTTAATGAGTGCACCCAATTGAGTGCGACTCTGGACTTATGGGTGCGTCAAAAGGTCATTATGTGTGGTCCTGCCACTACTTCCATAAGCAATGTCATCGAAAATGACATGTTCGTTAGGCGTGCACATTGTGCCTATCCGTCATAAAGTATGAGGATTGCTATACTTACCACAACGTCTTGTGAAAAGCTGCCTAACAAAGGATACCTGATCCGACACCGCTGGGGGTGCATCCCTCTTACGCGACAAGTCTAGTTAGTAGGGTAAACTTATTCCTCTTATTTCTCCTAGAAACATTTATTGTACATGTACACCGGAAGGCCAAATTTATATTTTCAGAAAAGAAAGAATACTTGCATGCATTAAAGATAAGAAAGAAAAAACATCATTTGGACTGCGGAACTAGATAGGAACCGCAACGTTTTATTCATACTTTTTGCAAATGTTTTGAAACAAATAACAAAAAAGAAAACCTAAAAAACGATATACATGGATCCTTATTGGGGGCTATTAGTAGCCAGGAGAATGGTCCATGCCAACTATGCGATATCTCAAGGAGAATACTGCCCAAAATTTTGGTCTCCTCTCAACTCACTTTTTGTAGGGCTGGATAGTGATTTCGCATAGCCATGCGTACGCATCCTAGTCTGTGGGGATCCTTTGCCTGCCTGACCGCGCTGTTTTTTGCTTCACGCTTCTGATAGTACCCCCCTATGATCCTGCTGTCGCATAGTATGTGGAGTTATCCTGGCTTCAGGGACAACTGCTCCCCTACGTTATTGCTGGTGTTCACCGTTGGATGGGAGTAGTGTTGCTGCGCGCCGCGCCATATTTCCGATTGATGTTGCTAGGTAACTAATGGTACGCCCCAGCTTTAAGAGCATTCTCTTTCCTCTGCGCCTTTGATTGAGGGTGGGCCAGTAATCATGTTAGAATTTGTCATACGTCTTGTGCCCGCCTGGCATCTCTGACAATGCACCACTCTCTTATGAGCATCCTTATGCATAAATTGCCAAAAGTACCCTGAGCGAGTGACTTCCTCAACTACAGCTACCGGGCCACGAGGGCATACTCTTCTGTGCGTGGCTTCCACCATTGCCCGTGCTTGATCTGGTGCTAAGCATTGCAACATCCGACCGTTGTCTGATTTTCTGTATAATGCTCCTTTGACAATTTTAAAGTGCTAGCTCGTACCTGTACTTGCCTAGCCTTCCTTCTGCTGCCTGGAAATTTGTTATGCGACAAAAACTCTTTAATAGGTGTCATCCACGTCGGTAGCTCCATGTCCATGATTACATTTTTGTGCATGACGAAATCAAGTAGAATGTGGTTAGGAGGCTTGCGCATATCCACAATTCAAATTCGGTCCATGTCGACCGATATTTCGCCCTTCTCTCCTGAAAACATTCAGATAGCAAACTCTGTGAACTGTGTTGTCATGTCCCATATCTTTCCCGTGTACTAGATTAGCACCTGTCCTCGTGGTTCGCATGACCCTGCGACCCTACTTACTACCAAAGGATTGTACGTGTAGGCCACTAGGCTCTTTATTCCCATTCTGAGCGCCAACTTCAGACCTGCTATGAGGGCTTCAAAATCTGCTTCCATGCTAGTTGTGGGGAAGTCAAACATCAATGCATAGGTGACTTTTATGTTGCCCTGATTCGTAAGAATGAACCCTGCATCTGGTCCTCAGTTTCTTGTGAAACCTGTCGAGAAAACCACCCACCGGAGCTCTGACGGTGGGCCCTCATGTACAAATATACTCGCTGCTTGGGATTCATCCGTGGTACACCTCCTTCTCTTTGTCTTCGATCTGTACTCTATGTCGTGTTGACTCCTGTCTACACTCTTCCTTTTGGCGCTTGGGCTAGAAGTGCTGCTGCCCCCCTCGAGTGTGTCTATGTTACGGATAGTGACTACTCTATCTTGTACTGGAAATTTGAACACACCGTGTGCTGTGGAAGGTACTGCACGCAGCGTATTTAGTGTTATATGTCCAATTATCCTGTTGTACAATGATTTAGACCACACAACCATGAAGTCTATCCACTCTGTTGTCGAGTGTTCTGCGTTTCCAATGGTCACTTGTACACAGAGGTGTCCCAGTGGTCGAGTTTTATCACCACTGAACCTTGTGAGGATCTGTGCTGTCTCTTCTAGCTCATTACTTATTTCCCATGGCAACCGTGCAAAACAATGTTCGTTTAATATGTTTGCTGAAGACCCCCCATCGATGCACATGCCTTCTATAGTGTGGTCGCCAAGGGCTATGTCAATTGTCAGCGACCCGACTCTGTAGACCATACTTGAAAGAATAGGGAATTCTATTTCTTTATCGTGCGAAAATTCTGTGACCACCCTTCTTTGCATGAAAGCTTTTCCCTCTCTACCATGTTTATGGTTATAGGTTTATCCTTCTGTTTTTTCACTTTGACCTTCTTCGCATCCGCTTTCTTTCTCCAATCTTTTATCATGTGGTTCAGTTTCCCTGCTTTTACCAGTCTTTCAATGTGCCTTTTCAACTGAATACACTCATCAGTAGCGTGCCCTTTATCATCATGGTACTCGCAGTGCTTTGTGTAATCCCTTTTATCTACTGGTCCCAACATTGGGCTAGGATTTGGAAAATTTGCTTCTTCTGACAGAAATATCTCTCTGAAGGTTTTATGCAGCGGGGTGAACTTGCTGTTGTTGTTGTTGTTGTTGCGCCCCTGTTTTGCCGCTCCTTGGAAGTCGAACGTGCGACTGATATTTTGCCCATATGTTTGTTTCTTGGGCCTGTCTTGGTACATGTAGCCCGACGCCATCTGTCGGTTATCTGCTTCTGCGGTTTCTCCTTGAATAAATGCTCGGACCTTTTTTATTACCCCGTCAAATGTTGTCGGGGTCTGTCATTCAACTTTTTTATTAGGTCCGGATTTGTGATGCCTGCGAGGAATCTAGAAATCTTTAGAATTTCCGGGCAATCCTTAATCTGGTTGCATTCAGATTTAAAACGTTCCATGAAGTCCTCTAGGCTCTCGTTATGCCTCTTCTTCACTCTCTCAAGTGAACCGGGCTTTTGTCATACTTCTTCTACTGCACGTAGTTCCTGCGGAACGCTCTTCGAAGTTCTTAAAACCCATGAATGCTCCTTCGCGGGAGACGGTCGAACCATGTCCGAGCATTCCTGATGAGCGTCGAGTTGAACATATGACACCTCACAGCTTCTGGCCATTGCTCTATCCCTGCCTGAGATTCGAATACTTTCAGGTGATCATCTGGATCCGTCATGCCGTCGTAGGTCTTAACTTTGGACGACATGCGTCTTTTTTTGTTATCCCTGAAAGTAGTTATGCATTCTGAAAACGTGCTTCCTTTCTCTCGACACCATGGCAAGGTCCATTGATCTTCACCTTGTATCCTTGGTCTTTTTGGTTCCCTGCGGTGTTTTCTGTCGTAGTCAGAGGGTCAGAGTCCTCAGTGGATGAAGGAGAGACCCTTTTATGGCGGGGGTGGCGGTCACTATGATTAGATTATGAGGAACCTTCGCTTGAAGAATCCCTCTTGCGCCTTCTTTCAGTGTTCTTACTCTTTTCTTGAACTCGCAGATCCTGAGATTCATCTCCTTCTTAGGGGCCTAGCCTTTTAAGGGCGCTTTGTCTACTAGTAGGGTTAGGCCCTAGTCTGTCCTTTACGCTTGTGCGTCGGTGGTCATTGACCGGTGTCATGAAACCATCCTCTTCTCCTGATTCCTTGGAGCTATCTGAGGACGATGTGTCCTCAATGAGAGGCGCATCCGAAGGGGATGCTGGGATCTCAGTCGCTCTTTGCTTCCTTTTCTTCTTCTTTTTCGCTTCCTTACCAGATCTTGAGCCTCCCTTAGACTTGAATTCTTTATCGAAGTCTAAACTGATCTGAAGATCTCTTGCTGGATTCGCCCTCATCTGCTCCCTCATGAGTGGGATTAACGCATCATAGTTTTTTACCACATAGTCGCTCATACTTTGCTTTGCCGAGGGGGAATTTATGTTTCCACCTGCGGATCTATCACAGCCCTTACGTCCAAGGTCTCCTTGCGGCCTTGATTAGGGATCTCCTGAGAGGACGATGCGGTTCTGACCGCCTGTAGAGTCGGAGTGACGAGCGGGGAGAAAGATACTTGCAGTCCTATCCCCCCACGACCTGGGTTATTGGGTTCAAGGCTTGAGTAAGGACCTGTTGTCTTCTTGGATCCACCTTTGGTTGGGGGTGGGTTTGAGCCGTTTTTCGTCATTGACTAGAGTTTAGTTTAAGGTCCCACGTATTGCGCCAACTTGTTGATACAAATGTTGGATGGACCGAGCTTGACCCGAACTAGACTTAATTCGGGGTCTTGTGGACTCTGGCTCTTGCACCAAGTGGAACTTGTTTAAGGACACTGCGCACTAAACAGACACCGTTAGGCTTGCCGTGGGTTTGTGACCCACGATTAGACTCCAACGTGAGAGTAAGTAATCGGTTTGAGCATGTAAGTGTTTAGGGTATTGTGTGTATCGTACCTTTGTGGAACTGAAGCGGTTCCTTTTATACTCGAGAGAGTCCAGGCTGGGCTCCCTGTTCTTGCGGCCTAAGGAAGAGATAATGACTCGAAATAGCTTGGTCTTTATTTTCTAACTAAGGCAAGTGTATATCCCTTTTCCTTAGGCGAATATAACTATAATATAAGTTATATTCTGTCTGATCCTGTCGTGCCGCGACGAGGACTTGGCTAAGTAATCAGCCTCTTGTGCGACAGCGGCTTACCGGGCCTTATGGGTTGCGCGCGTACATCGCAGAAGTACCTAATCCAATCCTGATGGATGTGGGTAGTACCCGTGAGTCGGATTATCCAGCACGACTAGGGACTATACGTCATCAATGTGAGCAATCCTGATGTCGAGCCCCTAGATGAGACTGTAGGCGATAGCAAGTTGTGATCCATTTAGCTGGTCATGGGATCACTGGTTGCCTCCCAAGCACTTCACAATATACAGCATCAGAGTCTTCCAGATAGGAGAGAAGTACTTGACTTTGATTAGGTATTTGTGTTGAAAAGTACTGGTTGTGAAGGGTTTGTTGTCATCATCTATAGGTCTGAGAGTCACGAGTGCCTTCTTCACCGTGACGCTGTTAGGCATAGTGACCATGGTATCATTTACAGGCAACCCAATGACTCTAGCAAAGTCTATGAGATCAAAGGTGATGGGATGAGGATAGGTAGAAAGGTTAAAGGTGATGCTCATCATTGATTGATCAACTTCGGCTGAATACCAAAACTCCTTAAGATATTGGGCATATCAGGACGAAGGAGCTCGAGTTATGGCTTCAGCATTGGTACACTTCTTCATGGAGTTCGTCATGGGTGAGTAGAGAGAGTTTTGGTGTTCTAGGAGTGCAATGCAGTTGTTCAAAGCGATTTTCCTATCGTTGATGATAAAGTTAACATTCGAAGCGGCCAAAACGAAGAACTTATGGGTTTGACTGAAAGACGCCATTGATGAAGATTAGAAGATTTGAAGGTTTTGAGGGTTAGGAAAGAAAGTGTGTGAGATAAATGAAAAGGTGATAGATAGAAAAGGTTCAGTCAAGGGGTAGTGAAAAGATTTGCCATTTTAAATTAAAGCATTTAATGCTGAAAACACCTTTTAAGAAAAACGTAGGACCCCTTGACTCTTCATGTGATCTTTGCCCCCTTGGAAACGAGAAAGTTGTTGACATTAAAAGGAAATCATTTGAATTAAATATCAAGAATATTTCAATTCCCATTGAAATGCAACTACCTAGTTACATTCAATTCCCTCAAATTCCCAGAGACAGGGATCACTTATCAAACTTTTATTTCCCAATATTGAGCATACCCAGCTCAGCAACCAACCTAGTAAAACTTGGCTCAACCAGAGGTTTGGTGAAAATATCAGCGAGCTGGTATTCAGTGGGTATAAAGTGAAGCTCATTATCACCTTTTAAAATATGGTCTCTGATAAAGTGATATATGATGTCAATATGTTCAATTCTTGAATGAAGTACTGGATTATCGGAAATGGCAATGGCACTTGTGTTGTCACAGAATATGGGAACCTTTTCATAGTTGATCCCATAGTCAGAAAATTGACTCTTCATCTAGAGAACCTGAGCACAGCATCTAGCTGCAATGACATACTCAACTTCAGCTGATGACATGGACATAGAGTTTTGCTTCTTTGCACTCCAACCTACTAACTTTCCTCCAAGGATCTGACAGCTTCCAGAGGTGCTCTTTCTATCAAGGCAACATCCAGCATAGTCTGAGTCTGAGTAGGCTTTGAGGTCGAAGCCTGATCCATTTGAATACAAGAGACCCAATGAGGGAGATCCTTTGAGGTACTTGAACATTAATTTTACAACTACAAGGTAGGATTCCTTGGGGTTATCTTGGTACCTAGCAAAGAGACATGTGGAGAATTGGATATCTGTTCTGCTTGTTGTGAGATACATCAGTGACCCTATCATGCCTCTATACAAGGTCTCATTAACAGAGACCCCTGAGTCATCAGCTCCTAAATTATTGGGAGGAAGCATGGGGTATTTCATTGATGCAAATCAGACAGATCATATTCCTTGAGAAAGTCTCTAACATACTTTTCTTGACAAATGGAAATTCCTTTAGAACTTTTTTTAAGTTGAAAACCCAAGAAAAAAGTTAGTTCCCGCCTCATGCTCATCTCATACTGTTTGGTCATTAATATTGGAAATTTGCTGGCTTAAGGTTATGTTGGTTGAACCAAAAATTATAGCATCCACATAAATCAGTACTATAATGACATCACCCTTGGACCTATAAGTGAACAAGGTTTTGTCAATAGTACCTCTAAGAAATTTATTTTCAAGTAGGAATTTCGACAAGGTTTCATACCAGGCTCTAGGTTCTTGTTTCAGCCCATAAAGTTCTTTGTGAAGTATGCAAACATGATCGGGATCGTCACTGTTCTCAAACCTCGGAGGTTGTTTGACATAAACTTCCTCTACAAGCTTCCAACTAAGAAAAACACTCTTTACATCCATCTGGTATACAATGAAACCCATATAAGCAGCATAGGCTAGAAAGATTCTGATAGCCTCTAATCTGGCAACTGGTGCAAAGGTTTCATCATAATCAATGCCCTCTGATTGGTTATAACCCAACACCACTAGCCTAGCCATGTTTTTAACAATCATGCTAGTTTCATCCCTTTTATTCCTGTAGACCCATTTGGTTCCAACTACTTGCTTTCTAGCTGGAGCTTTTACCAGAGTCCACACCTTGTTCCTCTTCATCTGATTCAACTCCTCTTGCATGGCCACATCCCATCCTTCATCTAGTAGAGTTGTAGCAACATTCTTGGGTTCATCTTTAAAGAGGAAATAAGCGAAAAGGCATTCATTCGCTGAGGCTGTTTCCAGATATCTTAATTTTTCTCTGGTGGTAACTCCTTCAGAGGGTTCATCGAGAAGAGTCACAAGAAGAATATCTTGGTTTCTACTCCACTTTGACTGAGGAGCACGAGTGTTTGTAGGTTTAGGAGTCACATTAAGTTCATTGTATGAAGGTATTTCATCACGTACGATTTCTTCATCCATGATCTCTTCATCCATATGAGGATTAGGAGAGTCATGATCAACATTTTGCATAGTAGGAGGTGGAGTGTGTGATTCAGCTACTACAAATTTTGGATTAAGATCAGAGATCCAGTGGATCGAATGCATGAACATAGAGGAAGTCCTTGTGACATTTTCGATATGATTCCTTGGGAATTGAGAAATCATCCTCTGGGTATGATTTAACTTCATTGAAGTCGAGTAACAAGTGTCTGAGTTAGTGTGAGTGATGACAGCGTCATCTTCATTGAACACTCTAAATTCTCTGGAAGTAGGAGAATATCTGTAAAAATCCGCATGCTTTTACCATGAATAGTACCCTTATGATCATACGTACATAATTAGAACTTTCCTTTTATAGCACGTTTACGTTTCACGAATGGTGCTTACAAGTATTACGTACGTGTTATTACACGATAAGTATTTAAGACGTATTAAGACACGATGATTATTATCAACAATAATTATAATCACGAACATGAAATCATGAACGTAAATAATCATTAACCTATTATTATGTACTTACGTAATATTTATTACGATTATGTGTAAATATATATTAAGATACGAACGATAGATAAATAAATCACGTAAACACGACACGAGAACACGTAATATTTAAAACACGGTAAAACAACGAGTTTCCCCTTGTGGGCCCCTTATACCCGCGACATAAAACAAACAAGGGGCCAAGCCCACTTTGTTTTTTAACTAAAATAAGAAAAGAAGGGAAATAGATTTTTCATAATACAGAGAATTAGAAAAATAACAAAAACCATAGCCTCCTCCTTTGCTCCCTTTTGGCCGCCGGGTATACACACAAAAGAAGGGTGTGTTTGTTGATTTTGGTTGATCCAGTTCTTGCAAGATCGTTCGTGTTATTAATTTTCTTTTGTTCATGCATTGGTAATTCCTTAAACCTTTTTCTTTTAATTGTTTTTTATATCTAAACACATGAAATCATGAGGCTATTAAAATTTAATTAATAAACATGTAGATCTAATCATGAGGTATTAAAAACATATGGTTTAAGGGGTGTTTGGTTCGGCCGGCGCACACAAACCGAGAGCCAAAGCTCTTGGTGTGGCTCGTGTGACCACAACCGATACCTACGGGTCTCGGTGTGGGCTTCGTGGCTCGACAGCAAACAAGACAAGGGACCCTGACGCATGTCGGGGTTGTCCTTGTGGTCTTTGGGGTCTCGGCTGAAAAACAACACGCACCACCGGCTTAAGCCGGTGGCGGTTTGACATAAACCGTGGCAACCGGTCAAGCCGGTTCGCCACAATTAAGGGTTGTTTGGTCCGGTTCAAGGGGTTTCACGGACCGGTTAACGACATGTTTAGATTTAGAACACGGGTTCGGTTCAAGGCTTAATTATACAAGTTAATTATTTTTACAAGTTTATTTAATTACAAGATTTATTAAATTAATTTAACATGCTATAGAATTAATTTAATTTAGACATGACTTAGATTAATTATTATTATTATTATTAATGCATGAATTTAACCTAAGTATGTTATGATTTAATTTTAGACTAAAGTATTAATTAACTATTAAAACATGGCATATAATTAATTAATTTATATGACTTAGATTATATTTACCCTTTTATTTAATTAAATCATGTTATATTTAATTGAATCTTATAACCAATAGTTTATTTAATTTACATGTAGTAATTAATAAACTATACTATTAATCACATGACTTAGAATATTAATCAGTAAAACTTAAGCTTATATTATTAGCTTAATAATCGAGCTTATTTCTAATTATGGAAACTTTCTATTGTTAGAAACTTATATATTTTAAGCAGCTAATCTATTTATGGAAACTTTTTATTTTTAGAAACTTATTTATTTTAGGCAGTTATTCTAATTTTGGAAACTTTCTATTTTCGAAAACTTTCTATTTTTGAAAAACTTTCTATTTTTGGAAACTTTCTATTTTTGGAAACTTTCTATTTTTGGAAACTTTCTATTTTTGGAAACCTGCTATTTTTAGAAAGTTACTTATTATTACACAACAAGTATAATAATACAAGAAATACAAGTAATACTTAATCAGAATGGACAGAATACATGATAAACACAGCATAATGTTAAAATCAATAAAACATGACATGAACATATAAAACAAGCTAAGACATGATATAAAACCTGTAAAACCCGCATGCTTTTACCATAAATAGTACCCTTATGATCGTACGTACATTATTAGAACTTTCCTTTTATAGCACGTTTACATTTCACGATCAAGATTTACAAGTATTACGTACGTGTTATAACACGATAAGTATTTATTACGTATTAAGACACGATAATTATTTCAATAATAATTATAATCATGAACATACGAACATGAAATCATGAACGTAAATAATCACGAGCTTAATATTATGTATTTACGTATATTTATTACGACACGAAGGATAACTAAATAAATCACGTAAAACACGACACGAGAACACATATAATATTTAGACACGGAAAACAATGGGTTACCCCTTGTGGGCCCCTCTTACCCGCGGCACCAACACAAGACAAGGGCCAAGCCCACTTTGAATTTTATTAAATCAAGAAAGAAGGGAAATCATATTTTCATAATCACAAAAAAATTAGAAAATATCAAAACCCTAATCTCTCTTTTCTCTCCTCTTGGCCGTCGGGTACAAACACACAAAAGGGGTGTGTTGGTTGATTTTTGGTGATCAAATCTTACAAGAGTGCTCGTGTTTTTCATTCTCCATTGTTCACGTATTCGGTATATTATTAAACCCTTTTTCTTTTATGTTTTATTAAAATTTTAAACACATGAAATCATAGGTTATATAAATACAAGTTAATCATCATGTAATTAATCATGGGGGTAAATTAATCATGGTTTTTAGGGGTGTTTGTTCGGCCGACGCAAGGGAACCGAGACCCCATGGTCTCGGCTTGCTTGGTTTCGCACCAACTGAGACCTCAAGGTCTTGGTTTGTTGTTGTCATGTCTCG
This sequence comes from Glebionis coronaria, assembly GCA_025667525.1. NCBI lineage: Eukaryota > Viridiplantae > Streptophyta > Magnoliopsida > Asterales > Asteraceae > Glebionis > Glebionis coronaria. The sequence continues at coordinate 360,562,839 of CM046875.1, read as the reverse complement.
GCCGCAAGAACAAGGGGACCCCGACATGCGTCGGGGTGTGGTTTGGTGTTGTTTAGGTCTCGGCAGAAACAAGAACACCACCGACATAGGCCGTTGGCTAAATATGGAAAGTAGGGGGAACCACTTCTGCGGCAGTAGGGGGAACACCGGCTAGCCGGTGGGAACTTTGCCTAGCCGGCGGCTTTAGCCGTGAGACCAGGGGGAAACCACCGGCACAGCCGGTGGCTGTTTTTGCGAAAATAGTGGCAACTGGTCAAGCCGGTTTTGCCACTGTTAAGGTTGCGTTTGTTGACCGGTTCACGGGTCCGGTTCACGGGCACGGTTCACGACTTAATTAATTTACAAGTTAGTTATTTTTACAAGACTAATTTTTACAAGGTTAATTAAATTAATTTGACATGTTACTTAATTAATTTAATTACAACATGACTTAGGTTATTATTATTTTTATTAATACATGGATTTTTAACCTAAGTATTTCTTATTTAAATTAGACTATATAATTAATTAATTATTACACATGCCTTATAATTAATTAATTTACATGACTTAGGTTATATTAATAATAAATATTAATACACGTTTTAACCTAAGTATTATTACCTTTTATTTAATTAAATCATGTTATATTTAATTAAGTTCTTTAAACTATAGTTTATTTAATTTACATGAAATAATTAATAAACTATACTATATATCACATGACTTAGAATATAAAGCAGTAAACACTTAAGCTTATATTATTAGCTTAATAATCCAGCTTATTTCTATTTATGGAAACCTTCTATTTTTAGAAACTTATTTAATTAAGGCAGCTAATCTATTTATAGAAACTTTCTATTTTTAGAAACTTATCTATTTTAAGCAGTAAATCTATTTTGGGAACTTTCTATTTTTGGAAACTTTCTATTTTTGGAAACGTTCTTTTTTAGGAAACTTGCTATTTTTAGAAAGTTACTTATTATTACACAAAAAGTATAATAATGCAAGAAATACAAGTAAGACTTAAACAGAATAGACAGATGACATGATAAACGCAGTATAAAGCTTAAATCAGTAAAACATGACACAAACATATAAAACAAGCTAAGACATGATATAAAACCAGTTATGTACTCAGTAATCAGATACTTATACACGTATATTATTTATGTAGCATTAGTGGTATCGAAGTAGGACTCTCTTCCGTTCGTCTTCTTCGTTCACTAGACACAAGGTACGGATTCTCCGTCCTTTCAGTATGGACATTCTTCCTTATTAGGATTTCCCGTATCCAGCCAACTGTTTTCCCCAGTATATGTTTTATATGTTTTTGAATTGCTTATGTTTAATTAGATACCTAAAGCCATATACATGCATGACCAGTTTCACCTAGTTATGGAGGTACCATAACCATAACACTAGAGGCACCAGTGTTATGACTCCACCATGACGGACTGATAGCTCGTGGTGTCCCTTCAGCTTTTGGCCATATTATTATTATTATTATGTGGGGCGTATGGGTGCATCCTAGTTTACATGTTTTTAGCAGATTATTCAGGTGAATGTGGTGTGTGTCTTGCATCCTTCACAAGGAGTTGATCCCTCCTACCCAAAACTTATATAAATTAGAGGCAGCCCCTCTAATTTGCATGACGTGGTCACCCCTCCAATTATTCATGTACACTGATATTTCATGACCTATATTGGCTAATAGTAAACATGTTAAACAGTTTTTATAAGATAAACATAAGGCTTTTCAAACTATAAAACCAGTTTTACTAAGATATACTAGGTTATCCAGGACTTAGCCTTTTTTGTTGCTCTATGCTTATATGCTTATTCATGCTTTACTTGTATATCCGTGCACTGAGCGTTATGCTCAGCCGTTTTTCCTTTCATGTTCCTAAAACGGCAGGTACTCGAGGATGCTCGTAGACTTTAAGCGTACGTACATATGGATTGGAAGCTTCCTAGCCTTCATTACTTTATGCATTTCTTCATACTTTTGATACTCATTTCTATGGATATTGTTTAGTCCTTTTCATATAGAGTACTTATGTTTGTGTGTGATGAGTTCTACTTTTGGGATACCGATGTTTGTTTCCGGTATTTCCTTTATGGTCATGTGATGTTTTATACATTTATCCTTGTATGCTTTGATGACACGCCATAATCACGCGTGACATTTCATTTATCAAAATGGGGTGTTACAATTATGGTATCAGAGCCAAGGCTTCGACCTGTAAGCTCTCAAAACACGACCTGTGATTAGTGGGTAGTCACTATGGTCTTCCTAGAACTGGTTTTCATGCATTCATCATTTTCATTCATACATATATATGTCATTGTCGCAGGTTTATGGCTAAGTAATGGTTGGTACAGGACTGGCCCTATTTAGTCGCATGTGTTTTATCGAAACTTTTAAATTTGGGACCGACCCATTGGCTTCCCCTCGCCATGTCTTTTGTTTTGAGTGAACTGACCATGGGCGTTCACTCTCGCGCATATAAAAGTTTTCATAAACTGCATCATGCATTCATGTATAAATTTTCTTGCATAAAATTATTCTCATGATTTATTGGTATAATTTTTTTTCATGTATATATTTTATGCTTTGATCAGTTTAATCATGTATTTTATGTTATACTGTCAGATGGTTTTCACACGCGAGCAAGAACAACTCAATGCAACAATCCAAGCTGCAATGCAAGCTATGCTTCCTCAGTTGAGGAACGAAATCATGGCTGAGGTGAAGGCTCCCAACAATCAGAAGCAACACCCAATACCTCCTCCTCCTCCTCCAGCAACATTGGTCACATGGCTGGAGAGATTCAATAAGCTACGCCCTCGAACTTTCGAGAGAACAGATAGCCCCAATGAAGCTGAAAGCTGGTTGGCTCACATTGAGAAGATCTTCGATGCTATGGGTTGCGACCCCGTCTTCAAGTCGAGGTTGGCCTGCTACCGGTTCAAAGGAGATGTGCTATCATGGTGGACGGCACTGAAGCAATCTGAGGGACGTGATGCTTGGTTGGCTGGTTTGACTTGGGCTTAGTTCAGGGATTTGGTGATGGGACAGTTCTTTCCCAAGGCTGAGCAAGACAAGCTGAAGAGAGAGTACCATGGAATCCGATAGAGAGCTGGGGAGAATAGCAACGAGTTCATGCAGCGCTTTCTTCGCTTGGCTGGTTTTCTTGGTGCAGCAGCAGGTACTCCCAAAGAGCAAGCACACCAATTCCGGTGGGCTCTTCGTACATCGGTCGCAAACAACCTAGTGTGTGCTACGTTCAACACGGTGGCACAAGTGGCCGATGCAGTACGTAAGCTGGAGATGCTGCAAGAAAGAGAAGAGTTCAGGGAAGCAGAGAGACCCGAGAAGAGGTAAACATTCGTATTCAGCGGTGACCAAACTGTATTCTTTCAGCATATTTATATCTCTTTTATACTGTATCTTCAAGGCGGAAGACTGGGGACCGGTCTCAGCCGGCTACTCAGCAACAACCTACTCAGCCCAAGGGAAACGGTCAGACTCACGACCGTTCTTCTACGGATAGGCGTGGCGGTAATGATAATTACCGTAACAACGCTGGACACTCCAACAGCAGCAGGTCCTTATACTTACTCATTTTCTTATAATTACATGCTATTATTCTTAATTCTGACACATTAGAAAATCTTCTACCATGAATCATGGTAACGGGAGGGACCAGAACCAGAGAGTTTCACAGCCTAACCGTCCAGCTATCACTGGTATTCCATCTTACGATTTATCCGCATTGTCCTTTGTACCTATTATCATGTCTCATGTATATTGTGCTTATCAGGCTCACAGGCAGTCAGGACACCTGCTGGAGGATATACCCATCCTCTTTGCACTACCTGCAACTGTAGGCACCCAGGGCCATGTCGCCGCAACAGCGACGCATGCTACAAGTGTGACCTTCCTGGCCATCACATGAAGGACTGCCGCAAGGGCGAGATGGAGGGCACATCAAGACATGCTGATACCAAGCCGCCTCCTACTAGTGGACGCGTTTAGACGACATCTCGCGATCAGGCCAACAAGTCTATAGGTACCATCACTTGAATCTTGTATATGTATGGTCAAGCTGCATGTGTTCTGTTTGACACGGGTGCTACTCACTCGGTCATTTCTACTGCTTATGCCAAGAATTTTAGGTTACTCCCCATACCACTAGAGAATATACTAAATAATTCCACGCCTTTGAGAGACTCTGTACGCATAACCAATGTGTACAAGAGCCTTCCCCTAGAGTTTGATGATAAGGTTCCACCTGTTGACGCACTTCTACAGGACATGAATGATTTTGACATGATTTTGGGCATGGATTGGCTATCCAATCATCATGCTACCATAGACTGCCATTCATATTGTGTCATCTACGGTGATGTTAATGCGCCAGAGTACATTCACAACGGGTTCGTACCCGGAAGGTCTGTACAAATCACATCAACCCTGCAAGGACGTGCATTACTTTCACATTGTTGCGAGGGATATCTAGCTACTATTCATGACATGGATGCTGAATCCCCATCAATTCAGAATCAGCCGATAGTGTCAGAATTTCCAGATGTATTTCCAGAAGAACTTTCGGGCATACCACATGCACGTGAAGTAGAATTTAACATCGAGCTCATGCCAGGAGCTGAGCCGATTTCCAAGGCTCCTTATCGCTTGGCTCCCATAGAGTTGAAGGAGCTGAAGGATCAATTGTAAGAACTTCTGGAACGAGGCTTTATTCGACCGAGCGCATCTCCATGGGGCGCATCGGTCTTATTCGTTAAGAAGAAGGACAGCAGTATGCGTCTTTACATAGACTATCGCGAGCTCAACAAGATTACCATCAGGAATAGGTATCCACTACTACGTTTAGACGATCTGTTTGACCAACTCCAAGGGGCCAAACATTTCTCCCAGATTGATCTAAGGTCGGGCTATCATCAGCTACGGGTTAAGGAGCAGGACATCGCCAAGACTGCTTTCCGTACACGCTATGGCCACTACGAATTTGTAGTCATGCCATTTGGCCTTACCAATGCTCCAGCAGTGTTCATGGATTTGATGAACAGAATCTTCCATGAATTTCTGGACAAGTTCGTCATTGTCTTCATTGACGACATCCTGATATTCTATAAGTCCAAGGAGGAACACGAAGACCATCTTCGTACAGTACTACAGATTCTTCGCCAGAAGCAGCTGTATGCTAAATTCTCTAAGTGTGAGTTCTGGTTAGACAAGGTGGCATTCTTAGGTCACATTGTATCAACAGAAGAAATCACTATGGATCCTGAAAAGGTTGAGGCTATTACCAAGTGGCCAAGACCAACATCAGTGACTGAAGTCCGCAGTTTCTTAGGCTTAGCTGGTTATTACCGTAGGTTCGTGGAGAACTTTTCCCGTTTAGCACTACCATTGACCAAACTGATGCGGAAAGGGAAGAAATTCGTTTGGACTGAAGAAAGAGAGAAGAGCTTTGAATACCTAAAGCAGAAGTTAGTATCTGCACCGATTCTTACTCTCCCATCTGGTACAGGTGGATTTCAGATCTACAGTGATGCATTAGGAAAGGGACTTGGCTGTATTCTCATGCAACATGGGAAAGTGATCGTGTACGCTTCACGACAGCTTAAGCCTTATGAGGAAAATTACCCTACGCATGACTTGGAACTTGCAGCAGTAGTGTTTGCATTGAAGATATGGAGGCACTACTTGTATGGAGAATCATGTGACATCTTCACGGACCACAAGAGCATGATGTATGATAGGTGTGAAAACACCCATCCTTTTTACCACTTAATTGCAATAATAACCGAGCCAAAACGTGTATTTTATGTCATTTATGTCGGAATTATGCGTGGTTTGTGTTTTTGTTGTAATTTAGGACGAAAAGGTGAAAAGTGGAGAAAACACGGCATTCACGAGCTTTTATCGAAGAAAAAGACGAAAGACGAAGTCGAAAGATCAAAAGTGGAAAAAGAACGGAAGTCCAAGACTAATTCTGAAGATTTATTGAAGAAAAAGTCAAAAGACGGAAGTTTACTAAAAAGCCGAAGAACTCGAGTCTTATTTACGAAGAAAATACAAGACGAGTTTGAAGAAATCCCAAGACAAAGTCCAAGTATTAAGAAGACTAACAAAAGATTAAAGAGATCAAGGACCTAAGTGCGCAATTAAGAGAAAGAAGAAAGAGGGAGGAAGCTTCCTAAGCTCCTCCCTAATCTCCCTATAAATACCAACCAACCTCATTTGTTGAGAGTTGTTGGTGGCTTGACAAACCATTCTTCCACCATTTTTCATTTTCTTGTCATTTTATTTCTCGCACTTTAATTAATTGTTATGCACTTTTAATCAATTTAATTTTCAAGTAAGTTTTCATTATTTGTTCTTTAATCTTTAATTTTCTTACCTTAATCTTTAATCTTCCTTTCTTGATTCTTGTTTACTTTTGGTGCGAATTACTCATGATCCGTGTTGTTCATTTATGTTTTCGTGCCTAAAAAGTTCATTTTTTTTATGTTTTGATTCTAAAAGTTTGTTCATTTTAAGTTTTGTTAAGTTATATTTGTGTTTATTCGATTTATTTCACTTGAGATTCGATTTAGTTTTGGGTTTTAGCTTATTCTTATAGCTTATTGCCCTTTGCCTAAAGTTTCGGATCAAGAGTCCCTATCGGAAAAGGGAAACCCTTTTCCGATCCATCATTTCCACCAAACACCCCTTCATTCCGATCACCCGATCGGAAAGGGGATTTACTTATTCCGACGGGAGCATTGGTAATATTCCGATTGGTCCAGTCTTTAGATTATTCCGATTGGTGTCCTTGTCCTTATATTCCGATTGGGGTCTTTGGATCTTTCGGATTTGGCCACCTTTCGCGATATTCCGACGGGATGGTCTCTACATTCCGATCAATCTATCGGAAAGTATTCCGATCACCTCCATTTGATTATTCCGATCCAACATTCCGATCGGATTCCAATTGGATTCCGATCGGGTGTATTCCGATGGGTTGATTTTGATTTGTTTTACGATTTTGCTTTAGTTTAAATGTAAATTTTCTCGTTTTATTCTTAGTATATTTTAATTTCGTTCCTCATTTTTATTTTATTGTCAATTTACTTTTCATCAAGCTTTAATCTTGCGTTATTTAATTTCTCGTCATTTACTTTAAACGTTTTAAATATTGCACCATTTACATTTCACTTAGTTTTAGTTTTGATTACTCGTCCTTTACTCTTAAGTCTTGCACATTTATTTTCCAAAACCAAAAATATTGTTTCACCAAGAACAACTAATCTCATACAATTAACCGGAAATCAATTCGAAGAGATCGGTTCAACGAACTTTAATTGATATAAAAATCTCAATTTCAAATGGCGCCGCTGCCGGCTCTTTTCGTGAGGATCGAAAGTTTTTTGTGAGAGAAGCGTTGGCTTTTGGGATCCGTTCACTTGTGAACGTTATTTTTCTTGTCAAAAATTTTCAAAAATCCAAAAACATTTGAAAAATCATAAAAAGCATTTCTTTTTCAAAGTTTTGCACCAAAAATATTCTTCTTGCTCATCTATCTTTCTTTATGGATTCTTATGTCCATTGCGTCGGTTGCGGGAGACGATTGTACGGGAACGACTCTTGTCAATGGTGTACATGTGAGCGGTGCGGAAACGATATCAAAGATACACAATCAATACCAGGATTTTGTCCTTTGTGTCCCTCAATTAATTCGTCCTTTTTGAACCCACCTACTCTTTCCCCGTGCATCTATTGTGGAAGCGATTCTCCTTGGCATGTTTCGTGCCCGGTTCAATACTCGTATGATTACGGGCAAGAACCGGGGTACAATTATGACTATGATAATAGCTATCCACAAGACGCACCCAGTCTTTCTCCTCAATCGTTCTGCAACAACTGTGGGGGTCCTCACGATACCTATTATTGTCAACCAATGAATTGTTATGAGCCAAATCCATGCCCTCAGTTTTCTTCACAAGTGGATTATTATGAACCAAATCCGGTTTATAATTCTTCTCCACCGATGAACTACTATGAGCCACAACCATACTATAATTCAGGTTTTCAACATTTTGAACCCCCACAGCACATCATCGATCATCAACCTTCCTTCGAACAATTGAGCCCCCACGACCAATGGAACTCTCTTGCTAAGCAAAGTCAACAAATTCAAGAAACTTTCAACAGGATCATCGAAAAATGGCAAGAGGATCAACGACAAGAGCAAATATCGAACATTGAGACTTATACTCCTCCTCCGGTGTACCCATACTATTATGATGATGACGAGGATGATGTCTATGATCTCAAGCCATCTTCTGAGATTACTAATCCTATTCTTGATAACACCAATTCGTCTAAGGATAGTGATACTTCGAGTGAGATTCGTGATTTTGGTCTTGAAGAATTCTTTGATGAGGTTTGTGATATTCCGACTTTTGCTGAAGGTAAGGATGAGGTCGCTTTTAATGATGAATTCCAATTCGAGCCTGAGATTGCGGAAATTATCGAACGAGAGCTAGCTCTTTTACCTCCGCTTCCTCCTACAAGCGAGGTCGATTTTTCCAACATCGATGCCGAACTTGATGAGTTGGAGCGTCTTATTTTTCATAATAATGACGAACCAACTCACTTGACCAATCATCCTATTCTCGAGGAGTTACCTAATCAACACTCCTCCACTGAGAATTACGTTTACCACATTCGTGCGGATTTAACTTATCAACAATCCCCACAAATGAATGATGGTTTCGTACTTGATCGTGATCTTTTCGAGCGAGTTTCTGAAATCCTCAATGATGGGAACGACAAACCTTGGTTTGACGCACCTATCTATGATGCAGAAATCGAAGAGATTAGCGTTCATGAGGATGAGCGCTTTAACCCGGGGGGTGTCATTGATGATTTTCTAATTGATGACCTTACGGCTTTGCCGCTTGCTGCTGAGCATCCATTGTCTTTAGGGGATGACAATGTGATTCCTTTACCCACCCCACCTCCCGTGGATTATTACCTCACATACCTCTCGTATGTTGAGCGGACCTTTCCCCCATTTAAGACTTATTCCCCCGCCTCCCCTTTGTTAATGTCCACCGGGAACGAGGACAAGGTCTTTGATCCCGGTATCACATTCGAGGCTTCCCCATGGACTATTTAATTCGGGGACGAGTCAGGCTCGTGACTCGGTCAACAAAAACAAGCGCTTTTTGGGAGGCAACCCAATTATCTATCTTTACCTGTTTTCACCATAAGTGTAGGGGGAGCCCCGTGGTGTTTCTTGCTTTCTTTCTTATCATGTGCAGGGATTAGAGCTTCAAAGACACACTCTTGATGACTTTTGACGAACCGTGACTCCGTGTTCCCTTCTTCCCGGTTCTATCCTAAACTCTTTTCGATTCACTATTTTATATTTCTCAATATTAAAATAGGAATCTCTTTAGTTGTCTTTTCCTTAGCGAGATTTAAACAACGTGCACAATGTCCTAAGTGTAGGGGGGTTTACTCCCACATGCTTAAACATTGAGGACAATGTTTATCTCAAGTGTAGGGGGGACTTCTATCGAAGTAAGTGGTCTTTTCCATGAATTTGCCTTCATTTTAACCGGAAAATTTGATTTTTCGACATTTTTCAAAATTTTTAATCTATTTTGGCCTAGTTGTATAGTTGTATTTGCCTTTGTTATGTTTCCTTTGCTAAAATAAATTTTTAATAAAGTGGTTTTAGACTTTTCTTAGTCGTGAACCTTTTGACTCAACCCGAGTTTACTTGCCTAAGTTTACTCTAGCTAGTATCCTTAACATGTTTAAGTCAAGTTTTGCTAGGCTTTTATATAGGGAGCTATAAAACGCGAAAGTCTTAACTCTCACGGGTTAAGAACAAGAACTTTTCGCAAGTTCCTATAATTGATCCTAGAGAGTCGTTTATCAAGGGAACTTTAAAATGCGATTTCTAAACTTGAAAAAGTCTAAGAATTTGCAAGATCCTATAGGCGACTCGAAAACCCAAAACTTTGATTTAATAGGCTAAGCATCCACGAGTCTCATTCCTTGAGATTTTAAATTGTGGAGAACGAGAGATGATAGAGTCAATTATAAGTTCGGTATTCTCTCGTGAATTTATGTGAGTTAATTATGAGCCTATTCTCCCTCCGCTTGTTAATAAATTTATCTGCAATAAATAAGGTTGTACGATTTAAAAGGTTACTTAGCTTCTAGCCCCAGATCGTTTAAAAGTTGCTCGGTAATGACGAGAGTTCATAGCCAAGGAATAACTTATGAAGCGGGGCGCGAAGATTGGCGAGTCCAAAAAGGCCCTAACAAGGCATGAGGGATACATTTTGTTGCTAAAGATCCAAAAGTGATGTGAAGAATCATTTATCAAAAATCAATATGAAGGATCGAGACACACGACGAAAAGCAAGAACTCCCCAAAAGTCATGGAGAAGTCTATCCGAAAAGACCCTAACAAGGTATGAGGATAAATAGATCCAAGTCCTAAAAGGAGGCGGATCGTTGTATATCAAAGTCCAAAATAAAGATTGGAGAAAAATGAAGAAGTCGTGGTCCAAAGATGAAGAATCTCTCAAAAACTTCAAGTGAAGAAATTCCTATTATGAAGAGAAGACCATAATTTCAAGAACGTCTCTCGAAGATTCGAAGTATGAAGTAGCTGCCAAATATCGGCCCGAGAAAGGTCTCAAATCGCGAACCAAGTTATGCCAAGATATGAACTTTCTGATATCCCCAGAAGCAGTTTTAAAAGATTTGGTCCTTTAGCTAACTATTGATTAAATCGTTCACCTTATTTTCGGACTAAATAACTATCGAAATAAGTCAAACAATGCATCCTCGTGATCATTCAAGACAAAAATAAAATATAAGAGATACACCTAGGGATAAGGGAGTCTAAGTGAATAATTGGCCCACATGAGTTCGTGATAGTTTGCTAACTTATAATAACAATGATCTCGTTTTTAAGCTTGGTATGGGGAACGTGAAACTTGAGGATGATAAACGTTCACGGCCGCCAAAACCCAATGTAAGTTTTTAATTTCTTTACTGATTTCTATCTTTATGTTTAGAATTTAATAAAGGCCAAGGTGGGTTATTTATGATGGAAAATGTAAACCGTGCTTTGAATTTAATGCATTGCATGAGGACATTGCAATGGTTAAGTGTAGGGGATTTGATAGGTGTGAAAACACCCATCCTTTTTACCACTTAATTGCAATAATAACCGAGCCAAAACGTGTATTTTATGTCATTTATGTCGGAATTATGCGTGGTTTGTGTTTTTGTTGTAATTTAGGACGAAAAGGTGAAAAGTGGAGAAAACACGGCATTCACGAGCTTTTATCGAAGAAAAAGACGAAAGACGAAGTCGAAAGATCAAAAGTGGAAAAAGAACGGAAGTCCAAGACTAATTCTGAAGATTTATTGAAGAAAAAGTCAAAAGACGGAAGTTTACTAAAAAGCCGAAGAACTCGAGTCTTATTTACGAAGAAAATACAAGACGAGTTTGAAGAAATCCCAAGACAAAGTCCAAGTATTAAGAAGACTAACAAAAGATTAAAGAGATCAAGGACCTAAGTGCGCAATTAAGAGAAAGAAGAAAGAGGGAGGAAGCTTCCTAAGCTCCTCCCTAATCTCCCTATAAATACCAACCAACCTCATTTGTTGAGAGTTGTTGGTGGCTTGACAAACCATTCTTCCACCATTTTTCATTTTCTTGTCATTTTATTTCTCGCACTTTAATTAATTGTTATGCACTTTTAATCAATTTAATTTTCAAGTAAGTTTTCATTATTTGTTCTTTAATCTTTAATTTTCTTACCTTAATCTTTAATCTTCCTTTCTTGATTCTTGTTTACTTTTGGTGCGAATTACTCATGATCCGTGTTGTTCATTTATGTTTTCGTGCCTAAAAAGTTCATTTTTTTTATGTTTTGATTCTAAAAGTTTGTTCATTTTAAGTTTTGTTAAGTTATATTTGTGTTTATTCGATTTATTTCACTTGAGATTCGATTTAGTTTTGGGTTTTAGCTTATTCTTATAGCTTATTCCCCTTTGCCAAAAGTTTCGGATCAAGAGTCCCTATCGGAAAAGGGAAACCCTTTTCCGATCCATCATTCCGACCAAACACCCCTTCATTCCGATCACCCGATCGGAAAGGGGATTTACTTATTCCGACGGGAGCATTGGTAATATTCCGATTGGTCCAGTCTTTAGATTATTCCGATTGGTGTCCTTGTCCTTATATTCCGATTGGGGTCTTTGGATCTTTCCGATTTGGCCACCTTTCGCGATATTCCGACGGGATGGTCTCTACATTCCGATCAATCTATCGGAAAGTATTCCGATCACTTCCATTTGATTATTCCGATCCAACATTCCGATCGGATTCCAATTGGATTCCGATCGGGTGTATTCCGATGGGTTGATTTTGATTTGTTTTACGATTTTGCTTTAGTTTAAATGTAAATTTTCTCGTTTTATTCTTAGTATATTTTAATTTCGTTCCGCATTTTTATTTTATTGTCAATTTACTTTTCATCAAGCTTTAATCTTGCGTTATTTAATTTCTCGTCATTTACTTTAAACGTTTTAAATATTGCACCATTTACATTTCACTTAGTTTTAGTTTTGATTACTCGTCCTTTACTCTTAAGTCTTGCACATTTATTTTCCAAAACCAAAAATATTGTTTCACCAAGAACAACTAATCTCATACAATTAACCGGAAATCAATTCGAAGAGATCGGTTCAACGAACTTTAATTGATATAAAAATCTCAATTTCAATGTATATCTTCACTCAACGTGCATTAAACATGAGACAGAGGAGATGGTTAGAGCTGTTGAAGGATTATGACATTAATCTGCAGTATCATCCAGACAACGTGAATGTAGTGGCAGATGCACTTAGCAGAAAGTCTTGAATGATAAACGGCATTAAAATTGAGGAGGAAAATATAAGAGACTTGGAGCGACTAGACATAGAGATCATGGTACGTGGACAGCACAGTTACTGGGCTAATCTTAGAGTGGAACCCGAGTTACTCTCTAGGATCAAGGAAGCTCATAAAGATGATGGTGAAATTTGGGCGATAATTTAGAATTTGGAGAAGTAGACAGAATTTCGGTTAGACGCAGACGGTATCTTATGGCAGGGCACGAGACTTTGTGTTCCTGATGATCAAGAACTCCAGGAAGCATTGTTAGCTGAGGCTTATAGCTCCCCATTCTCTATTCATCCTGGTTCGACAAAGATGTACCATGACATCAAGCAATACTTTTGGTGGAGTGGTATGAAACAGGATGTTGCAACTTACGTCTCCAAATGTCTTACCTGCCAGGAGGTTAAGATCGAGCATCAGCGATCTGGCGGTCTTCTACAACCATTAGATATTCCAGAGTGGAAGTGGGACAAGATCACCATGGATTTTTTTACCGGTCTTCCGCAAACAAAGAGGAAGCACGATGCAATTTGGGTTATCGTTGATCGACTTACCAAATCAGCTCATTTCTTACCGATCCGCAAGGAAGATTCAGTCAGTAAACTCGCCGATACTCATAAGAAGGAGATCTTGAGACTTCATGGTGCTCCATCCAACATCTTCTCAAATAGAGATCCTCGTTTCACTTCACGATTCTGGAGAAGTCTGCAGAAAGCTTGGGGGACAAAACTTAAGCTTAGCACGGCTTTTCATCCTCAAACAGACGGGCAATCGGAGCGAACAATTCAGATATTGGAAGACATGTTGAGGTCATGTGCGTTGGAATGGACGAGAGATTGGGACGATTACATCTGTTTGGTAGAGTTTGCATACAACAACAGTTGGCACGCAAGTATCAAGTGTGCTCCATTCAAGATGTTGTATGGCAGAAAGTGTCGCACCCCAATCTGCTGGGATCAGGTTGGTGAGCGAACACTTGAAGGACCATAAATGATAGAGTTGACTAATGAGAAGGTCGCAGTAGCTAAGAAGAAACTGCAAGAAGCACGGTCGCCGGCACGTGGCGTTAGACGTTTTGGAATCAAAGGGAAGCTCAGTCCTCGATTCATCAGACCGTTTGATGTCATTGAGCGAGTCAGTGAAGTATCTTATCGTTTAGCGTTACCTCTGCGGATTTCTCATTTTCACGATGTTTCCCATGTGTCCTTACTCAGAGGGTACAAGTATCATCCCCTTCACATGGTTCAGTATCCACTGGAACAGATTCGTGAAGATCTCACTTTCATAGAAGAACCCGAACGAGTTCTTGACAGACAAGAACGAGTCATGAGAAGGAAGACGATTCCATTCGTCAAAATCCTTTGGAGGGATCATACCGAGCGGGAAGCCACTTGGGAAACAGAGGAGTCTATCCGGGCTTCTTACCCTCATTTCATATTTTGAATTCGGGTATGTTCTTCTTTTCCAGTTTACATTATCTATAATTCGGGGAGGAATTATTCTTTTTAGGGGGAAGAGTTGTAAAACCCGCATGCTTTTACCATTAATTGTACCCTTATGATCGTACGTACATGATTAGAACTTTCCTTTTATAGCACGTTTACATTTCACGATCAAGATTTACAAGTATTACGTACGTGCTATAACACGACAAGTATTTATTACGTATTAAGACACGATAATTATTTCAATAATAATTATAATCACGAACATACGAACATGAAATCATGAATATAAATAATCACGAGCTTAATATTATGTATTTACGTATATTTATTACGACACGAACGATAACTAAATAAATCACGTAAAACACGACACGAGAACACGTATAATATTTAGACACGGAAAACAATGGGTTACCCCTTGTGGGCCCCTCTTACCCGCGGCACCAACACAAGACAAGGGCCAAGCCCACTTTGAATTTTATTAAAACAAGAAAGAATGGAAATCATATTTTCATAATCACAGAAAAATTAGAAAATATCAAAACCCTAATCTCTCTTTTCTCTCCTCTTGGCCGCCGGGTACAAACACACAAAATTGGTGTGTTGGTTGATTTTTGGTGATCAAATATTTCAAGAGTGTTCGTGTTTTTCATTCTCCATTGTTCACGTATTCGGTAAATTATTAGACCCTTTTTCTTTTATGTTTTATTAAAATTAAAACACATGAAATCATAGGTTATATAAATACAAGTTAATCAACATGTAATTAATTAGAGGGTTAATTAATCATGGTTTTTAGGGGTGTTTGTTCGGCCGACGCAAGGGAACCGAGACCCCATGGTCTCGGCTTGCTTGGTTTTGCACCAACCGAGACCTCAAGGTCTCGGTGTTGTGTTGTCATGTCTCGGCCTCAAGAACAAGGGGACCCCGACATGCGTCGGGGTGTGGTTTGGTGTTGTTTCGGTCTCGGCAGAAACAAGAACACCACCGGCATAAGCCGGTGGCTAAATATGGAAAGCAGGGGGAACCATAGCCGCGACAGAAGGGGGACAACCGGCTTGCCGGTGGGAACTTTGCCTAGCCGGCGGCTTTAGCCGTGAAACCAGGGAGAAACCACCGGCACAGCCGGTGGCTGTTTTTGCGAAAACAGTGGCAACCCGTCAAGCGGTTTTGCCACTGTTAAGGGTGCGTTTGTTGACCGGTTCACGGGTCCAGTTCACAGGTTCACGGGCACGGTTCACGACTTAATTAATTTACATGTTAGTTATTTTTACAAGACTATTTTTTACAAGGTTAATTAAATTAATTTGACATGTTACTTAATTAATTTAATTACAACATGACTTAGGTTATTATTATTATTAATAATACATGGATTTTTAACCTAAGTATTTCTTATTTAAACTAGACTATATAATTAATTAATTATTAAACATGCCTTATAATTAATTAATTTACATGACTTAGGTTATATTAATAATAAATATTAATACACGTTTTAACCTAAGTATTATTACCTTTTATTTAATTAAGTCATGTTATATTTAATTAAATTCTTTAAACTATAGTTTATTTAATTTACATGAAATAATTAATAAACTATACTATATATCACATGACTTAGAATATAAATCAGTAAACACTTAAGCTTATATTATTAGCTTAATAATCCAGCTTATTTCTATTCATGGAAACTTTCTATTTTTAGAAACTTATTTAATTAAGGCAGCTAATCTATTTATGGAAACTTTCTATTTTTAGAAACTTATCTATTTTAAGGAGTAAATCTATTTTTAGGAACTTTCTATTTTTGGAAACTTTCTATTTTTGGAAACTTTCTATTTTAGGAAACCTGTTATTTTTAGAAAGTTACTTGTTATTACACAACAAGTATAATAATGCATGAAATACAAGTAAGATTTAACAGAATAGACAAAATACATGATAAACGCAGTATAAAGCTTAAATCAGTAAAACATGACATGAACATATAAAACAAGCTAAGACATGATATAAAAACAGTTACCTACTCAGTAATCAGATACTTATACACGTATATTATTTATGTAGCATTAGTGGTATCGAAGTAGGACTCTCTTCCGTTCGTCATCTTTGTTCACTGGACACAAGGTACGGATTCTCCGTCCTTTCGGTATGAACATTCTTCCTAATTAGGATTTCCCGTATGCAACCAACTGTTTTCCCCAGTATATGTTTTATATGTTTTTGAATTGCTTATGTTTAATTAGATACCTAAAGCCATATACATGCATGACCAGTCTCACCTAGTTATGGAGGTACCATAACCATAACACTGGAGGCATCAGCTCGTGGCGTCCCTTCAGCTTTTGGCCATATTATTATTATTATCATATGGGGCGTATGGGTGCATCCTAGTTTACATGTTTTCGGCAGATTATTCAGGTGAATATGGTGTGTGCCTTGCATCATTCACAAAGAGCTGATCCCTCCTACCCAAAACTTATATAAATTAGAGGCAACCCCTCTAATTTGCATGACGAGGTCACCCCTCCAAGTATTCATGCACGTTGATATTTCATGACCTATATTGGCTAATGGTAAACATGTTAAACAGTTTTTTAAGATAAACATAAGGCTTTTTAAACTATAAAACCAGTTTTACTAAGATATACCAGGTTATCCAGGACTTAGCCTTTTCCGCTGCTCTATGCATATATGCTTATATTATTCATGCTTTACTTGTATATCCGTGCACTGAGCGTTATGCTCAGCCATTTTTCCTTTCATGTTCCCAAAACGGTAGGTACTCGAGGACGCTCGTAGACTTTTAGCGTACGTGCATATGGATTGGAAGCTTCCTAGCCTTCATTACTTTATGCATTTCTTCATACTTTTGATACTCATTTCTATGGACATTGTTTAGTCCTTTTCATTTACAGTACTTATGTTTGTGTGTGATGAGTTCTACTTTTGGGATACCGATGTTTGTTTCCGGTATTTCCTTAATGGTCATGTGATGTTTTATACATGTATCCTTGTATGCTTTGATGACACGCCATAATCACGCATGACATTCCATTTATCAAAATGGGGTGTTACAAAACCAGTTACGTATACATTAATCAGAATACTTATACACGTATATTATTTATGTAGCATTAGTGATATCGAAGTAGGACTCTCTTCCGTTCGTCTTCTTCGTTCACTGGACACGAGGTACGGATTTTCGGGTCCTTTCAGTATGGACATTCTTTCCTTATTAGGATTTCCCGTATGCAGCCAACTGTTTTCCCAGTATATGTTTTATATGTTTCGATTGCTTATGTTTAATTAAATTCCTAAAACCATATACATGCATAACCAGTTTCACCTAGTTATGGAGGTACCATAACCATAACACTGGAGGCACCAGTGTTATGACTTCACCACGACGGAGTGATAGCTCGTGGCATCCATTTCAACTTTTAACCATACTATTATGTTATCACGTGGGGCGTATGGGTGCATCCTAGGTTACATGTTTTTATAGATTATTATGGTGAATGTGGTGTGTGCCTTGCATCCTTCACAAGGAGCTGATCCCTCCTACCCAAAAAGTTATTATTAATTAGAGGCGGCCCCTCTAATTGCATGACGAGGTCACCCCTCCAAGTATTCATGCACGTTGATATTTCATGACCTATATTGGCCAATGGTAAACATGTTAAACAGTTTTTATAAGATAAACATAAGGCTTTTCTAACTATAAAACCAGTTTTACTAAGTTATACCAAGTTTTCCAAGACTTAGACATTTCCGCTGCTATATGTTGTATATGCTTATGTTATTCATTCTATGCTTGTATATCCGTGCACTGAGCATTATGCTCAGTCGTTTTCCTTTCATGTTCCCAAAACGGAAGGAACTCAGGGACGCTCGTAGACTTTAAGCGTACGTACAAATGGATTGGAAGCTTTCTAGCCTTCATTACTTTATACATTTCTTCATACTTTTGATACTCATTTCTATGGACATTGTTTAGTCCTTTTCATTTGCAGTACTTATGTTTGTGTGTGATGAGCTTTATTTTGGGGTATCGATGTTTGTTTCTAGTATTTCCTTTATGGTCATGTGATGGTTAATATATTTATCCTTGTATGCTTTGATGACAGGCCATAATCACGCGTGACATTCCATTTACCAAAATGGGATGTTACAATATCCAAAAAAGAAGCCATCATCTAATTTTTCATCAAATTTACCCAAATGATCCTTGTAGTTGTGAATGAAAACAGGGCAACCAAAGATACGGAAGTAGCTTACATCAGGGGCTCTCTTCCTATAACTTCATAAGCAGTTTTGCCATGTCTCTTCACAATGATAGATTTGTTTTGTGTATAACATGTTGTGTATACCGCTTCACCCCTAAATTGCTTTGAAGTCTTGTTTCGATGAGCATTGTTCTGGCAGCGTCTATGAGGGTTATGTTTCTTCTTTCAGCGACACCGTTTTGCTCAGGGGTGCCTGGGTTTGAGAAGTTCTGTAAAATTCCCTTCTCATCACAAAAGGCTTCCATGGCATGATTCTTGAATTCAGTGCCATTATCACTTCTGATAGCCTTAACGATGCAGTCATTTAGATTCACTATTTCTCTTTGAAGGACATGATCCAATCTACTGCTTTACTTTTTCTTTGGAGAAAGAATACCTAAGTGAATCTAGAGAATTAATCAACAATGACTAATGTGTATTTGTTGTGATTGAGGGATTGAGGTTTTACTGGTCCAAATAAGTCCATATGAAGAAGATGGAGGCACTTATTTATCGAGAATGATTGTTTGGTTTTGATGGAGGCTCTGTGATGCTTCCCTTTTTTCACACGCTGAACATGGCCTATCTTTGGAGAAGGTCAGAGAGGGAAGTCCAGCGACTAAATCATTCTTTGCCAGTTTGTTGATGTTTTTGAAGTTGAGGTGATAGAGTCTCTTATGCCAGAGCCAATTTTCACTATCAGAGGCTTTAGCAAAGAGACAACTGTTGCTTCCTTCTGGACATGATGTCATGTCAATAACATACACGTCCCTTCTTCTTGGTGTAACAAGAACAACATCATCATTTTGATTGAAGATTGTTCCTTGGATCTTGGTGAATAAAACTTTGAAACCAGCATCACAAAGTTGACTGATGCTGATTAAGTTGTACTTTAGTCCATTGACATACGCGACCCTTGTGAAGGTGATTCCATTACAATCCACTGAGCCATATCCTTCAGTGGCCCATGAGGAGTCATCTCCAAAGACTACCTTAGGACTAGGCTCCTTTTTATATCTATGCATATATTGTTTAACCCTTGTCATGTGTCTGGAGCACCCACTATCCAGATACCAGACAAATTTCTTCAAATGTTCCTTCATAGATATAATGAAACTAAGTTAGTTTCGATGATGAACCCACTTTCCAGTGGGTCCATGCTGTCGCTGACCAGCGACATTGGGTCGTCTTTGGTTTCATTCTCCCCTTGTTTGGTGGCAATCCCTGGTTTAATGATGCATACTTCCATAGATGTCACATACGGGATAGTGCTCACACTCATCAGAGTGATGATCATGGAACCCATAGTATTTGCAAGGAGGAGAGGGTCTGAATCTCTAGGGAGAATCTCTGGGTTTAGGTTTTGGTCTCCTAGAAGACTTGTGAGGAGTTTTAGATCTCATTTTAAGTCTGGCATTTTAGACAGCTATGTTTTCCTCATGTTCTCAGGAGGTGTGTTCAGTATACTCACATGTGATACATTTGGGCTTCTTTAAACATTTTTCAGATAAGTGATTCTTAAACCCACAATGTTGGAAAGGTCTGAACATAGTCCTCCCCTTAGAACTGCTAGTCCCTTCACCATGAGAACAAACAGATGGACTGTCAGACGAGGGTTTGATATGTTCTTCAAACCTTTAACTTCTTCCATTAGGGTAAGAAGAAATTTATTGGTGGGTGACAGCTCTTCAGAGGCAGAATTTTGCTTGGCCTCTTTGGGTTCCTTAGCCACAAAAACCTTTTTATGGGTTTTTTCAGCAACTCTGGTTGTCGATTTGACAAGGTTAGGTGTACCAGAGGCTTTGGTGGCTGGTATGAGACCCATTATAGAGTCAGAAGGATCATCCCCAACAAGTTTAGGTAAGTCTAGAATCCTCAGACTATTCGTCAGAGACATTCTCAACCACTGAGGTGGTTTTTGGAGAAGTCATCTGAAGGGACAAATTTTACTTTGGCCAGAGGTATATGATTTTTATACCTACCCTTTCCACCAATTGCCTAAACAACATTCCCCAAAATGCTTTCTGAGACAATTTCTTCCACTGTCTATTGACCCTTGTTCCACTTTTCCATAGTCTTTTTGAGCTGGCATTATCATCAGTCAGAGACTCATTTTCAGAAGAGAGTCTAATGACTTCATTTTGAA
The DNA here is from genome assembly GCA_025667525.1 of Glebionis coronaria. NCBI lineage: Eukaryota > Viridiplantae > Streptophyta > Magnoliopsida > Asterales > Asteraceae > Glebionis > Glebionis coronaria. Next base: position 360,542,003 of record CM046875.1, on the reverse strand, counting down.
GTTGATTTGCAAGATTTACAAAAGGTTTCAGATTTGTTATTTCATGTTCTTCTACAAAGTGGGGTTCAACCAGAGTGTAGTCAAGGACATGGTCTCTATCCCGACCTTCAGGCATAGTAAGAAGTCTTTTTACCTTTTTCATGGTGATGTCAACCCATTGTCTATACCTTGCTTCACTCTTGCCAATAGCAGGTTCATCTTCAACAACAGCCATGAATGCTCTCACAGTGGTGGTGGATTCATCTTCAGAGGTAAGTGGCTCATGATCCCAATCAAAGATGTGGCAATCAGACCTTTCTCTGTCTTCTTGCTTTCCTTTTTCTTTGCTACTTCATCAGCCTTTTGATTTAACTTTATCAACTCAGCTTTCAAAGCCTTGTACTTGACCTTGTAGTCTTTCTTGCCTTCTGAGTCAGAGTGAGAGGCTTGCTTAAAAGACGAAGGAGTGAAATTTTTCTTGCTTTGAACATTGCTGGAAGAAGGAAAGCTTCGAGAAGAGGTTTTATTTGACCAATAGTCTTTCTGAAAGTGACCAGTTTTTCCACAAGTGTAGCACGTCATTTTGGATTTGTCAGCTTTAGTTGCTCCAACTCTACCAAATCTCTTGTAGTATCTCTTTTGATCAGCAAGAAGGGCTATGTCGTAAAACTCTGCACTCAACTCATCAAGGAATTCTTGACTGCTTATAGTGTCTTCTTCAACGTCAGAGTCGTTGTCCTGAAAAGAATGATTATAGCACGTCATTTTGGATTTCTCAGCTTTGGTTGCTCCAACTCTACCAAATCTCTTGTAGTATCTCTTTTGATCAGCAAGAAGGGCTATGTCGTAAAACTCTACACTCAACTCATCAAGGAATTCTTGACTGCTTATAGTGTCTTCTTCAACGTCAAAGTCGTTGTCCTGAAAAGAATGATTAGTAACAAGAGCTTTTGATCCAGTAATAAATGAGACCTTCTTATAGATGGAATCCAAAAGAATGATTAGCAACAAGAGCTTTTGATCCAGTTTCATACTTATAGATGGAATCAATCAGACCTTCTTCATAATTGTATCTACCAAATAGTTGGGCCAGAGTGTCATTCTTAATCGCATTATTTGCTCTTAGGGTCTGGTTTAAGCTAAGCCATTTCCTAGGCAAGCTGTTTACAAATGTAGCATTAATCTGAGCCTTTGGTAGAACAACACCATTATTTCCTAGGTCATTTAGCAAGATCTTAAGTCTAATGTAAGTTTGAGCAATAGTTTCTGTTTCTAAAGCTTTAAAGGCATTAAACTTAAGTCTTAGGGATTGGATTTTGGTTTCCTTTGTTTCGTCTGGCCTTCATACCCAAGAACTAATTTGGTCCACATCTCTTTAGCAGATTTGCATTTAATTATGGACTTCATTATGTTTTTGGGTAGGAAAGAGACAATGATACTTTTGACTCTCTTGTCCTGGTTAGCCAGACATCTATCCGCTGGAGACCACTGCTTAACAGGCTCTTTAATGGGTCTCTCAAGGGTAGAGGAGACAACCATAGGAACATAGGGTCCATCTTCATTAATCTCTATGAGAAAAGGTTCTAGGACATCCAGATATATGAGGAAGTCACATTTCCAACTAGAAAAATCATCTTCATCAAAGGCATGGACATTGGACACATGTGACCCTCCTCTTATATCAAGAAGTTGAGGAAGGTTATCATCATTCGTACTCACACTCACAGCAAGTGTGGGTGTGGTAGTAGTAGATGTGGTGGCCGGTATGGTTTGTTGCATTATCTTGACTCGTTTGGCCAAATGGTAGTGGCATAGGAGGTAAAGTTTCAGCCATATTAGGATCTTGATTTAAAAAACTAGAACGGTTTATAAAAGTTTTAAAAATCAAACAACTCTGATACTAATTGAAAGTCCGAAAATATGAAAATTATTGATAGAATATCTCGTATGTAAAGATAACATAATATGAATTACTTTTCAAACGCGTAATGCTTTATTATATCTATAAACAAAGTATTACAAAGTGTTATGGAGACACCCGTTGAGTGCCAATAAAGATAGGTACCACGGCCTTTTTATTAATACTTGCAAGATTTAACACATAAAATGAAAGAAAAAACAATACATTTATTCAAGAAGTCCGCCGCCAAAGGTAGCATTTTTCAGATGGCATATGTTCCAAGGCCTTTTTAGGTCGCGCCCATCCATGTAACGTAGCCGATACGCGCCATTCCCTAGTGCATCTGTCACTATATAAGGTCCCTCCCACTTAGGTCCAAGTTTTCCTGTATTCTCAGTGCGACTGGCCGCGTTTGAGCGATACACGAAGTCACCGGGCCTGAAGCAAGTCTTTCACACCCTAGCATCGTAGTAGCCTTTCATTTTTACTTTTGATTTAGCTTCGTGGTTGCTTCCAATACTCTTCGCTCCTCGATTATGTCTAGGTTCAATCGTAGCTCATCATCGTTTGTGACCATGTCCACTTCTACTGTGCGGAGTGTTTGTAATCCAACCTCAGTTGGGATGACTGCCTCTGTACCATATGTTAGGGCGAAAGGGGTGTCGCCCGTAGCTGTCTTGATAATCGTGCGATGCGTCCACAAAACATGCGACAACTCATTGACCCACTTCCTGTTGTATTCCCCTAATCGTGCTTTTATGCTGTCTCCTAGACTCGTGTTTGCTCTTTCCACAAGTCCATTCATTTACGGATGGGCTACCGATGCGAACCGTTGGTCTATTCTATATTTCACGCACCAATCCTTGAATGGGTTCTCCGCGAATTGTTTTCCATTATCAAACACTATTTCACCGGGCAGCCCGAAACGACATACTATATTGTCCCATACAAACCTCTTCACCTGGTTCCCCGTGATTGATGCGACTGCCTTCGCTTCAACCCATCTCTCGAAGTAATCTATCGTGACTATAAGGAACTTAATCCCACCTGCGGCTACGGGAAAAGGTCTCGCGATATCTATTCCCCACTTGAAGAATGGCCAGGGGGAAGTGATCGGCGTGAGCTCCTCCTAGGGTTGTCGAGGTATTGGCATGTGCACTTGGTAGTCATTGCATTTATTGATAAGCGTTCGCGCGCCCGTATGCATGGTCGACCAGTAATACCCGCTGCGCAGCCCTGTTGCTACCACGGACCATGGTCTTGCGTGCATGCCGCATGACCCCTCGTGGATTTCACTAATGATGTTCTGCGCTTGGCGCGGTCCTACGCATTTTAGCCATGGATGAAGAAATGATCATTTGTAAAGAACCCCTTCTCTGACTTCAAATTGCCTCGAACGTCTTCGTATTCGTCGTGATTCGATTTCGTCATGTGGGAATGAGTCTTTCGTCAAATAGTCCACAATCGGTGTCATCCATGTAGGGCCTTCTTATTCTACTATCGATGTGACCTCTTGTTCTTTTATTGACTTGTCCTTAAGAATCTCCACCAGGACCTGTTTTGATAAGTGTTCAAAGCTGGTGGATGCTATTTTACTAAGTACGTCTGCTTTCTTGTTCTCCCCTCTGGGTACTTGGTGTATTTATAACTTATTGAATCCTTCAATCAACGCTTTGGATTTTTGTAAGTATTGCACCATATTATCTTCTTTCCCCTCGTATTCGCCAAGTATGTGGTTTGCTACCAGTCAAGAATCTACGTTTGCTTCAAGATTGCGCACACCCATTCGTGCTGCAATTCTTAGCCCTACTATTAGCGCCTCATACTCTGCCTCATTATTTGTGGCTGTGAACTCAAAACGCAATGCGTATGTGAATTCCATTCCTTCAGGGTTGGTGAGTATGAGCCCCGCGCCTGATCCGTCAGTGCAAGAGGACCCATCATTAAATAAGATCCACGGGGATAGGCCTTCTTCCTATTGATTTAGCCTTTGAACGCCTTCTTCTGGCTTTTCAATAATAAATTCTGCCAAAATTGGTCCCTTTACGGCATTGTGCGGTCTATAGGTAATGTTGTGTTCCCCTAGTAGAACACTCCACTTCTGGAACCTTCCTGCGACCTTTGGTTTCGATATTACCTACTTTATGGGCTGATCCTTTATTGCCACTATTGGGTGAGCTTGGAAGTATCGACACAAACTTTTTGCCGCAAACACCAGTGTGAGTACTAATTTTTCCATTGGGGTATAATTTAGTTCCGAGATTTTCAACGCTCTACTTATGAAGTATACTGGATTTTTCACATTTTCTCTATCCCTCATTAGCAATGCACTGATTTCTCCGTGGGTATTAGACAAATATATTATCAGCTCTTCTTTAGGTCGTGGCGCAACTAACATAGGGAGCGAAGCTAAATGTGTTTTTAATTCCTCGAAGGCCTTTTCCGCTTCCTTCGTCCAATGGAATTCTCCTTTCTTAATGCACTTATTGAGCATTTTAAATAAAGGGAGCGACTTCTCCGCTGATTTGGCCACTAAACCCACACACAATAAAGAAAGTCAATCACCTCAGACTTCTAGAAACACTAATAGACGTTTGTCTTTTACCACAGGAGTAGTCCCCACTGCTAGTGTTAGCCGGACTCAGCTTAAGAGCACTCGAATGAATGAAAAGGTTTGGAAAAACAATGTCAAGGTAAGATGAAGGAAGTAGAAGACCACTCTAGGAATTTCAATGTTTCTAAGATAAAACGTCTATAATCGCGTGTAATGACGATTTGAATGATTCGACTTTGATGCTTTGAATGTTATATTTGTTTGTGTGAAATGTGGAATATTTGCCAATGCTAATCATGCTATGTGTGTTTCGAATAATGTAAAAGGCGTAGATATTAGAACTAAGAAGCAAATTGTGATGCCTATGAGTGTTATAAAACCCAAACGCAAACTGAACCATTCTTGTGCAACCACGCCTAAGAAAAGTATTTTATTAGACTCCACCACTAAGAACACTAGAAGCAGAATTAGGGAATTATAAGAGTCTGCTAGCAAGTCTTGTAAATGGTGGTTTGCTAATCAATGTCCTCCAGGATATAAATGGATGTGTAAGGTTAGGACAGAAAATGTGACAACGAGCGTTAGTGTGCCTTTAAGTGATAAAACTATGGAAACTAATGATTCGGATATCACAACTAACATGGAATACAATATAGCAAATGCTCCATCGTGTTCTAATTCTTCTGCAGGTGATCGAAATAATTCTCTTCATACTGGACTCCGGATGCACGAAGCACATGACGGGGAATCTCAAGCTTCTAATTAACTTCGTGGAGAAGTTGTTGGGTACGGTCCGATTCGGAAATGATCAATTTGCACCGATCCTAGGCTATGGAGATTTGGTTAAGGGGAATATAATGATAAAAATGATATACTACGTCGAAGGGCTCAATCACAATCTTTTCTCGGTTGGTCAATTATGTGATGCGGATTTGGAGGTTGCTTTTAGGAAAAAGACATGTATTGTTCATGATTATGCTGGGAATGACTTACTTACCGGTTCACGGGGTACTAATCTCTACACTATTTCACTACAAGACTCCACTTCTTCAACTCCAATATGTTTCATGGCTAAAGCTTTAACGACTCAAGCTTGGTTATGGCATCAACGATTATCTCATCTTAACTTGGATACCATCAACTTGCTTTCCAAGAAAGATATTGTGAGAGGCCTTCCTAACTTGAAATTCATCAAAGATCATCTTTGTTCCTCTTGTGAGCTTTGTAAAGCTAAACGGAGTAGTTTCAAGACAAAGACTACGCCAAGCTCTAAAGGACTGTTAGATCTTCTTTATATAGATCTGTGTGGCCCCATGCGTGTTCAAAGCATCAATGGGAATAAATATGTTATGGTAATTGTCGATGACTACTCAAGGTACACGTGGACTCACTTCTTAAGGTCCAAGGATGAAACACATGAGGTTCTCATTAACTTCCTTAAGCTGATACAACATGGTCTTCAAGCTCAAATAAAGTGGAACGTACTGACAGAGGCACAAAATTCTTGAATTCAACTCTGAAGAATTATTTTGAAGCTGAAGGGATTGAACATGAAACGTTGATGAGATGGCATTTATACATGATCTCATCGTTCTTTTCGGGCTTTAAATGCATTAAAATGTCATAAAATACCATATATATGCTTGTGTTTGTTTACTTGTGTGTTTTAGGTATGGATATCGTGAAAAAGACAAAAGATCACAAGATACAAGGAAAAACGGACACGAGAAACGAAGCCGTGCAATGAACCGGGCCCTAATCATGGAATTTTCATCAAAAACCCTTGAAGACTTGAAGACAATACACGATTGATCATCCAAGAATGAAGAAATGACACTTAAAACCCTTGTATATTGATAATTACAAGTTTGGTCCTTTAAGTTTGTCAAAATTGCAAAAAGGTCCTTCAACTTTGAAGAAATGGCAAGAATAGTCCCTCAACAATCTCAAATTGCCAAATATGGTCCCTCATAAAGTGGAAGACTCATTGAAGACCTTTGAAGATCAAAATTGTCCAAGATCAGCCCTTAAAGAATCACCAAATGGCAAAAATCATCCTTGAAACCTTTTTTTCAAAAGTATTGTGCCAAAATTGCAAAAATGTGAAAGTTATTATCAAAGGGATGCAAGTTTCAGGGCTGGAAATCTTTAAAAGCCAAAAAAAACCAAAAACCAAGGACCAAAAGTGACAACTGTGAAACATTTAAAAGAAAAGGGCGCCTAACACCTTTTTTTTCCCCCATTTTCGGATCAAATGGGGTACTGTACATCTTTTTTAACAGCCCAGAAATTACCCACCTTTTCCCTTGGGTAAATCCTAATTAAACTTGCACACAAGTAATTCACACACTCACAAACCTTTCCCACTCCTAAAAACCTGCATCCCACACATGTGCACCAAACCCCCAATTCCCCAATCCACCAATCACATCATTCCTTAGCCCCCAAGCATCATGACGTGTCCCAATTGAATGGCCAAGATTATTTGCTTCCTCCCAAAGCAAAATAAACGTTCAAGATCAAATGGACAGCTCAAATGCACCAAAAACGTCCAAGGGTAGATTTGGGATTTTCTATGTATTAGGGTTTATGTTTTTATGCTTCTAGGATGTTCTATAGGCTCTATAAAAGGAGACCCAAGCTGTGGTGATCCCTTTGTTCCAGTTTTTAAGCTTGCACATGTAATACCTTTTTAAAGAAATAAAAAGTTTGGTTTTTGAAATATTCAAGTGTAATTCCTTTTTTATTGTTTTTAAAAGTTGAGTGTTGTGTTAAGCTTAATTCTGAGTTCCAAGTTTTAATTTTGGTAAAGTAAGTTTGATTTTCAAAGTTGTTCATAGTTTCTGAAATTTGGACAAATTTTGGTAAGAATTTGATCCATTGGATTTTGTGATAAGAAGTGTGATTCATTTGGTGTTTTAAGGTTATTAAAACATGTTTAAAAGGTTTGTAAGGTTTTACAAAGAGATTTAAAAAGAAAAGAAAAGAATCAGTGATATATATTGCTTGTTTTTGTTCTTCTCTTGTTTTTGATTTTGAGCAGGATTGAGGGCTTGTTGATCTTGTTCAGCACCAGCCCGGGCTGGTAAGGAGGAGGGTTATACACCCTCTAGGGCTTTGGATGTAAAGCCCTGAGGTAATCTCTCTTCTTCTCTTTGAAATTTCAGAATAGGTGCTTGTTATTTGATCTTGTTTGCTTTTATGGTATAGTGTGTTAAAGTTGATTGAGTAGGATTCTTATGAGTATTAGTTCATGTTAGATGATATTTGGAAAGTTTTCATAGGAGTTTGAAAGGATTTGCTTTGTAAAAAACGATTTTCAGAAAATAAAGAGGTGTTTGGCAATACGTTTTAGCAGGGGAGATAATTTGATTCAAGCTATTAAAAGGTGTTAAAGTAATTGGTAAAGGTTAAGATAGGTTAGTAGTAAGTAGTAAATTAGTTTGGAACCAGATTTGAACAAGGTTGAGAGGTTTTAAAGAAAAAGAGTATAGCAAACCTGCAAGTTCACATTCTGCCAGTTTTATTGAGTTTTGGTGTTTGATTCTTTGAACATTGTTGAGATTTAGGGTGTTAGAGGTTTGCAAACTGGTTGTGCTTGGTTCTGTGAGTTTGTATGCCAAATTTCAGCCTTTGGGAACCACTAGGTTGCTAGTAAACTGCATAAGCATACACAGACCTCCCAAATCTGTTACAGTAACTCAACATTGGTATTTGAGTGCTTTGTTTTGTGAGACTTGCTTGCTAGGTGTTTTTACTTGACTGTCTTGACTTCTTATGCTCAAAGGAGCACAAGAGTGCCCCCCTTGTCCACAAACAACACCAAACAAGCTCTAGTCAAGTACTCTTGGCATCAAGTGAGCACAAGTGTGCAATCACACTTTTCCATCAGTGTTCATACTCAAACTGGCACGTTTGGTTGTTTAAATTTTGATCATATTGGGTTAAAAAAGGAATTGGTGTTGGATTCTAAGCTTATACAAGTGTAAGTGTTGGGTTGTAAAGAGTTAAAAAGCAAAAAAAAAAAAAAATAATAAAAGTTGCGCCGCAAGACCTACCTATCGCGGCGCAACTGAAGGAGCTACAGATCAAGGTGCTCCCGTTTCACTAGTTGCGGCGCAAGACAAAAGCGTTGCGGCGCAACTAAGGAATAAAAAAGGGGGTTTAGCAACCTCGAACCCACGACCTGCCGTTCACAACACCAACAACATAACCAACTGCGCCCTGGGGACTTTGACTGATAAGTTTGTTTTCAAACTTTACTTAACCCGTTTTTGGTTTGTTGCTTATTACAAAAGCCGTAGCCCTTTTCATTTTTCCTAGCTTATTCTTTAAGCTTATTTTGCTTAGCTTATTTTTCATAGGAAGTTAATAGGTTTATAGATTTTTCAAAATTAGTTTCATAATTTTCCATTCAATAGATTATCTTTTAGGATTTATTTATTATACGTTTTTTATAAAAGCATTAAAAAATACCAAAAATAGTTTTTATTTTTAGGAAAAATAGTTTTTAGTTTTTAAAATATATTTTTGAGGTTTACATCTTGTTTTGGTTTCAAAAACATTTATTTTTAATTTTATAATATTTTAAGGTTTTTTATAAACTTTAAAGATTTTTATAAAATTATTAAAAAAGGTTTAGAAGCTCTAATTTGTGTTTTTCTCTTAATTATATTATTTAGGATTTTTATAAATTTTTTTATTTCAAATTTTAGAAACTTTTTATTTTTAGCATTATTTTATTATTATTTTAATATTAATTTTTCAAATTTTTATTTTTTTTCTTTTTCATTTTTCCTAGGATCTTTGTCATTAATTAGGATCAATTCCATTTTTAGAATAATTTTTAAGCTTTTAGATTTATTTTTGTAATTATTTTAAGTTTAATAGGGTTTTAATTATTTTTAATCATTTTTAGAGTTTTAAAAATAGTTTTAATAGGTTTTAATTTTTAGAAAATTACTTTTTAGTCTTATAATAATATAAGTTAAGTATTAGTTCAATAAAATCATATTTTAGACATTTGAATTAGTTAAATTTAATTTTAGGGCTTTAATTAGCATTTAAAATTAATTATTTAATTAATAAAAGGTTTTAAAATATCTTTGTTGGATTTTTATCTTTATTTATATTATTTTAGACTTCTTTTTAGTCTTTTTATTTTTGATATTTTGTTTTTGGTTTTAATAATTTTTAATTTTTGTGGTTTTTCTACGGCTTTACGTTTTCGTTTTTTACGTCATAGTATAATTTCCAAGAAACCGTCATTCCATCTTCTCAATATTAATCTCAAAGAAATACAAGTTAATTCACAACACCATACCTCCTTGGGAAACGAATCTTTTCTCTCTTTTATTTGATTGTGGGTCATTAGTGTTGATTTTTCCTAAAATCATCACTCGATACTTACCGCTCATATACGTTCTTTTGTTTTCCTAAACAAGAGTCGTATTTTATCCTACAATCATTTTTGGCGCCGCTGCCGGGGAGGTGTGTCGTGATTTAATTTGGAAACTTTTGTTTTTGATATTATCCATAAATAGTATTTGTGTTAAGTGGAACTCCCTTAACACGTATTATCGGTTTTCTCGGTTTTTCTTTGTGAATATTATTAATATATTGTATTAAGTATCACAACCAAAATACAATATCTCCAAAAGTGTGAAAACACAACCTTGATTCGGGATTTCATCACTCGATCATTGTATTCGAATCTCAAAAAAAGAAAAGGCAAAAAATAGATAAATACTTTCGTGAAGCTCGATTTTGAAAGATACGAACTATAAGGTGGGTATAAGGCGGGTATTATAAAATATACCCTAAGGAAAAAGGCTCTTAAGTGCTTCGCGCCGCCTCGTTTCCCCGCTTGCTTGTGAGTATTTTGAGATTGAAGGCTAATCGAGGGTTTTGCCGCCCAAAGTATTAATACGTATACTATATTTGCTTGGTTTTCTTTGTGATTAAACCCTCGTGAACAATTTGGTTTTCACCAAAGTTCTAAAGTCATTCGAAGGCGTTCACTCCACGTGATCGTTTTCATTCCTTTGAGGCTTCTTTAATCAAGAGTTTGATTCGAGGAGAGATTTTGTAGATTGTTGTCTACGAAGATACACCAAAATCCAAAAAAATTAAATATCATCAAAAACACAAAAAAATTGAAAATCCACAAAACAACCAAAAAGAATCTTCTTTGCTCACCTCCCATTCTTCGTGAAGTTTATGATCACTCGTAATCAAGCTAAACGAGCTCGTAAACGACTTCAAAAGCAAGCAAATCAAGGATCGTTGATTGTTGAAGAACCTCCAATTGTTGAACCTATTATAGAACAAGAAGTCGTAATGGCTAATCGTACTATGATGGAGTTGCTACAAGCACCCACCGAGGGTTTTGGAGAGGCCATTGTTATTCCCGCCATCCTTGCGGAGAATTTCGAGATTAAGACGGGTTTAATGTCGATGCTACAAGCAAACAAATTTCGAGGTCATGAGAAAGACAACCCGCATTACCACATTAGGAATTTCAACCGTCTCACCGCTACTAGCAAATTCAAAGATGTTCCGCATGACGCCATTAAGATGATGTTGTTTCCATATTCGTTGGATGGACCCGCAAAAATTTGGCTCGAGAAAGAACCGCCAAATTCGATTTTGACATGGGCCGATCTCGTTTCTAAGTTTGTGAACAAGTTTTTTCCACCATCGAAAACAACACACTTAAAAAATGAGATTTCACGATTTGTGCAACGAAATAATGAAAGTTTTTCAATGGCATGGGAACGATTTAAAGAGATGTTACATGAATGTCCTCATCATGATTTTTCGGAATTGCATCAAATTGATACTTTTTATAATGGGCTTAATGATCATGAACGAGATTATTTGAATGCCGCCGCGGGTGTTAATTTTTTGTGCAAGACGACAAATGAGGCTTTACAAATCATTGAAAATCGATCTAAGGTTTATAGCCCTCGTAACACACCGAGTGTTGCCAATATGGGTTCGTCATCGTCATCACAATCGTCTCGTAGCATTAACGCCTTACATGATGAAGCTAATGAGGAAAATCGGTTTTTTGATAGATTTGCTAATCTAATGTCCCATTGGAAGGCTCAAGAAGCTTCCAATTCCGCTTCGGTTAAAGCGGTTGCTAAGAGTTGTTTATCGTGTGGAGGAGCTCATGATTTATCCGAGTGCATTACCGCGGATGGTAACACTTCGAGTGCTTATGTAGCAACGGGAACTTACAACCAAAACGGCCAAGGTTCCCGCCAAAATCAAGCTCCACCAAATCAAAATGCTAACAATTATCGAAACAACAACCAAGGTAATTACCAAGGCAACACACGCAATTACAACAAAGGGAATTATCAAAGTGGGAATGGACAAATCTCTAATCAAAACCAAAACCGTGATTTTCAAAACACTACACAAGGTTTTCAAAATGCTCACACGAAAAATTTGCAAGGAGAATTTTTGGATTATGCTAAAGCAAATGACGCTAAATTTGATAATATGCAACGTGAGATGATTAGCTTAAGGTCCGAGTTGAAAAACGAGCTTAAAAATGAACTTGCTAATGAACTTAAAACTCATGCAAATAAAATGGAAGGAAATGTCCAACGTCTTCAACAAAACCAACAAAAGATGGAATTAGGACAACATGAGATTAAGCAAGAATTATTGAAAGCGGATGCTAGGCAATCAAAATTTGAGGACCGAATGGCTAAGATGTTCGAAGCAATCATGTGTAAGCCCTCTTCTTCGGGTGGTCTTCCTAGTGATACCATTGCAAACCCGAAGGGAGAAATGAAGGTTATTACTACACGAAGTGGTAAAACTTTCAAGGAACCAATCTCTCGACCAAGTACTTCTACGGAGAAGGAAATCGAGAAAGAACCCGAGGTGATGGTCGAAAAGGAGCACATTACAATCCCACGAAGTACCGCTCAAACCACACCTACGGTTACACCAATACCAATTATGGAACCCGAGATTCCAAGGCCGTTGCCTAATGACCTACCCACACCACCTTTACCCTACCCTTCAAGACGAAACAAAGAGAAAATGCAAGAACGTAACAAACAACAAATCGAGCTTTTTATTAAGATGTTTCAACAAGTTCATTTTGATGTGAGTTTAGCCGACGCGTTGTTATATATGCCTCATTTCGCTTCCACTTTTAAAAGTATGATGAGCGATAAGGAAAAGCTTTCAAAGCTTGCTAATTGTTCTTCGGTTTATCTTAACCGCATACCGGAAAAAGTTGGTGATCCCGGAAAGTTTCTCATTCCTTGTGACATACAAGAGATGAAAGAATGCCTCGCCTTGGCCGATCTTGGTGCGAGCATTAATTTGATGCCATTTTCCATTTGGAAATCGCTTTCGCTTCCGGCTCTTATTCCCTCGAACATGTCCATCGAGATGGCCGATCATTCTACGATTATGGCATGTGGAATAGCCGAAGATGTTTTCGTGAAAGTGGGGAAGTTCTACTATCCCGTTGATTTTATAGTAGTCGACATCCCCGCGGATCCTCAAGTTCCTCTAATTTTAGGACGATCATTTTTAGATACTTCGAGATCGCTTATCGATGTTCATGCGAGAACTATCACTTTGAGATTCAACGAAGAGGAACTTGTTATAAACGCTACTCAAAACTCGAAACCTTCTCATGTTTATGCAATCGCTACCATCAATCACATTGACATCGTTGATGTGGTTTGCGATGAGTTTTCACAAGAAGTGTTAGGTTTTTCCGATAGCTCGTCAAGTGGCAATCCCACTATTTTGGATCCGATTCTTGCTAATTCCACACCAAATCTCACTCCATTCCAAGGAGGCGATTTCACTTCAAATGAAATCGACAATGAAGATGAGGTGTTGATTAGTGATGATACTTCTATTCCACCATTTCTTCCGCCGATGGGAGTTATGAGTGTTGAACCAAAATCTTCAATCGAGGAACCGCCTATCCTTGAATTGAAAGATCTTCCTTCTCACCTTGAATATGCATTCTTGGAAGGTGATGACAAGTTGCCGGTTATTATTGCAAAAGATCTTGCTAATGATGAAAAAACCGAGCTCTTGAAAGTTCTTAAGGCTCACAAAGGGGCAATTGCGTGGAAAATTTCCGACATTAAGGGTATTGACCCAAAATTTTGTACTCACAAGATTTTAATGGAGGAGGACTACAAACCCGCAATTCAAAGTCAAAGAAGGGTAAATCCCAAAATTCACGATGTCATTAAAAAGGAGGTCCTTAAACTCCTTGACGCGGGAATGATTTATCCTATATCCGATAGCCCATGGGTGAGCCCGATCCATTGTGTCCCTAAAAAGGGAGGAATGACCGTTGTGCCTAATGAAAACAACGAGTTAATTCCCACTCGTGTTGTGACCGGTTGGAGGGTGTGTATTGACTACCGAAAGTTAAATGACGCCACTCGTAAAGACCACTTTCCTTTGCCCTTCATGGATCAAATGTTGGAGCGACTTGCGGGAAATGAATTCTATTGCTTTTTAGATGGTTTTTCCGGTTACTTTCAAATTCCTATCGACCCTCGTGATCAAGAGAAGACTACGTTTACGTGTCCTTATGGAACGTTCGCTTATCGTAGGATGCCTTTCGGACTTTGTAATGCACCCGGTACGTTTCAACGGTGTATGATGGCAATTTTTCACGACATGATCGAGAAGTCGATGGAAGTATTTATGGATGACTTCTCGGTGTTTGGTAATTCGTTCACGTCATGTTTATCTAATCTCGAACAAATGTTAAAACGTTGTGAAGAAACCAATCTTGTGCTTAATTGGGAGAAATGTCATTTCATGTGTAAACAAGGAATCGTCTTAGGACATAAGGTGTCGAAGGCGGGGATTGAGGTCGATAAAGCTAAGGTAGACGTCATCGCCAAGTTACCTCATCCCAAAACCGTTAAGGGAGTTCGTAGTTTCCTAGGCCACGCGGGCTTTTATCGTCGTTTCATCAAGGACTTTTCGAAGATTTCTCGTCCTATGACACACCTTCTCGAGAAGGATGCTCCTTTCAACTTTAATGAGGATTGTGTTAAGGCTTTCGAGACTCTAAAAAGGAAACTAACCGAAGCTCCCATTCTTGTTGCTCCTAATTGGGAATTACCCTTTGAAATCATGTGCGATGCAAGTGATTATGCTATAGGGGCCGTCTTAGGGCAACGTTACGACAAGCATTTTCGTCCTATCCACTATGCTAGTAAGACGATGACCGAGGCTCAATTAAAGTACACCACAACGGAAAAGGAATTCCTTGCCGTGGTCTATGCTTTTGAGAAATTCCGACCTTATCTCGTCTTAACTAAAAGCATTGTGTATACCGACCATTCGGCTATCAAGTATCTCTTAGCTAAGCAAGATGCTAAGCCGAGATTGCTTCGTTGGATGCTCCTCCTCCAAGAATTTGATGTCACCGTGCTTGACAAAAAAGGAGCCGAGAATCTAGCGGCCGATCATCTCTCTCGTCTAGAAGATCCTCACAAAGATGTTTTCGAGAACAAGGAAATTACCGAAACATTTCCTCTCGAGACTCTCGGTGTAGTGAATTCTAAAGACACCACCCCATGGTTTGCCGACATTGCAAATTACCATGCAGGCAATTTCATAATCAAGGGTATGACGACACAACAAAAACGAAAATTCTTTCGTGACGTCAAGTTCTATTTTTGGGACGACCCTTATCTCTTTCGGATTTGTGCGGATCAACTCGTTCGACGTTGTGTGTTTGGTGCCGAAGCTTCTAATATCCTTAGAGCTTGTCACGAGGGACCCACGGGTGGTCACCACGGTGCTAATCTCACGGCTAAGAAAGTGTTTGATGCCGGTTTCTTTTGGCCTTCTATCTATCGTGATGCACACGCACTTGTGAAGTCGTGTGATTCGTGCCAACGTCAAGGAAAATCGTCTCAACGTGATGAAATGCCGCAAAATATAATTCAAGTGTGTGAGATTTTCGACATATGGGGAATAGACTTTATGGGGCCGTTCCCATCGTCTCATGGCAACAAATATATCCTCGTCGCGGTGGACTACCTTTCTAAGTGGGTGGAAGCTAAGGCTTTGCCTACTAATGATGCTCGTGTGGTAGTGAAGTTTTTGAAGCAACTATTCTCTCGGTTCGGAACCCCTCGTGCTATTATAAGCGATCGTGGAACCCATTTTTGTAATGACCAATTCGAAAAGGTTCTAAAGAAATATGGGGTTACACATCGTCTTTCTACGGCTTATCACCCGCAAACGAGTGGGCAAGTCGAGGTTTCGAACCGAGCTTTGAAGAGGATTTTGGAAAGGTCGATTGGAGAAAACCGTGCTTCATGGTCCGACAAACTCGATGACGCTTTATGGGCCTTTAGGACCGCTTATAAGACACCTATCGGTTGCACTCCTTATAAGTTAGTCTATGGGAAGAATTGTCATTTGCCCATTGAATTGGAGCATAAGGCATATTGGGCCCTTAAGCATGCTAATTTTGACTTGAAGACCGCGGGAGATCACCGGAAAATACAATTGAATGAATTGGATGAATTAAGGGATAATGCTTATGAAAATTCATTAATTTTTAAAGAAAAGACTAAAAAGTTTCATGATTCAAAGATTAAAAACCGTGTTTTTAACGTTGGTGATCAAGTGTTGCTTTTTAACTCACGTCTTAAGATATTTTCCGGGAAATTGAAATCTCGTTGGTCGGGTCCGTTCACCATTACACAAGTGTTTCCATATGGGACCATTGAGCTAGCTCAAGATGATGGTCCCAATTTCAAGGTGAATGGACATAGGCTTAAGCACTACTTTGGTGGGGAAATTCCTTCAATGGTTGCCCCCGACCAAGACACCTTCCCCAATGATAATTAACATTGAGGGGATCGAGTCGAGCTCATGACTCGGTAATCAAAAACGAGGTGCCTCGTGGGGGAGATCCCATGCTTATCTTTATGCTTTATGTTCACTAATAAGGGGACTTGTACCCTTCTAACTCGTTGTCTCGTGGTTGTTTGTGATTGTGTTATCTAGATCATCATCATCGTCTACGATTGAAGACTCTCGTGTTCGTTTACGTGAGCCTCCATCGTTCGTTTGAAGAAGTTTTTCACGAATCCATGACATATCCTTTATTGTTCTAACAATTATCTTTTAGCATAATTAATAAACGGCTTTAGATATATTGTTGATCACCCTTTCCATGCTAGATCTTAAGCATTCGATTCTTCGTCTCTAGTATGGGGGTGCTCCACCTTTAGACTCGAAACATTGAGGACAATGTTTACTTTTAGTATGGGGGGGTGAATAGGTACTTGCTTTGCTACGCCCTCACGTTTTCCAATTTTCAATGTTTTGTTTTGCTAATAAGGCTAAAAATGGCCAAATTTTAAAATTTTTCTTAGTTTTCATAAGTGTTTTTAAGACACGAATGTATATTTTCCGATGGGTAGAATAAGAGTTAATTTTTGACTTGATGGGCATTTGGAGCCCTTTACATTCCTTAACCCGCTCAATTCAAGTTTTGCTAGACTTTTATATAGGGAGCTTTAAAACGCGAAAGTCTTAATTCATTCGGGTTAAGAACAAGAACTTTTCGCAAGTTCCTATAATTGATTCTAGAAAGTCACTTATCAAGGGAACTATAAAACGCATTCTCTAAACTTGAAAAAGTCCAAGAAAGTGCAAGATCCTATAGGTGGCTTGAAAACCCAAAACTTTGATTTGATATAGTCTTAATGAAAGCTAATCCAAATTTGGCTTAATTTTGACTTGCATGGCTAAGTATTCACGAGTCTCTTTAATTAGAGGTCTTTAAATAGTGAAGAACGAGAAATGATAGAGTTAGACAAGTGATCATGCTAAACGTAGAACATGGAAATGTTCTTTCAAAAACTCATATGTTTTTAATTGTGGCTTTTTCTTCCCATAAGATCAATGCATTAGGAATAAATCATAATTGCAATAAGTAAGGTCGTACGATTTGAAAGGTTACTTAGCCTCTAGCGCAAGATCGTTTAAAAGTTGCTCGGGGTTGAATAGAGTTCATAGCCAAGGCATAACTTATTGAAACGGGACGCGAAGATTGGCAATCATCCAAAAAGGCCCTAACAAGGCATGAGGAGCTCTATTTTTGCTAAAGATCCAAAGATGATGTGAAGTATCATTATTCCTAAATCAATATGAAGGATCGAGACACACGACGAGAAGCTATTACTCCCCTAAAGAATGGAGAAAGTCTATCCAAAAAGACCCTAACAAGGTATGAGGATGAATATATCCAAGTCCGAAAAGGAGGCGGATCGTTGTATATCAAAATCCAAAGTAAAGATTGAAGAAAAATGATGAAGTCGTGGTCCTATATGAAGAATCTCTCAAAAACGTCAAGTGAAGAAATTCCAATTATATGAAGAGAAGACCATTATTTCAAGAACGTCTTCCCAAGATTTGAAGTATGAAGTACATGCCAAATATCGGTCCGAGAAAGGTCTCAAATCGTGAAACGAGTTATGCCAAGATATGAACTTAAGGAGATACACGAGAAGCCGTTTTAAAAGATTTTGTCCTTCGGCTAACTATTGATCAAATCGTGCTACTTTGCTTTCGGACTAATAACTACTTAAATAAGTCAATATGAATCACTTGTGATCCATGACAATTAGATAAAAAATGCTAGTAACCCATTTCCTTTTATAATAACTAGGATTGCGGGGAGAAAAAGTATTACACAATTTGGACGTATGAGTAGTGTTAGCATTGTGACTTGTACCAACAATGATCTTGTTTTTGCACTTAGCATGGAATGTATGACAATCAAGGATGACGAAGTTTACTCTAAGGGACATTAACTTGTTTCTATTCTTTGACCCTAAAAGTCACTTTTTGGTGATGAAAATCATACATTATGTCTTTACACATTCTCGTAGTATGTTGCAAGTCTTTTACTTTTCAATAAAGGTTAATAAAATTGAACTTTGGTGATGCTTAGATACTTTATTCTAGCATTGCGTGAGGGCACGGCAATGGCTTAGTATGGGGGAGTGATGAGATGGCATTTATACATGATCTCATCGTTCTTTTCGGGCTTTAAATGCATTAAAATGTCATAAAATACCATATATATGCTTGTGTTTGTTTACTTGTGTGTTTTAGGTATGGATATCGTGAAAAAGACAAAAGATCACAAGATACAAGGAAAAACGGACACGAGAAACGAAGCCGTGCAATGAACCGGGCCCTAATCATGGAATTTTCATCAAAAACCCTTGAAGACTTGAAGACAATACAAGATTGATCATCCAAGAATGAAGAAATGACACTTAAAACCCTTGTATATTGATAATTACAAGTTTGGTCCTTTAAGTTTGTCAAAATTGCAAAAAGGTCCTTCAACTTTGAAGAAATGGCAAGAATAGTCCCTCAACAATCTCAAATTGCCAAATATGGTCCCTCATAAAGTGGAAGACTCATTGAAGACCTTTGAAGATCAAAATTGTCCAAGATCAGCCCTTAAAGAATCACCAAATGGCAAAAATCATCCTTGAAACCTTTTTTTCAAAAGTATTGTGCCAAAATTGCAAAAATGTGAAAGTTATTATCAAAGGGATGCAAGTTTCAGGGCTGGAAATCTTTAAAAGCCAAAAAAAACCAAAAACCAAGGACCAAAAGTGACAACTGTGAAACATTTAAAAGAAAAGGGCGCCTAACACCTTTTTTTTCCCCCATTTTCGGATCAAATGGGGTACTGTACATCTTTTTTAACAGCCCAGAAATTACCCACCTTTTCCCTTGGGTAAATCCTAATTAAACTTGCACACAAGTAATTCACACACTCACAAACCTTTCCCACTCCTAAAAACCTGCATCCCACACATGTGCACCAAACCCCCAATTCCCCAATCCACCAATCACATCATTCCTTAGCCCCCAAGCATCATGACGTGTCCCAATTGAATGGCCAAGATTATTTGCTTCCTCCCAAAGCAAAATAAACGTTCAAGATCAAATGGACAACTCAAATGCACCAAAAACGTCCAAGGGTAGATTTGGGATTTTCTATGTATTAGGGTTTATGTTTTTATGCTTCTAGGATGTTCTATAGGCTCTATAAAAGGAGACCCAAGCTGTGGTGATCCCTTTGTTCCAGTTTTTAAGCTTGCACATGTAATACCTTTTTAAAGAAATAAAAAGTTTGGTTTTTGAAATATTCAAGTGTAATTCCTTTTTTATTGTTTTTAAAAGTTGAGTGTTGTGTTAAGCTTAATTCTGAGTTCCAAGTTTTAATTTTGGTAAAGTAAGTTTGATTTTCAAAGTTGTTCATAGTTTCTGAAATTTGGACAAATTTTGGTAAGAATTTGATCCATTGGATTTTGTGATAAGAAGTGTGATTCATTTGGTGTTTTAAGGTTATTAAAACATGTTTAAAAGGTTTGTAAGGTTTTACAAAGAGATTTAAAAAGAAAAGAAAAGAATCAGTGATATATATTGCTTGTTTTTGTTCTTCTCTTGTTTTTGATTTTGAGCAGGATTGAGGGCTTGTTGATCTTGTTCAGCACCAGCCCGGGCTGGTAAGGAGGAGGGTTATACACCCTCTAGGGCTTTGGATGTAAAGCCCTGAGGTAATCTCTCTTCTTCTCTTTGAAATTTCAGAATAGGTGCTTGTTATTTGATCTTGTTTGCTTTTATGGTATAGTGTGTTAAAGTTGATTGAGTAGGATTCTTATGAGTATTAGTTCATGTTAGATGATATTTGGAAAGTTTTCATAGGAGTTTGAAAGGATTTGCTTTGTAAAAAACGATTTTCAGAAAATAAAGAGGTGTTTGGCAATACGTTTTAGCAGGGGAGATAATTTGATTCAAGCTATTAAAAGGTGTTAAAGTAATTGGTAAAGGTTAAGATAGGTTAGTAGTAAGTAGTAAATTAGTTTGGAACCAGATTTGAACAAGGTTGAGAGGTTTTAAAGAAAAAGAGTATAGCAAACCTGCAAGTTCACATTCTGCCAGTTTTATTGAGTTTTGGTGTTTGATTCTTTGAACATTGTTGAGATTTAGGGTGTTAGAGGTTTGCAAACTGGTTGTGCTTGGTTCTGTGAGTTTGTATGCCAAATTTCAGCCTTTGGGAACCACTAGGTTGCTAGTAAACTGCATAAGCATACACAGACCTCCCAAATCTGTTACAGTAACTCAACATTGGTATTTGAGTGCTTTGTTTTGTGAGACTTGCTTGCTAGGTGTTTTTACTTGACTGTCTTGACTTCTTATGCTCAAAGGAGCACAAGAGTGCCCCCCTTGTCCACAAACAACACCAAACAAGCTCTAGTCAAGTACTCTTGGCATCAAGTGAGCACAAGTGTGCAATCACACTTTTCCATCAGTGTTCATACTCAAACTGGCACGTTTGGTTGTTTAAATTTTGATCATATTGGGTTAAAAAAGGAATTGGTGTTGGATTCTAAGCTTATACAAGTGTAAGTGTTGGGTTGTAAAGAGTTAAAAAGCAAAAAAAAAAATAAATAAATAAAAGTTGCGCCGCAAGACCTACCTATCGCGGCGCAACTGAAGGAGCTACAGATCAAGGTGCTCCCGTTTCACTAGTTGCGGCGCAAGACAAAAGCGTTGCGGCGCAACTAAGGAATAAAAAAGGGGGTTTAGCAACCTCGAACCCACGACCTGCCGTTCACAACACCAACAACATAACCAACTGCGCCCTGGGGACTTTGACTGATAAGTTTGTTTTCAAACTTTACTTAACCCGTTTTTGGTTTGTTGCTTATTACAAAAGCCGTAGCCCTTTTCATTTTTCCTAGCTTATTCTTTAAGCTTATTTTGCTTAGCTTATTTTTCATAGGAAGTTAATAGGTTTATAGATTTTTCAAAATTAGTTTCATAATTTTCCATTCAATAGATTATTTTTTAGGATTTATTTATTATACGTTTTTTATAAAAGCATTAAAAAATACCAAAAATAGTTTTTATTTTTAGGAAAAATAGTTTTTAGTTTTTAAAATATATTTTTGAGGTTTACATCTTGTTTTGGTTTCAAAAACATTTATTTTTAATTTTATAATATTTTAAGGTTTTTTATAAACTTTAAAGATTTTTATAAAATTATTAAAAAAGGTTTAGAAGCTCTAATTTGTGTTTTTCTCTTAATTATATTATTTAGGATTTTTATAAATTTTTTTATTTCAAATTTTAGAAACTTTTTATTTTTAGCATTATTTTATTATTATTTTAATATTAATTTTTCAAATTTTTATTTTTCTTTCTTTTTCATTTTTCCTAGGATCTTTTTCATTAATTAGGATCAATTCCATTTTTAGAATAATTTTTAAGCTTTTAGATTTATTTTTATAATTATTTTAAGTTTAATAGGGTTTTAATTATTTTTAATCATTTTTAGAGTTTTAAAAATAGTTTTAATAGGTTTTAATTTTTAGAAAATTACTTTTTAGTCTTATAATAATATAAGTTAAGTATTAGTTCAATAAAATCATATTTTAGACATTTGAATTAGTTAAATTTAATTTTAGGGCTTTAATTAGCATTTAAAATTAATTATTTAATTAATAAAAGGTTTTAAAATATCTTTGTTGGATTTTTATCTTTATTTATATTATTTTAGACTTCTTTTTAGTCTTTTTATTTTTGATATTTTGTTTTTGGTTTTAATAATTTTTTATTTTTGTGGTTTTTCTACGGCTTTACGTTTTCGTTTTTTACGTCATAGTATAATTTCCAAGAAACCGTCATTCCATCTTCTCAATATTAATCTCAAAGAAATACAAGTTAATTCACAACACCATACCTCCTTGGGAAACGAATCTTTTCTCTCTTTTATTTGATTGTGGGTCATTAGTGTTGATTTTTCCTAAAATCATCACTCGATACTTACCGCTCATATACGTTCTTTTGTTTTCCTAAACAAGAGTCGTATTTTACCACAATCAAACGTCTATTGCTCGAACACCTGAACAAAATGGAGTTGTTGAAAGACGAAATCGTACTTTAGTTGAGGCTGCTCGAACATTATTATCCGCTTTAAAACTACCATTATTCTTTTGGACCGAAGCCGTGTCAACCGTATGCTACACACAAAACTAATCCTTAATTATCCCTAGACACGAAAAGACACCATATCACATAATTAATTATCGCAAACCTTCACTCAAACACCTTCATGTTTTTGGATGTACGTGTTACATTTTCGAGATGGTGAAAATCTGGACAAGATGAAAAAGAAAGGTGATGCATGCATTCTAGTGGGATATGCAACTCAGTCTAAGGGATATAGAGTATACAACAAGAGAACAAAATTGATAGTCGAGTCTATTCATATTAGATTTGATGAATTGCAAGAAATGGCACTTGAACAAAGCAGTTTAAGTCCCGATCCACAAAGACAAAAGACTTTTGTGCACAACCGCGTGGAACTCGAAACTCAAGACCACAACAATGAACCTTCAAGTTCAAAGCTGGTTCCTGAACATGTTCCAAGAGCAGATATAACAGTGGACACGATACTTGAAGAGTTGGAAATGTTATATGGACCAATGTTTGATGAATATTTCACGGGGGAGAAACATGTTGTATCAAAGTCTTCCGCTGTCACTCATGATAAGAATGATGATACCGATCATCGTCAACAAAAGGAAACAACTTCATCTACTTCAACATGGGTTGCTGCAGATTTACTTCCTCAGAATATCACTTCAACAATCGATCCTACAACATCCACAAGTACTGTCATTGCTCCAGCGAACGCAAATCAAGCAGAAGATGCATTATCTGGCGATGATAATTTTCACAACCCATTCGGTATACCGGTACACGAATCTTGAGAGTCTTCTACTCTCCATGTTGATTCGTCAAATATGCATACGTTCTACCAACGACATCCTTCAACACATCACTGGAACCGAGATCATCCTTTGGGTCAAGTAATTGGAAACCCTTCACAGCCTGTTCATACAAGACGACAATTAGAAACCGATGGCGATGTTTGTATGTTAGCACTTGCCGTAAGTACAACTGAACCGAAAAACATCAAAGAAGCCATGGCTGATCATGCTTGGATTGAATCGATGACGGATGAACTTCAACAATTTAAAAGACTTAAGGTTTGGAACTTGTTGACAGACCATATGATGTAATACCGTTAAATATTCGATGGAACTGGAAAAACAAGATGGATGAAGAAAGCACGATCATCAAGAACAAAGGTAGGCTAGTGGCTAAGGGGTATGGCCAGAAAGAGGGAATTTATTTTGACGAATCATTTGCACCAGTTGCTTGTATGGAAGCGGTCAGGATTTTCCTTGCTTATGCTGCACATAAGGGATTCACTCTTTATCAAATGGACGTGAAGACATCATTTCTTAACGGTCCCTTAAAGGAAGAAGTCTATGTCACGCAGCCGGAAGGATTCGTTAATCCTCATTATCCTGACAAGGTGTATCGTCTCCACAAAGAACTTTATGGACTCAAGCAAGCTCCAAGGGCATGGTACGATGAGCTCTCGAAATTTCTGGTATCCAAAGGTTTCTCAAAAGGTTACATTGATCTAACTTTGTTCACTTATAAATATAGGGATGATATTTTACTTGTGCAGATTTATGTTGATGACATTATTTTTAGGTCTACAAACCCAAAACTTTTAAAATGGTTTGAAAAAGTAATGCACAGCAAATTTGAAATGTCAATGACGGACGAACTAAAATTCTTTCTAGGAATTCAAGTTCACCAATCCCCAAGTGGTATCTTTATAAACCAAGCTAAGTATTGTCAAGAGATAATCAAAAAGCATGGTATGACTTCATGTGACCCCGTTGGGACACCATTATCAACCACATCCCTAGATGCTGATTTAGAGGGAAATGTCATATATCAAACGAGATATCGTTCAATGATCGGCTCCCTCATGTACTTGACTACAAGCAGACCCGATATTTCACATGCTACGTGTTATTGTGCACGATATCAAGCACGACCTACTGAAAGGCACCTCAAGGAGGTTAAACGGATCTTTCGGTACCTTAAGAATACCATTCATTTGGGACTCCGGTATATGAGGGAAACCGGTTTCTTTCTAACGGCCTATTCAGATTCTGATCATGCAGAGTGTCTTGATACACGAAAAAGTACTTCTGGTGGTGCACAATTTCTAGGTCAAGATAAGCTCGTGGGATGGCCTTCCAAGAAGCAGGATTGTACGTCAATGTCATCAGCCGAAGTGGAGTATGTGTCTCTATCTGCGTGTTGTGCTCAAGTTCTATGGATGAGAACACAACTCAAGGATTATGGCTTCCACTTTGATAAAGTACCCATGTACTGTGACTCAAAGTCGGCCATAGCCATCTCCTGGAATCCGGTACAGCATTCTCACACGAAGCACATTGATGTCAGATACCACTTCATAAAGGAACAAGTTGAAAGAGGTATCGTTGAACTATACTTTGTTGGAACGGATTACCAATTAGCCGACTTGTTTACGAAAGCTCTGTCGAAAGATAGGTTTGAGTACCTCGTTAGGCAAATTGGTATGAGATGTTTGACTCTAGCAGACCTGGAGATTCTGGCAAAGGTGCCTGCTTGATTTATCTATCAAACATCTACTTGTAAATATCATTGGAAAAACAACATACAAAATATAAAACATATAAAACCAAAACACAAAATTAAAAATCTTTTAAAATCCAAAAATATTCTTCTCGACATGTCTTTCAGTATCGATAATATGGACGTGCCTAGAAATGTCGCTCAATAACGACACGAGTGTGTACATAAAGTTCGAATGGAAGTTGTAAATATTTTTCAAAACATGTCATTTCTATTTTTAATAAAGGAAAATGTCTATTTTGGACAATTTTTCCAAACAACGGGTAGAGCAATCTATCTTGGGTTGAGCTTGTCACAAAACATTCAACGCTTTGAGCTCAACACAATGGCTTGTAATCACTCTCATATTGCAACCCGGATCTAAATTCACGGGGGAGTGTACGATTTATTCCTCTTACCCTAAGCAAAAGAAGAGAAATCTTCTTATACTTGAGTGGATTCGTCAAGACATTAAATGTCTATGAACTCAAGTTTATGATTTAGAAAAACCTTTTCGTCAAAAAGAAATAGAGTTTTTCAAAAAGCGTTGAACACAATATTTTTCAAGAGTTTTTCAATGATTATTCAAAATCTTTCAAAAATTGTGTGTTCGACAACCCCCTTCCTCAAAAAGTGAAATGTGGATCACATCCTCACAATGACATTCAATTGGATCAATTTTTAGGGGGAGCATTCCAACTTCATGCAAATATTGATACATCTTTCTCCCGAAGATTTTTCAAGATTTTTTTTCGCGATATATTTTAATCAAATTTGGTATCTCTAATATCAAAAGATTTTATATATTAGAGATAAGGGGAGAAAATGTGATTAAAATGTGATCTCTTATCTAAGACTCAAGCACTTTAACTCTTACCTACATGTGCAAAACACTTTCGATTATCGACGCACATGTGAAGGGGGATCATTTCTGTTTGACAAAACTATCAAGGTGTTAAATGTTTTTCAAACATCTTGTTAGACATTTGAAGTGGTTTTTATGGTTACGATCTCATACCCACAACATCTTTAATTCACGACGTTATTGGTGTCAAGGGTGGTTAGGTTTAAGTCCTATGATCCAACCAGAACCGGAGGGATCTTCCCACGGACAATCCAATAGATTATTAGAAGTCCTTAGGAAAGATGGAGTAGAATGTGAACGTAGTTGAATGCAGACTAAGTACTGATGCTAGCACTGGAATAATCACAACAAGGTGCTAGTAATGATGTATTGGTAAGCATTGAAGGGGTTGAAGAATGAAAAAGAAATGTAAGGATAAAGGGTTTAAAGAAAAAAGCCCTCCATACAACTTAGGCAGAAACCGGGTCAACACATCATGAAGACAAACTCATCATGGACCTAGTGATGTAATGCACCACCGCTACCTAGCTACTTAGGATTCTCTTAAAAGAAGTATGTTTTATTGTCACGGAGAACAACATGACTTATATTATCTCTCTCACTCCGAGATAGTTGATATTGAATAGGCGGCATCTGCTCCAGCCTTTGACCACTAAAAGTGCACAAATCGAGTTTAGAGCCTAGAGATCAATCAAATCTCATTAGGACACACGAATGACGAACAAGAGAGTCCTACGCTATATCCTTGCGATATTGCTAGAACACTCAGAGTGATACTACTTAGTATTCACAATGATGAGTGGAAATCCTTCCAATGTTAACATCAAACAGCACTGCGGTAGGTCATATGTAAGATTCTTTATGAATTAAACATATGTAGAACCAAAAAGCAACAGTTGATTGATTCTGAATTGATTCAAACTCGTTTCAGGTTTCTACGCAATATCTTTATAGGTCTTGCCAGAACATTCAGATTGATATTCATTAATATTCACAGTGACGAATGGAAATCCTTCTAGCGTCAACCTCAAAACAGCGCTACGGTAGGTGACTTGTGAGATTCTTATGAATCAAGGTTGTGTCAACTGGAAAGCAACAATGGTAAGATTCTTTATGAATCACTCTTGTTCCAGAAACATGAATTGACGACTTTAATCAAGCGGATATTTATCCAATTGATTCACTCTTTATGTTCGCAGTCTTGCTTTGAGACGGTCGAGTAAAGAGAACGGCTAGTACAGCCACGAAACCATGTCAAGGAGATTCTTAATGGAATTTACCTAATCACAGGTACGATATTTAATATCGTGTAATTGTCTTCACCGACCGGAGGTAAAACGCTACCGATTTAGGACGAATGTCAAAGCCATTCAGTCCGTGTCTATATTTTATCTCGAGAAGGTGTCATTACGGTGTACTCATCAAAGTCAAAGATTCAAAACAACATACTCATGCCTAAAGACATATTCATAATTAATAGTATGAGTATGTGGATGAAGACACAAGATCGCAAGATGGCAAATACAAGTCAAGGATGATTTGAAGATCTCAATATCAAAGACAAAGTCGAAAGACAATGACAAAGGCTCAAAGATCACAGCATGAAGGAACAAGACTACTATTACACGTTCAAGACTCATTTATGGTGAGATTAGTAATCTCTACAAATCTCCAAATGACAAAGGGTAATGACCTCTCATTGGGGGAGATTGTTAGCCTCAAAATATTGAGTCAAACAAGAATGTTCGGTCATATGTTTATTATGTATCGTATTTTAGAACGTTTTAATAGGTAGTAGGTTAGTCGTGTTTTACGGGCTTAACTTTAAGCTAAAGTTCATTCATGAGTAACTAAAGCCTAAAAAGGAAAGCACGGCCCAAACATAAAGTTCATTATCAAGCCCACATGTAGGGGGACTATAAATACCCTTCCTAGCATGTTAGAAAGGGTGTTGGCTCATTTGTAATTCTTACTCTCAATCTAATATTCACCAAGTTCCGACCATTCTCTCTATTTTCTCTCTCTACTTTCTCTCTCTAGAGATCATCTATCTTCTATCTACCTTTCTTGTTTAATCATCACATATTATATGGGACAACATAATATCGTTGTCGAAACTAACGACGAGATGGCCGACAATCGTACGATGATGGAATTGCTCCAAGCACCCACCGAGCGTTATGGAGACGCGAACGTCATTCCCGCAATCGATGCGGAGAATTTTGAAATCAAAAGCGGAATGTTGATTCAAGCGACAAAGTTTTTAGGTCGTGAGGTGGATAATCCTCACGATCACATTCGGAATTTCAATCGACTTTTAGCTACGAGCAAGTACAAAAACGTTGACACCGATGTCATCAAGCTTATGCCTTTTCCATACTCGCTCGATAGCTCCGCCAAGGATTGGTACGAGAAAGAACCACCTAACTCCATAGCTACGTGGGACGATCTCGTATCTAAATTCGTTAATCATTTTTTCTCACCGTCTAAGACGACGGTTTTCAAAAACGAGATTACGAGATTTAAACAAAAGACGAATGAATTGTTTAGAGACGCGTGGGATCGTTTTAAGGAATTCCTTAGGCAATGTCCTCACCACGGCTTTTCCGAGTTACACCAAATCGATATGTTCTATAACGGTCTTAGTATTCAAGAACAAGATTCGTTAAATTTCGCCGCCGGTGGCAACTTTTTATGTAAAACTCCTAGGGACGCCTTATTGATTATCGAAAATCGATCCAAGGTTTACCAACTCCGTAACACACCGAGTGTTGCCTGTGTAATCCCAGATCTTGAGACTCAAACAGTAAAAACCGTTTTATCTAGGATGTTCAATTGTACACATGAATTAACATAGTGGAATTGCACAATTAATCATGAACAAGATGTTTGACAAAGATGAATGATTCCCAAAGGTTTGTATTATTTGATTAACACAAACCACTCTAGGTGTGTATGCATTGAATCCCACACCTAGAGATCTTAATATTAGTAGGTTACATTTTGTGTGTTAGAACTATTGAATAATAAACCTACGCCTGGTTCGTTTTATAACATAAGGAAAACTAGATTACATGGAAACTAAATAAAGTATTAATGAATAAATGTCTTTTAGTTAGATATTATATCAGATTTAATTACACAGCTGTAGAAGGCAAGCGAGCAACAAGCTGCGCCGCAAGCCCTTTCTGAATAGCGAAACTAATTCTATGAAAAACCACATCTGTGTATTTAGGTGTCATAACATTGCTATTCATAACGCGCTGATTTCTCTTTAGAAGCTCCACCGCTTCAGGTGCAAGGAAACCGAAGGTATCAAATGCAAAAGGAATAAACACGTGTTGATTTTCAATGCATGATTTTTCGTGTTTTGTCACTTTGCATGAGGCGGCTTTCAAAGCAGCCTGACCCGCTGTAAAACGACTACCCAACCCCACTAGAGGAGAAACCCCAGTCAGATCAACACACGCATGTTTTCCTCCAGCCCATCCAAAAACCAAAATATCCGCCGGTCTGAGTGTGGATCTTCCATCTAACGGGTCAGTCAAGAAGTTCACAGGTACTTCTTTCTTGGCGGAGATGCCAGCACGCCTACATATGTCAAAAAGAACGTCCCTAACCATATCATGTCGATACTTGAAGCCCGGGAGCTCTTTACAATGAACCGCATGTTCCCCAAAAGAATCCAAACATGCCTTGCGACAAACAGGGCATATTGTATCAGCCGAAAATAATGGGATCATGAGGCGATACTTAAGAATAGAACGGTATTCCACTGGTGACATATGTTGACCGAGCCCGTTTATAGGGATAGCTAGTAAGAAATCCTGAGCATGTGATGTGCGTAAACACTCAGAAACTGCTTTCTGCCTCAAAGTCATGTCAAAGTGGACCTCCATATCCTTGACTATTTCACTAAAAAGGGTAGTCGCCAGTGTTTGTTGGGTTTTAGAAGGGGCGGTATCCTTATTAGTGAAACAAATAGAATCAAATCTTGGAATCGTATCACGTAGGCAAGCTAAAGCAGAAGCATAATCATCATCCATACCACATATACCACTATCACGTAAGATGTGGTCTTGTAACACCCAAGATTGGGCCCTCGAGGCCACAAAAGCATATGAGGAGGCCTCTTACCATTCTCTTACCAAATCTCCAACTTTTTAATATATAGCAGGGGAATCTTCAAGCAGTGAAAAGTTTCACTAGCAGGGGGAACTTTCTTTTATTTTGTCCACAAGCTTAAAGTTTCTTCTAATGCCATATTTGGTCCTTCTTATTTCCATGGTGATTTGACTCATCAACTTTTGACCCAACAATCTTCCCCTAGTTGATGATGTCAAAACACTTCCCCTTAAGCATACAACACCAAGGATCAACAGGCTAAACACTCTCTGTAGACTCTTCCCCTTTTTGACATGATCAAATAGGGGTCTTGTATATAAAGAACCTTTGATTTTCAACTACTACTAACCAATATCATACATCAAACCCAAGTATTCTGCTTTTCAAAATACCCTCCATGAAACTCATAGGTAGGGAGATCCTAATAAAAAATGATTTTCAGCAGTAGATACTCACATTAGTTGTAGTAATACCAATGAGTAGTAGTAAAAATCTTCACCTCAATGTTATATGTGAATGACTAGTAATACATGAATTTTTGCTTAGCTTGCTTTAGCATTTGTGTACTCGATATCGTTCTCAGTATCTGATCGAATTGATCACGGTTAATGCTGGAATAGTCGGCAATGGTCACCAAAAGGGGAAGTTGATATTATCTTTTTTAAACTAAAAGCAAATAAGAAATGTTGTAGAGTAAAATTAAAGCTTTAAAAATTAAACTAAATTACGAGTTAAAAATAAATGATTAAAAACTTGAAGGTAAATTGAAAACTAAAAACTTTATAAATACAAAACTTTAACCCCATCGGAATGTTATTTCGGAATAAGATCGGAATCCACTCAATCGGAATATCCAAAAATACTACTGTCGGAATGTAATAGGAATGTACCAATCGGAATGCATAAAATGAATGGACGGAATATGTCAAAGGAAACACAATCAGAATCCTGTCGGAATAAGTGTCTATCATAATGCAAGAAAACAAGTCCTATCGGAATGTTGTTGTCGGAAAGAGCTTCTATCGGAATAACAACCAAACAATACAGTCGGAATATCAAATAATTTACTTCGTCGGAATCCAAGAATCCCCGTAGGAATAGAGAAACCCTATTCCGATCCTTGTGATCGGAATAATATTGGTACCCGTCGGAATGTGAAAGCCCTAATCCGATGGGTGATCGGAATGCTTATCGGAATGGGGAAATCCCTTTCTGATGGTTTTGTGATTCGAAATAAGCCAAGTTTTAAGCTATTTTTAATAAGCTCAAACCAATACTTAATCAAATTAATAATGACACGAACTAAAAAGCAAAAATAAGAACTTTCAAACTTTAAATAAGCAACTTTTCAAGCAAACTTTAAAAAGACAAAAACTTTTTAAGAAAACTTAAACGTAATATAAGCTAAACATAATCTAAGCCAATAAGCATGAAAAGCTCAAAACTTAATCCATATAAAAACTTAGAGATGAATAAAAAGATAAAACTTTTGATCTCATAAACATCAAGATTAAACAAGATCAAGATTATAACGAATCAAAAATCAACTTTTAGAAAATAAAGAAAGGTAGAAGAAGATTAAAGATACAAAGCTTAACTTGAACTTATAGATTAATGATTCCATAATACAAGATCAAATCAAAGCTTAAACATGAAAGGAAGGGAAAGATGAAATTCTAGTGAGAGAAAGTTAAACACTTTCTCTCTCTAAAGATAAAACTACTAAAATTGAAAAATGAACTAATTAACTAACACCCTCCTAATGTGTCATTAGGAGGGTATATATAGGAGGTGGGGAGGTGCATGTGTTGCTTCCTTATTCTTTCTTTAAGTCTCGACTCGATTTAGATTCTTTGTCCTTCTCGACGTCGTCTCAGGAGTTGAACTTGTCTTATAATTTTCTTCTTCTATTAGGCTTGAGTTCTTCGACTTCATTAAACTTCCATCTTTAGACTTTTTCTTCGATAAATCTTAAGAATAGGCCTTGGACTCTTGATCTTTTGATCACGGTTAATGGTGGAATAGTCGGCAATGGTCACTAAAAGGGGAAGTTGATATTATCTATTTTAAACTAAAAGCAAATAAGAAAATGTTGTAGAGTAAAATTAAAGCTTTAAAAATTAAACTAAATTACGAGTTAAAAATAACTGATTAAAAACTTGAAGGTAAATTGAAAACTTAAAACTTTATAAAAACAAAACATTAACCCCATCGGAATGTTATGTCGGAATAAGATTGGAATCCACTCAATCGGAATATCCAAAAATACTACTGTCAGAATGTGATCGAGATGTACCAATCGGAATGAATAAAATGAATGGTCGGAATATGTCAAAGGAAACACAATCGGAATCCTGTCGGAATAAGTGTCTATCGGAATGCAAGAAAACAAGTCCTATCAGAATGTGTTGCCGGAAAGAGCTTCTATCAGAATAACAACCAAACAATACAGTCGGAATATCAAATAATTCCTTCGTCGGAATCCAAGAATCCCCGTCAGAATAGAGAAACCCTATTCTGATCCTTGTGATCGGAATAATATTGGTACCCGTCGGAATGTGAAGGCCCTAATCGAATGGGTGATCGGAATGCTTGTCGGAATGGGGAAATCCCTTTCCGATGGTTTTGTGATTCGAGATAAGCCAAGTTTTAAGCTATTTTTAATAAGCTCAAACCAATACTTAATCAAATTAATAATGAGACGAACTAAAAAGCAAAAATAAGAACTTTCAAAAAAAGACAAAAACTTTTTAAGAAAACTTAAACGTAATATAAGCTAAACACAAACTAAGCCAATAAGCATGAAAAGCTCAAAACTTAATCCATATAAAAACTTAGAGATGAATAAAAAGATAAACCTTTTGATCTCATAAACATCAAGATTAAACAAGATCAAGATTATAACGAATCAAAAATCAACTTTTAGAAAATAAAGAAAGGTAGAAGAAGATTAAAGATAAAAAGCTTAACTTGAACTTATAGATTAATGATTCCAAAGTACAAGAACAAATCAAAGCTTAAACATGAAAGGAAGGGAAAGATGAAATTCTAGTGAGAGAAAGTTAAACACTTTCTCTCTCTAAAAATAATACTACTAAAATTGAAAAATGAACTAATTAACTAACACCCTCCTAATGTGTCATTAGGAGGATATATATAGGAGGTGGGGAGGTGCATGTGTTGCTTCCTTTTTCTTTCTTCACGTCTCAACTCGATTTAAATTCTTTGTCTTTCTCGACGTCGTCTCGGGAGTTGAACTTGTCTTATAATTTTCTTCTTCTATTAGACTTGAGTTCTTCGACTTCATTAAACTTCCGTCTTTAGACTTTTTCTTCGATAAATCTTCAGAATAGGCCTTGGACTTCCGTTCTTTTTACACTCTTGATCTTTTGACTTCGTCTTTTCTCGTTTTCTTCGATAAAAGCCCGTGATAGCCCATGTTTTCTTCCTTTTTCATATTTTTATCCTGAAACACAATAAAAACATAAACCACGCATAATTCCGACTTTTACGACATAAAATACATGTTTTGGTCTTGTCATTATTGGAAATAAGTGGTAAAAGGATAAGCGTTTTCACACTTATTAACTAGCACTTCAACAATTTGGCTTCCCCTTAAATTATGCTAGTCATTTATGAATCTTCAATTCTGTATGCTTTGAAAGTAATAATCATAAGTGAAGAAAATTCAGTATCACCTATTTGATGTAGTAATAGAAAAATCAGAATCCATGAGTTATAATGTGCACTATCCATATGACGTCGAACGTATATAAACCATTGATTTATAAGGGGTCTACATGCCCTTGACAAATACCTCATCTTCTAGGAGACACGCCCATAGTGATAACAAGTATGAGCTTAAAGCACCATAAGAAAAATCTCATACACTTGACAGTATTTATTGTCAATTCTTCGTCATATAATAAATCATGAATAAAACACGTACTCGAACCATTCTACTTCATCTTCAAATAGCTAATAGTCAATTACCTTCATGATCATGTAAACAATCAATATGAAAAACATTTATACCTTTACAACCAGTTGCTATGAATAAACCATGCTCCAAAACATTGCTATCCCAAAAATCAGTGATGACAGCAGGGGGAACTTTCTGGCAGCAGTGGGATTTAATGAAGGCAGGGGGAGCGCAGCAGGGGGAACTTTTAATGAAAACAGAGGAAACTTTTTCAAACAGCATGGGGAACTTTTAATGCCACTGTTTAGCTATTAACCTGTGACAAACCCAAATAGTAAGTTTGAATTTGCAACAGGGAAACATAAGAAAAATAGGTGGAACCAAAAATCATACCCTACTGTGAATATTGTTCACTGTCAGTATGTATCTGTTGTATACCCAGGAAACATAAGAAAAATAGGTGGAACCAAAAATCATACCCTACTGTGAATATTGTTCACTGTCAGTATGTATCTGTTGTATACCCATTGCTTTCGATCTTGTCCTTTTTCCCTTGTATCTTAGGACTATAGCTACATTGATTAAAAACCTATCACGTGATTGTATGGACAGCAATCACATTGTACGTCCCAAATAAAAAATATAATTTGTCATATTGTGGCAATAGGTTGAATGAATTTGAAGACTTTGGGACCACCTTCAATACCAACAAGTCCATTATTCTGTATTATTCATACACTAACGTAATTCTTTTTCTTGTTGGACCGACCACCATGGGGACCACTTTTTGCTTTACTAGTGTGAACACAAATTGTCCAAAACCAATTAATGCAGTGAAATTGTAAGCAGTATTAAAAGTTCAATACTACTTTCTCACGTCAACATCAAAATACAAATTTTTGCTTTGTTCTCTGTCTGGGCCCACGAGTGGTATGACTTTCGTCTAATACATCTATACTAATTTATTTAACGACAAAAAGAAATAATAATGTTGAAAATGAAACGCACTATTACCTGCGCATCTCAGTCAATCAAAACTATTATTCATTGTTTTTAATTGATCGTCAAATGAACAGCTTTATTAATTTCACTAATAATTTTAGGGCTTGAGAAATTAGCCTCTCAATAAACCCTAAAACATCTTCACAACAACAAAAACTTCTTGTATCTCCTAGATATCGAGAGCCACCGGCTTTGATACCAATTGTGTAATCCCAGATCTTGAGACTCAAACAGTAAAAGCCGTTTAATCTAGGATGATCAATTGTACATATGAATTAACATAGCGGAATTACACAATTAATCATGAACAAGATGTTTGAAAAAAAAGAATGATTCCCAAGGTTTGTATTATTTGATTAACACAAACCACTCTAGGTGTGTATGCATTAAATTCCACACCTAGAGATCATAATAGCAGTAGGTTACATTTTGTGTGTTGGAACTAATGAATAATAAACCTACGTCTGGTTCATTTTATAACATAAGAAAACCTAGATTACATGGAAACTAAATAAAATATTAATGAATAAATCAAAACAGAAATATTCATTCTTATCATCCTCTGACCAAATCTCCATCTTTTTAATATATAACAGGGGAATCTTCAAGCAGTGGAAAGTTTCACTAGAAGGGGGAACTTTCTTGTATTTTATCCACCAGCTTGAAGTTTCTTCTAATGCCATATTTGGTCCTTCTTATTTCCATGGTGATTTGACTCATCAACTTTTGACCCAACATTGCAAATATCGCTAATGTTAGCTATTCTAATCGCGATATTGAGAGGGTTGATGCGAAAGTCAACAAATTGACGAATGCTTTTACGTCGTTTTTGATCGAGATGAAAAACGCTCCCGCTACGGTGAAAGCGGTTGAGGCTTCATGTACGTTTTGTGGTGGACCACATAATTATTACGAGTGTGCGGCTACGGATGGCCAAATGTCGAGTGTTAACGCGTTAAATGGGAATTTTCAAAAGAAAAATCAAAATAACGTTGGTCCATCGCAACAAACGAACAACAACAATCAAGGCAATAATTATAATCGTGGAAACAATTTTCAAAATCAACAAGGGAATCGAGGTGATTATAATCAAGGTCAAAATTTGAATTGGCAAAATCGAGGTTTTAATAACAACAATCAAAACCGGAATTTTAACAAAGGGCAAAATTTAAATTTTTTGAACAACGCTAATCATGGAAACAATTTTCAAGGGAATCAAAACCAAGGTTTCAATCAAAATTTTAATGGCTCAAATGATTTTCAAAATTACGTTAAATCAAAAGCTTATATGAAGAGATTAGAAACGCAAATTGGTGAGACAAGACGATTTTTCCAACACTTTGAGAGGTCAAAATAATAAAATCGATCAAGGTGAAAGTGAGATTAAAAAGATGTTTTCGGCAATTATGAGCAATCAAGCGAGTTCGTCTGTCGAGTACGTTACCTAGCAACACCGTACCAAATCCGAATGAACATGTTAAAGCCGCCTCTTCTATTGGAAAAAGTCGTGTGATTACCTCAAACCTTGATGGATTTAGAGTTGTTCCTTCTTCTCAACCCTCGACTTCTAAAACGACTTCATGTTCTAAAGTCGATGGGGTGAACGCGGTGACCAAGGAAAAGAGTGCACACCCTCGTGTACCTCAAATTCCATCCACAGCTCAAAAAGAGAGCTTTATCGACCTCACTAATGTGACCTTGAGGAAACTTGTGATTCGATCTTTCTTAAAAAACTAAAAAGGCACATGCCGAGAAAGGAAGAGGATCCGGGCCAATTTCTATTACCTTGTGATTTTTCCGAGATAGAGGGATGTTTAGCCCTTGCCGATTTAGGTGCTAGCATAAATCTCATGCCTCATTCTCATTGGAAATTTATAAAAATGCCTAGAATTACCCCCACGGACATGACTATCGAGATAGCAAATTGTACACCATTAAAACCAATTGGAATAGCCGAGGATGTTTATGTTAGAATTGGAAAGTTTTTTTTCCCGCTGACTTCGTTATTTCTGATTACGAGGGTGAGCCTAAATGTCCCATTATTTTAGGTCGACCCTTTTTATCAACGGCTCGATCCGTAACCGACGTTCACGGTGGGAAATTAACTATGAAATATGGGGAGGATAAAATGGACTTTTTCGCGAGTAGATCCCAAGTTTCAAATGATCATGATAAAACCGATGTTTCCAAAAATGATTTCAAAATGTTCACTTTAGCGGAAAATATGAGGCTTCATGCATGTTTTGAAAGAATTAAAAAGAACAGTTTTAGAGATAAAGATTTTAATGATCGTGAAATGTTTACTTAATTGAAAAAGGTATAAGCAAATTTATGGATCAAAAATCATTTTGGGATATATTCGGCGAAACAAGTAAACAACCAATTCCGAAGGGCGACGTAAGTGCCATCACGACAATGACTAATATGGACTCGTCTTCACCACCTTCGAAGGACCACGACTTTTAGGCATCAATTTCTAATCCCATTGAAGTGCCTCCATCACCTATCCCAATACCCATTGAGGCTAAAGCTTTTATCGATATCGATCCTCTCATCATTGAAGAGTCACCTAAGCATAGTTGATTGACTTGTAAGACCATGGTTGTGAGTGCTCACATCGACTCTTTCTTTGATGATGACGATGGCGATTTTGCTGCAATTGATCACGTGCTTCAAAATCCAAATGCCATTTTTGAGGATTCTCCTAGAAAGAGCTCTTTACATGGGAAGTACGATGATTATGAGTTTGATTCCGAGATTGAGGAAATTATCGAACGAGAGCTAGCTCTTTTGCCT
Source organism: Glebionis coronaria (assembly GCA_025667525.1). Classification (NCBI taxonomy): domain Eukaryota; kingdom Viridiplantae; phylum Streptophyta; class Magnoliopsida; order Asterales; family Asteraceae; genus Glebionis; species Glebionis coronaria. The sequence goes on along the minus strand of CM046875.1, from coordinate 360,504,256 downwards.
CCACTTCCACCTATAAGTGAGGTTGATCTTTCCAATATCGAGGAAGAACTTGATGAGTTGGAACGTCTTACTTTTAATGATGAACCAACTCACGTGATCCAAAATCCCATTCTCGAGGAGTTACCTAATCAACACTCCTCAAATGAGAATGGCGTGTACCACATTCGTGACGATCTAACTAATAAATTATCCCCACAAACGAATGATGGTTTTGTGCTTGATCGTGATATTTTCGAGAGAGTTTCTAAAATCCTCAATGAGGGGAAGTACAAACCTTGGTTTGACGAGCCTATCTATGATGAAGAAATCAAAGAGATTAACGTTCACGAGGATGACGAATATGTTGACCCCGAGGGGGAGGTGTTCTTTGTTGATCAACGTTTTGAGAACTTATACAATCCATCACCCCCTAACCCCGACTTAAATGTGAGAATCTTTAGTGTGCCTAACCTCGTCTTAGAAACGCCAAATATTTCGACATAATCAAATCGGGTTTTCATAAAGAGTTTTTAAAGGATGAAAAAGGATAGGATTTTAAAATTGATTTAAATGATTTTTCTACAAGTTTAACTCCGTCATCACATCGTGTTTTGAGTACTACAAGCTCGTCTACTCCTTTTGACGATGCTTAGTGTGGTTTTAGTATGGGGGAAGCCCCTTATGTTTCTTCACACTTTTCCACCGAGGACGAGATATTCGATCCCGGAATCGCGATTAAAGGGAAATCTAGGTCTTCCACCGATGCAATAAATGAAAAATCTTTCTATTTGCTTGGTGTGAGTCTACCTCTAGTAGCTCTTTACATTGCGTTTTCCCGCTTTTGGAGACATTGTGATTTTATTGTGATACATATACAATATAGTAATAATATTCACAACGAAAACGAAAACCGATAATACATGTTAAAAGAGTTCTACTAACACAAATACTATTTATGGTTAATATTAAAAACAAAATTGTCCCAATTGATCACAACACACCTCCCCGGTAGCGGCGCCAAAATGATTGTTGTTTGATTACAAACTTCACTTTATTTTAGGAAAAACAAAGCAAGTATAATAGCGGTAAGTATTAAGCAAATTGATTTAGGAAAATCAATTGCTAATGACCCAAGATAAGTTCCTTTTCCAAGGAGATTGATTGTATGTGAATAACTTGTAAGTTTTGGATTGATATTGATTAGAAATAAAAAGGGGAGAAAAGGAAATGACGGATACGATAAAATTATACTAAGACGTAAAAACGTAAAAATTGAAAAACTAAAAACTTGCTCTAAAAATTCTCAAAATATTACCAAAAATTCCTAAAAATCCAACTAAGGTTTACAAATGATCAAAACTTTTTTAAACTTTTTACTTAATTAATATTTAATTTATAAATGCTAATTAAAACCCTAAAAATCAAATAAATTAACAAAAAACCCAAACAAAGATTTTTCTACTACCTACTGCTGGGTAATGAAGAGATTTTGCAAGTTGAAAAAGTTCGTTTCTCGGTATCTTAACGAATTGATTTCCGGTTCAAAGTACGACTTAGTTAATTTTGGTGAAAAAGAATGTATTTGGTTTTTTAAAATAAATGGTGCAAGACTTAAAAGTAAATTGTCGTTAAAGTAAATCTAAGTCTAATTTAAAATAAAAGTGCAAGTATTTAAAAGCGTGACGAAAATTAAAAGGCACTAAAATAAAATAAGGCAAACTTAAATCTATCTAAGGCAAACTTAAAACGCAACTAAAACTTAAAACTAAGGCAAGGCTAAAATAAATCTAAGGCAAATAAACTTAAAGTGCAATTAAATAAAAATGCGTGAAAAGTAAAGCTTGAAAATTAAAAACAGAAAATTAAAAACTAAAATTAAAGAAACCTGAAAAATAGCTCATCCGGAATAATACCCTCATTCGGAATAAACATTCATCCGGAATGTCACCTTCGTTCGGAATGTTTTTCTTCACTCGGAATATTTACCCAAAACCTTGATCCGGAATAAAATGCTTACTCAGAATATGTCACCTATCCGGAATAAACTTCTTGATTCGGAATGTAGCTTTGATCCGGAATGTTGCCCTTAATCCAAAATATCTCTTGATCCGGAATAATATTCCGAATAAACTCGTTGATCCGGAATATGTCACTTATTCGGGATGGAAGCCCTTGATCCGGAATATTCCTTGGTTCGTAATGTTCTGTTGATCCGGAATAACTTCCTTGATCCGGAATATTTTGTTGATCCGGAATGTGAGCTTGATCCGGAATAAATGGCTGATCCGGAATGTCTAATATTCCGGATGAACGGTTTGATTCGGAATAATAAATTATTCCGAATAAACTCTTCTGATCCGGAATGTTCAATATTCCGGATGAACACACTTTATTCGGAATAATCAACACAAACTCCTTCACTCGGAATAACTGGCTTGATCTGGAACTTTTCTTGGGAATACACAGTAACAGACAAGCGAAGAACAAGGGATACCAAGATATACACGAATCTAATAAAAACTAAGCAAAATCAACCACAAGATTAAATCAAACTAATCACAAAACATCTATTAATGATAATCAAACAAATCAAAACAATCAAACTAACAAATATAACCAAAATAATCAAAACCCACTTAAATAAATCAATAAAAAATCAAGAACATGAACATAAACAATAAAGCATGAAGATTAAGATCAAATAAAGAAAGGTAGATAAGAGATTGACAATAAAAATAAAGATTGACAAGAATTAAATGGAAACTTACTTGAAATTAAAGGTATTTAAGGTGCAACACAAGTATTTAAATGGACATGAAATTAAATGGACATGAATTTAAATGTGCAGGAAAGTAAAATGGAAGAAATAGTTTATCAAGCTATCCAACAAATCTAATGAATGAAATCCTAAACTATATATAGGGGAGATTAAGGAGTCCTTAGGTAGCTTCCTCCCTCTTTCATCTTCTCTTAATTGCACCATTAGGTCCTTAAGCCATTAATCTTCTTTAATCTTGGACTTTAATGACTTTTGGCTCGGGATTTCTTTGAACTCGTCTTTTAATTCTTCAATAAATACGACTTGAGTTCTTTGGCTTTTGGTAAACTTCCGTCTTTTGACTTTTTCTTCGATAAATCTTCCGAATTGGTCTTGGACTTCCGTTCTTTTTGCACTCTTGTCTTCTTGACTTCGTCTTTCGTCTTTTTCTTCGATAAAAGCCCGTGAATGCCCGTGTTTTCTCCAGTTTTCACCTTTTCGTCCTAAATCACAACAAAAACACAAACCACGCATAATTCCGACATAAATGACATAAAATACACGTTTTGGCTCGGTTATTATTGTAATTAAGTGGTAAAAAGGATGGGTGTTTACACACATATCAAATCCCCTACACTTGACCATTGCAATGTCCTCATGCAATGCATTAGTTACAAAGCATGTTTACATTTTTCATTATAATCAACCCACGTTGGCCTTTATTAAAGAGATAGAAAATAACAAAACAAGTAAAGAAATCAAAAGCATACCTTAGGGTTTTGAAAATGTCATGAATAATCATCATCCTCAATTTTTCACTTTCTCCAAACCAAGCTTAAAAACGAGATCATTGTTATTATAAGTTAGCAAACTAACATGAAATCATGTGGGCCAATTATTTACTTAGATTCCCTTATTCCTAGGTGTATCTCTTATATTTTATTGTTGTCTTGAATGATCACGAGGATGCATTGTTGACTTATTTCGATAGTTATTAAGTCTGAAAATAAAGTAGGACGATTTAATCAATAGTTAGCTAAAGGACAAAATCTTTTAAAACTGCTTCTCGGGACCTCATAAAGTTCATATCTTGGCATAACTCGCTTCGCGATTTGAGATCTTTCTCGGACCGATATTTGGCAGCGACTTCATACTTCAAACCTTGAGAGACGTTCATGAAATAATGGTCTTCTCTTCATAATAGGAATTTCTTCACTTGAAGTTTTGAGAGATTCTTCATATTAGGACCATGACTTCTTCATTTTCTCCAATCTTTATTTTGGACTTTGATATACAACGATCCGCCTCCTTTTTGGACTTGGCTTTATTTATCCTCATACCTTGTTAGGGCCTTTTCGGATAGACTTCTCCATGACTTTTGGGGAGTTTTTGCTTTTCGTCGTGTGTCTCGATCCTTCATATTGATTTTTGATAAATGATTCTTCACATCACTTTGGATCTTTAGCAACAAAATGTAGCCCTCATGCCTTGTTAGGACCTTTTTGGACTCGCCAATCTTCGCGTCCCGCTTCAATAAGTTATGCCTTGGCTATGAACTCTAATCCATACCGAGCAACTTTTAAACGATCTTGGGCTAGAAGCTAAGTAACTTTTCAAATCGTACAACCTTATTTATTGCAGATAAATTTATTAGCAAACGATGGGAGAATAGGCTTATAATTAACTCACATAAATTCACGAAAGAATACCAAACTTATAATTGACTGTATCATCTCTCGTTCTCCACAGTTTAAAATCTCAAGTAATGAGACTCGTGGATACTTAGCCTATTAAGTCAAAGTTTTGGGTTTTCGAGTCACCTATAGGATCTTGCAAATTCTTAGACTCTTTTAAGCTTAGAAATCGCATCTTAAAGTTCCCTTGATAAACGACTCTCTAGGATCAATTATAGGAACTTGCGAAAAGTTCGTGTTCTTAACCCGTGAGAGTTAAGACTTTCGCGTTTTATAGCTCCCTATATAAAATCCTAGCAAAACTTGACTTAAACCCGTTAAGGATACTAGCTAGAGTAAACTTAGACAAGTAAACTCGGGTTGAGTCAAAAGATTGACAACGTTTAAAAATTAAAACCACTTTATTAAAATTTATTCTAGCAAAGAAAGAAAATAACTATACAAAGGTAAAAACTAATAGGCCAAAATAGATCAAAAATTTTGAAAAATGTCAAAAAAATTGATTTTCCGGTTAAAATGAGGACAAATACAAGGAAAAGACCACTTAACTTCGATAGAAGTCCCCCCTACACTTAATATAAACATTGTCCTCAATGTTTAAGCATGTGGGAGTAAACTCCCCTACACTTAGGACACTGTGCACGTTGTTTAAATCTTGCTAAGGAAAAGACAACTAACGAGATTCCTATTTTAATATTGGAAAATATAAAATAATGAATCAAAAAGAGTTTAGGATAGAACCGGGAAGAAGGGAACACGGAATCACAGGTCGTCAAGAATCATCAAGAGTGGATCATTGAGCGTTCGAATCCCTGATTAGTAGAAGAGAGGAGAGAGCAAACACCAACGGGTCTCCCCCTACACTTATGGTAAAAACAAAGAAAAAGATAGATAGATAATTGGGTTGCCTCCCAAAAAGCGCTTGTTTTTGTTATCCAAGTCACGAGCCTGACTCGTCCCCGAATTAAATGGTCCATGGGGAAGCCTCAAATGTAATACCAGGATCAAAGACCTTGTCCTCGTTCCCGGAGGAATATAATAAAGGAGAGGCAGGAGGATAAGTCTTGACTGGTAGGAAGGTCCTTTCTACATACGAGAAGTATGTGAAATCTTAATCCACGGGAGGTGGGGTGGGTAAAGGGATCACATTGTCATCCGCCAAAGACAGTGGATGCTGACCAATTGGCAAAGCCATAAGGTTATTAATCATAGAATGGTCATTGTCACCTCCCGGGTCAAAGCACTCATCCTCATTTCCTGGAGAGTGAAATTGATACATCACCCGCTTGGGCGTGTATTCAGTGGGATGAGGGGGCAATATAGTAGGAGAAGTAAGAGAAGAATTACCTTCCACCTGCGGTACCTTTCCAGTAGAGTCAGAACTCTCCACCTCTGCGATAGAAGAGGGCATGGCTAACAAAGCATGCTCATCAATAGTAGAAGAATCAGAGCTATCAATGTACTCAATCCCTTCGTCAAAGAGAGGATTCACCTCACTAGATATGTAATCGTCATCAAAATCAAATAAAGGGTTCGAATAAATCTTGAAACTTTCCTTCGGAATGTCTTCATCGGATAGTAACTCGTCATCACTAGAAGTAAAATCATCATCTTGATCAAAAAGAGGATTAGAGAAAGCCAAAGAATCCACTCCCAAAGTGTTGGTGGAAGGAACATCATCAGAAGAAAGTGCATCATACTCATCGTCACTGTTGGATGTCAGCTCAGATTCATTTGGAATTAGGACAAGGTTATCAGCACTAGACTTATTGAATTCGTCGGATTCCTTTGCAGGAATTGTGCTAATATCCTCATCCGTTAGGATGGTTGAATCCTTAGGCTCCAGAGCCGGCAAGTCGTGAGAAGGAATAGCATTCTCATCGGTCCAAGAAATAGGACTCTCATCGTCATCACTATCATAATAATATGGAGGCACAAGAGGAGGAGTATAAGCATTAAGTTTAGATACCTGCTCTTGGTGTTGATCCGCTTGACATTTCTCCATCATCTTTGAAGGATTGTAAATCTTGCTTATGTTTTTAGAGAGAGAAAGAGATAGAGAGATGGTGGATTTCACACTTTTAGAGAGAGAAAGTTAAGAAGAACTATGTGTAAATTATGAAACCACACCACCCTCTCCATCAAAGGAGAGGGTTTATATACCCAAGCCCAAGAGATGGGCTTGGGTTTACAATAGGCCTCCGGCCCATACAATCCATGGGCTCGGTTTTGGACTTTGTTTAATAAATGTAAATAACTAAACTACGAGCTATAACATGAACTATTGTTGGAGTGACCGATCCTTTCTAATACGTAAAACGTATTTCCAACAATCTCCCCCTAAGGGAGGTCACTCCAAACAAGGGCGTTACCCGAGTTACAATAATGAAATAAACCTAGCATACTATGCTTGTCTTGAACTCGTAGTCTTCGTCTTTCTTTTCCTTTTCTTTTTCTGGTGAACATGCTGATGTGATCTTTGATATCAATCTTGAGCATTAATCTCTTGCCTTGATCTCGTGCATCCATCACTTGTGATCTTCGCCTCTTCGTGACACCATGTCCCACATACTTATACCTTCTTAATTCTTGAAAGCTTCAGAGTTCGATACAGCGGAAGACTTAACTTTTAGGCTTTCTTGAATTAAATGAGATATTAAGTGCATAAAGTATAAGCATGCGGGGACGACTTCTTCTTGGATCCCACAACGCCACCGTCTTCAAATGCCGCAACATAAGTAGACACGAACGAAATGGCTTTGAACATTTCATTCTAATTCGGTAGCATTTTACCTCCGGTCGGTGAAGACCGTTGGACGATATTAGATATCGTACCCGTGACGGATAGTTTCAATTAAGTAACTTCCTGACAGGATTTCGCGGGTAAACCCATTCTCTTTATTCGACCGTCCAAAGCTGACTGCGAACATAAAGAGTGAATCATTTGGATAATAATATCCGCATGATTTAAAGCCGTCAATTCATGTTCCTGGAACAAGTGAAATTCAATTAAGAACCGCACCATCGTTGCTTTCCAGTTGTCACGAGCGTGATTCGTATAGAATCTTGCAAGTTACCTACCAAGTGCTGTTTGAGGTTAACACTAGAAGGATTTCCACTCATCACTGTGAACACTAAGGTATCACTCTGAGTGTTCTAGCAAGATCACTAAGATATTGCGTAGAGGCCTGGAACGTGTTTAAATTCAGTTAAGAATTAAACAGCTGTTGCTTTCCAGTTATCACAAGTTTGATTCATAAAGAATCGCACAAGTCACCTACCATGAGCTTTTTGATATTCGCTCAAGAAGGATTTCCATCTTCATTGTAAATACTTTCGTATTACTCGGATGTTCAGGCAAGATCATGAAGATTTTACGTAGGACTCTTAAAATCTTTCTTACTTTTCACAGTGTGTGAAGAAGCAAGGAAATATGAAAGTGTGTCCTAATGAGATATTTGATGATCTCAAATGGCTCTAGACTCGATCGTGCATTTTGGATTTTAGTGATCGGAGGGTGGAGAGGAGTGCCACCTTTTCAATACCAATTTATTCGAAGTGAATAAATCGATAGATAACGTGTTGTCTCCGTGTGATTAAAACAAATACCTTTTGAGAGATATCTGAGTTAGCTGGGATGGGTTATGCATTGCATCACTGGGTCCATGATGTCTTATCTTCAATATCAAGCATCATTAAAAATGATCTCAATAGCATATGTATTGACCCGGTTTCTGCCTAAGTTGTAAGGAGGGCTTCTTTCTTTACACCCTTTATCTTTACAATTTTTTTTTTCATTCTTCAACCCCTTCAATGCTTACCAATACGTCATCACTAGCACCTTGTTGTGATTGTTCCAGTGCTAACTTAAGTACTTGGTCGGCATTCAGCTACGTTCACAATCTTTCTCCATCTTTCCTAAGGACTACTATTTCTAGCTATGGAATGTCCTTGGGAAGATTCATCCGGTTCTGGAAGAATCATAGGACTTAACCTATCCTACCATCCTTATATCACCACAATCTTCATCGTTGTGAAATAAATGGGTTTTGGGTAAGTATATGTCACCATGAAAATCCATTTTGATATGCAAATCCATTTTGCTCCCCCTTAACATGTGCCACAATATTCGAAAACATTTCGCATATGTCGGGATGAGCAAGCACATTAAGTCAAACCATTTGTGATAATATCCCATATTAAATCACATTTTCTCCCCCATATTAAAAATATTAACCCAATCGATGTTTTTAATATCAATTGATTTAATGAAGTTTTAACAAAGGTTTTGGGAAGAAAAATGCAAGTCCATTTTATCTTCATGATATCAAACGTATGAGATATGATACCGATTTGTAACATGATCACATATTCACCATATTAGAAAAGAATTGACAAGGTTGGACCTGATAGATGAGAACATCATATGATAATATCAAATGGTTCTTGTCAGCATAAGTTGGTTGCCTCGTCACGTCTGAAGTCATCTCTTGACACCACATGTACGATTGGTATTGTAGTATTGACACCAACTTGTGAACTTGGAACGTTCGGCATCAAAGATTATGAATTCTTGACAATAGCTCCCCCTCAATTGTTGACCCGTGTTCTATTGAAAGAGCTGTAGTCATCGGTTGAGTAGTCGCATCGTCGAGTGTGTAGATACCAATTGTAGATAGCATGGTTGTAGAGATGATAGCTTCGTAAAAACAAGACTTCTCTTGTTTTAACAAATAAATGCACTGAGACGTACATAGATTTGTGTTAGACCAAGTTATAAAGTAAACTTGATCCCTTACAAGGTTTTAAAGTAAACCTTGCCCGAGAAAATTAATTCCCGTTGTTAGCCAAAGCTTTCATAAGAAATACCTGACTTTAATGTGAAAACCGGGTTGCAGTCTGAAATAACTACAAGCCATCAGGGCATGTTTTATGAAATATTTACAACTTTTGTACGAACTCTATTTATGGCGCCGTGTCGATATTAATCAACATTTCTAAGGCCGTAAATATTATCGTACCAAAAGACATGCCTTTGAAAAAATAAAGTAGAAATATTTTTGGATTTTTCTAGATTTTTCAATTTTTATGGTTTTTATATAGTTTTATGTTTTTGTATTTTGCTTTTGTGGATAAAAATCTAAACAATATATACAAATGATCACCAAGGATACGGAGAATAGTTTTACCACCACTATTCTTTCGCTTCATCTGCTAGTTCCTTTAGAGTCTTGGGCGAGAAAGTTCTCATTCCTAGCTTGTCGGCCATAAATTCAATTCGAGCGCGATCTAAAGCCTTCGTGAAAATATCCGCCAATTGATACTCAGATCGGAAAAAGTAAAGCTCTATTACTCCATTTTCCACTTGCTCCTTGATGAAATGGTACCGAATGTCAATATGCTTCGACCGGGAGAATTGAACATTGTTGCAGCATAAGGCAATTGCACTTTTGTTGTCGCAGTACATCGGAATCTTGTTGAAACCTTGACCATAGTCGGTTAATTGCGATCTCATCCAAAGAATTTGAGCACAGCAACCGGACATAGCTATGTATTATGCTTCCGTACTTGAAATTGCAGCGCTTTTCTGCCTTTTTGATGCCCAACTGATTAGTCGATCTCCTAATAGTTGCAAAGTTCCACTCGTGCTACGCCTTGTATCTTGACAACCCGCATGATCCGCATCTGCATATGCCATTAGTGCAATAGAAGAGTCCTTCGAATACCAAAGTCCCCGATTAATGGTTTCTTTAAGATATCGAAAGATCCTTTTAACAGTAGCTAAGTGTAACTCAGTAGGCCTAGTTTGATACCTGGCACACATACATATAGCAAACTGAAGATCAGGTCGACTGGCTGTGATATACAGAAGAGTACCGATCATTCCACGATAAAGTGTCGGATCAACGGCAACTCCATGTGGATCTGCATCAAGCTTAGATTTCTCCACCATTGGAGTTTCCATAGGGTCGCAAGATTCCATCTTATATTTCTTAAGCGATTCAAGGGCATATTTGGATTGATTAATAAAGATGCCTCTGGGACTCTGAGATATCTAAAGACCTAAGAAGAATGATACCTTGCCCATCATTGACATCTTAAATTTGGAAGACATGAGTTTCCCTAATTCGTCGGATAAAGTTTGGGTCGAGGCTGCAAATATAATATCATCAACACATATTTGTACCATAATCATATCTTTACCTCGTTTCTGAATGAACAGCGTAGGATCCACCTTGCCTTTAGCGAAGCCTTGCGTAATGAGGAATTGTGACAAAAGATCGTACCATGCGCGAGGAGCTTGCTTCAACCCGTAGAGAGCCTTCTTAAGCTTGTACACATGATTAGGATATTGAGGATTCACAAAACCATCCGGTTGTTGAACATAGACCTCTTCCTTGAGTTCACCATTAAGAAATGCCGTCTTCACATCCATCTGATAGACGATCATATTCATATGGGCTGCATAGGCGAGGAATAGTCGAATAGCTTCCAAACGGGCAACAGGTGCAAAGGATTCCATAAAGTCGATGCCCAATAATTACTTGTATCCACGAGCTACTAGACGAGCTTTGTTCTTTAATATTCCGCCTAACTCATCGAGTTTCACCTTGTAAACCCATTTCAAAGTGAGTAACTGCACTTGATCCGGGCATGGGACAAGTTCCCAAACATCAAGACGTATGAATTCGTTAAGTTCTTCTTGCATAGCTTCTATCCAACAGGATTGAGTAAAAGCTTGTTGCCATGTCTTAGGTTCAACTTCAGTGAGAAAAGCATCAAAGTGACAAAACAGTGCACTTTCTTGTAACTGACTTCGTGTGGATACTGGACGATTAAGGTCACCAATAATAGAATCTATAGGATGATCCTTTGTCCACTTGCTGTCATGTTCATGAATCCGTGGATTGGAGTAAACTGTAGATGGAGCTTCTTCTGAGGTGGACGACCCGGCTTGATTAGAGGCGGGAATTGGTACACCAAAGAATGGAAGTTCACGCATTTGAGCGAATTCCAAATCGTGATCATCATCATCCTCTTCATCATCAATAGGCATGACATGGGTAGTTGATACAGGTGTTTGTTGAGAATTACTTGTGGATGGTATATCTTGACCAATTGTAGGTGCAAACGTGTCTGATTGTGCTTCGGTTGCTGGAGCGACAACTTCGGTTACCGGAGCTATTACCTCAGGTTCTGGAGCAACAATAGTTGGAGGAGTAAAGAATTCATCAAAGAACGGTTGAAACAACGTATCCCATTCCTTCCTAGTAGGTGGTGTAAATGATGATGAAGTAGGGTTGTTTGGGACAAGACCAGAACTAATGTTACTGGGTCCCATTTCATGAAGTGCGGGTTCAGAGCTGCTTTGCTCAGAAGCCATTGCTGTCAGCTCATCAAAATCAACATTCATAGTTTCGAGGATCTTGCGAGAGTTACGGTTGTAGATTCGGTATGCCTTCTTTGCGGGTGCGTAACCAATGAAAATACCAATATCAGCCTTTGGTTGAAGTTTTCCCAAATTGTCACCATCATTATTTGGATAGCAAAGAGAACCAAATACATGAAGATATGATAAATCTGGTACTTTTCCATGGAGAAGCTCATAAGGTGTTTTGCCATGGCGTTTACGAATTAGTGACCGGTTTTGGGTGTACACTGCTGTAGATACTGCTTCTGCCCATAAAAACAATGGAGCCTTTGCGTAAATTAACATCGTTCGAGCATCTTCCATAAGTGTGCGATTTCGCCTTTCAACGACACCATTTTGTTGTGGAGTGCGTGCAACGGATGTTTCATGAGATATGCCAACTTCTTCATAATAATCACGCAAGATTTGATTCACAAATTCGGTTCCATTATCTGTACGAATGCGTCGGACAGTAGTGTTGAGACGCACTTGAATCATCTTGAGAAATCCGATGATGAATTTAGGTGCCTCATTTTTTGCTTTAAGAAATTTCACCCATGTAAACCAAGAGTAATCATCGACAATGACGAGGATATACTTTTTGCCACTAAGACTTTCAACACGCATTGGCCCACAAAGATCCATATGCAACAGATAAAGTTTCTCTTGGTTGGTGTCTTCAGTCTTGGGTTTGTAAGACTTCTTAGTGCTTTTCCCCATTGTACACGCGGAACACAAATGATCCTTGTGAAATGATAGTTTAGGAAGACCACGAACAAGTTCGTTTTTCGCCAAGTGATTAATAGCGTCAAAGTTAAGATGAGATAACCGTCGATGCCATAACCATGACTTAGTCTTCGATGCTTTGGAGAGAAGACATACGGGAGAAGCGGCCATCATGTCTTGTAGAGACAAAGTGTACAAATTATTTTCTCGAGTACCTTTCAATAAATCAACCCCTTCCAAATTACGAATGAAGCAGGAATGCTCTCGAAAAGCAACTTCTAGATTTGCATCACAAAAATGTCCCACACAAAAGAAGTTGTGACCAAGACCTTCCACGTAATACACTCTTGAAATTATAACATTCCCAATATGATATTCACCGTAACCCATTATCTTTGCAATATGATCATTACCAAATCGAACCGTACCAAGAAACTTGCTGACAAAATTTCTGAGCTGAGAGCGATCTCCGGTCATATGCTTGGAGCAACCAGAGTCCAAATACCAGAGAACAATTTGGACCACCTGTTTTCAATAACAACAGTAGACAATGCATTGGAAACTATTGGTTCCGGAGTGTTAGCAGATACATATATAAAATTATCAGAATTGCTAACATTTTTGAGACCCTTAGATTTCCTGCGTTTTCTAATGTGAGTTTTAGCGCTAACAGGTTTTACAGTTCCAATTTTCTGAGGTTTTGGAGTATTAGCGGGCACTACAGTGGGAGTAGACCTATTTAAAGGGCACTTTGTTCCTACAGTAGTGTTGGTGTTCCTAGTTAAAGGACATGCTTGTGTTTTGGTAGCCTTGGTACTCCTAGTTAAAGGGCACGCTTTCTTCACTTCAGTGGGAGTGATCCTAGTTAAAGGGCACATATTTCCTACTATAGTGAAAGTTCTACCAGTGGGGCGCCACATCCAGCCAACTTGGGTTAACACTTTCCCAATCGGTTTCCATTCTAATCCATTTTTCCGGGCATACATCTCATTCACATGGTCAATAAGGCAAGAATCATGACGACTAGAAAACATACATTCATTGCAATTCCAACATTTCAAATTAGAATTCACACTAGGCTTAGAACACTGCACAACCGCAGAGCCTTTAGGTTTAGCTACATGATTCTTTTTATTCAAAACAGAAATAACATTCCTAGGATGGGCTTCTACTTTCTTCTTCACTTGACTACTAGATGGGGGCAAGATCCTATCATTCTTCTTGTTTCTTTTAAGCTTAGATCTTTGAGCCTTAGTAGTGGTGCTTACTCCTGTAGAAGGAAACACGGGAATATTAGAAGCTGGTTTTGATTCCGCCTTATCTTTAGTGACCAAAGTTTGAGATGGTTTAGTCCTAGGGCCCTTGTTAAGTGGTGTGACGGCAATAAGGGTTCTTTTGATTGCACTAGAGGACGATGCTGAGATAGTGGCTGCGTTATCCACAACATTCTTACCTTTGAGAGTACGAAGTGTTTCCTTTAACTCAGCCAAAACCAGGTTCTTATCACAAATTTGTTCCCTCAAATCAGATATTTCCACCGACTTTCGATTCAATTGTTCAATCATTGATTGATTCTGTGCAGTGGTATAAGCACATGCGGGCTTTACTGAATCGAAGAGTCATGTATTTTTCTGTTTTAAGTTATCAACTTTGGACAAAATCTTGGAAACTCGATTATCTAGATCAAGTTTAAGATTCTCAGCGGCCTCAAGTACGTTCACACAGTTAAGCTCCTTAGATTTCTCTATGTCTATCGGCAGAGAGTTAGCAACTTTGTCACTTGGCTGACGCTGTTTTGATTGTAAATTCAATCGAAAATTCTTTTCAAAATTTGCATCATCGATATTAACACCTTCGAATGACGTTTCAAAGATTTCTTGAATAAATTGTTGCTTGCATTCAAGCGAAATACAATGTGTTTGAATCTCATCAAAAGGTTTTGAAAGCTATGAATATGAATCTTGAAGCTTTAAAAATTCAGCGTCAGATTCGTGACAAGTACTATCTACCACAGTATCCACAGATTCAACATTATGCACAATAGAATCATTATCAACACTAGTATTCACACAGACAGAAACTATATCATGAGACATCACTTGATTCAGAAGCCGATCATTATGGCGTGAAACCCGTTCTATTTCAAGTAAATTGTTTTCATAAGCATCTTCCATTTCATTGAAAACACGTCTAACTTCTTCTATTTCCAAAAACAAATCTTGATCAATATTACGAAGACAAGTTTTAACATTGTTTACAAACGGAACAATTTCCTCTCGAAACACAGCTCTAGTGTGCTCAAAGTTCCATTCACCTTCCGTTATGGCCGTGGCCGTCGTACGTTCCAAAATGACCTTGTCAAAATCGGCTAAGTGTTGGTGAACCGTATTTAAGTTAATGGACTCCTTACTTACCGGTGGAATTAACTTCGTTAAATCCTTTTTGACGAGTGTAGGAGACGTACTAGGAAGGTTTTCATTTGACAAACTTTGGGGCACAAGAACTGTCAATTCAGCTAATTCCTTTTGTAAGCGAATGCGGGTCTTTTTAGAAAATTGATCTTTGTTATGTTGATCATAATCAGTTGTATGGAATTTTGAAAGCATTTTAGAATGAGTTTCATCCGCAAGTGATTGAGTCGCGTCAGAACTACGAACAAAAGGTGCTTCTTTCGATTTGCCAATTATGGTCATATCATAAAGACCGGGAATATATTCCTGAGCTTGTTTTGCATAACCGGGATTAGGTGGTAAATCTTGAAGACGCTTAAGTTCGAATTCTTTAAATGATTTAGTTAAAAGATGAACCTTTTATGTGGAAGCGTATTGTTTTAAAAGCTGTTGTTCTTTGAATTTAAGAAGTTTGGTAGCATTAATTTCCGATTCAACCTTTTTAGACTCGAGAGTTTCGAAATCCATTTTAAGTTTCTGAAAATCATTGACAACCGACTCTTTTTCTTTTAATTCATTGGAAAGATTAGCTTTTAATGATTCTATTTCTTTCAAGTGTTCAATCTTTTCAAAACGAAATTGGTCAAATTCAGAACATGTTATTTTCTCTTCTTGAGGGACCATTTCAAAAGTTTTGATCTTTTCTTTATGCAACGCAAGCTCAGCAGTTAGGGTGGAATTCGTATCTACGGATTGTCTGAGGGCCATATGAATTTGATCAATAATAGGTTTAGGTACCATGACCAAATCATGTTGAGCATAAGATTCCATACCCGTCGTAGCATTTGGTTGAGGTTCACTCAAATGTGTAGGTTTGGGTACCACATTATTTGAATTACTAGTTCCCAAATGCTGTTCGAGGTTATCATTTTCATGCCCAACTTGATGTTGGTTATCATCAATATTATTAGATGTGGTTGGTACCTCACTGATGACATCAAAACCGTAGTGAGAGAGATTAGCAACGAGAGCAGCTTGGGCAGAGTGAATGTCATCACAATCCGAATCGTATGCATCAAGATCATCCGCTTGATAAGCTGCATTAGAAGTGGAAACAACTGCAATGCCTTCAGTATCTGCTGGCCCTGGGTCTGCAAGAAATGCTAACTCCTCAGAATCCAAAATCTTCCCCTTAAACTGAGCATCAACCAAATACATCTTCTCACGAAACCATGCATCATCCCTTCTCCTTTTCGGTTGAGTGCATTCCCTAGCCATATGACCTTGTCCTCGGCAATTGTAGCAAGTCACAACCTTGTTAGGACCAATAGGACTCCCATTTCCACTAGCTTGAGAATTCACAGCTTGATTATTTCCAGTCCTTGTAGGAGTTCCATATGAATTTTTCCTTCCCTGAATGGGTTGCACCGTCACTTGACCATCTTGAACAGTGGCTTGTTGACGAGGATTTATGAGGTGCGGAGCTGATTGTTTGTTGGTGGAAATCCTCTAGTTGCAACAAGTTTTGACAAGTAAGCGGTGAGATGGTTTAGTACATCAGCTGGCGTATCATTTGGAGTAAAGACCGGTGCTTGGATTGGTGGAAGTTCATTAGAGTAGAAAGCTTGTGCTGGTTGTGCTTCTATCGGAAAATATCCTTGCTGAGGAGTATAGCCCAATGGAGAAGTGTTGGCTTGTGATGGTGATGTTTGATATGGTGGTTGCTGTTGAAAAGATTGTTGATGAACACTTTGTTGATATTCTTGTTGTGGCATCATTGGTGGTTGATAAGATGGTTGATGTGGTTGCTGATAGATGTGTGGTGGTGGCTGCTGCAAGTATGATGGTTGTTGATAAGTATAAGCCATGTTTTGTTGAGAAGCATACATTGCTAGTGGATCATGAACTTGAGGTGTAGACAACCGAGCCTCGATCACATGGCATTCGTGTTGTTGAAGAAAAGCTTGAAGTTGATCCACATTGGTGTTATGCAAGTCCTTAGCCAATTTAACATCCGTCACGTATTTTTTCCATTCTGGAGGAAGAGTGTTCAAATACTTGGTGTTCAATTGAAAGGTAGGAATTGCCATGCCATAGATATTAAGCTCATTCAACAATAGGGTAAATCTCAGATAGTAATCATTGAGAGTCTCCCCTGGCACATAGGCAAACTTATCAAAAGTATCATAAAGCTTACACTCTCGTTCTTGTTTAGTTAACGAGGTGCTTTGCATGAGAACACGAATTCTATCCCATAACTCTTTGGCAACTTTATGTTTGCTAACGAGTTTGTAGACATCTGGAGGAAGGGCTTGGAGAATGATGTTTGTAGCATACTTATCACATTTATCTTGAATCTTCATATCTCCAGTCAACTCACCCGTTGTGCGAGGACGAGTAGTCGTACCTTCCGTCACTGTACCATAATCTAATGGTCCATTGAGCACCGATGCCCAAATTAGATGTCCATTCTCCTTGTTCAACATATAAAGTTCCATTCGGGAAGCCCATTACTCATACATAGTCTTCACCAACATTGGTGGACGATTATCCGTACCCGAGAGGATGGACTTATCCGTCAGAGATGTGTACTCCATTTCAATAAGTAAAGATTTACAAAGTTGATCGATCAATGAAAGAAAGTAAATGTGTTTGTTGTAGTGTGTTAAAACCGAGAAATAATGTTAAAATCCCCTAAATTATGTCCTCGATAAACCAAAAATTCCAAGACGAAATTACACACGTTTTTTGAAAAAATGTTGGATCGTATACAGATCGCACTCGTGGATCACACACAGATCGTAGTTGTGATCGCACTCCCTATGATCGTACTCAGATCGTAGTTGTGATCGTACTCAGATCGCAGTGATGATCGTACTCAGATCGCAGTGATGATCGCACTCAGATCGCAGTGATGATCGTACTCCCTATGATCACACTTAGATCGGACTCCTAGATCGTACCCAACGATCGTACCCTGATCGCACTCCCTTATCGCAACAAGTGATCGTACTATGGATCGCAACGAGAGATCGTACTATGGATCGTAGCGAGGATCTAAGTGAGCTATCGAAGTCAAGATCGTAACTTGGATCGTACTACTGATCGCAGTTAGATCGTAACACCAGATCGTGACGATGGATCGCAAGTAGAAACCCCCAGGGTTTATGCAATCGCAACTTCAGATCGTACTATGGATTCCAAGGTACCTTTTTTCTCGGACAGTACAGTAACACGTTCAAATCAAGATTCAAAGCCAAAAAATGAATCAAACAACCAAAAATTTTGTGTTTTTAACCCAAATAACAATACCAAATCACTATAACAAGTAATAAGATGAAGTAAATCAAGATTAACCCATAAAAACACAAAAAAATTTTGGTTCGTGTGAAAAAGGATCAAAAATGGCGAGAATCAAGAACACAAACACAAGAACTAAACAATCATCCCATGGCTCTTGATACCATTTGAAGGATTGTAAATCTTGCTTATGTTTTTAGAGAGAGAAAGAGATAGAGAGATGGTGGATTTCACACTTTTAGAGAGAGAAAGTTAAGAAGAACTATGTGTAAATTATGAAACCACACCACCCTCTCCATCAAAGTAGAGGGTTTATATACCCAAGCCCAAGAGATGGGCTTGGGTTTACAATAGGCCGTCGGCCCATACAATCCATGGGCTCGGTTTTGGGCTTTATTTAATAAATGTAAATAACTAAACTACGAGCTATAACATGAACTATTGTTGGAGTGACCGTTCCTTTCTAATACGTAAAATGTATTTCCAACAATCTTGTTGCAAGCTTCTTGAACTTTTTGAAAGTTGTCAAAAATTGTGGCAAGTTGTTCAGGAGGAAGTGCACAAAAGGGTTGATGATTGACAGTGTGACGTGGGGGCTCAAAGTTATAAACACCGGGATGATAGCACGGAACTTTCTCAAAGACCTTCGACGGATCACAAGAAGAAGCATCGTGAGGGCCCCCACAAATATAGCACCACGGGTATGGAGAAAAACCCGGTGCATCTTGAGGATAGGGATTGTCATAGACGGGATAGGGTGGGAAAGTATTGTAAGAGTTGAAGTATGAATTTGTTGAATTGCAAAATGGACAAAATCCAAATTGTGTATCGTCGATATCAAAACCACACCGCTCACAAGTACACCATTGATATGTTTGAAAACCATGCCATGGTCGCCCACACCGTCCACAAGACGAATCCATGAAGAATTATAAATAAGAGCGGTAAAGAAAAGAATTAAACATACTAGAGGATAAAGAGGAATATTTTTGGTGCAAAACTTTGAAAAAGAAATGCTTTTTATAAATTTTCAAATGTTTTTGGGATTTTTTAAAAAATTTTGACACGAAAAATAACGTTCACAAGTGAACGGATCCCAAAAAGCAACGCGTCTCTCACAGAAAACCGTTAATCTTTACGAAAAGAGCCGGCAGCGGCGCCATTTTAATGAAGAGATTTTGCAAGTTGAAAAAGTTCGTTTCTCGGTATCTTAACGAATTGATTTCCGGTTCAAAGTACGACTCAGTTGATTTTGGTGAAAAAGAATGTATTTGGTTTTTTAAAATAAATGGTGCAAGACTTAAAAGTAAATTGACGTTAAAGTAAATCTAAGTCTAATTTAAAATAAAAGTGCAAGTATTTAAAAGCGTGACGAAAATTAAAAGGCACTAAAATAAAATAACGCAAACTTAAATCTATCTAAGGCAAACTTAAAACGCAACTAAAACTTAAAACTAAGGCAAGGCTAAAATAAATCTAAGGCAAATAAACTTAAAGTGCAACTAAATAAAAAGGCGGGAAAAGTAAAGCTTGAAAATTAAAAACAGAAAATTAAAAACTGAAATTAAAGAAACCTGAAAAATAGCTCATCCGGAATAATACCCTCATTCGGAATAAACATTCATCCGGAATGTCACCTTCGTTCGGAATGTTTTTCTTCACTCGGAATATTTACCCAAAACCTTGATCCGGAATAAAATGCTTACTCGGAATATGTCACCTATCCGGAATAAACTTCTTGATTTGGAATGTAGCTTTGATCCAGAATGTTGCCCTTAATCCGGAATATCTCTTGACCTGGAATAATATTCTGAATAGAACTCCTTGATCCGGAATATGTCACTTATTCCGGATGGAAGCCCTTGATCTGGAATATTCCCATGGTTCGGAATGTTCTTTTGATCCGGAATAACTTCCTTGATCCGGAATATTCTGTTGATCCGGAATGTGAGCTTGATCCGGAAAAAAATGGCTGATCCGAAATGTCTAATATTCCGGATGAACGGTTTGATTCGGAATAATAAATTATTCCGAATAAACTCTTCTGATCCGGAATGTTCAATATTCCGGATGAACACACTTTATTCGGAATAATCAACACAAACTCCTTCACTCGGAATAACTGGCTTGATCCGGAACTTTTCCTGGGAATACACAGTAACAGACAAGCGAAGAACAAGGGATACCAAGATATACACGAATCTAATAAAAACTAAGCAAAATCAACCACAAGATTAAATCAAACTAATCACAAAACATCTACTAATGATAATCAAACAAATCAAAACAATCAAACTAACAAATATAACCAAAATAATCAAAACCCACTTAAATAAATCAATAAAAAATCAAGAACATGAACATAAACAATAAAGCATGAAGATTAAGATCAAATAAAGAAAGGTAGATAAGAGATTGACAATAAAAATAAAGATTGACAAGAATTAAATGGAAACTTACTTGAAATTAAAGGTATTTAAGGTGCAAGACAAGTATTTAAATGGACATGAATTTAAATGTGCAGGAAAGTAAAATGGAAGAAATAGTTTGTCAAGCTATCCAACAAATCTAATGAATGAAATCCTAAACTATATATAGGGGAGATTAAGGAGTGCTTAGGAAGCTTCCTCCCTCTTTCATCTTCTCTTAATTGCACCATTAGGTCCTTAAGCCTTTAATCTTCTTTAATCTTGGACTTTAATGACTTTTGGCTCGGGATTTCTTTGAACTCGTCTTTTAATTCTTCAATAAATAAGACTTGAGTTCTTCGGCTTTTGGTAAACTTCCGTCTTTTGACTTTTTCTTCGATAAATCTTCATAATTGGTCTTGGACTTCCGTTCTTTTTGCACTCTTGTCTTCTTGACTTCGTCTTTCGTCTTTTTCTTCGATAAAAGCCCATGAATGCCCGTGTTTTCTCCACTTTTCATCTTTTCGTCCTAAATCACAACAAAAACACAAACCACGCATAATTCCGACATAAATGACATAAAATACACGTTTTGGCTCGGTTATTATTGTAATTAAGTGGTAAAAAGGATGGGTGTTTACACACATATCACTGGGCTAAAGGAAAAAAATGAAAAAGCTACAAAAAGCATTTAAAGCACTAAAGACGAAAAAATGAAAAACTGATATTGACTTGTGCTAGGGTTTTGTACGATAGTTACCTCATCAATTTTTTGGGCCGCTGCCGGGGAGGTGTGTTTAGCAATATATATATCGTGTTTGTGTGAGTAGTACGTTTTTGCTTTTCAGTTTTGGAAATCGTAAATATCGTACATACTCGTTTGTTATTTTTCTACTATTTTATAAATATCCAAATAAATCGTGTTTATTTGTCCTCAATTAAATACACAACAATCTTATTACTATATTGTAGATATCCTAATATTTGTTTTTGTTTTTTTGTTAATATTACTAATATATTGTATTACGTATCATAATAAATTTACAATATCTCCAAAAGCGTGAAAACGCAACCTTAATTGGGATTTCATCACTCAGTTATTGTATTCGAATCCAAAACAAAAAGAAAAGGCAAAATAGATAATTACTTTCGAAAGGCTTAATTTTGATTAAAACAAATTATAAGGTGGGTATAAGGCGGTTGTATTTCACGACCTAAAGGAAAAAGGCTCTTAAGAGCTTCGCGCCTCCTCGTTTCCTCCGCTTGCATGTGCGTGTTTTGAGAAAAAGGGCTAATCAAGGGTTTGACAACCAAAGTATTATCTACGTATCATATATTTGCTTGTTTTTCAAAGATTAAACCCTCTTGAACGTTATGGTGTTCCACCAACGTTCTAAAGTCATCGAAGACGTTCACTCAACGTGATCGTTTTCATTCTTTAAGGCTCCTTTAATCGAGAAATTGATTTCAGGAGAGATTGTAGATTTGAGTCCACGTAATAAACCAAAAATCGAAAAATCAAAAAACAATCAAAAACCAAGAAAAATTAGAAAAAAACGAAAAACCCCAAAAAGAATCTTCTTTGTTACCCCCCCCCCCCCCAATTCTCTACGTTAGTGCATGCGCACTCGATCGAAGGTTTATTCTAATTCTAGCAACGTTTTGAATCGACGCAATCGAAATCGAAGGAATCGACGACGAAGACGTGATTTAGAAACAAACGTTCCTAATATCGTTGGCGAAACTAACGACGAGATGGCCGACAATCGTACGATGATGGAATTACTCCAAGCACCCATCGAGGGTTATGGAGACGCGATCGTCATTCCCGCAATCGATGCGAAGATTTTTAAAATGAAATGCGGAATGTTGAAGTTTATTCAAGTGACAAAGTTTTTAGGTCGTGAGGAGGATAATCCTCACGATCACATTCGGAATTTCAATCGACTTTTTTGCTACGAGCAAGTACAAAAACGTTGACATCGATGTCATCAAGCTTATGATTTTACCATACTCGCTCGATAGCTCCGCCAAGGATTGGTACGAGAAAGAACCACCTAACTCCATAGCTACATGGGACGGTCTCGTATCTAAATTCGTTAATCATTTTTTCCCACCGTCTAAGACGACGTTTTTCAAAAACGAGATTACGGTATTTAAACAAAATCCGGATTAATCGTTTAGAGACGCGTGGGATCCTTTTAAGGAATTTCTTAGGTAATGTCCTCACCACGGCTTTTCCGAGTTACACCAAATCGATACGTTTTAGAATGGTCTAAGTTTTCAAGAACAAGATTCGTTAAATTCCGCCGCTGGTGGCAACTTTTTGTGAAAAACTCCTAGGGACGCCTTATTGATTATCAAAAATCGATCCAAGGTTTACCAACTCCGTAACACAACGAGTGTTGCCAATGTCGCTAATGTTAGCTATGCTAATCGCGATATTGAGAGGGTTGATACGAAAGTCGACAAATTGACGAATGCTTTTACGTCGTTTTTGATCGAGATGAAAAATGCTCCCGCTACGGTGAAAGCGGTTGAGGCTTCGTGTACATTTTGTGGTGGACCACATAATTATTACGAGTGTGCGACTACGGATGGCCAACGTCGAGTGTTAGCGCGTTAAATGGGAATATTAAAAATCAAAATCAAAATAACGTCGATCCATCGCAACAAACGAACAACAACAATCAAGGCAATAATTATAATCGTGGAAACAATTTTCAAAATCAACAAGGAAATCGAGGTGATTATAATCAAGGTCAAAATTTGAATTGGCAAAATCGAGGTTTTAATAACAACAATCAAAACCGGAATTTTAACAATGGGCAAAATTCAAAATTTTCGAACAACGTTAATCAAGGAAACAATTTTCAAGGGAATCAAAACCAAGGTTTTAATCAAAATTATAATGGCTCAAATGATTTTCAAAATTACGTTAAATCAAATGACGCTAATATGAAGAGATTAGAAACGCAAATTGGTGAGATGAGAAACGATTTTTCCAACACTGTGAGAGGTCAAAATAATAAAATCGATCAAGGTCAAAGTGAGATTAAAAAGATGTTTTCTGCAATTATGAGCAATCAAGCGAGTTCGTCATCGAGTAGGTTATCTAGAAACACCGTACCAAATCCGAAGCAACATGTTAAAGCCGCCTCGTCTATTGGAAAAAGTCGTGTGATTACCCCAAACCTTGATGGATTTAGAGTTGTTCCTTCTGCTTAACCCTCAACTTCTAAAACGCCTTCATGTTCTAAAGTCTATGGGGCGAACGTGGTGACCAAGAAAAAGAGTGGACACCCTCGTGTACCTCAAATTTCATCCACGGTTCAAAAAGAGAGCTTTATCGACCTCACCAATGTGACCCTTGAGGAAACTTGTGCTTCGATCCTTCTTAAAAAACCAAAAAGGCACATGCCGAGAAAGGAAGAGGATCCGGGCCAATTTCTATTACCTTGTGATTTTTCCGAGATTGAGGGATGTTTAGCCCTTGCCAATTTAGGTGCTAGCTTAAATCTCATGCCTCATTCTCTTTGGAAATTGATGAAATTGCCTAGACTTACCCCCACGAACATGACTATCGAGATAACAAATTGTAGACCATTAAAACCAGTTGGAATAGCCGAGGATGTTTATGTTAGAATTGGAAAGTTTGTTTTCCCGTAGAATTCGTCATTTTCGATTACGAGTGTGACCCTAAATGTCCCATTATTTTAGGTCGACCCTTTTTATCGACGGCTCGAGCCGTAATCGACGTTCACGGTGGGAAATTGACTATGAAATATGGGGAGGATAAAATGGACATTTTCCCGAGTAGATCCCAAGTTTCAAATGATCATGATAAAACCAATGTTTCCAAAAATGATTTCAAAATGTTGACTTTAGCGGAAAATATGAGGCTTGATGCATGTTTTGAAAGAATTAAAAAGTATGGTTTTAAAGATGAAGATTTTAATGATCGTGAATATGTTTAGTTAATTGAAAAAGGTATAAGCAAACTTATGGATCAAAAATAATTTCGGGATATATTCGCCAAAACAAGTGAACAACCAATTCCGAATGGCGTAGTTAGTGCCATCACAACAATGACTAATATGGACTCCTCTTCACCACCTTCGAAGGACCACATCTTTCAGGCATCAACTTCTAATTCCATTAAAGTGCCTCCATCACCTAGCCCAATACCCATTGAGGCTAAAGGTTTTATCGATATCGATCCTCTCATCATTGAAGAGTCACCTAAGCATAGTCGATTGACTTGTAAGACCATGGTTGTGAGGGCTCACATTGACTCTTTCTTTGATGATGACGATGGCGATTTTACCGCAATTAATCACGTTCTTCAAAATCCAAATGCCATTTTTGAGGATTCTCCTAAAAAGACCTCTTTACATGGGAAGTACGATGATTATGAGTTTGATCCCGGGATTGAGGAAATTATCGAACGAGAACTAGCTCTTTTGCTTCCACTTCCACCTACAAGTGAGGTTGATCTTTCCAATATCGCGGAAGAACTTGATGAGTTGGAACGTCTTATTTTTAATGACAAACCAACTCACGTGACCCAAAATCCCATTCTCGAGGAGTTACCTAGTCAACACTCCTCAGTGAATGACGTGTACCACATTCATGAGGATCTAACTTATCAACGATCCCCACAAAAGAATGATGGTTTTGTTCTTGATCGTGATCTTTTTGAGAGAGTTTCTAAAATCCTCAATGAGGGGAACGACAAACCTTGGTTTGACGAGCCTATCTATGATGAAGAAATTGAAGAGATTAACGTTCATGAGGATGACGAATATGTTTACCCCGAGGGGGCGGTGTTCTTTGTTGATCAACGTTTTGAGAACTTATACAATCCACCACCCCCTAATCGTGACTTAAATGTGAGAATATTTAGTGTGCCTAACCTCGTCTTAGAAATGCCAAATATTTTCAACATAATCAAATTGGGGTTTCATAAAGAGTTTTTAAAGGATGAAAAAGGAAAGGATTTTAAAACTGATTTAAATGATTCTTCTACAAGTTTAACTCCGTCATCACATCGTGTTTAAGCTCGTCTACTCCTTTTGACGATGCTTTGTGTTGGAAATACGTTTTACGTATTAAGAAGGATCGGTCACTCCAACGATAGTCGATGTAATAGCTCATAGTTTAGTTATGTGTCTTTACTTAACAAACAACATCAAGCCTAGCCTACAACATGTGTAGGCCGGCCCAAATGTAAGCCCAAGCCCATGACAAAGGCTTGGGTATATAAACCCTCTCCTTAGATGGAGAGGGTGGTGTGGTTTCTCATTTTTACACATAGTTATTCTTACTTTCTCTCTCTAGCTTTGTGTGAAATCCACCATCTCTCTATCTCTTTCTCTCTCTAGAAACATAAGCAAGATTTACAATCTAACAAATGGTATCAAGAGCCATGGGATGATTACTTGGTTTTTGTGTTTGTGTTCTTGATTTACACGCCTATTTTGATCCTTATTACATACGTCCAAAAATTTTTGTGTTTTTGATGGTTTTTTCTTGATACAAATCTTCTACATAGTTGTGGTAGGGATTTGGTATAGTTACTTTGGCTAAAAACACAAAATTTTTGGGTGTTTTGATCATTTTTTGGCTTAAAATCACGAATTGGTTGAGTTTTGTCCGAGAAAAGTGGAAATTATTCCGATCTGGTCAAATCGGAAAAGGGTTTATATATTCCAATCTGTATTCCGATTGGTAAGTATTCCGATTGGTAAAGTATTCCGATTGGTAAAGTATTCCGATTGGTAATGTATTCCGATTGGTAAGGATTCCGATTGGTAAAGTATTCCGATTGGTAAGGTATTCCGATTGGTAAAGTATTCCGATTGGCAAGGATTCCGATTGGTAAGGATTCCGACAGGGCTTTCCGATTGGCAAGTATTCCGATTGGTAAGGATTCCGACAGGTCTTTCCGATTGGCAAGTATTCCGATAGGAGGATTAGTTTAACATTCCGATTGGTCAGTATTCCGACCGGGTTTCAGATTGGTAAGTATTCCGACAGGTTTCCGATAATTAAGTATTCCGATTAGGTTTTCTGATAAATCATTCCGATCACTATTCCGATCACCATTCCGATAACAAAATTATTCCTTAAAAAATTTCGATCGTGTGTAATTTTGTCTTGGAATTTTTGGTTTATTGAGAACATATTTTAGGGGATTTTAACATTGTTTCTCGACTTCAACTCACAACAACAAACACATTCAAAGTTTGTAAATCTTAACTTATTAAAATGGAGTATACATCTCTTACGGATAAGTCCATCCTCTCGGGTACGGATAATCGTCCACCAATGTTGGTGAAGACTATGTATGAGGAATGGGCTTCCCGAATGGAACTTTATATGTTGAACAAGGAGAATGGACATCTCATTTGGGCATCGGTGCTCAATGGACCATTAGATTATGGTACAGTGACGGAAGGTACGACTACTCGTCCTCGCACAACGGGTGAGTTGACTGGAGATATGAAGATTCAAGATAAATGTGATAAGTATGCTACAAACATCATTCTCCAAGCCCTTCCTCCAGATGTCTACAAACTCGTCAGCAAACACAAAGTTGCCAAAGAGTTATGGGATAGAATTCGGGTTCTAATGCAAGGCACCTCGTTAACTAAACAAGAACGAGAGTGTAAGCTTTATGATACTTTTGATAAGTTTGTCTATGTGCCAGGGGAGACTCTCAATGATTACTATCTGAGATTTACCCTATTGTTGAATGAGCTCAATATCTATGGCATGACAATTCCTACCTTTCAATTGAACACCAAGTATTTGAACACTCTTCCTTCAGAATGGAAAAAATACGTGACGGATGTTAAATTGGCTAAGGACTTGCATAACACCAATGTGGATCAACTTCAAGCCTTTCTTCAACAACATGAATGCCATGTGATCGAGGCTCGGTTGTCTACACCTCAAGTTCATGATCCACTTGCAATGTATGCTTCTCAACAAAACATGGCTTATACTTATCAGCAACCATCATACTTGCAGCAGACACCACCACACAACTATCAGCAACCACAGCAACCATCTTATCCACCACTAGTGATGCCACACCAAGCATTTCAACAAGGTGTTCATCAACAATCTTTTCCACAGCAACCACCATATCAGACATCACCATCACAAGCCAACACCTCTCCATTGGGCTATACTCCTCAGCAAGGATATTTTCCAATTGAAGCACATCCAACACAAGCTTTCTACTCTAATGAACTTCCACCAATCGAAGCACCGGTCTTTACACCAAATGATACGCCAGCTGATGTTCTAAACCATCTCACAGCCTACTTGTCAAAACTTGTTGCAACTAGAGGATTTCCACCAACAAACAATCAGCTCCGCACCTCATCAAATCCTCGACAACAAGCCACTGTTCAAGATGGTCAAGTGATGGTGCAACCTATTCAGGGAAGGCAAAATTCATATGGACCTCCTACAAGGACTGGGAATAATCAAGCTGTGAATTCTCAAGCTAATGGAAATGGAAGTCCTAGTGGTCCTAAAAAGGTTGTGACTTGCTACAATTGCCGAGGACAAGGTCATATGGCTAGGGAATGCACTCAGCCGAAAAGGAGGAGGGATGATGCATGGTTTCGTGAGAAGATGTATTTGGTTGATGCTCAGTCTAAGGGGAAGATTTTGGATTCAGAGGAGTTAGCATTTCTTGCAGACCCAGGGGCAGCAGATACTGAAGGCATTGCAGTCGTCTCCACTTCTAATGCAGCTTATCAAGCGGACGATCTTGATGCATACGATTCAGATTGTGATGACATTCACTCTGCCCAAGCTGCTCTCGTTGCTAATCTCTCTCACTACGGTTCTGATGTCATCAGTGAGGTACCAACCACATCTAATAATATTGATGATAACCAACATCAAGTTGGGCATGAAAATGACAACCTCGAACAGCATTCGGGGACTAGTAACTCAAATGATGTGGTACCCAATCCAACACATTTGAGTGAACCTCAACCAAATGCTACGACGGGTATGGAATCTTATGCTCAACATGATTTGGTCATGGTGCCTAAACATATTATTGATCAAATGCATATGGCCCTCAGACAATCCGTAGATACGAATTCCACCCTAACTGCTGAGCTTGCGTTGCATAAAGAAAAGGTCAAAACTTTTGAAATGGTCCCTCAAGAAGAGAAAATAACATGTTCTGAATTTGACCAATTTCGTTTTGAAAAGATTGAACACTTGAAAGAAATAGAATCATTAAAAGCTAATCTTTCCAATGAATTAAAAGAAAAAGAGTCGGTTGTCAATGATTTTCAGAAACTTAAAATGGATTTCGAAACTCTCGAGTCTAAAAAGGTTGAATCGGAAATTAATGCTACCAAACTTCTTAAATTCAAAGAACAACAGCTTTTAAAACAATACGCTTCCACAGAAAAGGTTCATCTTTTAACTAAATCATTTAAAGAATTCGAACTAAGCGTCTTCAAGATTTACCACCTAATCCTGGTTATGCAAAACAAGCTCAGGAATATATTCCCGGTCTTTATGATATGACCATAATTGGCAAATCGAAAGAAGCACCTTTTGTTCGTAGTACTGAGGAGACACAATCACTTGGGGATGAAACTCATTCTAAAATGATTTCAAAATTCCATACAATTGATTATGATCAACATAACAAAGATCAATTTTCGAAAAAGACACGCATTCGCTTACAAAAGGAATTAGCAGAATTAACAGTTCTTGTGCCCCAAAGTTTGTCAAATGAAAATCTTCCTAGTACGTCTCCTACACTCGTCAAAAAGGATTTAACGAAGTTAATTCCACCGGTAAGTAAGGCGTCCGTTAACTTAAATACGGTTCACCAACACTTAGCCGATTTTGACAAGGTCATTTTGGAACGTACGACGGCCACGGACATAACGGAAGGTGAATGGAACTTTGAGCACACTAGAGCTGCGTTTCGAGATGAAATTGTTCCGTTTGAAAAGAATGTTAAAGCTTGTCTTCGTAATATTGATCAAGATTTGTTTTTGGAAATAGAAGAAGTTAGACGTGTTTTCAATGAAATGGAAGATGCTTATGAAAACAGTTTACTTGAAATAGAACGGGTTTCACCCCATAATGATCTGCTTCTGAATCAAGTGATGTCTCATGATATAGTTTCTGTCTGTGTGAATATAAGTGTTGATAATGATTCTATTGTGCATAATGTTGATTATGTGGATAATGTGGTAGATAGTACTTGTCACGAATCTGACGCTGAATTTTTAAAGCTTCAAGATTCATATTCTTCGCTTTCAAAACGTTTTGATGAGATTCAAACACATTGTATTTCGCTTGAATGCAAGAAACAATTTATTCAAGAAATCTTTGAAACGTCATTCGAAGGTGTTAATATCGATGATGCAAATTTTGAAAAGAATTTTCGATTGAATTTACAATCAAAACAGCGTCAGCCAAGTGACAAAGTTGCTAACTCTTTGCCGATAGAAATAGAGAAATCCAAGGAGCTTAACTGTGTGAACGTACTTGAGGCCGCTGAGAATTTTAGACTTGATCTAGATAATCGAGTTTCCAAGATTTTGTCCAAAGTTGATAACTTAAAACAGAAAAATACACGACTCTTCGATTCAGTACAGCCCGCATGTGTTGATACAACTGCACAGAATCAATCATTGATTGAACAACTGAATCGAAAGTCGGTGGAAATATCTGATTTGAGGGAACAAATTTGTGATAACAATCTGGTCTTGGCTGAGTTAAAGGAAACACTTCGTACTCTAAAAGGTAAGAATGTTGTGGATAACGCAGCCACTATCTCAGCTTCGTCCTCTAGTGCAATCAAAAGGAACCTTATTGCCGTCACACCACTTAACAAGGGCCCTAGGACTAAATCTTCTCAAACATTGGTCACTAAAGATAAGGCGGAATCAAAACCAGCTTCTAATATTCCCGTGTTGCCTTCTACAGGAGTAAGCACCACTACTATGGCTCAAAGATCTAAGCTTAAGAGAAACAAGAAGAATGATAGGATCTTGCCCCCATCTAGTAGTCAAGTGAAGAAGAAAGTAGAAGCCCATCCTAGGAATGTTATTTCTGTTTTGAATAAAAAGAATCATGTAGCTAAACCTAAAGGCTCTGCGGTTGTGCAGCGTTCTAAGCCTACTATGAATTCTAATTTGAAATGTTGGAATTGCAATGAATGTATGTTTTCTAGTCGTCATGATTCTTGCCTTATTGACCATGTGAATGAGATGTATGCCCGGAAAAATGGATTAGAATGGAAACCGACTGGGAAAGTGTTAACCTAAGTTGGTTGGATGTGGCGCCCCACTGGTAGAACTTTCACTATAGTAGGAAATATGTGCCCTTTGACTAGGATCACTCCCACTAAAGCGAAGAAAGTGTGTCCTTTAACTAGGAGTACCAAGGCTACCAAAACACAAGTGTGTCCTTTAACTAGGAACACCGACACTACGGTAGGAACCAAGTGCCCTTTAAATAGGTCTACTCCCACTGTAGTGCCCGCGAATAATCCAAAACCTAAGAAAGTTGGAACAGTAAAACCTGTTAGTGCTAAAACTCCCATTAGAAAAAGCAGGAAATCTAAGGGTCTCACAAATGTTAGCAATTCTGATAATTCTATATCTGTATCTGCTAACACTCCGGAACCAATAGTTTCCAATGCATTGTCTACTGTTGTGATTGAAAACAGGTGGTCCAAATTGTTCTCTGGTATTTGGACTCTGGTTGCTCCAAGCATATGACCGGAGATCGCTCTCAGCTCAGAAATTTCGTCAGCAAGTTTCTTGGTACGGTTCGATTTGGTAATGATCATATTGCAAAGATAATGGGTTATGGTGAATATCATATTGGGAATGTTATAATTTCAAGAGTGTATTACGTGGAAGGTCTTGGTCACAACTTATTTTCTGTGGGACAATTTTGTGATGCAAACCTAGAAGTTGCTTTTCGAGAGCATACCTGCTTCATTCGTAATTTAGAAGGGGTTGATTTATTGAAAGGTACTCGAGGGAATAATTTGTATACTTTGTCTCTACAAGACATGATGGCCGCTTCTCCCGTATGTCTTCTCTCCAAAGCATCAAAGACTAAGTCATGCTTATGGCATCGACGGTTATCTCATCTTAACTTTGACGCTATTAATCATTTGGCGAAAAACGAACTTGTTCGTGGTCTTC
Source organism: Glebionis coronaria (assembly GCA_025667525.1). Classification (NCBI taxonomy): domain Eukaryota; kingdom Viridiplantae; phylum Streptophyta; class Magnoliopsida; order Asterales; family Asteraceae; genus Glebionis; species Glebionis coronaria. Next base: position 360,472,371 of record CM046875.1, on the reverse strand, counting down.
CTAAACTTTCATTTCACAAGGATCATTTGTGTTCCGCGTGTACAATGGGGAAAAGCACTAAGAAATCTTACAAACCCAAGACGGAAGACACCAACCAGGAGAAACTTTATCTTTTGCATATGGATCTTTGTGGGCCAATGCGTGTTGAAAGTCTTAGTGGCAAAAAGTACATCCTCGTCATTGTCGATGATTACTCTCGGTTTACATGGGTGAAATTTCTTAAAGCAAAGAATGAGGAACCTAACTTCATCATCGGATTTCTCAAGATGATTCAAGTGCGTCTCAACACTACTGTCCGACGCATTCGTACAGATAATGGAACCGAATTTGTGAATCAAATTTTGCGTGATTATTATGAAGAAGTTGGCATTTCTCATGAAACATCCGTTGCACGCACTCCACAACAAAACGGTGTCGTTGAAAGGCGAAATCGCACACTTATGGAAGCTGCTCGAACGATGTTAATTTACGCAAAGGCTCCATTGTTTTTATGGGCAGAAGCAGTATCTACAGCAGTGTACACCCAAAACCGGTCACTAATTCGTAAACGCCATGGTAAAATACCTTATGAGCTTCTCCATGGAAAAGTACCAGATTTATCATATCTTCATGTATTTGGTTCTCTTTGCTATCCAAATAATGATGGTGACAATTTGGGAAAACTTCAACCAAAGGCTGATATTGGTATTTTCATTTGTTACGCTCCCTCAAAGAAGGCATACCGAATCTACAACCGTAACTCTCGCAAGATCCTCGAAACTATGAATGTTGATTTTGATGAGCTGACAGCAATGGCTTCTGAGCAAAGCAGCTCTGAACCCGCACTTCATGAAATGGGACCCAGTAACATTAGTTCTGGTCTTGTCCCAAACAACCCTACTTCATCATCATTTACACCACCTACTAGGAAAGAATGGGATACGTTGTTTCAACCGTTCTTTGATGAATTCTTTACTCCTCCAACTATTGTTGCTCCAGAACCTGAGGTAATAGCTCCGGTAACCGAAGTTGTCGCTCTAGCAACCGAAGCACAATCAGATACATCTGCACCTACAATGGGTCAAGATATACCTTCAACGAGTAATTCTCAACCAACACATGTTTCAACTACCCATGTCATGCCTATTGATGATGAAGAGGATGATGATGATCACGATTTGGAATTCGCTCAAATGCGTGAACTTCCATTCTTTGGTGTATCTATTCCCGACCCTAATCAAGCCGGGTCGTCCACCTCAGAGGAAGCTCCTTCTTCAGTTTACTCCAATCCACGGATTCGTGAACATGACAGCAAGTGGACAAAGGATCATCCTATAGATTCTATTATTGGTGACCCTAATCGTCCAGTATCCACACGAAGTCAGTTACAAGAAAGTGCACTGTTCTGTCACTTTGATGCTTTTCTCACTGAAGTTGAACCTAAGACATGGCAACAAGCTTTTACTCAATCCTGTTGGATAGAAGCTATGCAAGAAGAACTTAACGAATTCATACGTCTTGATGTTTGGGAACTTGTCCCATGCCCGGATCAAGTACAGTTACTCACTTTGAAATGGGTTTACAAGGTGAAACTCGATGAGTTAGGCGGAATATTGAAGAACAAAGCTCGTCTAGTAGCTCGTGGATACAAGCAATTATTGGGCATCGACTTTATGGAATCCTTTGCACCTGTTGCCCGTTTGGAAGCTATTAGACTATTCCTCGCTTATGCAGCCCATATGAATATGGTCGTCTATCAGATGGATGTGAAGACGGCATTTCTTAATGGTGAACTCAAGGAAGAGGTCTATGTTCAACAACCGGATGGTTTTGTGAATCCTAATTATCCTAATCATGTGTACAAGCTTAAGAAGGCTCTCTATGGGTTGAAGCAAGCTCCTCGCGCATGGTATGATCTTTTGTCACAATTCCTCATTACGCAAGGCTTCGCTAAAGGCAAGGTGGATCCCACGCTGTTCATTCAGAAACGAGGTAAAGATATGATTATGGTACAAATATATGTTGATGATATTATATTTGCAGCCTCGACCCAAACCTTATCGGATGAGTTTGGGACACTCATGTCTTCCAAGTTTAAGATGTCAATGATGGGCAAGGTATCATTCTTCTTAGGTCTTCAGATATCTCAGAGTCCCAGAGGCATCTTTATCAATCAATCCAAGTATGCCCTTGAATCGCTTAAGAAGTATAAGATGGAATCTTAGGACCCCGTGGATACTCCAATGGTGGAACGAACTAAGCTTGATGCAGATCCACATGGAGTTGCCGTTGATCCGACACTTTATCGTGGAATGATCGGTACTCTTCTGTATATCACAGCCAGTCGACCTGATCTTCAGTTTGCTATATGTATGTGTGCCAGGTATCAAACTAGGCCTACTGAGTTACACTTAGCTACTGTTAAAAGGATCTTTCGATATCTTAAAGGAACCATTAATCGGGGACTTTGGTATTCGAAGGACTCTTCTATTGCACTAATGGCATATGCAGATGCGGATCACGCGGGTTGTCAAGATACAAGGCGTAGCACGAGTGGAACTTTGCAACTACTAGGAGATCGATTAATCAGTTGGGCATCGAAAAGGCAGAAAAGCGCTGCAATTTCAAGTACGGAAGTAGAATACATAGCTATGTCCGGTTGCTGTGCTCAAATTCTTTGGATGAGATCGCAATTAACCGACTATGGTCTAGGTTTCAACAAGATTCCGATGTACTGCGACAACAAAAGTGCAATTGCCTTATGCTGCAACAATGTTCAATTCTCCCGGTCGAAGCATATTGACATTCGCTACCACTTCATCAAGGAGCAAGTGGAAAATGGAGTAATCGAGCTTTACTTTGTCCGATCTGAGTATCAATTGGCGGATATTTTCACAAAGGCTTTAGATCGCGCTCGAATTGAATTTTTGGCCGACAAGCTAGGAATGAGAACCTTCTCGCCTGAGACTCTTAAGGAACTAGCAGATGAAGCGAAAGAATAGTGGTGGTAAAACTATTCTCCGTATCCTTGGTGATCATCTGTATATAATGTTTATATTTTTATCCACAAAAGCAAAATACAAAAATATAAAACCTTATAAAAACCATAAAAATTGAAAAATCTAGAAAAATCCAAAAATATTTTTACTTTATTTTTCTAAGGCATGTCTTTTGGTACGATAATATTTACGGCCTTAGAAATGTTGATTAATATCGACACGGCGCCATAAATAGAGTTCGTACAAAAGTTGTAAATATTTCATAAAACATGCCTAAATGGCTTGTAGTTATTTCAGACTGCAACCCGTTTTTCATATTAAAGTCAAGTATTTCTTATAAAAGCTTTGGCTCACAACGGGAATTAATTTTCTCGGGCAAGGTTTACTTTAAAACCTTGTAAGGGATCAAGTTTACTTTATAACTTGGTCTAACACAAATCAATGTACGTTTCAGTGCATTTATTTGTTAAAACAAGAGAAGTCTTGTTTTTATGAAGCTATCATCTCTACAACCATAGCAATCTACAATTGGTATCTACATACTCGACGATGCGACTACTCAACCGACGACTATAGCTCTTTCAATAGAACACGGGTCAACAATTGAGGGGGAGCAATTGTCAAGCATTCAGAATCTTCGATGCCGAACGTGTCAAGTTCACAAGTTGGTGTCAAGACAACAATACCAATCGTACATGTGGTGTCAAGAGATGACTTCAGACGTGACGAGGCGACCAACATATGCTGCCAAGAACCATTTGATCTTATCATATGATGTTCTCATCTATCAGGTCCAACCTTGTCAATTCTTTCTAATATTGTGAATATGTGATCATGTTACAAATAGATGTCATGAAGATAAAACGGACTCGCATTTTTCTTCCCAAAACCTTTGTTAAAACTTCATTAAATCAATTGATATTAAAAACATCGATTGGGTTAATATTTTTAATATGGGGGAGAAAATGTGATTTAATATGGGATATTATCACAAATGGTTTGACTTAATGTGCTGGCTCATCTCTACATATGCGAAATGTTTTCGAATATCGTGGCATATGTTAAGGGGGAGCAAAATGGATTTTCTATATCAAAATGGATTTTCATGGTGACATATACTTACCCAAAACCCATTTATTTCACGACGATGAAGATTGTTGTGACATAAGGATGGTAGGATAGGTTAAGTCCTATGATTCTTCCAGAACCGGAGGAATCTTCCCAAGGACATTCCATAGCTAGAAATAGTAGTCCTTAGGAAAGGTGGAGAAAGAATGTGAACGTAGCTGAATGCCGACCAAGTACTTAAGTTAGCACTGGAACAATCACAACAAGGTGCTAGTTATGACGTATTGGTAAGCATTGAAGGGGTTGAAGAATGAAAAAGAATTGTAAAGAAAAAGGGTGTAAAGAAAGAAGCCCTCCTTACAACTTTAGGCAGAAACCGGGTCAATACATATGCTATTGAGATCATTTTAATGAATCTTGATATTGAAGACAGACATCATGGACCCAGTGATGCAATGCACAACCCATCTCAGCTAACTCAGATATCTCTCAAAAGGTATTTGTTTTAATCACACGGAGACAACACGTTATCTATCGATTTATTCACTCCGAATAAATTGGTATTGAAATGGTGGCACTCCTCTCCAGCCTCCGATCACTAAAATCCAAAGTGCACGATCGAGTCTAGAGCCATTTGAGATCATCAAATATCTCACTAGGACACACTTTCATATTTCCTTGCTTCTTCACACACTGTGAAAAGTAAGAAAGATTTTAAGAGTCCTACGCAAAATCTTCATGATCTTGCCTGAACATCCGAGTAATACGAAAGTATTTACAATGAAGATGGAAATCCTTCTTGAGCGAACATCAAAAAGCTCATGGTAGGTGACTTGTGCGATTCTTTATGAATCAAACTTGTGATAACTGGAAAGCAACAGCTGTTTAATTCTTAACTGAATTTAAACACGTTCCAGGCCTCTACGCAATATCTTAGTGATCTTGCCAGAACACTCAGAGTGATACCTTAGTGTTCACAGTGATGAGTGGAAATCCTTCTAGTGTTAACCTCAAACAGCACTTGGTAGGTAACTTGCAAGATTCTATACGAATCAAGCTCGTGACAACTGGAAAGCAACGATGGTGCGGTTCTTAATTGAATTTCACTTGTTCCAGGAACATGAATTGACGGCTTCAAATCATGCGGATATCTTTATCCAAATGATTCACTCTTTATGTTCGCAGTCAGCTTTGGACGGTCGAATAAAGAGAACGGGTTTACCCGCGAAATCCTGTCAGGAAGTTACTTAATTGAAACTATCCGTCACGGGTACGATATCTAATATCGTCCAACGGTCTTCACCGACCGGAGGTAAAATGCTACCGATTTAGAATGAAATGTTCAAAGCCATTTTGTTCGTGTCTACTTATGTTGCGGTATTTGAAGACGGTGGCGTTGCGGGATCCGAGAAGAAGTCGTCCCCGCATGCTTATACTTTATGCACTTAATATCTCATCTAATTCAAGAAAGCCTAAAAGTTAAGTCTTTCACTGTTTCAAACTCTGAAGCTTTCAAGAATTACGAAGGTATAAGTATGTGGGACATGAGGTCACGAAGAGGCGAAGATCACAAGTGATGGATGCACGAGATCAAGGCAAGAGATTAATGCTCAAAGATTGATATCAAAGATCACATCAGCATGTTCACCAGAAAAGAAAAAGAAAAAGAAAGACGAAGACTACGAGCTCAAGACAAGCATAGTATGCTAGGTCTATTTTATTATTGTAACTTGGGTAACGCCCTTGTTTAGAGTGACCTCCCTTAGGGGGAGATTGTTGGAAATACGTTTTACGTATTAAGAAGGATCGGTCACTCCAACGATAGTCGATGTAATAGCTCGTAGTTTAGTTATGTGTCTTTACTTAACAAACAACATCAAGCCTAGCCTACAACATGTGTAGGCCGGCCCAAATGTAAGCCCAAGCCCATGACAAAGGCTTGGGTATATAAACCCTCTCCTTAGATGGAGAGGGTGGTGTGGTTTCTCATTTTTACACATAGTTATTCTTACTTTCTCTCTCTAGCTTTGTGTGAAATCCACCATCTCTCTATCTCTTTCTCTCTCTAGAAACATAAGCAAGATTTACAATCTAACACTTTGTGTGGTTTTAGTATGGGGGAAGCCCCTTATGTTTCTTCACACTTTTCCACCGAGGATGAGATATTCGATCCCGGAATCGCGATTTAAGGGAAATCTCGGTCTTCCACCGATGCAATAAATGAAAAATCTTTCTATTTGCTTGGTGTGAGTCTACCTCGAGTAGCTCATTATATTGCCCCACCCATTGTCCCACCCTTCTATTTCTCACCTCTTTTCTTTTACCCCTTTGGGGTTTTGGCACATGTTGAAGTGGCACTAGTTCGTTTATCCCATGTAAACGAGGACGCCATCTTTGATCCCGGTATTTTGCATCATGAAAAGACTTAGTCCTTAGTATCGGTTGCTTTGGGCATTGTTTATCATGTAACCCCATCAAAAATGACCAAACCAAGATAATCCCAAAATGATCACATTTATGGGGATTCGAGTCGAGCTTTTGACTCGGTTATCAAAAACAAGGTGCCTCTTGGGGGATTCTTATGCTTATCCTTGTAAATATTATTGCTTTCTTAGTTTAATGTAATATGGGGAGACTTGTGCTCTTCCAACCTTTGTTCCGTGGTTGTTTGTGATTGTGATTTATTAGGTTCATCGTCATCATTTAACCCTCTCGTGTTCGTTTTACGTATCACTCGAGCTTCGATCGTTTCCTTTGAATATGATATCGTTTTATGTTCTAACGTTTATCTTATTAGCATAATTCATAAACGGCTTTTAGGTTATTCGTTTTACCCTTTCCATGCTCGAGATTAATCATTCGACTTTCGTCTCTAGTTTGGGGGTGTTTCACCCTTATACTCGAAACATTGAGGACAATGTTTAGTTTTAGTATGGGGGGTGAGTAGTACTTCACCTTGCTTACATTATCACGCAATCCAATTTTCATCTTTTTATTGTCGTTTTATGCAAAATAAGGCAAAAAATTTCCAAATTTTAAATTTTTTCTAGTTTTTCATAAGTGTTTAAGACACGAATGTAGGTTTTCCGATTGTGAGAATAAGAGTAATTTTTTAATCGACCGTGCGTGTTGAGCACTTAGCTTCGATTCCTTAACTATATTAGGCTAAGTCTCATTAAATTGAGGACGAGAAATGATAGAGTTAATTATAAATTACTATGCTAAACGTAAATTACTCGTATTCTTTCAAAAACTCATGTGTCCTAATTATTTGTTTATTCTCCCGATGCTTTAATATAATAAATTGTTAATAAATATTTATTTAGCGGTTTAATCTCTATTGTTGGTTTCTAATTTGTTTTAGTATCTTCCATGTAATTAAATTGGGAAAACATTAAGGTATCGCCAGCGTCACGGTTTTAAAGTATTGGCTACCCGAATAATCAAAGGCTTCCTCCAATAATAATTTAAGTTCCTGTTCACCTAAATCAAGCAAAAATTCGAAGCTCATAAGGCCAAAAAACCTATGCAAAATTGAAAGTGAATGTCTTAAATCTCGAAGCCTTAAAGATCCAAAATTCGCTTTAGCGTGAGGATATACATCAAGTCATAATAAACACCTCATGGCAAGGTTAAATAAAAGACAAGGGCAAGACGAAAGCCATAATAAACCTTTCATGGTGAAGTTCAATAAAAGGTGGCGTAAACCAATTCCAAATTGGTAATAAGTCTCATGTTCAAAACCGTTATAAAACCGTGTTTATCGATCCTTTTTGTTGACTTAATTTTTTGACATAGTTGTCTATTAGGATGAATTATTAATTCGATGATTTTGGATACACCGTTAAGGCTCTATTTTTAGACCTAATCTCTATTCAAGTATAAGTCAATGATGTATCCTCGTGATCATTAAGACAAAAATAAAATATAAGAGATACACCTTAGGAATAAGGGAGTCTAAGTACGTGATTAGAGCATATGAGTAGGGTTAGCATTACTAACTTATAATGACAATGATCTTGTTTCACGCTTAGCATGGAACTGGTTGAAAATCGAGGACGACGAAATTATTTCTAACGAAGTATTCACGTGTTCTTATTCTATGATCCTAAACATCCCATTTTGCGATGAAAACAATACATTATGTCTAAAACACATGTAGTAGTTTATTTAAATTTACGTTTTCAATAAATGTCATATAAAAATGAATTTGGAAGTGCTATGATACTTAATTCTAGCATTGCGTGAGGGCACGACATGGTTTAGTATCAAGGAGCGATGAATCTGCATTTATACATAGTCTCATCCTCCAAATCGGGCTTAAAACGCTTAAAAGTATCATAAAATACCCCAAAATATGCTTGTGTTTGTTCATTGTGTATTTTAGATACGGATATCGTGAACTCACCAAAAGATTATACGAATCAAGCAAAAACTAACACGGGAAACGAAGCCACACAAAGAACCGGACCCGAAGAATGAGTTTTGCAAAAAGGCCCTTGAAGTTTGAAGATTTGTCAAGATTGGTCCCTCAACTTTGGAAGACTTGTCATATTATACCCTTTTAAAACTCAAAAGTTACAATAGGGTCTCTAATAATTCAAGAATATTCACTAATGGCCCTTGAAGAAATCAGTTATTGCACAAGTGGTCCTTATACAAAGTTTGAAAGAGTGAATGTGCCATTTATGACAAAATGAGCAAAGTTTGAACAAAGGAAAGGGGAGAAAAAACTGCCAGATTTAGTATGACCACTTATTGGAAAAACAGGGACAAAACATGCCAAACATTAAACTCCACTCCACCAGTCACCATGTGACATGTCACCTAGACCCACCGACTAACCCGAAAACCAAACCCAACCTACCCATAATCCGACCCAAACCAGCCCACATACCCTCACCTTACATTTTCTCCACTTAACCCCATTTTTAATAAATAAAACAAACTTTTAAACCTTTCTTTATATTAAAATCAGGCGCTAAAACAGATATTGTACTCCTTCCTCCCCCAAATCCACACCTAATCCCACTCATAAACCCTAATCGAATTAAACCCTAATTCAAAGGGGTTTTGTGTGAATCCTTCCAGAACACTAATACAACCCATCTTAACCAAAACCCCAACTTCCAATATGCATCCAACTCAATGTGGACCCCTCCCCCATGATCCCCTGCACCCTTGTCACACCAAAAATGGCAACAAGAAAATCTGGCAGCCATCCAACGTCTCCTATGTGATTTCTTCTTTCCCAAAGATTGGATAAACGCTCAAGATTGGTCAACATAAAACTAGAATTCAACAAAGGCACATGGGATCACAATACTCTTTGAAGATTCGAATTTGAGGTCATTTTTGGAAGAACATCAGTTAGGGTTTAGCTATTTCATGTATTCTTAAACAGTCCAAGTAGTAGTATAAATATGGGATGACATGTATCCCATATCTTTGTTCCAAAAAATTTTGTAAACCCTATTTACTGAATAATTAAAGTGGTTTTTAGGCCTTGCAAGAATTTTTGTGTTCCATCCTTTATTTATGTGAATACTTAGTGTAGATTTTTGAATTCAAGTTGTTCCTCAAATTCTGTTTGATATATCTTAGTTCTATTAAAGATGTTTTTGTTCAAAAAAAAGTATATATTTTGAGTAAAAACCTTTGTGACCCATCATAAGATTAAGCAGCTTATTAGGTTGATTGACAACCAAACTCATAAGCTGGGTTGTTAGATGATGTTACATTTTTAGTAAAATTTTATCTCATTTGCAAATTTCTTTCACATCTTATTTTTTGAATATTCTTGCTGTTGTTATTCTACTGTAGCATAAGCTTCTCTACAAGCTTTTGAACAAAGCTTGAGGGGTGGTTTTGCTACTTGGGTTGTTCTATCTTAGCAGGTTGTACCAAGAGAAGCCATAACCAAGTGACTGTTGTAGTCACTTGGTTGGGACTGTTGTAGTCCCATCTTATATCTCACTTGCATTAAACAAGCTCTCATAAGCTATAGCTAATTAGGAGATGGCAATCAGCCATATTGGGGTTTGGATGTAATCTCAAAAGGTCCCAGGCTTGAACCCTCTTTTTAGTTTTTTTGCTCTTTGTGGACTATGTGAAAATTTTGTGCTTGTGTTCTTGTGGTGTTTTAAGTGTTCAACACTTGTTTTCATTGTTATTATATGTTATATTATTGGTTTTTAAAGTGTTTTGAATTGGATTGCTACTAGTTGATTTGAAACTTTTTACATAAGTACAAGTTATAAGGGTGTTTGGTTTTGGAGGATTAAGGGTAAGGTGACACTTAACTTGGACTACCATATACCTGCATACTTTATTGTTAGTATAGTTGGTTTTTGCTTTAATATCAGTAGGTTTAGTGCAAAATTCAAAAGTTCACTTGTTGAAAGTTTGCATAAAAATTGTCACTTGATAACAATAGGATTTTAGGTTGAATTTTGTGTTTCTTGGCTTGTGATTTTGGTTCACTGTTAGTCTTAGGATATCTTTAGGGATTTTGATTGTTGGTTTGAGTAGTGGTTAGTTTTTGTGGCTTCTAAATGGTTTAGATACTCACCTAGGTGCCTAGTAGATCAACAACTTGCATTTCCCCTTAGTCAATACATCAGCAGGTTTTAAGTTGCCTTAAATTATGCTTTATTGTTTGGAAATTGGTTTTTAGATAGTTCATAGGGTTTTAGTGGATGTGCATCAGTTGGTTCAAGATTTGCGTTGCACTTGGATAGTCATAAGCACCATAGCAACTCACTGATACCCCAACAGCCACCAGACCACCAGACCTTCATATCAGTAACTGTATTAGGTGTATTTGTTAGCTTATTTGTGCTTGACCTTGCTTTTTTTTTGCTTGATATTGACTCCCCACACTCCACTGAGTGTGGGGGTGCCTTTGTTGCCAAAATCCATCAAGTAACCAAACCAAAAAGGCCAATTTATGTTTTCTATGATAGAGTAATTGGAACCCAGTTCCCACTGATAGAGGTTAAACTTCCCACCGCTTAGCTAGAGGACAAATAGAATCCAAGTGTCACTATCAGTTTTCCATATTTTTGTCTTTAGTGTGAAATTTTCAGCTTTTTCTAGGTTTTTAATTTTTCCCCTGTTACTTATTTTATTTTCAAATTTTTAGAAAAGAAAATTTTATTTTTCTGATTATCTTACCATTTTTAGCATTATTTTAACTTATAATTAGTTTTTAATATTTTCTGTTTTTGTCCTATTAGGACTAAAATCAATTTTTTTCAACTTTTTCATTTTTCTCAGCTTTGCGTTAAGTAAAATAGAATTTTTAGTAAAGTAAAATTATTTTTCTCATTATTTTATTATTTTTATGATTATTTTCATTTGAAAAGTGTTTTTAGCCTTTAAAAAATTAGAAAAATAGTTTTAAAAATTTAGGAAAAATACTTTTTAGTTATTAAATAATTTATGTAAGATTTTGATATGATAAAATATAATTTTGGACTTTTTGTAAATTGTATTTAATTTTAGGGCTTTAATTAGCATTTAAAATAAAATTTTTAATTAATAATAAGTTTTAAAAATTATTTATTGAACTTTTATTCTTATTTATATTATTTTAGACTTAATTTTGATTTTTAATTTGTTTTTAGTTAAAAATTTTATTTTCGTCGCGTTTTACGTTTTAACGTATACGTTTTAATTATTCATCGTAGTTTAATCGTAGTGTAACTGGTCTTTTAATTTTCTTTCTTCTCAAACCCAAAAACGTCACTAATCCAAACATTGTTTTATACGTATTGGCACACATCACACACTTCCTTCAAGAACGAACTCGCATTTGTTGAATTTGTCGGTTTTCGTAAATCGTCGAACATAATACTTGCCGATTATACGCGTTTTTCCTAAAAAGTGTACGATTTTTACCACATCATTACCCCAAACGGATTATCACCAAAAACTAAACGACATGAAACAATATAGAAGCATTGTTATTTGGTGTGGTTATTCTACAAATTTCCGCTGTGCACTTAAACCGATGAGCTAGAATATTGTTCAAACTACATCAAAGTGTCAGAATCTGCTTAAGATACAGATATTAGTTTAGGGGGAAGCTGATTCAGAAACTTCGTCAAAAAGAAGTCCATGAAGAAAGTTTTTAAGACATGCAGCATGAATTGGGGGGGGGAAGCTAATCTAAATCATGCATATTACAATTGTTCCAAAACAAGCAAAGACAGAGAGGATTCAAGCTGAGGTACAAGTTATGAAGACAAGAACACTTAGAAGACATCCTCAGCATTGGAAGCGCTTGGAAGACTTTATTTTGTTGTATTTGTACTTGTTAGGAACATTGTAAGTAATTTCGTATGTCTCCACATTGGGGGAAGATTGTTAGCCCTAAAATGTGAGCGCCATTTACGGAATTACATTAGTTTACTATGGCCACACACGTAGGGACTAGTTTTGTTAAGTTAGAATAGTTCATGTGTATCTAGGCTATATATATCCCTTCATACTTCCATGGAGGGGGTGAGGATTCCCATTTGTTTGTTTCACTTTCTCTCTCTTGAAATAAACACACTCCTTCTTCCTTGCTATTTTCTCTCTCTAAAAATGTCTAACCATCACTTTTATCCTCCCCAACCTCCGGATCTTTACCCGTGTGCTTGGTGAATCTAATGTTAACACCCACCCACCAGACATATTTTATTTTACAGTAGCAAAATAAGCGACATGTTACAATATAACATGATGAATAAGTTAAAACACTTAATGATCACTATGTTAAAATACAATCTGCAACATGTATTTGCCTATTATTATTCGTGCTCTGCCATCTAGTCTTGTAAACTTGTCAAATACGTAAGTTCTATCCGTAAAATACGTAATCTTTGGCAAGTGTTGAGTGTTAATCATAATCCCGCTCATGTATTTTTAAATTTGAAAAGATTTACAAATCTTTTTAAGATTAAAAGAGTTTAAATTGGTAACATGATAATTACCGATATTTTTATTTTATAAAAGAATATCACGTACATTTTTATATTTTTAAAATTTATATCCATTTATTTTCGGTTCGCATCCGAATATTTTTTCATAACTCGACTTCTGTCATGTTTCGGTCGCGGCGATCCGCCCTCTGGACGTATTATTTTATTTAGTTTGGTTTTGCAGCGATCCGCCCAACCAAACGTATTATTTTATTTAGTTTGGTTGCGGCGATCCGCCCAACCAAACAATTTATTTAGTTTGGTCCCGGTGATCCGCACGACCAAACATATTATTTTATTTAGTTTGGTCGTTGCGATCCGCGCGACCAAATGTCTTATTTTATATAGTTTGGTCGTTGCTATCCGCGCGATCAAACATAATATTTTATTTAGTTTGGTCATTGCGATCTGTGCAACCAAACGTATTATTTTCTTTAGTTCGTTCGCGGCGATCCGCCCGTCCGGATGTATTATTTAGTTTGATCGCGGCGATTCGCGCGATCAAACGTATTACTTTCTTTAGTTCGGTCGCGGCGATTCGCCCGTCTGGACGTATTATTTAGTTTGGTCGCGGCGATCCGCGCGATAAAGTATATTATTTTATTTGGTTTCATCGCGGTGATCCACGCATTCAAACAAATTATTTTATTGGACTGCCCGTCTAATATTCGTTATACACAATCGTACCTCGGTCATGGTTATGACTTACGCATTTTTACTTTCGTTGTACATCATCTTATGACTATTGTTGTATAAACTGTATTTCATACATATTCTCCATATTAATGTGCGAAGTTTAAATCCCTATGATACACACACACCTTGTGTTTTATTTTATAGTACTACTTCACTATATTAAAGTGGGATTCGCCACCTGTCTAGTATGCCCGAGCAACGTGGGCCATGTCCCATAGAGGTAAGCGATAAATATTGTTCAATTTTTGGATACTTTACTTATAAGTTTAATACTACTAGTAAATATAGCACTATCAAACTTGGGGGCATAAGGGTATCATAATACCAATGACATGATCTTATTTTATTATAGTTTGAAGCATGTAGAGTACTACTTTATTCAGATGTAAATGTTATCGCGTGGATCACGTATCCGTCGTAGGTCATGAACCAGTTTGTCGCATAAGAGGTTTGCAACCCCAGCGGCCATGGATCACGTATCCACACCAAGTATGTAAGAGGCATTGCAGGCCCAGTACTGAGATGAATCACGCATTCGCACCAGGACGGATGACGTATCCATACCAGGTACTTAGTGCACCTACGACGCTTCGTATCTAAGACTCCACGCGAGCATATAAGACGCACTGCAAGCTAATGTGATCGTGATAGTATGGTGATAATTAGATACGTTATAGGGTAAATTAGAAAATTACCTTTAGGAAAAAGTAATAGACTAATATTACCAAAGACGAATTCAATTAAACACGTGATGAACCAAGTTCGTTATACACGAAGATCGAGTGAATTTGAGACGTTTTGTTTCGATTTGGACAATTGATTTAAATTGGTTTTCGGTTTTTAAACTAAAAATTAAATCTAACAATTTTAAACTTATTTTAATCCTAAAGTGCATGAATCGTAAATCCCCAAATTATTTTATTCTAATAACTATAGCTTAAAATTAAGACAATTAAAATTAAACTATTTAATAATCTATAAAAATTAATCTATTTAAAATAATTTTAACTCTATTTAAAATTCTAATAAAACTTTTTAAACTAATTAAATTTATAAAAACATTTTTATCTTTATTTTATTTTTATAATATTTTAAAACTATTTATTATTTTTAGAACTAAAAACTTACTCTAATAAAAATACTAATTTCACTTAATATAAACGGAAATTAAAGAAATTACAACTAAATTAAAGTCTGCCACAAACAATCAAACTATATTAATGAAGTAACAGAAAACAAAACCAAATAAGCCAGTTAGCTCAGATTGTAAAGCTCGAGGCCCATGACCAGGAGGTCATGGGTTCGAGTCTAGATGGGGACATTATTTTGATTGTAATTTTTTTTGGACAACAAAATTTTAAAAGATCACAGGAATGATCCTTGTAAAGCTTATCTTAAGCAAGCTGATAGGAATCAGCCTATGAGCATATCAAATCAAAAGAACTTGATAGCCTGTAAAACTTAACAAAATCAATCCAAAAATAGCTAGTAACACAATTACCAGCAAGCTAATACACTTAACAAGTAAAATAAATCCAACAGCCTAAAATACCCAAATCTGAGTAAGTAGATAAAACGAACCCAAAACTAGCAGTACTACAATCATGTCCTAATATGTCTCTAAGCACCTAAGCTAAACAGTTAATATCCAAATCTGTTCTAACATAAACCTAGCACATTAAACCAGTTCTAAGCATGTGTATGATGGATAAATCTAACAGATTTAATGAATATTCAGTATTCTAAATTAAGCAAATTAATATCAGCAACTTCAAACTTCCATTTAAGTCCACCATTCAACAGCAGATTAAACAAGTTCAATCTTATCAAACAAAATCGATGCTCGAACCAAAGATACCAGCAGAACAAATATATCTAAAGACAGCTTGTATGAAATCAAATAAAAATCAGTTCAAACCATTTCAAGCAGACTATAAAGAAGCAGAAACAACATTAACTAAACAATCATGATCGAACTTGCCTTAATCCTACACCTTAAAACAACCTACAAATTATAACAAATCATACTAAGTTTATAAACTTCACAAATCGTTTATAAATAAATCAAACCCTAATGGGTTCAAAGGCCCAAAAATTCACTTTTATCCGTTTAACATATCACACATGGGCTTTTCAATTATTTTTGGGCCCAAATTGCATATTTCTTCCATCCGTTTATATAACTCAACACTTAAAACCTAACCTCGACTTCAAAAACCGTTGTCACTAAAGAAAGCCCACATCAAGGATAACTTAACACGATTTAGGGATAAATCTCGGACCCGAAATTTGGCTAATATGGCTACTTAAAAGCAAAAATTAAACCTCCAAAGTCAATTATGACCTTATTAATGGAGTTAGCAACAACTACATCATAACACCTTGTGGCTCTTTAAGATGCAATTATGCTCCTTATTTAAAATCCACACTCGAAGGCTCCTTGGACAAAAACAAGGGAATTGACAACACCATCCCACCTTATGGCTCATGATGATGAAGCAATTTTTATTCAACACGTCCCTTCGCCATACACCCTAAGGCTCTAATGACAAGGTTAGTGCTACATGACTCCCACCCGAAGGCTCCTAGAGAACATGTTTTTATTTATTCTTCTTATTAATATGATATTTATAGTAAGCCAAATTTCCGCAATCCCATGATCAAAAGTCCATGACGCTGACACCCTTAATGTGTTCTCACTTTAATTACAAGGGAAGAAAAAGAAGGAGTTACGAGTTAAGATATCAAGCCTAAACCGCTAAAAACTTCATTTATTATGCAATTATTATTCAAGTGTGGAACGTAAATACGAGGAGATTAAATCAAACACAAAAATACTTGCACAAAGAAGAGTTAATTTTTATGAAACTTATGATTGAACTCTATCATCTCTTGTTCTCCATATTGTAAAATTTCAAAAATATGAAATCAATGGATACTTAGCCTATTAAATCAAAGCTTTGGGTTTTCAAGTCATCTATAGGATCTTGCATCTTCTTATACTCTTTCAAGTTTTAGAATTTGCGTTTTAAAGTTCCCTTAATAAACGACGTTCTAGGATCAATTATAAGAACTTGCGAAAAGTTCTTGTTCTTAACCCGTATGAATTAAGACTTTCGCGTTTTAAAGCTCCCTATATAAAAGCCTAGCAAAACTTAATTCAAATACGTTAAGGAAAATCTAAGGTTAAAAACCGATTCGAGTCAAAAACTATTT
This sequence comes from Glebionis coronaria, assembly GCA_025667525.1. Classification (NCBI taxonomy): domain Eukaryota; kingdom Viridiplantae; phylum Streptophyta; class Magnoliopsida; order Asterales; family Asteraceae; genus Glebionis; species Glebionis coronaria. The sequence continues at coordinate 360,455,444 of CM046875.1, read as the reverse complement.
TTATTTTCACCAACGGAAAGCCTACATTTGTGTCAAAAGCACTTATTTCCTTTATTAAAACTTAAAAATAACACAAAAAAATTTAAAATTTTATTGAAAAATGAGAAAAACAATTACGTTTAGACACGACAAAAGCAATTGCAAGCGATTATATCGATTGACTCCCCCATGCTAAAACCAAACATTGTCCTCAATATTTCTTAGCTCAAGAGTAACACCCCCATGCTAAAACACAAAGAGTCTAGTGCAAATTCCTAGCATGGAAAGAGCACGCAAATCTATAAGCCGTTTATTAATTATGCCTCAAGATAAAACGTTAGTCGATAAAAATCAAGAGATAGAGAGTGTGCCCCTTTTTGGCATTCAAAGAACGGAAGATCAAGTGGACCGGCAAAAACCGAACACGAGAGTCTTCAAATATTAGGGTCATACCTAAGATTCACAACACAACAAAACACGAGCACGAGCTTGAAAGATCAAGCCTTATTAGTGTTAGAAAATAGAAAGAAGATAGAATGTATGGGACTCCCCCACAAGGCACCTCGTTTTTGTTCATCGAGTCATGAGCTCGACTCGATCCCCGCATTCATTGGTCCTTAGGGAAAGTGGTGAAAACTGGCATAATGGAATAAATTCCAACATGAAGCACGATGCCGGGGTCAAAGATTACATCCTCGTTGTCGGATGACAAACGAAAGGATAAAACTCCAACATAAATCTCTAAAAAGAGATGGTAGTCACAAAAAATGGTATGGATGTAGCATGCTCCCCGAGATAAACTCGCACCAAGATGATTAAAAAGTCTTTCAATTATTGCATCAGTGAAAGGCCGAGATTTCCCTAAATCAACGATTTCGGGGTCGAATACCTCGTCCTCGGTGGAGAAAGGAATAGACAACATGGTGTCGTCCCCCATGCTAATCCTAAATCATATAAAGCACATGGTAAAGGTGGCATAAAAGTCTCAACACTAGTGGTATCAAATTGCATGACTTTGTTGACCTTTTCACTCTTAGGATGTGAATAAAGGGGTCATGATACTCAATATGAGTCACATGAAAAACCCGCACATTAAGATCAAAGCGAGTGGGAAAGATAATTGGAGCAAAAGTAATTTCTCCCTCCGGGTCAACATTGTCATCATCATAAATCGGGTGATCAAACCAAGAATCTTCATCACCGTCATTAGACTGTTCCTCAAATTCCAAAGGAATGTCTATGGAAAGCAACTTATCAAACTCCTTAATGAAAAGCTCATCATCACAAAGGTTGTGAGATGTAGGAGGTATGATGCTCTCAAAATCCTCTTGAAACAATGGATTATTGTTCATTGAAGCTTCAAAGAGAGGATTTGAGTAAGTCACAAAAGTGTCATCAATCTTGTCATCACAAGAAATATCCGATAAAGTATCAAGTGTGTCACACTCGGATACAAGATCATCATTCTCATTAGAAGGAAATTCATCGGTGAATTCCTCGAGAATGGTAGGTAAAACAAGAGAATCACGCTCGATCTCGAGATCGGAAACGTATTCACTTCCCCGTGGAAGTGGATCAATGATAGCAAAAAGTTCATCAATGAACTTATCACATGAATAGTCACTAACCTCACTCGGTGTGAAGTTAGGAATCAAAGGCTCTTCAATTGAAGATTGTGCCTTAGGAACATCAATTTGATCCTTCGAAGAGAGTGAAAATGAGTCCATTTTCAAAGATTGTTCAATTAAAGCAATATCACTCTCGGGATCAAAATTCTCATTATTAAACTCACTAGCATCAAATGGCTAACTTAAGTAATCATCAATTTGTTTTTCAATCTTATCATTATCATCCTCGTGTGGATTGAGTAGAGATGAGGAAAGATTACAACATGTTTCAACAAAACAAGCTTCTTCATTTGAATTTAACTTTTTACTTTCACAAAATGGAGTTTCCAAAATTGGAAAAACACCTTTATCAAAAAGAGCTTTCTTATTACTTTCAATTGTCTCAACAAGTTTTACACTTTCCACTTTCTTAGAAACAAATCTTGGAATCTTTTCCGGGTTGAAAACAATACTTTTATCTCCATAAAACAATTTAATTTACTCTTTCCTCATATCAACTTGAACTTGAGCCGTGCACAAAAATGGACGTCCTAAAATAATAGGCACACGAGGATTTCTCTCATAATCAACTATAGCAAAATCGGCTAAGTACAAGAACTTTCCCACTTTAACAATGACATTTTCCGCTATACCAACCGGTCGAGTGGTGGTACCATTAGCAAGCTCAATGATCATTCGAGTGGTACTAAGTGGTGCATAGTCAATAGTTTTCCAAATGGCTAGGGGAATTAAGTTAATGCTAGCTCCTAGATCGGCTAGGCCTTTGCAAACCCCAAGCTCATTGAAAACACAAGGTACCAAGAATTGACCCGGATCTTTATATTTCTCGGGAAAGAAATCAAAGAAAACTGAGGTACTAATTACATTCAAAGTAGCATTGGTGACATCTAGAAAAGTTTCCTTAGGTGGAGGATTAAACTCAATCACTTCAACTTCTTCTAAATTATCACAATCATCATACACGGTTATGGCCTTAAGCTCTCTCTTCGGGTTTGGAATGGTATTACTAGGTAAGCAACCCGAAGAAGATGATGGTTTAGACATAAATCCCTCAAACATCGAAAGCAATTTATTTTGACTTTGTTCTAAACTTTGTTGCATACTATTCTGACTTTGCTCTAGCCTTTGTTGATTAAGCTCAATCTTGTTGTTTTGCCCTTTAATCGTATTTTGAAAATCAAGTTTCAAAGTATTAATTTGCCCTTGAATGTTGTTTTGTAAAGCTTTCATATTTGCCTCATTTGACTTGAATAGCTTGACAAATCATTATGATTATTGTGAAAACCTTGATTGTTTTGATTAGCATTAAACCCATTTCCTTTATTATAATTCCCTTGGTTACCACGGTTAAAATTATTCCCATTGTTCCCATTGTTGTACCTATTTTGAACCGGTGGAAAACCCGGTGGAGCAACATGATTTTGACGAGGAACTTGACCGTTGGAGCCATAAGTTCCCGTCGCGGCAAAAGCACTAGCTTGATCCAACCCCGTGGTCGAACAAGCATAATTAGGATGTGCTCCACCACATGATACACAAACATTCTCAACCATATTAATCGATCCATGAGGATTCTCCCTAAGCTCATTCAAAATCGTGTCAATCTTAGAGTCCAATCTAGCAATCTCGGGATTAAATGAATTCACATTGGAAACACCCGGTGTGTTTCGTGAATATTGTGCTCTAGATTTATTCTCAATTATACCTCACGCGTCTCTCGGAGTTTTTCTTAAAATATTACCACCCGTGGCGGCATTTAAAGAATCTTGTTCAATCATATTAAGCCCATTATAAAAATTATTTATTTGATGCAATTCCGAGAAACCGTGGTGTGGACATTGTCTTAACAAATCTTTAAATCTTTCCCAAGCAACCCCAAACGATTCATGCACTTTTTGTTCAAATCTAGTGATGTCGTTTTTAAAGTGTGTTGTCTTAGATGGTGGAAAGAAATAATTCATGAACTTAGACACTAAATCATCCCATGTTAAGATCGAACCCGGTGGTTCTTTCTCATACCAAATCTTAGCATTACCCTCGAGCGAGTACGGAAAAAGCATGAGCTTAATTGCGTCATTCGGCACATCTCTAAACTTGAGAGTCGAGGTAATTCGAAGAAAATTCCGAATGTGAGAGTGTGGGTTATCGGCCTCATTGCCACGAAATTGGTCGGCACGGATGAGCGATAAAAGACCCGTCTTAATCTCATAATGATCCGCCAAAATAGCCGGCACAACGATTGCTTCCCCATACCCTTCGGTGGGTGCACGGAGAAATTCCTCCATTGTTTGGTTATCGGCCATCTCTACAACAATAGGTGGAAGCTCGGGTTCCACTATTCGTTGTTGACGATTTCTATTTTTACGAGGAATATTTTTAAGCCTATTAAAATCAATCACAAGACGAGAAGAACGTAATTGCATAAACTACAAAGACGAGAATTTAGAGGATTGAAGAAAAGAAATTAGACAAGAAGATTATTTTTGGTATTTTATTTTGTATTGCTCAATCAAAAATGATCGATAAAAAATAAGGAATAAGGATAACTACTATGGAAGTAAATTACCCTCGGTCGAATTTGAAACGATATGTGAAAACCTAAACGTCTCGAGGTTCAATAAGTAAACTACAAAAATAAAATTATCACTACTTGAGTCGGCAAACCAATAATAGGTCGTCCCTCTCAATATACGCACAAGCAAGCGGGAAACGAGGTGGCACAAAGCACTTAAAAACCTTTTTCCTTAGACGGATTTTTATAGCACGTCGCCTTATACCCACCTTATAGTTTGTATAAATCGAGTTCAAACTTCTTATTAGTATTAATCTATTTTGCCTTTTATTTTTGTTTTGGATTCGACTACAATAGCTAGGTGATGAAATCCCAACTAAGGCCTTATTTGAAAAGTATGTAAATTTATTGTTCTACGTAATACAATATATTATTCACAAAAAACGAGAAAAACGATACATACTATATAATAGAAAAATAACAAAACTTTCCGAGGACGGAAAGGGTTTTCAAATCAACGATCAACAAATCTCAACGAAAACGAATCGTACACAAGATCCCGGCAGCGGCGCCAAAATTTTTTGATGTGATCGTGATAGTATAGTGATAATTAGATACGTTATAGGGTAAATTAGAAAATTACCTTTAGGAAAAAGTAATAGACTAATATTACCAAAGACGAATTCAATTAAACACGTGATGAACCAAGTTCGTTGTACACGAAGATCCAGTGAATTTGAGACGTTTTGTTTCGATTTGGACAATTGATTCAAATTGGTTTTCGGTTTTTAAACTAAAAATTAAATCTACCAATTTTAAACTTATTTTAATCCTAAAGTGCATGAATCGTAAATCCCCAAATTATTTTATTCTAATAACTATTGCTTAAAATTAAGACAATTAAAATTAAACTATTTAATAATATATAAAATTTAATCTATTTAAAATAATTTTAACTCTATTTAAAATTCTAATAAAACTTTTTAAACTAATTAAATTTATAAAAACATTTTTATCTTTATTTTATTTTTATAATATTTTAAAACTATTTATTATTCTTAGAACTAAAAACTTACTCTAATAAAAATACTAATTTCAATTAATATAAACGGAAATTAAAGAAATTACAACTAAATTAAAGTCTGCCACAAACAATCAAACTATATTAATGAAGTAACAGAAAACAAAACCAAATAAGCCAGTTAGCTCATATGGTAAAGCTCGAGGCCCATGACCAGGAGGTCATGGGTTCGAGTCTAGATGGGGACATTATTTTGATTGTAATTTTTTTTGGACAACAAAATTTTAATATCCAAATCTGTTCTAACATAAACCTAGCACATTAAACCAGTTCTAAGCATGTGTATGATGGATAAATCTAACAGATTAAATGAACATTCAGTATTCTAAATTAAGCAAATTAATATCAGCAACTTCAAACTTCCATTTAAGTCCACCATTCAACAGCAGATTAAACAAGTTCAATCTTATCAAACAAAATCGATGCTCGAACCAAAAATACCAGCAAAACAAATATATCTAAAGACAGCTTGTATGAAATCAAATAAAAATCAGTTCAAACCATTTCAAGCAAACTATGAAGAAGCAGAAACAACATTAACTAAACAATCATGATCGAACTTGCCTTAATCCTACACCTTAAAACAACCTACAAATTATAACAAATCATACTAAACAACTAATTTAAAACTCGGCACGAATTGATAACAAATACACCTATTGATAAGACTAAATCAACCCATAAACATCTTCAACCCTTATCAGTTACCAATAGCTAAACAGAATCACAGTAAATGCAAAATCTAATAACACAAATATTACTAAAAATTCATCCATAATACATCGAAAAAAGCAGATAGCATCCATAACATCACTAAACAGATTTAAAATAAAACATGTAAAATACAAAAACTTAACCAGTGAACGTACCAATTGAAGTTAACCTTTGAGAAGAAGGTTGTGCTGAACAACCTTGTGAACCCGAATCTACACCTCCAATCGAATCACGAACACCATAATATTCGATCCAGATTTCTTTATAGATCAAACAGTGGGTTTCACCTTTATCCCAACTTCACTTTCATCATTTAACCAAGCTATATTTCTTTTTAGCTTGACTAAATAACGTTTTTATTATAATATCAAAATTAAACAATAGGATTTTAAAGAAAGATTTAACAGTAAATAAAATAGACAGAAAAATTTATGCCAAATTAAACTTTTATTAAATCAATTAAAATATTACAATACTCTGGAAATTGAAATACAATAACCCTACAGCTAATTTAACATTATAACCTTAAGTAAAAATGGAATACACGAATTACAGAAGATAGGGGGTTTTTATAGCCATCCCAAAGGCTTCTTGGAAAGAATATTCGGATCTTTTCATCAGCATATTCGAATCTTTTCAGCATATTCCATTGATTTCGCCCTTGGATTGCTAGCTTGTCACTAATTTGGTGAGGTGGAGGGATTTAATTGGAGGATATAGTGATAAGAGGTGTTATATCCAATGAAAAGAGAACACGTCACTGATTTCTTCCATCTACAAGTTCCGGAAAGGGAGGGGATTTAATTTCCAACTCGTGTGAATCACACGAGTGGAATAAATTACAAAGCCCCAATTATTATTTAGGCTAGGGTTTGGGGTGAACAGTGGCTAGGGTAAAACATTGTTACTGGTTATTTTTGGGGAAGGAGATAGAAGGTACATAGAGTGTATCGAGGTTTTATTTAATTATTGTGTGTGTGTGGAATGTGTGGATGCACGTTTGGTGGTTGACTGATTTAAGTTTATAAACTTCACAAATTGTTTATAAATAAATCAAACCCTAATGGGTTCAAAGGCCCAAAAATTCACTTTTATCCGTTTAACATATCACACATGGGCTTTTCAATTATTCTTGGGCCCAAACTGCATATTTCTTCCATCCGTTTATATAATTTGGGCCATTGATGGGCTTTTAAAATGAATTTGGGCTTAGCAAATGAACTATACACCCATAAATGGGCCTTCAAGCCCATTAAGCTAATGTGGGTCCCACTTGACTATTTTGTATTAAATCCACTAAAAACGGACTTGTCTTTGCCTTCCTCGATCTTTTCTTCAAACTTGTGTCGGTTTTGCCGGTTTTCAGGAACTTGGTACCTACACACACAAAAACAAGAAACATGAAAATACAAGGCAATATTGATACATTTTATGCACTTATTCATTGTTTATAGATATAAATGATATGAGTAAAATCACTCATATCAAACTCCCCCTTGCTAAGCAATTACCGTGTCCTCACGCAATGATAAAATAAAACTCTATCTACACCATTATTCAACTTTTCTACTTTATTTTGCAAAGACATAATGTATTGCTTTCATTATTTGAAAAATAACTTTTAGGATCATAAAACTCAAATAGATTCATCGTCCCTGACTTTTCACTTTTCCATGCCAAGTGCAAAAACAAGATCATTGTCAATCATAAGCCCTAAAATTAAACCAACTCATACAAGTAATTTGTGTTAAACTCAATCTCCTATTATTCCTAATTGTATCTCTAGATTTTATTTGCCATTCACCCAAAGGCTCATTTGACTTTATTTTGGTATTTATTAGTCCAAAAATGAAGGCAAGAACGGTGTAAACTCAACACTTAAAACCTAACCTCGACTTCAAAAACCGTTGTCACTAAAGAAAGCCCACATCAAGGATAACTTAACACGATTTAGGGATAAATCCCGGTCCCGAAATTTGGCTAATATGGCTACTTAAAAGAAAAAATAAAACCTCCAAAGTCAATTATGACCTTATTAATGGAGTTAGCAACAACTACATCATAACACCTTGTGGCTCTTTAAGATGAAATTGTGCTCCTTATTTAAAATCCACACCCGAAGGCTACTTGGACAAAAATAAGGGAATTGACAACACCATCCCACCTTATGGCTCATGATGATGAAGCAATTTTTATTCAACACGTCCCCTCGCCATACACCCTAAGGCTCTAATGACAAGGTTAGTGCTACATAAATCCACACTCGAAGGCTCCTAGAGAACATGTTTTTATTTATTATTCTTATTAATATGATATTTATAGTAAGCCAAATTTCCGCAATCCCATGATCAAAAGTCCATAACGCTGACACCCTTAATGTGTTCTCACTTTAATTACAAGGGAAGAAAAAGAAGGAGTTACGAGTTAAGATATCAAGCCTAAACCGCTAAAAACTTCATTTATTAAGCAATTATTACTCAAGTGTGGAAAGTAACTACGAGGAGATTAAATCAAACACAAAAATACTTGCACAAAGAAGAGTTAATTTTTAGAAACTTATGATTGAACTCTGTCATCTCTTGTTCTCCATATTGTAAAATTTCAAAAATATGAAATCAATGGATATTTAGCCTATTAAATCAAAGCTTTGGGTTTTCAAGTCATCTATAGGATCTTGCATCTTCTTATACTCTTTCAAGTTTTAGAATTTGTGTTTTAAAGTTCCCTTGATAAACGACTTTCTAGGATCAATTATAGGAACTTGCGAAAAGTTCTTGTTCTTAACCCGTATGAATTAAGACTTTCGCGTTTTAAAGCTCCATATATAAAAGCCTAGCAAAACTTAATTCAAATACGTTAAGGAAAAGCTAAGGTTAAAAACCGAGTCGAGTCAAAAACTATTTTTATTTTCACCAACGGAAAGCCTACATTTGTGTCAAAAGCACTTATTTCCTTTATTAAAACTTAAAAATAACAAAAAAAAATTTAAAATTTTATTGAAAAATGAGAAAAACAATTACGTTTAGACACGACAAAAGCAATTGCAAGCGATTATATCGATTGACTCAAAATTTTTGATGTGATCGTGATAGTATAGTGATAATTAGATACGTTATAGGGTAAATTAGAAAATTACCTTTAGGAAAAAGTAATAGACTAATATAACCAAAGACGAATTCAATTAAACACGTGATGAACCAAGTTCGTTGTACACGAAGATCAAGTGAATTTGAGACGTTTTGATTCGATTTGGACAATTGATTTGAATTAGTTTTCGGTTTTTAAACTAAAAATTAAATCTACCAAGTTTAAACTTATTTTAATCTTAAAGTGCATGAATCGTAAATCCACAAATTATTTTATTCTAATAACTATTGCTTAAGATTAAGACAATTAAAATTAAACTATTTAATAATCTATAAAACTTAATCTATTTAAAATAATTTTAACTCTATTTAAAATTCTAATAAAACTTTTTAAACTAGTTAAATTTATAAAAACATTTTTATCTTTATTTTATTTTTATAATATTTTAAAACTATTTATTATTTTTAGAACTAAAAACTTACTCTAATAAAAATACTAATTTCAATTAATATAAACGGAAATTAAAGAAATTACAACTAAATTAAAGTCTGCCACAAACAATCAAACTATATTAATGAAGTAACAGAAAACAAAACCAAATAAGCCAGTTAGCTCAGATGGTAAAGCTCGAGGCCCATGACCAGGAGGTCATGGGTTCGAGTCTATATGGGGGACATTATTTCGATTGTAATTTTTTTGGACAACAAAATTTTAAAAGATCATAGGAATGATCCTTGTAAAGCTTATCTTAAGCAAGCTGATAGGAATCAGCCTATGAGCATATCAAATCAAAGAACTTGATAGCCTGTAAAACTTAACAAAATCAATCCACAAATAGCTAGTAACACAATTACCAGCAAACTAATACACTTAACAAGTAAAATAAATCCAGCAGCCTAAAATACCCAAATCTGAGTAAGTAGATAAAACAAACCCAAAACAAGCAGTACTACAATCATGTCGTAATATGCCTCTAAGCACCTAAGCTAAACAGTTAATATCCAAATCTGTTCTAACAGAAACCTAGCACATTAAACCAGTTCTAAGCATGTGTATGATGGAGAAATCTAACAGATTAAATGAACATTCAGTATTCTAAATTAAGCAAATTAATATCAGCAACTTCAAACTTCCATTTAAGTCCACCATTCAACAGCAGATTAAACAAGTTCAATCTTATCAAACAAAATCGATGCTCGAACCAAAAATACCAGCAGAACAAATATATCTAATGACACCTTGTATGAAATCAAATAAAAATCAGTTCAAACCATTTCAAGCAGACTATAAAGAAGCAGAAACAACATTAACTAAACAATCATGATCGGACTTGCCTTAATCCTACACCTTAAAACAACCTACAAATTATAACAAATCATACTAAACAACTAATTCAAAACTCGGCACGAATTGGTAACAAATACACCTATTGATAAGACTAAATCAACCCATAAACATCTTCAAACCTTATTTGTTACCAATAGCTAAACAGAATCACAGTAAATGCAAAATCTAATAACACAAATATTACTAAAAATTCATCCATAATAAATCGAAAACAAGCAGATAGCAACCATAACATCACTAAACAGATTTAAAATAAAACATGTAAAATACAAAAACTTAACCAGTGCACGTACCATTTGAAGTTAACCTTTGAGAAGAAGGTTGTGTTGAACAACCTTGTGAACCCGAATCTACACCTCCAATCGAATCATGAACACCATAATATTCGATCCATATTTCTTAATAGATCAAACAGTGGGTTTGACCTTTATCCCAACTTCACTTTCATCATTTAACCAAGCTATATTTCTTTCCAGCTTAATTAAATAACGTTTTTATTATAATATCAAAATTAAATAATTGGATTTTAAAGAAAGATTTAACAGTAAATAAAATAGACAGAAAAATTTATGCCAAATTAAACTTTTATTAAATCAATTAAAATATTACAATACTCTGGAAATTGAAATACAATAACCCTACAGCTAATTTAACATTATAACCTTAAGTAAAAATTGGAATACATGAATTACTGAAAATAGGGGGTTTTTATAGCCATCCCAAAGGCTTCTTGGAAAGAATATTTGGATCTTTTTAATAGCATATTCGAATCTTTTCAGCATATTCCATTGATTTCACCCTTGGATTGCCAGCTTGTCACTAATTTAGTGAGGTGGAGGGATTTAATTGGAGGATATAGTGATATGAGGTGTTATATCCAATGAAAAGAGAACACGTCACTGATTTCTTCCATCTACAAGTTCCGGAAATGGAGGGGATTTAATCTTCAACTCGTGTGAATCACACGAGTGGAATAAATCACAAAGCCCCAGTTATTATTTAGGCTAGGGTTTGGGGTGAACAGTGGCTAGGGTAAAACATTGTTACTGGTTATTCTTGAGGAAGGAGATAGAAGGTACATAGAGTGTATCGAGGTTTTATTTAATTATTGTGTGTGTGTGGAACGTGTAGATACACGTTTGGTGGTTGACTAATTTAAGTTTATAAACTTCACAAATCGTTTATAAATAAATCAAACCCTAATGGGTTCAAAGGCCCAAAAATTCACTTTTATCCGTTTAACATATCACACATGGGCTTTTCAATTATTCTTGGGCCCAAACTGCATATTTCTTCCATCCGTTTATAAAACTTGGGCCATTGATGGGCTTTTAAAATGAATTTGGGCTTAGCAAATGAACTATACTCCCATAAATGGGCCTTCAAGCCCATTAAGCTAATGTGGGTCCCACTTGACTATTATATATTAAATCTACTAAAAACGGACTTGTCTTTGGCTTCCTCGATCTTTTCTTCAAACTTGTGTCGGTTTTGCCGGTTTTCGCGAACTTGGTACCTACACACACAAAAACAAGAAACATGCAAATACAAGGCAATATTGATACATTTTATGCACTTATTCATTGTTTATAGATATAAATGATATGAGTAAAATCACTCATATCACAAGCGCAACCCGTAACTACTATGTTACTACAAGTTTACGTATCTTGTGCGGTCTACCGTTACCACAGACTCTTCGGAGCACGCACGTCACCGTACATGTGCAAATGATACCGCATGTGGTATCAATAATATTACATTACACGCTAAACTTCGTATTCGCACTTGCATGCAAGAGGCCTTGTTAACCTATTGTGTGCTAAAGTCGGATGTCGTATTCACACTCATTACGTAAGAGGTATCACGAGCCCTGTGTTAAGTTGATTACCATAAAGCCTCGTGATATGCCATATGTAATATTCACATAACCCGGCCACAGAAGTACGTCTTTAGTTGGTTATAAGTCGGATATCATATTCGCATCACCCGACCACAGGGTATGCCTCACGTCGGCTATAAGTCAAACAAGACGTTCGGATCATGCAATGCATCGGGTTCATCTTCATCATGAAGTAAGTGCCAAAGCTAGTGTTACCCCGGCTATAGAACACATTTTCTTCTTACGGGGTCCTTACCGTCGAATCACGGGAAACCAAGCATCTGAGCACGAACACCCGACACATGTTTATGTGTGCTTCCAAAAATAGGGCATAATTGATATGGTTTGAAGACCGCATAATGGTTGGAAAATATAAGCATCTATGTGACAGTTCAGGAGTCTTTGCAGTATAGCAATTGTAACCATGGTTGCGGCAATGACCACGCCTACTAGACTCGAGGGACATGATGGTCTATAGTATGGATCGTGTAACACCCAATTTTGATAAATGGGACATCACAGGATAATTATGGCGTGTCATCAAAGCATGCAATGTAATATGTCATAAACATACATGACCAAAAGAATAACCGAAATCAAACATCGGTTCCCAAACATAAGCCCAAAACATGAATAAAATAAATGCACTAAAGGAAGACTAAACAAGCATAAATATATGAAGGCAATAGGAGAACAAGTCTAAGGTAGCTCCCATCCTATGCATGTCCTCTAAATGCTCCAGTCTAACCTTGGGTACTTGCCGTTTCGGGACATGGAAATAAAGTAATGGCTGAGCAATACGCTCAGTGAACGGATATATGACATTGCATGAATGACATAATATAGGAAAGAAAAGTAAAGCATGAAAAATCAACAGAAATGAATAAGTCCTGGAAAACCTGGAACATGTTTATAATTTGGTTTTATATTCTGAAAGTATAGCTTATGTTTACTTATGAAAATCTGTATTAGTTTAATATAACAAAAGCCAATATAGGTCATAAGGTCAACAACGATGCAGGAATACTTGGAGGGGTGACCTTGTCATGCAATTAGAGGGGATGCCTCTAATTAATATGGTCTGGGTAAGAGGGATCAGCTCCTCGTGAAGTGATGAGACTGCTTTTATACATAGTCTCATCGTCCAAACGGGCTTAAAATGGTTAAAATAACATAAAATGTGCCAAATATATGCTTATGTTTGTTCAATGTGTATTTTAGGTACGAATATTGAGAAAATGGCAAAAGATCACAAGAAACAAGCAAAAACGAACACGGGAAACGAAGTCGCACAATGAACCGGGCCCGAGAGTTGATTTTCCAAGAAAAGTCCTTGAAGAAATGAAGATTGTACAAGAAGGTTCCTTCATTATTGAATAATAACACTTTAAACCCTTGTATATTCATAATTACAAGTTTGGTCCTTAAAGTTTGTCAAAATTACAAAAAGGACCCTCAACTTTGAAGAATTGGCAAGAATGGTCCCTCATATTTGAAGACTTGTCACTTTTATTCCTCCATGAAGACAAATAACAAGTAAAGACCTTGAAGATTGAAGACATGTCATGTTTGGTCCTTCAAATATCATGAATTAGCAAAACAAGTCCTTGGTAAAACCTTTGTAAAGTTTTTGGGGCAAAAGTATGAAAAACCAAACTTCCATTACGAAGGAAATCTGATTAAAACACAAGTTACAACAAAAAGGAAGAGGAAGGGTTAAACCTGTGAGACACCAAACTTACCTAGACCAATACATGAGTAACACGTGCCCCACTAAATCCCACCATCCAATCAAAACACTCCAATCTTCCAACTCACTATCCACTTAACTGTTTATTAACTAATTATATTAATTAGTTAGATAAACACGCGCCTAACACAAGTTTGAAAACTAAATTGGATCAAACCCAACTATTCATCTCATGAACACAAATTGGGGATTCTTGTTTAAACAAGAATTAGACTCTAATCTTCTCCACTTTTATGATTAAGGTCATCTTAATCAAAACCTAACTCTTAAACATGCCACCTCACCACTCACCAAGTCACATGAGCTATCCCCTGCTACACGTTTGAGAAGAAGACAAGAATTTCTATAAGATCAACGCCCCACATCTCAGCTTACTTCCTAAGCACATATTGGACGTGAGAGATCACAAAACAACAAAGAAGACTCATATGTAAAAATACAACTCCAAATGCAGTCAACAAAATTTCAAACTTCAAGGGCAAATTCAGAAGACCACTACCTAGGGTTTCACGTTTTATTTTCAGCATTTTAGTATCCATGTAGCCTATATAAAGGCATAGGACTCACACATTAGTCTTTGTTCTTGGATTCCTAGGTCAAAAGTCTATAAAGCTTTGTTTCAAGTGAATGAAAAAAGTGTGAACTTTGTGACGAATTTCAAGTCCCAATTTACTTTACCTGTTACTGTTTACATGCTTTAAGTTTATGTTTGAAGTTTCAAAGATTGGTTTGAATTTTATGCAAGTTTTTCACAAATTTTCCAAAAATCTGATTTTTTTTCTAAGTCTTGTTCAAACACTTGACTTTTTGAACTATAAGTGATCATAACACCCTGATAAGGAGATTATCAAGGTTTAGTGAGCTTGTGGTTTGGGAAGGATCAAGGGGTTGGGTACACGCTTGAAAGGATCTTGGTCATTTTCTATTTTTCTCATATTAATCTGTTTATTTCTAACCTTGTTGTTCTTAGCAGCTTATTGGAAGCTTGTGCCTTGTTTAGCTAGGCACACAAGCTCTAAATTCATGAGTGTGGATGTACATTCATGAGGTTTGAACCCTTTTTACCAAAAATCTGTCAAAATACTTGTTCTAAGTGATTTTGTGGATTGTTGTTGTATGTTTTGTTCTTGTGGCTTGAATCTTGTTCTAAGTGCATAAGAATGTTGTTATGATGCTTATTTGATCTTGGGTAAACCTGTTATACACATTTGCTTTGTTAAATCTTGATTTAAAAAGTTAAAAGGGTGTTTGGGTCTACTGATTTTTGCTTTGTGTGTTGAATTGAGTATGTGTTAGGAGTTTCTTCTTGTTTGTATCTAATATTGAGGTATTTGAGTGCTGAAATATGCAAGTCTTGTTCATTGAAACACCAAATCTGAAAGTGTGCTTTATCTTGCTTGTTTTTGCCTATTTTGACTTGAAATTTTGGGAACACCTAGAGTGTATGCATATTTAGGGATGAAAAGAAATAAAACATAGTTTGTGTAATCTGATTAATTGATTTGAGGATTTAAAGTTCAAAGATTGGTCAAGTATATCAGCAAAGTCATTTTGGACTTGAGATCTTAGGGTCCTTTGATTTAGTTCGCCTATGACGTTATCGAGAGCATGATCCTTAGACTCCTTAATGTTTACTCCCTTTTCAACACTAAGGTCTTCAACTCCTATGTTTCTAACATCTTTGGCATTAACTATGTCTATTTCATCTAAGTCATCATCTACCAAAGGTGGTGTCTTAGATGAAGGAGGGGTTTCATCAGATGTCACGTTAAGTGATTCTTCAATTACACCTGTGGTTCTATTGAGGACTATGTAGGCTTTGCTAGTTTGAGAATAACCTAAAAAGATACCTCCGTAAGACTTAGGGTCGAACTTTGTAAGGTAATCTTTGGTGTTGAGAATGAAGCACTTGCTTCCAAACACCCTAAAGTATTCCAATGAGGGCTTCTTACCTTTCATAGGGGTTCATTCCTAGAAAAGGTCGAATAAGAATTCGGTTGAGAATGTAAGTCGATGTGTCCACGACATTGCACCAAAATTTTTGAGGCAAAGATTGCTCATTTAACATCGTCCTATTTCATCTCTTGGATGGTCCTATTCTTCCTTTCAACTACCCCATTTGATTGTAGAGTGCGAGGAGCCGAGAAGTTATGGATAATACCATGAGCTTCACAAAAGGCACCAAATTGCACTTCATTATCAAATTCCCTACCATCATCCGTCCTAATAGAGACAACTGAACATCCTAGTTGATTTTGAATTCTTCGACTAAAGGTTTCAAAGTGATCGAAATCTTCATTCTTAGACGTCAAAAATCTAGTCCAAGTGAATCTAGAGTAGTCGTCAACTATAAATAGGGTGTAAAGGTTACCTCCATGACTCCGTATGGCGAAAGGTCCAAAGAGATCCAAATGTAGGATCTCTAAGCACCGAGAGGTCGAAACCAAATTCTTGGCTTTGTGACTTGAGTGAACTTGCTTCCCAATTTTTCAAGCATCACAAAAGTGACTATCAAACTTCATCTTGGGGAGATGTCTTACCAACTCCTTAGAGACTAATGATTGAATTAAACGCATATTAGCGTGACCTAATCTCCTATGCCAAAGAGTAGAACTATCATCTAAATTCGCTAGACATAAGTTGTACTTTGACTTCCTATTAACCTTCATGACATAAAGCCCATGCTTTCTAACACCTTTTCCAATGACCTTTCCATCTTTTACGATTTCGCTGTCATATTCTGAAAAGATGACCTTACACTTATTGTCACAAATTTGACCTATACTTAGAAGGTTAAAACCTAAGTTATCTACGTGCTCTACGTTTTCTATAGTCATAGAGTCAAGAGAGACCGTACCTTTGCCAATAATATTACCACGTCGATTACTTGCGAATGTAACGTTACCTCCATCATATGCTTTGTAGTGTGAGAACAAACTTCGATTACCCGTCATGTGTTTAGAACAACCACTATCCTTAATCCACTCGTCGGCCTCTAAATCGATTCCCAAGCATATCTAGGTAACAACACACAAGATCAAACATTTGGTCCCCA
This sequence comes from Glebionis coronaria, assembly GCA_025667525.1. Classification (NCBI taxonomy): domain Eukaryota; kingdom Viridiplantae; phylum Streptophyta; class Magnoliopsida; order Asterales; family Asteraceae; genus Glebionis; species Glebionis coronaria. Next base: position 360,438,409 of record CM046875.1, on the reverse strand, counting down.
ATATCTCATGGGTCCAAAATTGTTAGTTCCAAACATCCCTTGCATTTGGTTGGGATGCGTGAATGAAGGAGACATTCCCCATGGGGAAAAGTACTGTTGTTGAAAATTATTCCAATTCATATGGCCATTTTGTCGTCCATAGTTTCTCCTAGGTGTCTTTGATCTTGATCTAGTATTATTATTATTCCTCCTATGTGTAACAACCCAAAACCGTGGTCATTATTTAATTATATTTTTACGTATATTTTTGAAATTTTTGACGAGGTTGATTTTCATGACGATTGGTAATTTGATTTGGATGATGATTGAAATTTTATTTTTACGTTTTGACGAGTTGAGAGGATTATTAGTGATGACGATATCTACGGATGCCCGAGAAATTTCACATTTTATTTTAAACATGTCGATGTTTAATATTTTGACGTTTTTATTTTAATGTCGTCTTAAGTCGTGCCGGGACTATATAATATATTATTTTGTGTGCGTTTTAAGTTTTGAGAAGCATTTTTATGAAACCCGAGACCCGTAAAAATTTTCAAAAGTGACTAATAGTCATTTCCCGCTTTTTAACAAATTATTTACACTTTGGTCCAAAAGAATCACAATTGGCAAAAACTGCCCTAAACTTTTTCCATATAAAAGGAAATTAAAAACACAAATACACACACATTTCCACTCAGCAACAAAAATCACTCTCTCCTCCCTCTCTCCCTTTTCTTCCCGTCACCTCCACACCACCATACAACCCCAAAAATTTTGATTTCTTGTTTGAATCAATTAAAACTAATCAAAGACCCATTCCTAGTTTTTGATTCTCTATCCATTGGTATGGAATTTAGCCACATGCATTAACATTTTTATAAAACCCATTTTTGGATGAAAATCATGTTGTTTGATCTTGAATTGTTGTTGTATGTAGGTGTTTATGCTTATATATATATATATATATATATATATATATATATATATATATATATATATATATATATATATATATATATATATATATATATATATATATATATATATATATATATATATATATATATATATATATATATATATATATATATATATATGTTTTTATGATTGCATGTTTATATTTTTGAGTTGGGTTTTTATGATTTGATCACCTAGGATGATTTAAGGTGTTATGATATGAACTAGTGATGTAGGAATGCTTATAGTGGTAAAAATGAGGTTAAAATGTGGTGAAAATTTGATTTTTGGGTGATATTTAAAAATATATTTTATAGCAGATTCTTAAAAGTAATTTTCTGAAAATATGAGTTTGATTTTGAGATGAACTAGTTAGATATTATTGCAGAGGATGTTTTTACCTTCGTTTTGGTATAAGGTAGGACTTGTAGCTCCAAACAAGCGAAAAGTTACGTTAGTTTGATTATTTCGTGTACCGGGAGACGAGTACCGACACAATATATAATTGTTGTCGATATTTGGATCGAATCTCGGGACTATAAAATGGATTTTGAAAAGTTTCATGGACTGATTTTTAAGGTTAAGTATGAGGATGTCGAGTTATTTTCAAAGTTGAGTGTCGGTTTCATAAACGGAGAAAAATAAAATGTGTTAAAAGACTATAAGTATTGTTGACGTAAAACTGTCCGGTTTTTGTAGTTCAAAGATGTGTCGGGCAGGGAACTTTAAATGTGAAATCTTTTGATGAGTTTTTAACAGGGCTTTCTATATATAGTAAGTGAAGTTACTGATTAGTATCATAAAAATTTGACGTGTTTAAGTGGGGTAAATGAGCTTGTACATTTGGTGTGTACCGGTAGATTTTTATCGACGGAGTTAACTAATAGTAAAAATATAAAATGAAACTTGTATTATTTTTATTTTGGATTGGTTTTGATTTTATGATTTTGAATTTGATATTACTAAGTATGGATTTTACTCGAGTTATTATTTATGTACGCGCCTTATTTGATAGGTTGCGGTTTTTGTGTTACCGGGCATCAACTATCGTCGAAGATCGTCTTACTACTGCTATTACTTCAGGTGAGTCTATAGCCTCGCTTTCTACTTTTTTTAATGATTTTAAAACCCGCGAGGGGGATACATGCCATTTGAAGTAAAATGAACACATGTCATAAGTAATTGTTGGACCCGATGTTGCCTTTGATGAAATGAATTGTATAAGTACCTAATTGCATAAGACCCTAAATTCATGAGCCGTTAACTTTCTTCTGACTTGATGTTGCGAGTTGGGAATAGCCGCTTATTCTAATAATAGTACTATTAGGCTGACAACCCTATCTGAGACCAGGGCATTACGCTGAGTAACCCGCTGGGAAGGATAATTTTACGTGAATGAGAATTGGTATTTTTGCAATTAATACCCTAGTAGGGGCACTGGTAATTTTTCTAGTCATGCTGGCATTTGGCGTGGGTGACTAAGTTAAGGGGTCGGTGTCATGAGCTTAATACAATTCGATAGCTTTTGCTATATTATATATTATACCTGATTGATAGATTGTATGGCCACAATTCTATTAAACAATTGTGAATGAATTTTTACGATGTGTTCAATTATGTTTTGTAAAACCTATATACTTGCTCAACCTTTGTGTTGATGATTTTAAGAATGTATTTCAGGTACTTGAAGTTGTTGATTTGCGGAGCTTGCTGGAGAAGGATTGCGGGATTGCTTTTGTAGTAATTTGGTCTAAAACAGATTTCTTTCCCTATTGTCGTAAACATACAGTAAATGGTCGAATATTTTGGTAAAAGGTTTGTTGTTTTGATTAAGATCCTAGGGGAACCTGTACGCTACTCTGATATATTTTTAACTGATTTTACTCAGGATTGAAGGTTTTAGACATTGATTTAAATTATTTCTATATTTATTCTTAAATATACTGTTTTTGGGTCATTTAAAGAGTTGTGAAATGAAGTTTGTTAATAACACCCAATTGTGTATCTTCCGCTGTGCAATGTAAATTGGGGGTGTTAAAGATTGGTAACCAGAGCTTTTTAGTTATAGCGAATTAGGTCGATTTTTGAAAATGTCCAAAACTATAACTTTGGTGTCGAAAGTATTTTATAAAAGCAACGCAACTTCTCTGCAAGGCTCCGGTAAGATTATTTATTTTTGTTATGCTTTGTTATTATAGATGTATCCCTTATAATTGTTGTGAATTCTTGAGTATTTATTAAGTAAATACTGCATTGAGGTATTGGTATTAATGAAAGGACGTGGAGTTCTTTCACCATAATTTCATCCTAATTTTATTTTTATGAATATTGTATAATTATCATTTGCAATGCATTGCAATCGCATAAATATATTTGGCATACGTAAATTATTTACATTTGCATAATCATTGCAATCGCATACATATATTTGGCATACGTAAATTATTTGCATTTGCATAATCATTGCAATCGCATACATATATATTTGGCATACGTAATTCATTTGCATTTGCATGATTATGCATTGCATATATATTTTTGAATAATGCCCTTATGTACTTTTGAATTTTCTGTAATTTCAAAAAATGTCTGACATACCATATCACGTCAAGAAAGGGGGATTTGTTGTAGGTCAGTGGAGTTTGCAAAATCAGTATGTAGGTGATCATAAGATTTCAGGTGGATGGTTAGATTACGAGGATGATAGGAATGATAAGAAAAATGTTGTAGAATCTAATAGTGATAATTATATGAGTGAGAGTGAGGTTGGAAGAACTGAGGTTAGAGCAGAAGTGAGAAGTTATGGGACTGATTTTGAGAAGTATCAGAAAGAGATAAATAGGCTTCGCAGGTTAAGTGAATATATAGATCATGTTGGGCCGTATCTTGAGCCACATTGGAAGTTTCAGGATAGTGAGGTGTATGCTAATACTCATTATATGATAGATCCGCCGTTTCAAGGAGGAATTTTGAAGTATGGATTTCGGAATCCACCGTGTTTAGATCCAAAAGGGAGGTGCTGCAAGTTAGGACCAGTTGAAGATGAAGCAGGAACAAGCCAAGTTGGAGAAAGTGATGGACCACATCCTATGGAGTGATGTAGTGATGGATTGTTGTTGTATTTCAGTTTATGTATTATTGTATTGTATTTGGATTATCTAGATGTTGTGAGGTAGTTTTGTGATGGATTATTATTATTGTTGTTGTTTAGGATGGTAAGGGTAAGTGACATTAGTGACAAGGTTTTGTTGTGATTTTCTCGGATTTATGGATGATATCTACTATTACCCTTTAGTATTTTGATGTGTCCTTGTATCTTTTCTTTTGAGATGAGTGTGGAATTTAGGTAGTATTGTGTTGTTGGCGTATGTAGTATTCATGTTATATCTTGATGAAAAGACCCTATTCTTTCTATCTCGATGTGTATACTCATTAAGTCTCTTTCGTATGTGATAACAATGGAAAGAGTTGAGTGAGATATGTTTCTATCATTAGCAGGGATTCCTGTGTGTGTGTGACTGAGTATCTTGAAATATGTCTCCAAAGGTTGCCAACCATTAGGGTAGATTATGTGATTGCGGAATAGTTGTTAGATTGTTTGAAGCTGATAGTGCTGAGAAGAGACGAGATGCTGCTGAGATTGAAAATCCTGTTGTTTTAGTTGAAGATGTTGCTGAAACTGAAGATGCTGCTGAAACTGAAGATGCTGTTGAGATTGAAGATGCTGCTGTTCCAGTTAGAGATGTTGCTGTTATTCTGCAAGATTTAAAAGGATGTCTGTGTATTGGATTATTAGGAATGAGAAGAGATGCGGTGAAGAGTGTTGTACGACTATTGATGGTAATTGGAAAGGTGCAACTATATGGATAAGTTCGAGTAACTGATGGATGTTTAATATACCAATAGTCATTTGGGAATGTTCGACAAGACGAAAAGAGATGGTAATTTAAAGATTGATTCTGATTCAAAATTAAGTGTGGCAGAAAAGGGTAAAGGAATGGTATTGTTGTGAATGACAATAAGAAATAGGAATTTATTTCCTCTAATAGAAGGTAAACTTGGAATTTAATAGTCTAAGATAAGAAGAGATGGTATTCAAGCAGTTGCTATAATTGGGTAAACAGGAGGAAGTATGATGTGTAGATCACATATATTTACGTGATGTAAGTACGAACTAGTTGGAGGTCGAGCTGCTGAAGGAATAACAAGGAATGTGGTATAAAAATTAGTATTTCTGTGGTAATGAAGTGTTTTCATTGCGGTAAAGGAGATTGAATAAAGGAATTATTCAGATAATGGAAGATCAATATGAAGGGAATGTTGCTACTTTTACAGCCTATATTTTGGAAATGCTGATAAGATCTGAGATTTAGATGTAGTAATTTGTGTATTCTTATCTGGTAATCATTGAGTTAGAATTTTATTAAAATACTGAAAGTTTTATTGATGGTTTATCTAAATTTTGAAGGTGTTATTGAGGATATATTGAGATTTGAATATGTTAGATTTTAGCAGACCTGAGGACGAGAAATCAACGAGAATTTGCGATTGGTTGAAATGAGAAATTCACTGACAGAATAATATATATACATATATATATATATATATATATATATATATATATATATATATATATATATATATATATATATATATATATATATATATATATATATATATATATATATATATATATATATATATATATATATATATATATATATATATATATATATATATATATATATATATATATATATATATATATATATATATATATATATATATATATATATATATATATATATATATATATATATATATATATATATATATATATATATATATATATATATATATATATATATATATATATATATACATATATATAGATATATATATATATATATATGTATATATATATATATATTAAGGAAATATTTTCTGAACTTATGGAATTAAGAAGTATAGCACAATCGATTAAAGTAGAGTTGTGAGAAGGTTAACCGGGATAAAGATGAATATCATAGGATATGATAAATAAAGGTGGAAAGAATTAAATTGGAATGTTGTTGAACATAGAGTACTGATTTCAGGGAGTAATCAGTGGAATTTCTATTTGAAAAATTTTATTGGTCAATGATGAGAAGGTATGTAGTAGGAAACTACAATAAATCAAATTTTTTGTGCGCTTTACTAGTAGTAGTTGGAGAAGAATGAGAAGATGAGTTAGTACTTGAGGATACTATGTGATTGTTCTACGGAATCGTAGAGTTCACTGTCGTCATGGGAAAAAGGAAGCTTTGTGTTAGCTTGGTGATGGGAGTTATGCAATCTGATTGTATATTTTGTTATATGGCATTATCAGGAAGTTGAGGATGGTAATATGTTGATTGTAAGGATTGGCAGATGAGACAATAAAGATAATCTGATTTGACTGGATGGGTAAGTCATCAGAGAAGTAATAATGGAAGTAAGGATAGAAGATGGATGTTTTATGAATGAGATGATTGTTGTAAGGTTGAACAAACTGAGCACCAGATTTCGGTGTCTATTATTGATTGTGAATGTTTAGTGTGATGAATAGATGATTGAAGGAAAGAAAAGTATTCTCTAACAATTGGAAAATTGTTATTAAAAGGAGGAACGGTGTGTAAAATTCTTTGGATAAGAATTTTAGTTGGAGTAATATAGATGTTTTAGAATGTGAAATTTATGGCTAAAATGATCGTGAAATCTGACTAGATTGAAATGATTGAGGCTTTGTCGATACCGATGAAACCGACTGAAGCTTGTCAATTCCTTTGTGTAAGCTGAGTATTATCGGAGGTTTATCAGGAGGTTTTCACTTATTGTTGAACCAAGGATAAAGCTGACAAAGAAGAACTAAATGTGTGAAATTCATTCATATATTTTAGTTGGGGTTGTGAGATCTGATTTTTTAGTTGACGAAGTTGTTTATGAGCGCTGAGGATAGATTGAAGTTCTATGCCTGTATAATTAGTATTGGAGGAATCTGAAGGAATTATAGAGTTGCGATGATGATATTTGGATAATATCAAGTGGAAAGGAAAGCAATAGTAGTGTGTTGACTTGAATAAAGAAGTGTAACGGGGTTTATATGATCATGAGATTGGACATTATGGTATTTGTTTTGGGATTGAAAAGTATTACTTGTATGGAATCAAGTATGAAGAAAATAAGAATAAGAAGGACTTGTGTATAAATGCCATTTGGGGATTTTAAAGGAAGAGGAATTAAGGATTACTTAATGATGACTAACAAATAATAATCGGTAAATTTTAGATGGGATATATTATGGTTCTGTATTATGAAGTATGTTTCAGATTGTGAAGGATAAGTGTGGATACTGTCACTATCAACTAGTGAGTATTTAGTAAGGAGAAGATGGAAAAAGAGCTTATAAAGTTCTGAAGTAATTGAGAATTGACTCTTGAGTCTTGAGATAATTGGAATATTGGTAACAACAAGCAGAATGGATGGAATGGAAAGAAAGTTAGAATCAAGGTAATAAACTAATGGAAAAAGGAATATCAAAGAAAGAAGAACAACAGATTGTTGTAAATTTTGAAATAGAATGGTAATAGAAATGAGAAAGTAGAAATGTATGTTTTTGTTCCACAAAAAAAAAACGGTTATTGTGATTATTTAATTTTTCTCCTATTAAGTCAGAGAGTGTGTTAAGAATTCAAGGACCAGTGGTGAATGAATTGTTCAGATTAAAAAGAGAATTTCATTATTCTTAGAGTGTTGAGAGTGTCGCATGTAGTATTGAAGGGATTTTACAAATTGAAGTATTGATACATAATGGTTGGAATAAAATGTATTACGATATCAGGAAGTGATTTGACTATTATATATTACAGATTTGAATAGATGAGGCTGACGGAGTTATTTAAACAGTAATATGATATGAGGAATATGTAATAATGTACTATGGAAGGTACAATAATTCAGTGTAGAGATTTTTAGATCGAATGAAAGTGGACGATGAGTATGGAAAGTATTTAAGTGACTTGTTAGAATTATGGATAATCTCATTGTATTTAGTTTGAGTGTAACCTCAGGACATAGAGGCAGAGCAATTGTTTTTTAATACTAGAAATCGCTGTGATAAAGTATGAGTATTGGATAAGGTTTAAACACATTATATGTGAACCAGAGATTGAGGTTGACTTTTGGATATTAGAGATTTCTACAGAAAGCGTGAAGAATTGAGTTAAGAAGGAATATTGCGTATTTTCAGAAAGCAATGGACAGTGTGAAAGGATGAATTGAACGATGGTAATTGAAATTGGTATAATGGAAACTTGGGATGATGATATCTTAATATTTTACTATGAGGACTAATGGAAATTAGTGAAGATGGAATCCTTATGCAATGATAATCGTCATATCAGTAGTTAGGAGGTCTAATTTGAGAACGTACATAGTTGTGGTATATATATGTTGTCAGAGAGTTGTGGTATATGTATGTTGTCTGAATTGTGGGGTATGTTGTCAGAGTATTGGGGCAGGAATGAAACTGAGGAAGTAATGCAGAAGAAGTATGAATGATGAAGGAATATTAGCATAATAGAAGGTGAAATTGAAAGTTGAAGTGTAATAATAATTGTGGATATGGTGATATCATAAGAGTTGGAGTTGGACTGGTGTGAAAGACATGAGTATCTCTTGAGGATAAGAGGTCACATTGACTCTAGAAGTGAGGAAGTACGAATGTGAGGTGGGTTGAGCGTCGGGACGTCGCTCTCTTTTAGGAGGGTAGGATGTAACAACCCAAAACCGTGGTCATTATTTAATTATATTTTTACGTATATTTTTGAAATTTTAGACGAGGTTGATTTTCATGACGATTGGTAATTTGATTTGGATGATGATTGAAATTTTATTTTTACGTTTTGACGAGTTGCGAGGATTATTAGTGATGACGATATCTACGGATCCCCGAGAAATTTTACATTTTATTTTAAACATGTTGATGTTTAATATTTTGACGTTTTTATTTTAATGTCGTGTTAAGTCGTGCCGGGACTATATAATATATTATTTTGTGTGCGCTTTAAGTTTTGAAAAGCATTTTTATGAAACCCGAGACCCGTAAAAATTTTCAAAAGTGACTAATAGTCATTTCCCGTTTTTTAACAAAGTATTTACACTTTGGTCCAAAAGAATCACAATTGGCAAAAACTACCCTAAACTTTTTCCATATGAAAGGAAATTAAAAACACAAATACACACACATTTCCACTCACCAACAAAAATCACTCTCTCCTCCCTCTCTCCCTTTTCTTCCCGTCACCTCCACACCACCATACAACCCCAAAAATTTTGATTTCTTGTTTGAATCAATTAAAACTAATCAAAGACCCATTCCTAGTTTTTGATTCTCTATCCATTGGTATGAAATTTAGCCACATGCATTAACATTTTTATAAAACCCATTTTTGGATGAAAATCATGTTGTTTGATCTTGAATTGTTGTTGTATGTAGGTGTTTATGCTTATATATATATATATATATATATATATATATATATATATATATATATATATATATATATATATATATATATATATATATATATATATATATATATATATATATATATATATATATATATATATATATATATATGTTTTTATGATTGCATGTTTATATTTTTGAGTTGGGGTTTTATGATTTGATCACCTAGGATGATTTAAGGTGTTATGATATGAACTATTGATGTAGGAATGCTTATAGTGGTAAAAATAAGGTTAAAATGTGGTGAAAAATTGATTTTTGGGTGATATATAAAAATATATTTTATAGCAGATTATTAAAACTAATTTTCTGAAAATATGAGTTTGAGTTTGAGATGAAATAGTTAGATATTGTTGTAGAGGATGTTTTTACCTTCGTTTTGGTATAAGGTAGGACTTGTAGCTCCAAACGAGCGAAAAGTTACGTTAGTTTGATTATTTCGTGTACCGGGAGACGAGTACCGACACAATATATAGTTGTTGTCGATACTTGGATCGAATCTCGGGGACTATAAAATGGATTTTGAAAAGTGTCATGGACTGATTTTTAAGGTTAAGTATGAGGATGTCGAGTTATTTTCAAAGTTGAGTGTCGGTTTCATAAACGGAGAAAAATAAAATGTGTTAAAAGACTATAAGTATTGTTGACGTAAAACTGTCCGGTTTTTGTAGTTCAAAGATGAGTCGGGCAGGGAACTTTAAATGTGAAATCTTTTGATGAGTTTTTAACAGGGCTTTCTATATATATTAAGTGAAGTTACTGATTAGTATCATAAAAATTTGACGTGTTTAAGTGGGGTAAATGAGCTTGTACATTTGGTGTGTACCGGCAGATTTTTATCGACGGAGTTAACTAATAGTAAAAATATAAAATGAAATAAAAAAAGGGGCACTTGTATTATTTTTATTTTGGATTGGTTTTGATTTTATGATTTTGAATTTGATATTACTAAGTATGGATTTTACCCGAGTTATTATTTATGAACGCGCCTTATTTGATAGGTTACGGTTTTTGTGTTACCGGGCATCAACTATCGTCGAAGATCGTCTTACTACTGCTATTACTTCAGGTGAGTCAATAGCCTCGTTTTCTACTTGTTTTAATGATTATAAAACCCGCGAGGGGGATACATGCTATTTGAAGTAAAATAAACACATGTCATAAGTAATTGTTGGACCCGATGTTGCCTTTGATGAAATGAATTATATAAGTACCTAATTGCATAAGACCCTAAATTCATGAGCCGTTAACTATCTTCTGACTTCGTGTTGCGAGTTGGGAATAGCCGCTTTTTCTAATAATAGTACTATTGGGCTGACAACCCTATCTGAGACCAGGGCATTACGCTGAGTAACCCGCTGGGAAGGATAATTTTACGTGAATGAGAATTGGTATTTTTGCAATTAATACCCTAGTAGGGGCACTAGTAATTTTTCTAGTCATGCTGGCATTTGGCGTGGGTGACTAAGTTAAGGGGTCGGTGTCATGAGCTTAATACCATTCGATAGCTTTTGCTATATTATATATTATACCTGATTGATAGACTGTATGGCCACAATTCTATTAAACAATTGTGAATGAATTTTTACGATGTGTTCAATTATGTTTTGTAAAACCTATAGACTTGCTCAACCTTTGTGTTGATGATTTTAAGCATGTATTTCAGGTACTTGAAGTGGTTGATTTGTGGAGCTTGCTGGAGAAGGATTGCGGGATTGCTTTTGTAGTAATTTGGTCTAAAACAGAACTCTTTCCCTATTGTCGTAAACATACAGTAACTGGTCGAATATTTTGGTAAAAGGTTTGTTGTTTTGATTAAGATCCTAGGGGAACCTGTACGTTACTCTGATATATTTTTAACTGATTTTACTCGGGATTGAAGGTTTTTAGACATTGATTTAAATTATTTCCATATGTATTCTTAAATATATTGTTTTTGGGTCATTTAAAGATTTGTGAAATGAAGTTTGTTAATAACACCCAGTTGTGTATTTTCCGTTGCGCAATGTAAATTGGGGGTGTTAAAGTATGTGTTGGAGTTTTACTTCTAGGTCGTGGTTTAGCTTGATCATCTCTTTTTGGCGTAGGTGTTCTACTTCTAGGTTTAGATTCATTTCGTACTCTTTGAGGAGTAGATATTTGTCTAGATAAGTTTCTAGTTCCCATTAGAGGTTTACTCAAGGGCATGTAGAATTTATCTAGAGTAGACTTTTCAATTATAGGTACTTTGACCTTGTTAATAAGAATATGTTTTTGTCCTTCACCTAAAATTGACTTTTCAGAAAGTTCAGGATTTTCACAAAAATCCTCTTTTGGACGCGGTTCCTTAGCTCCATCGGCGGTTCCATAGCGATAAGGAATCGTCCCATATATTGGAGCACCGCGTACAGGGGAGTGTTTTTCTGAAAACCTAAGTTATTTTGGTTGACTAGTTGATGCTTCATTAGTGTTATATCCTAACCCAAGTCTTTCCTTAGAATGAATTTGTTTGTTTAACATATCATCAAGAGCATTAGTATCTCTTATGAACTTTTCAAGTCTAATAGAGGTGCTCTTAAGGTTTTCATTTTCTTGTCTAAGGTTTTCACATTTTAAGCATCCTAGATCTATTTCTTTATTTTCTCAAGCTTAGCTAATTTCTCTTTTAGCTCACTAATCTCGTTTTCAAGCTTAGTTCTAGTTGATTTTAGTACTTTGTTCTTTTCAATGAATTTTAGACTAAGCTTATGCAAGTTATTATATTGATCTTCTAATTCACTATCATCTTGAGAAGAACTATTATTGCTATAATACTCGGTTTCGGAGACTACCTCTTTAGAAGTGTGAGCCATGAGACACTTCTCATCTGTGGGGTTGTCATCAACATCTTCACCGCTATTGCTCCATGAACCTCCAACAAACGCCGTGTGGTCCTTGTCGTGTGAAGGCTTAGGACAATCACCGACGAAATGATTTGGATCACCACATCTAAAGCATTTCCTATCACCTTTATCATCTTTGGCAAATCGGTTGTTGGAGAAGGGTTTCATGTCGTTGTTTGGTTGCCTCACATATTGACCTCGTCTTTTGAAGTACTTCTTAAAGTCTCTAACCTCCAAGGCATATTCCTCATCATCACTATCCAAGGAGCTTTCATGGTCACTTTGTGCCTTCTAGGCTTTGAGTGCAAGAGACTTTCTTTCACTCTTAGTTTTCACCATTTCCGAGTCCTTCAAAATTATCATCTCATGAACCTTCAAGTTACCAATGAGTTCATCGAGTGATAATTTGGCGAGATCCTTTGATTCTTCAATCACCGAAACTTTAGCTCTCCATTTGGGATGCAACGCCCTAAGAAACTTCCTAACATTGTTCTTGCTAGAAAAACCTTCATCAAGTGCTTTAGACTAGTAATAATAGTGTTTAATCTAGCAAATGCACTATCTATGGTTTCATCTTCTAAGATGACAAATTGTTCATATTGTTGAACAAGAAGATCGATTTTACTTTCTTTGACTTGGCTATTACCTTGGTGGGTTACTAAAAGAGTTTTCCAAATGTCTTTAGCGGTTTCACACATAAAAATCCTTTCGTACTCTTTCTTTGGTAAATCATTATAAATCATCATTTTAGCCTCATTATTTTTAGCAAGTTTCCTTTAAGTATCATCATTAGCTTTGTCAAAACTGACTATCTCCTTACTTTTAGAAACTTCATTATATTGAAATGGCAAAAAATCACCATTGGTAATAACATGCCAAAGATCTAAATATTTTGATTTCATTTAAGTCTCAAACCTATTTTTCCAATAAATAAAACTATCGGTTTCAAAAAGAGGTGGTCTTTGCATGGATTGCCCTTCTAGATACTTGTTGGAATCCATAGATTGATTCAAGTTTTAAAATACAATATATATTAAAAAGTCTTGAGCAACCACACTCTGATACCAATTGTAGAAACTTGAAGAGGGGGGGGGGGGGTTGAATAGTTTCTTAAATTTACTTGTTAAAGGTTGGTTTTAAAAAATCCTTTTTCAAAAACATAAGCTTGAGTGTTTATATGAAACCTTTTTATGCACAATATGAACAAGGTACAGTGCAACTAAACTAATAATCATAAGTATAAAGAATAATGAATGTATAGTGCAACTAAACTAATAATCACAAGTATAAAGAATAATGAATGTAAAGAGATAAGGGAAGGAAAGATCAAACCAAACACCAAGGATTTATAGTGGTTCGGCAACGAATCTCACTCCTCGTTCCTACTCCACTCCTCGAGTACTCCTTACTCGAGATTTCACTAATCAACAAGCTCCTTAAGGTGGAGAAACCGTACACAACGTCGCTTAACCAATTTCCGACTCTAAGCTAAAAGTCAAGCCATAATCTTAGCTAGGACCAATCTACACCAATATACTTTGAGGACTAAGTATTAACCTTAATATACACAACTTCCAAATAGACACAATTACTTGGATCTTCACAATAATGACACAACAATGAATAAACAACTTTAGATCTTCAATGGATCTTTGAGGTAGACACAACACTTCAAGAATGATAGTGTTCTTCTGTTTGCACTTTGAGAGAAAAAGATGAGAGGAGAAATATTCACTTCTAAACAAGTAGTAATCAAACAAATGATCAAGGATTTGAGTGATTTAAGAAGTATGAAAGAATTTGGAAATGTATGTGCAAAAGAGGTGATTTGAAAGTCTGAGAATGGTCCACTATTTATAAGACAAACATCCAACGGCTATATCTGCCCGCGGTTCCTTATTGGAGCCCGCGGTTCCTTATCGATAAGGAACCGCCATAGGCGCTAAGGAACCGCCAGCGTAGAGTCCGCTCCCTTTGGTCTTTTAGTGGATTGGTTCGAATCTAGGGATTAAAATATCCTGAAAGGATATTCCAAATCAAGATAGAATATGCCATTTTCAAATTTCAAAATTTTAAATAACTAGTTTAATAAAACATTTTCTTAAAAAGAAAGTTTAATAATAAAACTTTGTCACACTTAATAAAAAGTGAGTTTTAAGAAAAGATTAAATCCTTGATCACTTAATTAGGATAATTACTTGTTTGTTCATACCTTAAGTGATAACGGTTAAAATAAAAAATACTCGAACTCAAGAATTCATTTTTCATTATTTTCGTAAATGCTTGTTTTTACATATTGTCATAATCTAAACAAAGTGGGACCGAAAAATGCAAGTAACGTTTTTAGGCATCATTGCATTAACACAATGTTCCAGCGATTTCAAAATATAAGGCAAGGAATCAAGACTGTAGAGGAGTAAACCGAAGATTTCTATGAGCTGGTGTCACGTAATGATATATCAGACAGTGAAGAATAGCTTGTTTCAAGGTATTTGGGTGTTTTGCGCCAAAATATTCAAGATGTGCTTTGTCTCTATACCTTTTGGACTGTTTCTGAGGTATACCAAAGGGCTTTAGCCGTAGAGAAACAGCAAACAAGATCCGGAAATTGTAGTGGGGGTCACAAAACAAATTTGCTTGCCCGAAGCAAGCTGAAAATGGTGCTAAAAGTTCAGATTCTGATGTTGGTATGTCCAATAGACCAACTACAGGGCGTGGAAGTGGAGAAGTTGGAAACACTAGTGGTTCATCGACCAAAACCTTTAAATGATTTAAGTGTGGGGAACCTGGCCACAGATCTTCAGATTGTAGAAAAGTGAGAGGTAAGCAACTAATGATAGAAAATGAGAAGCATGAAAATGATGATTATGAATATGAGGAAGAGTATACCGCCGAACCTAGTTATGATGAGTAAGAAGAAAACAAGGAAGACAATTTTGTTTATTGTGATACTGGTCAAATGTTGGTTATAAAGAAGAGTCTTTTGCTAGCAAAAGAGGAGTCTAGTGAATGGCTTCGAAAAAACATATTTCACACGACTTGTACCATCAAAGAAAAAGTCTGCAAACTTATCATTGATAGTGGGAGTTGTGAGAATGTCATATCTCATGAAGCTGTTGACAACTTAAATTTAAAAGGTAGAGAAACATCCAAAACCATACAAGTTAAGTTGGTTCAAGAACAGAAACGAGGTGAACGTTGATACGCGAAGCTTGGTTTCTTACTCAATTGGGCAAAAGTACTTTGCTAATGTTTTGTGTGACGTTGTTCCAATAGACGCTTGTCACATCCTTCTTGGAAGACCATGGCAATTTGATCATTGCACAACTCATGATGGTAGGTCAAATACGTACACTTTCAATAAAGACAATCTTAAGGTGACACTCGTTCCATCAAAAGAATTCAGCCTCACCAAGCCATCTAAAAGGGACAACGAGAACTGTCTTACAATATCCAACTTCATGGGGAAGGTATATGAATCTGGAATTATGTTTGCATTGGTGGTTCGCGAGGTGGAAACCCCTAATTCAGCCCACTGTTCTGTGAAGCCGCTTCTTGAAAAGTATGTTGATGTGATGCCCACAAAACTTCCATCAGGGCTGCCACCAATGAGGGATATACAACATCAAATTGACCTTATTCCGGGTTCTAGTTTACCTAATAAACCATCATATTACACGAGCCCAAAAGAGCAGCAGGTTGAGGAAGCCTTGGTAAAGGGTTTGATAAGAGAAAGCATGAGCCCTTGTGTGGTTCATGTACTTTTAACTCCCAAGAAAAATGGTACGTGGCGTATGTGTGTGGATAGTCGGGCAATAAACAAAATCACAGTTAAGTATCGTTATCCAATTCCTCACTTAGATGATATGTTGGATCAACTTGCTGGTTCAAAGGTATATTCCAAGATCAATTTATGGAGAGGGTACCACTAAATCCGTATACGACCCGGGGATGAAAGGAAAACAACATTCAAGACTCGCGAGGGTCTATATGAATGGATTGTGATTCCATTGGGTTGTCAAATGCACCAAGTACGTTCATCCGATTCATGAATCACGTCCTTAAACCTTTCCTTCAAAACTGTGTCGTCGTATACTTTGATGATATCCATTCAATAAATGTGCTTGAAACTTTGAGAAAAGAGAAACTATACGTGAATTTAAAGAAATGCAGTTTTGCAACTCCATCTGTGTTGTTTCTAGGGTTTGTTATTTCAGCCAAAAGAGTAATGGTTAAGGTTCAAGCTATTCTTCAATGGCCTACCCCTCGTTCAGTTCATGATGTTCAAAGTTTCCATGGACTAAATTCATTTTATCGGTGCTTCATTCAGAACTTTAGTAGCTTAATGGATCCAGTTACTGAATGCATGAAGGTGGGTGTGAAATTTCTGTGGACTCCGGAAACAAGTGAAAGTTTTGAACTTATTAAGAATATTCATGAAGAGTTCAAATTGCAGGTTGAAGCCCACAACGCCAAGTATAAACAAGCTACTGACCTACATCGGAGAAAAGTTGTTTTCGAGGAAGGAGACTATGTATGGGCTGCTTTAACTAAAGATAGGCTACCACTGGGAGTAAATGTTAAGTTGCATGACCGAAGGATCGGTCCTTATCTAATTTTGAAGAAAATTAATGATAATGCCTACAAGTTGCAGCTACCAATTCATCTAAATACCTCGGATGTATTCAATGTTAAGCATCTAATTCTATAAAAGGGAGACCTTCCAAACAGCAATAACTCGAGGGTAAGTTTTTCTTCAACCGGGGTCGTTTGATGCAGCAAGGATGAAATAAATTGCTAGAAGTCGAGTGGTTTGTGTCTTTAATGTTTAAGTAGTCTAAAAGTCAGTCAATAAATGTGTTTCTGTTAGTTTTGGGGTCTACGGTCTATATATTTACCTGCTATTGGCATCTAATGGCAGACAACCAAAATGTTATGTATATGCAATAAGCTTTTCAGCTTGATTATCCATATAACAAGAATCATCCTTAGATCTCTAGTCATTATCCCTTTCTAGTTGCAGTTTTACTGCACCAACCTTGGCTGGCGTCATCTGGGGTGATTATCTCCAGATTCAGAGCTAGATGAGTTGCCACTAAAGGATCACCTTCCTCGGCTGGATTTGTTGTGATGGCTCCTGATATGAGCTTAAATACTCATATCATTTGTATCAAATAACAATGAAATATTGCACAAAATGTATCAATTATGCCTTGGATATGCTTGTTTCTTGTTTTCATGTGTGTAGGTACCAAGTTCGCAAAAACCGACGAAAACCGACACGAGATTGATGAAAAAGATCGAGGAAGCCAAAACCGAGCTCGATTTAGAGGATTTAATATTTTAATAAAGGATTTTGGCCAAGTGGGGCCCACAATGGGGTAAATGGGCTCAAAAGCCCATTTAAGTTTCAAAGTCTTTTTAAATAATTACTTGATGATCCAAATAAGATTCATAAGGCCCAAAAGAGGAATTATAATCTGATGGAAAAAGGTTTTTGGGCTCAAGATTAAAAGCCCAATTCAGTAATATGAGACGAATGATGAAAAGATTGATATGGGCTTAGGGTTTTGTCTGATTTATTTAAAACCTTTCACACGTTTCACTTTCTCATTTAACTCACACGTCCATTCCACTTTTCACAACAAAATAAATAAAACGTCCCCACCCATTCTTCCCACTCACATGTTTTCATTCATTAAATCTTTCGATAGTTTCTATGTGAGTTTATCTCACATCCTTTCTTCCCCAATTTTTCTTCACAAAAACCAGTCACCCATTCACTGTTCATTAACCCTAGATGGGTAAAAAAATCAGTTTTACAAAGGCTTTTCATTTAATTAATTAATTCACTCCAAAAGAAAATAAAACCCCAATCTTATAGGAAGAGAGTGGATGGTGCGAAGGAGCTACGTGGCAGCTGTTGATTTGAGGAGACACATATTCTCCCTAATCCACCAATCACAAGGCATGAAACTAGCACAACTAACACAAATCAGTGCCAAGCTGGCAATCCGTGCGTGCTAGGTGCTATATCCACCATCCGATTAAAGAGAGAGAAAAAGATTGAAGATCGAAGGCTCAGAATCAAGAGGAATATTCTTCATCAGATCTGAATATCCGCACAAGGAAGCCCTTGGGGGGGCTATAAATACCCCCAATTTATCTTGTATTGATCATCCTTTCTTTACTTTTATTGTTATTCTGTCAAAATAGATGTAGAATTAGTTATTGTATTTTTCTTTGAATCTTGTAATTTCTTTTGAAGATTAATAAAAAAATCAGTTTAATTCTTCACAATCTTGTCTCGTTTTTATTACTGTTTAAAGGTTTATATGAATTAATTTTATATGTTGTTTCACATAATAATAATAAGGATAATAAATATGAACTAAATAATAGTTTATATTTAGTATTTGTAAGTGAAGTTTGGATTCATTAAATTATCCCCACTGGATGATTTAAATATACAAATCTGTTTGGAACGATTGAGGAATCTGGTTAATGTGTTTGACGTTTGAATGGTGGTTTGAGATAATGGTGGTTCGGTTCATCTAGGATGCTCAGCGCATACCTACTTCTCAACGGCTTTCTACAAATGGTTCGATCCCTTTTAATTTCAAGCTTTTAGTTAGATATAATGTTATGTAATCTGATATTGAGTTTTAGTTTGATATGCTTAAGTGATGATTATACTGATGTTAGTTTGATGTAGATTTAATTGAATTTTAGTTTTAACTGTTTACGGCTTTGGATTCCACTTTCTGAATTATCGCTGAATAATTTGAATTTAGTTTACTTTTAATTTGCTTGGATATTGTGTTAGGATTCAGTCATATTGGGGTACTAGGATTGATTTAAGTCTGTTAAGCTTTGCTGAGATGTTTATCAGGTTAAAAGAGTGTTCTGAACTGCTGCCATATTATTAGTTGAATATTAGATTCTTATAGAGTTGTGCTATCATATCCAGTTTTATCTGCATTTTGTTTATATCAGTTAAATTAGGTTATAGTTTACTGAAGTTTCTGCTTGTTTGGTAATTTTATTGTGACTGCTTAAATTGATTAAGCTCGTATTAATAGCTTTCTGTTTGAAATCGTTTTGTGATACCTGCCGTTTTGTGTTGCTGTGATGGTTGATTAATTTTGATACTGCTTGTATTCGGATGATTGGATTTGTGATATGGATTTGATATTGTTGTGTTTATTGTTTTCTTTTCTAGATTGGTTTTCATTTTATTTAAATTCCTACTGAATAATTGTTTATGTATAAGCTGTTCAGATTCCAACGATTTGAATAAGCTCAATAAGCTGTTCCGAGCAGCTTTAGCCAATAAGCTATCACAAGTCTTTCCTAAGACTTCTTTTTAATAATCTGTCTAAAAAAGAATTATTTCCAAAAAATTGTCCCTTGGGGGGGTTCGAACTCGAGACCTCCCCTTTACCAGACTAACGGGTTAACCACTTGGGCTACACACCCTTTTTGTTTTAACTCTTTGCTTTCTCATTAATATAGCTTAGTTTGTCAGAGCAGTTTTTCTACTTAATATCTTTTAGTTTAAATACACGTTTGATTTAATTTTAATTAAATAAATTCTTAATTAAAGTCTGTTTTAAGATTTTTAAAAATTAGTTTATTATTATAAATAAATCAAAATAATAAATTTAAACAAAAAAAATAAATAAATAAATAAAAATGTTTTTTTTTTATTTTAAAAGTTTAATTAGTTATTAATTAGATTTCAATAATAATTAGAATAAATAGTTTTTATAAGTAGAATTGTTTTTGTGATAAGGTAAATTAGTTTTAAAAGTAATTAAATTTATTTTATAGATTTTTAAATAGTTTAATTTTTCATAGATAATAAAATTAGTTTAAATTTTAAATAGTGTTAATTTTTAAGTAATTAATTGTTTGTAGAATTTTAAATAGGCGGGGTTTACGATTCATGCACTTTAGGTTTATTTTAAATAGCTTAAAATTGGTAGATTTTAATTGTAGCTTAAAAACCGAAAACTAATTCAAATCGATTGTCCAAATCAAAGCAAAACGTCTCAAATTCATAAGATCTTCGTGTACAACGAACTCGACTCACTCACGTGTTTAATTGAATTCGTCATTGGTATTATTAGTTTATTACTTTTTCCTAAAGGTAATCTTCTAATTTACCCTATAACGTATCCAAATAAATCACTATACACATCAACTTACATCAAAAATTTTGGCGCCGCTGCCGGGGATCTTGTGTACGATTCGTCTTTTGTGGAGATTTGTTGATCGTGGATTTGAAGACCCTTTCCGTGCTCGGAAAGTTTTGTTATTTTTCTATTATATAGTATGTATCGTTTTTCTCGTTTTTTGTGAATAATATATTGTATTACGTAGCACAATAATTTTAAATACTTTTCAAATAAGCCTTAGTTGGGATTTCATCACCTAGCTATTGTATTCGAACACAAAACAAAAATAAAGGCAAAATAGATAAATACTAATAAGAAGTTTGAACTCGATTTATACAAACAATAAGGTGGGTATAAGGCGACGTGCTATAAAAGGCCGTCTAAGGAAAAAGGTTTTTAAGTGCTTTGTGCCACCTCGTTTCCCCGCTTGCTTGTGCGTATATTGAGAGGGACAACCTATTATTGGTTTGCCGACTCAAGTAGTAATAAATCTTATTTTTGTTGTTTACTTATTGAACCTCGAGACGTTTAGGTTTTCACCTATCGTTTCAAAGTCGACCGAGGGTAATTTACTTCCATAGTAGTTATCCTTATTCCTTGTTTTTATCGATCATTATTGATTGAGCAATACCAAAAAAAAATACCAAAAATAATCTTCTTTCTTGTCTAATTTCTTTTCTTCAATCCTCTAAATTCTCGTCTTTGTAGTGTATGCAATTACGTTCTTCTCGTCTTGTGATTGATTTTAATAGGATTGAAAATATTCCTCGTAGAAATAGAAATCGTCAACAACGAATAGTGGAACCCGAGATTCCACCTATTGTTGTAGAGATGGCCGATAACCGAACAATGGAGGAATTGCTCCGCGCACCCACCGAAGGGTATGGGGAAGCAATCGTTGTGCCGGCTATTTTGGCGGATCATTTTGAGATTAGGACGGATCTTGTATCGCTCATTCGTGCCGACCCATTTCGTGGCAATGAGATCGATAGCCCGCATTCTCACATACGGAATTTTAATCGAATTACCTCGACTCTCAAGTTTAGAGATGTGCCGAATGACGTGATTAAGCTCATGCTTTTTCCGTACTCGCTCGAGGGTAATGCTAAGCTTTGGTATGAGAAAGAATCACCGGGTTCGATCTTAACTTAGGATGATTTAGTGTCAAAGTTTATGAATTATTTCTTTCCACCGTCCAAGACAACACACTTTAAGAATGAGATCACTAGATTTGAACAAAAAGTGCATGAATCGTTTGGGGTTGCTTGGGAAAGATTTAAAGATTTGTTGAGACAATGTCCACACCACTGTTTCTCGGAATTGCATCAAATAAATACTTTCTATAATGGGCTTAATATGATTGAACAAGATTCTTTAAATGCCGCCGCGGGTGGTAATCTTTTAAGAAAAACTCCGAGAGACGCGTGGTGTATAATTGAGAATAAATCTAGAGCACAATATTCACGAAACACACCGAGTGTTTCTAAGGTGAACACCGAGATTGCTGGATTGGACTCTAAGATTGACACGATTTTGAGTGAGATTAGGAAGAATCCTCATGGATCGATTAATATCGTTGAGAATGTTTGTGTATCATGTGGTGGAGCACATCCTAATTATGCTTGTTTAAACACGGGTTTTGATCAAGCTAGTGCTTTTGCCGCGACGGGAACTTATGGCTCCAACGGTCAAGTTCCTCGTCAATATCATGTTGCTTCACCGGGTTTTCCACCGGTTCAAAATAGGTACAACAATGGAAACAATGGGAATAATTTTAACCGTGGTAACCAAGGGAATTTTAATCAAGGAAATGGGTTTAATGCTAATCAAAACAATCAAGGTTTTCAAGGGAATAATCCAAATGATTTGTCAGGTTATATCAAGTCAAATGAGGCAAATATGAAAGCTTTTCAAAATAACATTCAAGGGCAAATTAATATTTTGAGACTCGATTTTCAAAATAAGATTAAAGGGCAAAACAACAAGATTGAGCTTAATCAACAAAGGCTAGAGCAAAGTCAAAATCGTATGCACCAAAGTTTGGAACAAAGTCAAAATAAATTACTTTCGATGTTTGAGGGATTCATGTCTAAACCATCTACTTCTTCTGGTTGCTTACCTAGTGATACCATTCCTAACCCGAGGGGAGAGCTTAAGGCCATAACCGTTTATGATGATGATAATGTGGAAAGAGTGATCGAGAAAATTTATGTTCCACCTAAGCAAAGTTTTCTTAAAGTCACCAAGGCTACTTTGAATGTGATTAGTACTTCGGAGTTCTTTGATTTCATTCCTAAGAAATATGAAGATCCGGGTCAATTCTTGATACCTTGTGTTGTTGATGAGCTTGGGGAATACAAAGCTCTAGCCGATCTAGGAGCTAGTATCAACGTAATGCCCCTAGCCCTTTGGAAGACCATTGATTATGAACCACTTAGGCCTACTCGAATGATAATTGAGCTTGCTAATGGTACTACCACCCATCCGGTTAGTATAGCGGAAAATGTCATTGTTAAAGTGGGGGAGTTCATTTACCTACCCGATTTTGCTATCATTGATTATGAGCCAAATCCTCGTGTGCCTATAATTTTAGGACGACCATTTTTGTGTACGGCCGGTGTTTTAGTTGATATGAGGGAAAAGGAGATTAAAATAAGATATGGGGATAAACATATGATTTTCAAACCGGAAAAAATTCCTAGATTGGTTTCTAAGAAATTTGAAAGTGTTGAACTTGATAAACCTAATTTTGTTGAATCATGTTGTAATGTTTCCTCATCTCCACTCAATCCACACGAGGATGAAAGTTCTAAGATTGAAAAACAAATTGATGATTACTTGAGTGAGCCATTTGATGCTAGTGAGTTTATTAATGAGAATTTTGATCCCGAGAGTGATATTGCTTTAATTGAACAATCTTTGAAGATGGACTCGTTTTCACTCTCTTCTAAGGATCATGTTGATGTTCCTAAGGCACAATCTTCCATTGAAGAGCCTTTGATTCCTAACTTCACACCGAGTGAGGTTAGTGATTATTCGTTCGACAAGTTCGCCGATGAACTTGTTGATCCACTTCCACGGGGAAGTGAAGACGTTTCTGATCTTGAGATCGAACGTGATTCTCGTGTTTTACCTACCATTCTCGAGGAATTCGCCGATGAATTGCCTTCTAATGAGAATGATGACACTTTAGTGACTTGCTCAAATCCTTTCTTTGAAGTTTCATTGAACAATAATCCATTGTTTCAAGAGGATTTTGAGAACATCATACCTCCTACATCCCACAACCTTTGTGATGATGATCTTTTCATTAGGGAGTTTGATAAGTTACTTTCCATGGACCTTCCTTCGGAATTTGAGGAAGTGTCTAATGACGGTGAGGAAGATACTTGGTTTGATCACCCGATTTATGATGATGACAATGTTGACCCGGAGGGAGAATTACTTTTGCTCCTATTATCCTTCCAACTCGCTTTGATCTTAATGTGCGGGTTTTTCATGCGACTCGTTTTGAGTACCATGACCCCTTTATTCACATTCATAAGAGTGAAAAGGTCAACAAAGTCATGCAAGTTGAAACCAATATGGTTGAAACTTTTATTCCACCATTACCATGTGCTTTATATGACTTTGGATTAGCATGGGGGGATGACACCTTGTTGTCTATTCCTTTCTCCACCGAGGACGAGGTATTCGATCCTGGAATCTTTGATTTAGGGAAATCTCGGACTTTCACCGATGCAATAATTGAAAGACTTTTCGATCATCTTGGTGCGAGTTTATCTCGTGGAGCATGCTACATCCATACAATTGTTTGTGACTACCATCTCTTGTTAGAGATTTGTGTTGGAGTTTTATCCTTTCGTTTGTCATCCGACAACGAGGATGAGATCTTTGACCCCGGCATCGTGCTTTATGTTGGATTTTATCCTAATATGTCGGTTTTCACCACTTTCCCTAAGGACCAATGAATGCGGGGATCGAGTCGAGCTCATGACTCGGTTAACAAAAACGAGTACATTCTATCTTCTTTCTATTTTCTAACATTAATAAGGCTTGATCTTTCAAGCTCGTGTTCGTGTTTTGTTGTGTTGTGATCTTAGGTATGACCCTAATATTTGAAGACTCTCGTGTTCGGTTTTTGCCGGTCCACTTCATCTTCCATTCTTTGAATGCCAAAAAGGGGCACACTTTCTTATCCCTTGATTTTTATCGATTAACGTTTTTCTTGAGGCATAATTAATAAACGGCTTATAGATTTGCGTGCTCTTTCCATGCTAGGATGTTGCATTAGACTCTTCGTGTCTTAGCAAGGGGGTGTCACTCTTGAGCTAAGAAACATTGAGGACAATGTTTGGTTTTAGCATGGGGGAGTCAATCGATGTAATCGCTTGCAATTGCTTTTGTCGTGTCCAAACGTGTAGTTTTTCTCATTTTTCATAAAATTTTAAATTTTTTTTGTTATTTTTAAGTTTTAATATATAAAATAAGTGTTTTTGACACGAATGTAGGCTTTAAATAAGAATAGTTTTTGACTCGACTCGGTTTTTAACCTTAGCTTTTCCTTAACGTATTTGAATTAAGTTTTGCTAGGCTATTATATAGGGAGCTTAAAAACGCGAAAGTCTTAATTCATACGAGTTAAGAACAAGAACTTTTCGCAAGCTCCTATAATTGATCCTAGAAAGTCGTCTATCAAGGGAACTTTAAAACGCAAATTCTAAAACTTGCAAGAGTATAAGAAGATGCAAGATCCTATAGATGACTTGAAAACCCAAAACTTTGATTTAATAGGCTAAGTATCCATTGATTTCATTCTTTGGAATTTTACAATATGGAGAACAAGAGATGATAGAGCCAATTATAAGTTCGGTATTCTTTCGGGAATTTATGTGAGTTAATTATAAGCCTATTCTCCCATCACTTGTTAATAAATTTAATTGCAATAAATAATGTTGAATGATTTGAAAAGTTACTTAGCTTCTAGCCCAAGATCGTTTAAAAGTTGCTCGGTATGGATTAGAGTTCATAGCCAAGGCATAACTTATTGAAGTGGGATGCGAAGATTGGCGAGTCCAAAAAGGTCCTAACAAGACATGAGGGCTATGTTTTATTGCTAAAGATCTCAAGTGATGTGAAGATTCATTTATCAAAAATCAATATGAAGGATCGAGACACACGACGAAAAGCAAAATACTCCCAAAAAGTCATGGAGAAGTCTATCCAAAAAGACCAAAATAAGGTATGAGGATAAATGAAGCCAAGTCCAAAAAGGAGGCGGATCGTTGTTAATCAAAATCCCAAATAAAGATTGGAGAAAAATGAAGAAGTCGTGGTCCAAGTATGAATCTCTCAAAACTTCAAGTGAAGAAATATTATGAAGAGAAGACCATTATTTCGTGAACGTCTCTCAAGGTTGGAAGTATTAAGTCACTGCCAAATATCGATCCGAGAAAGGTCTCAAATCGCGAAACAAGTTATGCCAAGATATGAACTTTATGAGAGCCCGAGAAGCAGTTTTAAAAGATTTTGTCCTTTAGCTAACTATTGATTAAATCGTTCACTTTATTTTCGGCCTAATAAATTATCCAAATAAGTCAACAATGCATCTTCGTGATCATTCAAGACAACAATAAAATATAAGAGATACACTTAGGAATAAGGGAGTCTAAGTGAATAATTGGCCCACATGAGTTCGTGTTTGTCTACCAACTTATAATAACAATGATCTTGTTTTTGCACATGGCATGGAAAAGTGAAAAGTCGAGGACGATGAATCTATTTGAGCTTTTATGATCCTTAAAGTTATTTTATGTCTTTGCAAGATAAATTGTCAAAAGTTGAATAATGGTGTAGCTATAGTTTTATTTTCTCATTGCGTGAGGACACGGAAATTGCTTAGCATGGGGGAATTTGATATGAGCTTAAATACTCATATCATTTGTATCAAATAACAATGAAATATTGCACAAAATGTATCAATTATGCCTTGGATATGCTTGTTTCTTTTTTTCATGTGTGTAGGTACCAAGTTCGCAAAAACCGACGAAAACCGACACGAGATTGATGAAAAAGATCGAGGAAACCAAAACCGAGCTTGATTTAGAGGATTTAATATTTTAATAAAGGATTTTGGCCAAGTGGGGCCCACAATGGGGTAAATGGGCTCAAAAGCCCATTTAAGTTTCAAAGTCATTTTAAATAATTACTTGATGATCCAAATAAGATTCATAAGGCCCAAAAGAGGAATTATAATCGGATGGAAAAAGGTTTTTGGGCTCAAGACTAAAAGCCCAATTCAGTAATATGAGACGAATGATGAAAAGATTGATATGGGCTTAGGGTTTTGTCTGATTTATTTAAAACCTTTCACACGTTTCACTTTCTCATTTAACTCACACGTCCATTCCACTTTTTCACAACAAAATAAATAAAACGTCCCCACCCATTCTTCCCACTCACATGTTTTCATTCATTAAATCTTTCTATAGTTTCTATGTGAGTTTATCTCACATCCTTTCTTCCCCAATTTTTCTTCACAAAAACCAGTCACCCATTCACTGTTAATTAACCCTAGATGGGTAAAAAAATCAGTTTTACAAAGGGCTTTTCATTTAATTAATTAATTCACTCCAAAAGAAAATAAAACCCCAATCTTATAGGAAGAGAGTGGATGGTGCGAAGGTGCTACGTGGCAGCTGTTGATTTGAGGAGACACATCATTCTCCCTAATCCACCAATCACAAGGCCTGAAACTAGCACAACTAACACAAATCAGTGCCAAGCTGGCAATCCGTGCGTGCTAGGTGCTATATCCACCATCCGATTAAAGAGAGAGAAAAAGATTGAAGATCGAAGGCTCAGAATCAAGAGGAATATTCTTCATCAGATCCGAATATCCGCACAAGGAAGCCCTTGGGGGGGGCTATAAATACCCCCAATTTATCTGGTATTGATCATCCTTTCTTTACTTTTATTGTTATTCTGTCAAAATAGATGTAGAATTAGTTATTGTATTTTTCTTTGAATCTTGTAATTTCTTTTGAAGATTAATAAAAAAATTAGTTTAATTCTTCACAATCTTGTCTCGTTTTTATTACTGTTTAAAGGTTTATATGAATTAATTTTATATGCTGTTTCACATAATAATAATAATGATATTAAATATGAACTAAATAATAGTTTATATTTAGTATTTGTAAGTGAAGTTTGGATTCATTAAATTATCCCCACTGGATGATTTAAATATACAAATCTGTTTGGAACGATTGAGGAATCTGGTTAATGTGTTTGACGTTTGAATGGTGGTTTGAGATAATGGTGGTTCGGTTCATCTAGGATGCTCAGCGCATACCTACTTCTCAACGGTTTTCTACAAATGGTTCGATCCCTTTTAATTTCAAGCTTTTAGTTAGATATAATGTTATGTAATCTGATATTGAGTTTTAGTTTGATATGCTTAAGTGATGATTATACTGATGTTAGTTTGATGTAGATTTAATTGAATTTTAGTTTTAACTGTTTACGGCTTTGGATTCCACTTTCTGAATTATCGCTGAATAATTTGAATTTAGTTTACTTTTAATTTGCTTGGATACTGTGTTAGGATTCAGTCATATTGGGGTAATAGGATTGATTTAAGTCTGTTAAGCTTTGCTGAGATGTTTATCAGGTTAAAAGAGTGTTCTGAACTGCTGCCATATTATTAGTTGAATATTAGATTCTTGTAGAGTTGTGCTATCATATCCAGTTTTATCTGCATTTTGTTTATATCAGTTAAATTAGGTTATAGTTTACTGAAGTTTCTGCTTGTTTGGAAATTTTATTGTGACTGCTTAAATTGATTAAGCTCGTATTAATAGCTTTCTGTTTGAAATCGTTTTGTGATACCTGCCGTTTTGTGTTGCTGTGATGGTTGATTAGATTGGATTTGTGATATGGATTTGATATTGTTGTGTTTACTGTTTTCTTTTCTAGATTGGTTTTCATTTTATTTAAATTCCTACTGAATAATTGTTTATGTATAAGCTGTTCAGATTCCAACGATTTGAATAAGCTCAATAAGCTGTTCCGAGCAGCTTTAGCAAATAAGCTATCACAAGTCTTTCCTAAGACTTCTTTTTAATAATCTGTCTAAAAAAGAATTATTTCCAAAAAATTGTCCCTTGGGGGGGTTCGAACTCGAGACCTCCCCTTTACCAGACTAACGTGTTAACCACTTGGGCTACACGCCCTTTTTGTTTTAACTCTTTGCTTTCTCATTAATATAGCTTAGTTTGTCAGAGCAGTTTTTCTACTTAATATCTTTTAGTTTAAATACACGTTTGATTTAATTTTTAATTAAATAATTTCTTAATTAAAGTCTGTTTTAAGATTTTTAAAAATTAGTTTATTATTATAAATAAATCAAAATAATAAATTTAAACAAAAAAATAAAATAAAAAAATAAATAAAAATGTTTTTTTTTTATTTTAAAAGTTTAATTAGTTATTAATTAGATTTCAATAATAATTAGAATAAATAGTTTTATAAGTAGAATTGTTTTTGTGATAAGGTAAATTAGTTTTAAAAGTAATTAAATTTATTTTATAGATTTTTAAATAGTTTAATTTTTCATAGATAATAAAATTAGTTTAAATTTTAAATAGTGTTAATTTTTAAGTAATTAATTGTTTGTAGAATTTTAAATAGGCGGGGTTTACGATTCATGCACTTTAGGTTTATTTTAAATAGCTTAAAATTGGTAGATTTTAATTGTAGCTTAAAAACCGAAAACCAATTCAAATCGATTGTCCAAATCAAAGCAAAATGTCTCAAATTCATAAGATCTTCGTGTACAACGAACTCGACTCACTCACGTGTTTAATTGAAATCGTCATTGGTATTATTAGTTTATTACTTTTTCCTAAAGGTAATCTTCTAATTTACCCTATAACGTATCTAATTATCACATATACTATCCACGACACATCAACTCCTCTTGTGTTTCCCTCCTTGTGATTCATGGGGACGATTTTTTCTTGCAGGAGTTTCTAGGACTCCTTGAGATTCATCCTGTGACTCTAGGCTTAGTTTTGCTTCGACCAGATCAACCACGCCTTTGGCTTTGACTTGCCCATCCTTCATGCATGCGGTGACGAGTGGGATGAGAGCGTTAAAATTTTAGGTGACGTACTCCTCCATCTCTCGTGCTTCAGTGGCGATGACTGTGTCATCCTCTGTTTCTACAAGGGTATGTTTTCGCTTATCCTTGTTAGGAGGAGGATGTGCTGACCCTTGGCCAGGGCTTCCCCCTCCTAGTGCGAGTATAGGGGTGAATAACGGAGAATTAATTCCATGTGGATGTGGGTTCTCACCATTCTTACTGTTTGCCCCGCTGGTGGTCCCAGGATCCGCACCTTGCTGATTTGCGCATCAGCCGTCAATTTTTTCTTTCCGCCTATCTTCTGAGTAAACGGACTACCTTTTGTCATGCTGGGATTTTAATGTAGGGCCCCACGGATGGTGCCAACTTTTTGATATAAAAGTTGGATGGACAGCGCTTAACCCGAATTAGGCTTTATTCGGGTGTTTGAGGAATCCGGCTCTTGCACCAAGTGAATCTTGTTACGAAGACCCTGCACACTGAGTAACGAACACCGCTAGGCTTATCGTTGGAATGTATCCCACGATTAGACTCTGATGTGAGAGTAATTAATCAGTTTAAGTAATCGGTGGGGGTTTATAGTATTGTATGAATCGTACCTTTGTGGAACCTTTGGGGTTCCTTTTATACCTGGTGAAACCCTAATTGGGCTTCCATATTCTTGCGTCCTAAGCAAGAGATAATTACCATATACACTGAGATCCTTATCACGTAAATAAGGAGAGTGTATATCCTTTTAGCTTAGGTGAATCATAATCCTAATTAAATTATGATTCTGTCTGATCCTGTCCGCGTGTGACCATGACGCGGTTGAGATAGAACCGTGTGAGACAACGGCTTAATGGCCCTCCTGTGCCTCAACGCTGTATGTATATGATCCATATGTAATGGATACTGGTAGTACCCGTGGGTCAGGCTTCACAACTGACTATAGACTGTACGTCATCTATGCAGATTTATATGTTTGTGAAAAAGAAGTATTCCCTTATGTTGGTCCCTTGTAATTCATTATTACTTATCAACCTTAAGTAATAACTCTTTAGCAAGACTCAAGTGTGTTGTTTTAACAATTAATAAGAACTAAGAACAATTAAAACAACAATACCATTATAACTTTTCTACGTATAGACTTTTATTAAATTTCAATAAAGAATCTGTAAGTTTATGGACTTATATTTAATAGTCGTGTGATAGGATCGAACTCGAGATTACGGGATTGCACACAATACGTAAAGAGTTAATTTATTTAATAAATATATTTATTGTATTTATTTATTTTTTTTTATAAATATATATTTATGTATTTATTAAATTAAACCGAGACATAACTTTAACGATCGTTAAATAATTAAAAGTTAAGTATTAACGAGCGTTGTGAAATAAATAGAAAGAGGAATTAATATAAAGAAGAATGGAAGGTTCCGGAACACCCCTTAGGGGTGTTTGGGTCGTCAACTACACCAAAGGGGAAGAAGGTTGGAAGCTTGCCTTATATTCGTTTCCTTGGGATACAAGATTATTAGGCTTATATAAGGACCCCTTAGTCTCCATAATTCTTCACTCATTATTTTCTTTCTCTCCCTCATGTGATCAACAAACCAAACGCACCTTAGGGTTCTTTGGTTTGTTTGTTTTCTTTCTTGCAATCAACACTAAAAGGAAAACACGTTCTTTTAGGGTTCCTTTTATCCTTTAGTTTTGGTTTTGCAATAATCTATTCCTATCCCCTCTCTAGGGTTGTTGGGTAGATTATCCACAAGCATTGAAGCTCGGTTTGCTAGAATCACTGTTAGCTCGTTGTATTACGTGTGTACAAGAACGTAATATAGTCTTACTTTAGACTATATCTTGGTGGTGTTCGTTATAAAACCAAATTGGTGATTCATTTGTGATCTTGTAGATCTTCGCTAGGATAAAGGTATGTAACCCTAATTCGATTAATTATAATTGTGTTATTATTATGATCTTGTTAAATCGCTTCCGCTATATGTGCTTTGATCTCATTTAGGGTTTTATATAATTGTAATGATGTAATAAACCTTTAGTGGCATCGAGAGCCGTTAAAGGGTTTTTTAACTAATAATTGTTTTGAGTTAAAAATACATGTTTTTAGGTTTTCTTAAAATTAGGGTTTTGTTTTTTTCAAATTAGGGTTTTCTAGCCGAATTTAAAAAAAATTGTTTTGAAACCTAAATTACATGTGGGATAATTTTAGATTAAATTGCATGATTAATTGTTATGTCATGTATGGTTACGATCCGTAGAGATTTAATTGTTAAGATTTGTGGGGAATCCATGATAACATGCATGTTTTCATAGATCATAAAATTATATGTTTATATGATTTTATGTGCTACGTGATTATTTGATTCAATAAATCTAGAATTAGGGAATACTTTTATATGAATATAAAGACCTAGATTTGATGATTATTGAATAAATCGTATGCATGTGGCTATTTGATTTATTTGTTGCACATATAAATTGTTATTATGTGTTAATGATTTATTTTTTTACTTGTTTATATAAAAATTGTTGAATTGTTGTAAACAAGGGTTTTTTTTGAAAAAAAATAAATATGGAGTAAATCATATTAAAATAATAATTGTTAGAGATTTAAAATTACATAACATTACGGTGATTGGTGAATTGCAATAATAATCTAACGGCCTACTCCTTTTGACAAACTATAAAGTGGGTATAACGCACCGCTATTCATGTAATCGGTTAAGGAAGGAGGTATTATGCCATTAATCGCTGACCAAATTCCCGTTTTCCTGTACGTATGAAATTGTGTATAGTTAAGTTCGTTTTTCTCAGTTCTTGTCAAATTGAAAGTCCTAACAATATCGGGTTTTTAACTGTTTTTGGTTGTTAATATTTTTTTTGGATATTCTATTGCTAATTCAAACAATGCTTTGCAAAAGTGAAAAATAACGTCTACTTATATGTAAAACAAAGTGCAATTACCAAGTATTTATTCAAGTAAAAATTCAAAATGTAAATTTTACAAACTATAAGGACTGAAAATGTAAATTCTATGAAATGTAAATTCTCAAAATGTAAAGCTAAAAAGTATGAGGGCTAAAAGTGAAAAAACAGTAAACTAGGAGGGCTGAAAATGCAAACTATGCAAACTAATAACTAATTCTCAACAAACTCTAAACTTACTAACTAAATTTTAACAACTTTGAAAGTTAAGGGACTGTTAAGTTGCAAACCCTAAAATTATGTAAGTTTAGCCAAGTTTTCAAGCAGTTTAATACCTCAAGGACTGAAATGCAATTTTTGAAAACAATTTACCAAAAACGGGCTACAAACTAAAATAAGCTCGTTTGAGCTTATTTTCCAACCAAAATTGTTCAAACAACTTGCAAACTGCTTAAAATCAAAAATTAACTAAACCTGTAAAAGGAAATAAGCTAACAATGGCTAAAACTCTGATAAGCAATTTTCAATAAGCACACAATAAGCTACAAAAGAATCTAGACTTGCACATATAAATTTTATTGATGAAACTGATTAATAAGCTCAAAATAAGAATGGGAAATCAAGTCTCATTAGAAAACATCCATTAATAAGCTCAGAATCCAAAATTAAGCAAAATTAGTGCTTATGTTGACCAGCGTTGACCAAACTTTTTTTCAATAAGCTCAAATTCTCAAAAACCAACCAAGAACACTTGCTGAATGAATTTATGAAAGAAAATGGACCAGTTAATGAAGTAGATAAGGAGATATGAAAAAGAAGTTTCCATTTACAGAAACATGAGTTTGCTTAATGTTTCAATCTTTGGCTTATTTCTACTTGAATACTAGAAACTGTACAAAATCCTTATTGAATCTGAATCTTCATATATTGAGTGAGATTTGAAAACTGATTTGGTGAAATTTCATCAACTAACAAGTAAATGCTAAGTAAATCAAAATCATCACTTTTTTAACCAATACTTGTAGAAAATGACCCAAACTTTTAAACTGCCATTTGCCTCTTTGACTTTGATACTTGACTAAAAAATGATCAAAAACTATTTGTTATGACTGTGTAACTGAAAATGAAACAAAGTTAACCAATTTCTAACACTAGATTATCAAGTATAAGCTAATGCCAAACACCACTTAAACTGATATTTTTGGACTTTTTATAAAGTCTTTTTGAGTAAAAGTTTAAACTGAGTTACAAGCTTTATCAAACCAAATTCAGTAGTCAAAATGCAATTTGTGAGAGCTGATTACAAGCACTTACAACAACTAGAATACAAAATGGCTAGAAAAGCTTAACTGAATGATAAAAGCTGAAAACAGGTTAAGGATTAAAGCTATAAGCTAGATTTAGCTACACTTAAGCTACACACTCAATGAAATCAAATCAATAACAGTTAGAACTCGTTTTATCATGCAATAAAGCAAGTATTTGGCTAGGAATTAAGCATGCTGTTGACAATTGAGAGGAACCAAAAACAAGAGGCGATTTCACCTTTTTGTAGAAACCTTTGAGAAGTAGAGGAGCGTTGAGCTCTCTATTCTAGTGCTAACCACCACCTTAGCACTAGAGAAACACTAATCAACAATCTAAACAACTGCAACAATCATCAACATGGCTAAAATTCATCAAATCTGCTTATACTTTGAATTGGATGAACAATCAGCTACAATCTTCAAACTTAGCTTATTATGGTCAAGGTATGATCATAACAAACAGCATCAGCAACAAGAAGGATCAATGAAGCAGGTAATGAACAGTAAGAATGTAACGAGAATTGGCGGGAAAGTGAAATTTGAATTTTTATTGAATGAAAAGTTGTTACAAAGCTGGTAATTGGTTACAAACTAACTAACAAACTCAAGAGTGTGTCAGACTCTTGAGTTGTTGAACTAAAATCTAGAAATGGTGGAAGAAAATTAAAAGTGTGTGTGTTTTCACACTTTTCTACAACAACTGAAAGTGAGAGCTATCTAGGGTATTTATAGACTTGAGAAGTAAAGTAGTTGGGGTTGGTGACGTGTTGGAACCAATCCAAGGCCTCCACGTGTACAAATGAGCTCAATTGATTTTTGTTGATGAAGAACAGATTTGGGGATTCTTTACTGAGTTGATTTTAGCCTAATTGACTGTGACCATTGGATTCGTCTCATGATTTTGAGCAAGTTTCATGTTTATAACTTCCCTTGAAATCGCCTCTAGCTCCAAGTCGAATCTGGCAATTTTGTTTGGTTGAAGATGACACGTGTCCTGATGTTATTGGCTCACAGCAATAGCCACGGATCACTATCCATTTTTGGATAAAGGATTATTGCATGGCATAATCCCATTGGCTGAATTATGGATAGTGGGATTTTACTGTTGAGATTGTGGTATTAATTGCTTGGCGGCGGTAGTGGGTACATGTGGCCATCCGTGTCACCTTTTCTCTTGATTCTCATTGGTTCTTGGCCTTTTCACACGGATTGATCTTGCATATCTTTCCAACATTGGCAGAAATGACCCCTTGACTTTGGCAGATTGTATTTTTAAGCTAGCAATTTCATTTCTTTGGCATATTTGGTCCTTCAAACTTCATTCTTGAACAAATTTGATCCTTTGACTGAGTTGACTTGAGAGTTGACCAGATTTAACTTTGATCTTGACTTTTACATATTTACACTTTTAGTCCTTCATCTTTGGCAGTTTGTCAAGATAGGTCCTTTGTCTTCAAAGTCTTGTCACTTTTGATCCTCTTTTGTCTTTTTCATCAAATTAAGCTTGATTTTCCTTTGTTTGCTTGAAAATGTATCCTTCTTACCTATTTGAGCACAAACACAAAACATACCACATAATTCCGCTTTATAGCACAAAGTTTAGGCATTTTTATTGTGTTTTAGGGTGATTTGTTGATAAATTGATATGAGTTTTTGCTCATATCAAATCCCCTACACTTGAACATTGACATGTCCTCATGCAATGCTATACATTTTAAAGCACAAATTTACATTCTCCTCATAATTGATCCACCTTGGCCATATGGAATGCATCTACACTAATCTAAACTAAATGATGCATGACTTTGATTTTTAACAATGCAATGAACAAAATACAATTCTATCTATATCTTTTTGGTTTTTCTCGAAATGGTTTTGATGGAAATAACTCATAAAGAATTCAATGACTTTGATTAGGGCTTGGGTACCATGGACATTTATCACCCTCAAGTTTTACTTTCCCCATACCAAGCTTAAAAATGGGATCATTGTATTCACAAGTAAAAAGTGCATCAACTTATTCATGACAATTAAATGTGGAACCAGTTATTATTTGAGCAAACTGCTTGAAGGCAAATTTGTCATTTATTCAAGTGTGAAGTATAAAAAGTGTAAAATCCAAAAATAAGGAAGCACGGTTTTAATCCTAAGTAATCCTCTCATCCATTACTTGAAAAACCGCTCATAATTAATACAAGTCCGTTTCAAGAGTAATAAGTCATTCGCCTTATGTGTAAAATCCTCATGTCATGCTTTCATAAGTAGCTACACACTCGCTAAGGAAAGAAAATAAAACTCACGCAACAATTTACATCCGCCATCTTTTTTAGACTTTGGATCTTCAACCCCGCAACCCGTCAAGGTAATATTGGATTGGAGCAATCTATTGAATCCCCGCAACCCGTCAAGGTAATATTGGAACTCAACAGTCACTATAATTAACACCACACTGCCCCTCTTGGGAGTCTTGTATATATATATTTTTTTTTTCTAGCCACTCATTTTTTATAAGCCGCTCTTATTTTTCTTTATTCCTCACAAATAAAGTAGAAAAGAATAAAAGAAAAAACACCCGCTAAGTATTAAGCATGACATAAGTCTAGTACACATAAAACGTTCTAACTTAGAATCTTAAGACGTACTTATACCAACCATGAATGATTAGACAAAAATGCATAAGAGATTACAAACCAATTAAAACCGTTCTTGATTATTTATTAACAATTATATACATGCGAAGAAAATAGAGGCAAAGAAGAGAAAGGTTTAGCCACAAGTAATTATCATGAAGTTTATCTAGCCCTTTTATACTTGCTTCAACTCTATCATTTCCCATTCTCCACAAATTTAAAATCTCAAATAATGAGAGTGGTGGATGCTTAGCCTAATAGACCAATTAAGGACTACATGGTTAAGGATACTAGCTAGAGAATGCTAAAATAAGCAAACTCGGGTTGAGTCAAAATATCCATGGCGGGCCTAATATGTCAAAGAAGTCTAAACTTGTTAAACCATGTTTTTATTATATATTTTTCCTTTTTCCAACTTTTGATGAAAAATAAAAGAAGAAATATATACAATGCAAATGTGTTATGCAAATGAAAAATGATTAATGCAAAAATTATGAATGCATATTTTTGGTGGCCAAAGTAGATCAAAAATTTGAAAAATGTTTGAAAAATTAATATTCCAAGTTATCATGAAAGACAACGACAAGTTATAGGTAAGGTCACTTCGATAGAAGACCCCCCTACACTTAAGCTAAACATTGTCCTCAATGTTTAAGAGCATGGAAGTATAAAAACTTCCCCTACACTTATGACAATGAATAGACTTTGCTTAACCCAAGTTAAGGAAAGGATAACTATTAGTGAATTCATGTTTAAGCACAAGGTGTCAATGAAAGATCACAATAGTAACGAAGTGAACCGGATACAAGGGCCTCCTCCATAAGCTTCAAATCATGAAATGAGTGAGCAACCCTACAAACAATCATGAAGACAAAAGAAGGTCTCCCCTACACTTATCTCCAAGTCTTTACCTTTATTACTAACCTACAACACTCTAAACCTAGTTATACGATGCTTGAGTTAATGAGTCTCTAGCTCGACTCGTCCCACATTCAAAAGTGTCTAAAACCTATCATGGAGAAGAAAAAAATTTTGCCCCTTTATATGAAAAGTCTCCATGATGAGGTAAAACAAGTTTTGTATTTATCAAAACTCCATAAAT
Source organism: Glebionis coronaria (assembly GCA_025667525.1). Classification (NCBI taxonomy): domain Eukaryota; kingdom Viridiplantae; phylum Streptophyta; class Magnoliopsida; order Asterales; family Asteraceae; genus Glebionis; species Glebionis coronaria. The sequence goes on along the minus strand of CM046875.1, from coordinate 360,400,766 downwards.
ATCCCCTAGGATCAAATAAATAATTACCATCCCACGTATAACACAAAGCCACAACTAACTTCCCAAGCAATGGTGAAAAGGATAAGGTGTGGTTTTCCAAATTGGTTTCCCATATGTTCTTCCCAAGGTGATAGTGTAAAGCTCTCAAATCATTCACAAGTTTTCCTTTTGTTGCATCAGGTGGATACTGAGATGATTTAGGAAGCTCTATGCCAGGATCAAAAATGCGTTCCTTGATGGGAAAACAACAAGTGTTGGTTGCCTTAGAAGATTCTCCTTTGTAAATCACATGGTGAGAGAAAGGTTGTGAAGGCATGGGTAACAACAAGCTCTTAGAAGGAAAAATCATGGTTTGTTTTCCTTTATCATTTTGAAAGGTTGAGGTGGGCAAGGAAGAAGGTAAAGGATCTTCATGCAATAGAGATTCTAAATAGAGTATGTCCCCCTCCTCATCAAGATAACCAAGAGTGTACTCAAAAGATATATCCTCCGCTAAAAACCCATCACTCTCATCCATTATATAATCCGCCTCATCACCATAAACATCATAGATTGGTCTATCAAAAATTGGTGATCCCTCAAAACCAAAGGAAGTATGTTCATCAACAAATGGAGAGTCACAAGTAGAAAGCTCATCATCACTATAGTCATCATATGTTGGTGTATCACAAAGAAAAGATTCTCCATCACTAAACTCCTCATGAATATGAGTATCATTATGGAAAAGTAGATTGTCATCCGGGATTTCACCAAAGTTTAGCTCTTGATGTTCATGAAAATCCAAAAATGAAGTAATGGAAGCAATGGTCTCAACATGAGGTAAATCATAATCTCCAAAGCTTCATAAAAATACTCATCACAAACTTCATCAAGAATATCATCTTGTGTTTCCTCCTCATGCACAACATCAATATGTTTTACCGCTTTGGGCTCATTAGACTTTTTAGAAAACTTCCCCATGTTAAACACAACTCTCTCATCTCCTACCCGCATTGTAAGTTCTCCTTCCGCCACATCTATTAAAGTACGACCCGTTCTCAAAAATGGCCTACCAACAATCAAACGCACTCTAGGATCCATATCATAATCAACCACCACAAAATCTGCGGGAAATGTAAATCTATCAACACCCACAAAAACATCTTCCGCAATTCCCACCGGATAAGCTATAGTACGGTTAGCCAACTCAAGAGTCATCTTAGTAGGAGTGAGCTCGGGAAGTGAAAGTTTCTTCCAAACCGATAATGGCATGAGGTTTATGCTTGCTCCTAAATCCACTAAAGCCATACAATTTTCCACCCCCGGGAAATTGCAAGGAATCAAAAACCTCCCCGGATCTCCAAGCTTAGTAGGCAACTTCTTAAGCAAAACCGCGGAGCAATTTTCATTCAAGGAAGCATTAGGCAAATCCACCAATCTCTCCTTGTTAGAAAGTAAGTCTTTAATCATCTTAGCAAACTTAGGCATATTGGCTAAAGCTTCCGCAAAGGAGATATTGATGTTAAGTTGCTTGAACATCCTCAAAAAGTTAGAAACTTGGATATCATCCTTGTTCTTAAGCTTTTCTTTTCTCAATCTTGATGGATAAGGAAGACTTGGTTTTGGTTGTGGTTGAGTGGTTGATGAAGGATTTTCCTTATTGAGTGCTTCATGAGTAGGTGTTGAAGTGGGAGAAATGGGAGCATTTTGAGGTGGTGAAGTAGAAGTAGAAGGCTTGTCACATGGAGGAACAAAAGTGGGTGGAACAATAGGAGGTTTAGAAGGTGAAGGATCCTTTGTTGTCTTTCCACTTCTTGTTGTAATAGCATTGACATTTGCCCTTGGATTTGTTTGTGTGTTGGAAGGTAAAGCCCCTTGTGGTCTTTGATTATACATAATTTGGTTATGTAGAAGAGCAAATTTCTTGTTATTTTCTTCTTGAGCATCTTTCATTTGTTTCTCATAAGAAGTAAGCTTTTGAAGAATCAAATCCATGAGGTTAGGTTGCACATTCCCTTGATAAAAACCTTGTTGTGGAAAAGGTGGAGGTGGTGCATTAAATCCTTGGTTTGGTGGATAGAATTTATTTCCTTGAGGTTGAAAATTATTGGGTGCCTTGTAGTTATTCCCTTGGTAAGGTGGTCTTTGCCCTTGATTCCTTTGTAAAACTTGAGGAGGATTTTGTTGAATTTGGGTGGGTGGTTGGGGTGGGAATCCCGGTGGAGTAAGGTAATTTTGGGACTTGTAAGAAAGGTTATTTGGATTGATATTTGGCTTGAAGTGTTCACGATGTTCCTCTTGGTAAGCATAGCATTCCCCTTGATAAACTTGCACCTTATAACATTGTTCATAAGAATGGGGGCCTCCACAAGTTACACAAGAAAGATTAATGGCATTCGCATCATTTGAAGAATTGTTCAATGAAATGTTCTTAATGGCTTGAATCATTTCTTGTTGTTGCTTAAAATTTTTCTCATGATCTCTATCTATCTTTTGCATGATCTCTTGGTGATACTTGAGGAATTGGTTATCACAAGGTGTTTGAGAAGTGTTTTGGATAACATGAACCCTTTCTTCAAATTGAGTGTTTGTTTGAACCATTGCTTTAGTCTCAATGATGTCCAAGGCCTCTTGAATGGATTTAAGAAGAATATTCCCTCCCGCGGAAGCATTGAGTGAATCTTGGTGATGAGGTTTAAGGCCATCATAGAAAGTATTGATTTGGTAAACTTCATCCAATCCATGGTTAGGGCATCGCCTCAATAACTCTCTATACTCTTCCCAAGCATCACTAAAGGATTGACTAGGTTTTTGTTGAAAGCCTATAATTAAGTTCCTCAAGGCCATGGTCTTAGATGGAGGAAAGAACTTGTTCAAAAACTTAGTGGTGAAACCATCCCATGTGGTGATACTATCGGGTGGTTGGGTGTCTAACCAATGCTTAGCTTGTCCCTCTAGTGAAAATGGCACTAACATCAACATAATAGAATCATGTGGAACTCCATTGTGCTTAATGGTATTGCAAAGAGCAAGGAATCTCTTAAGGTGATCATGAGGATTATCATTCTTGTGACCATAAAAAGGTGTTTGTGAAACCAAGGTAATCATAGCCGTTTTTAGCTCAAATGTGTTTGCGGGAATGTCGTGAATCCTAATAGCACTAGCATATCCATGAACATTGGTTTGCAAACGTTCCATCAAAGAACGATTATCAACAGCCATGGCTTCTTGTTGTGGATGAATCAAAGCACGATTCTCGTTATCGGCTTGATGGACGGTGGTGGTCTTACTCTTTCTCTTTTTCTTCCTTTTCGGAGGAAGAGGTTGTACACCAATCGGTATTTGTGCACGCCCGCGAGTGAGCATGCAACTCAATACGAGGAATGAGAGCGAAGCTCTCGTGTGACTTTGAAGAGAAAAGGATTATCCTCTTCGAGTTTCAATATGAAATATCCACAAGAAAATAATATATATGTATGTACTACTTGGGTGCAAGACCCCCAATGAAGCCTTCCTTCTTAGAATACTCACAAGTGAACGGGGGTGGCGCGAAGCACTTAAGTACCTATTGACCCTTAGATGGCATTTTATAGCACATCGCCTTTCTATTCACTTAAATGTTCGTATTCTTCGAATTGTTTCTTATTGAGAGTATTTATCTATTCTTGCTTTTTTTTGTTTGATCGATACACGTGTCAAGGACCGGAACGCCCCTCAACACGGTGTATTGCCTTGGCAATACTTATGGAGAATATGTAGATTGGTTGTTCTTATACGTATACGTATTTACTTATAATAATATATGGAAAATATTTTGTATTTATGAGTTTTTAAGAGAAAATACTATATGTACATAAAAATCAAGAGAATCCAATAATATATATTTTTGGGTGCAATCTCTTAGGAAAAAGATTGCTTTTTGGATTTTTTAATTTGTTTGGTCAATTCTTTAGGAAAAGAATTGCTTTGTTAATTTTTTAGTTTTTATATATTTTTATATTTTTGATTTTTTATTTGTTTTTGATTTATGATACGTAAAAATAACGTTCACAAGGTGAACATATCCCAAAAGCCAATGAAAACCGTCAATCGATAGTCTCTCGTAGAGTCAAAGAACCGGCAGCGGCGCCATTTGAAATTGTGTATAGTTAAGTTCGTTTTTCTCAGTTCTTGTCAAATTGAAAGTCCTAACAATATCGGGTTTTTAACTGTTTTTGGTTGTTAATATTTTTTTTGGATATTCTATTGCTAATTCAAACAATGCTTTGCAAAAGTGAAAAATAACGTCTACTTATATGTAAAACAAAGTGCAATTACCAAGTATTTATTCAAGTAAAAATTCAAAATGTAAATTTTACAAACTATAAGGACTGAAAATGTAAATTCAATGAAATGTAAATGCTCAAAATGTAAAGCTGAAAAGTATGAGGGCTAAAAGTGTAAAAACAGTAAACTAGGAGGGCTGAAAATGCAAACTATGCAAACTAATAACTAATTCTCAACAAACTCTAAACTTACTAACTAAATTTTAACAACTTTGAAAGTTAAGGGACTGTTAAGTTGCAAACCCTAAAATTATGTAAGTTTAGCCAAGTTTTCAAGCAGTTTAATACCTCAAGGACTGAAATGCAATTTTTGAAAACAATTTACCAAAAACGGGCTACAAACTAAAATAAGCTCGTTTGAGCTTATTTTCCAACCAAAATTGTTCAAACAACTTGCAAACTGCTTAAAATCAAAAATTAACTAGACCTATAAAAGGAAATAAGCTAACAATGGCTAAAACTCTGATAAGCAATTTTCAATAATCACACAATAAACTACAAGAGAATCTAGACTTGCACATCTAAATTTTATTGATGAAACTGATTAATAAGCTCAAAATAAGAATGGGAAATCAAGTCTCATTAGAAAACATCCAGTAATAAGCTCAGAATCCAAAATTAAGCAAAATTAGTGCTTATGTTGACCAGCGTTGACCAAACTTTTTTCAATAAGCTCAAATTCTCAAAAACCAACCAAGAACACTTGCTGAATGAATTTATGAAAGAAAATGGACCAGTTAATGAAGTAGATAAGGAGATATGAAAAAGCAGTTTTCCATTTACAGAAACATGAGTTTGCTTAATGTTTCAATCTTTGGCTTATTTCTACTTGAATACTAGAAACTGTTCAAAATCCTTATTGAATCTGAATCTTCATATATTGAGTGAGATTTGAAAACTGATTTGGTGAAATTTCATCAACTAACAAGTAAATGCTAAGTAAATCAAAATCATCACTTTTTTAACCAATACTTGTAGAAACTGACCCAAACCTTTTAAACTGCCATTTGCTCTTTGACTTTGATACTTGACTAAAAAATGATCAAAAACTGTTTGTTATGACTGTTTAACTGAAAATGAAACAAAGTTAACCAATTTCTAACACTAGATTATCAAGTATAAGCTAATGCCAAACACCACTTAAACTGATATTTTTGGAATTTTTATAAAGTCTTTTTGAGTAAAAGTTTAAACTGAGTTACAAGCTTTATCAAACCAAATTCAGTAGTCAAAATGCAATTTGTGAGAGCTGATTACAAGCACTTACAACAACTAGAATACAAAATGGCTAGAAAAGCATAACTGAATGATAAAAGCTGAAAACAGGTTAAGGATTAAAGCTATAAGCTAGATTTAGCTACACGTAAGCTACACACTCAATGAAATAAAATCAATAACAGCTAGAACACGTTTTATCATGCAATCAAGCAAGTATTAGGCTAGGAATTAAGCATGCAGTTGACAATTGAGAGGAACCAAAAACAAGAGGCGATTTCACCTTTTTGAAGAAACCTTTGAGAAGTAGAGGAGCGCTGAGCTCTCTATTCTAGTGCTAACCACCACCTTAGCACTAGAGAAACACTAATCAACAATCTAATCAACTGCAACAATCATCAACATGGCTAAAATTCATCAAATCTGCTTATACTTTGAATTGGATGAACAATCAGCTACAATCTTCAAACTTAGCTTATTATGGTCAAGGTATGATCATAAAAAACAGCATCAGCAACAAGAAGGTTCAATGAAGCAGGTAATGAACAGTAAGAATGTAATGAGAATTGGCGGGAAAGTGAAATTTGAATTTTTATTGAATGAAAAGTTGTTACAAAGCTGGTAATTGGTTACAAACTAACTAACAAACTCAAGAGTGTATCAGACTCTTGAGTTGTTGAACTAAAATCTAGAAATGGTGGAAGAAAATTAAAAGTGTGTGTGTTTTCACACTTTTCTACAAGAACTGAAAATGAGAGCTATCTAGGGTATTTATAGACTTGAGAAGTAAAGCAGTTAGGGTTGGTGACGTGTTGGAACCAATCCCAGGCCTCCACGTGTATAAATGAGCTCAATTAATTTTTGTTGATGAAGAACAGATTTGGGGATTCTTTATTGAGTTGATTTTAGCCTAATTGTCTGTGACCATTGGATTCGTCTCATGATTTTGAGCAAGTTTCATGTTTATAACTTCCCTTGAAATCGCCTCTAGCTCCAAGTCGAATCTGGCAATTTTGTTTGGTTGAAGATGACACATGTCCTGATGTTATTGGCTCACAGAAATAGCCACGGATCACTATCCATTTTTGGATAAAGGATTATTGCATGGCATAATCCCATTGGTTGAATTATGGATAGTGGGATTTTACTATTGAGATTGTGGTATTAATTGCTTGGCGGCGGTAGTGGGTACATGTGGCCATCCGTGTCACCTTTTCTCTTGATTCTCATTGGTTCTTGGCCTTTTCACACGGATTGATCTTGCATATCTTTCCAACATTGGCAGAAATGACCCCTTGACTTTGGCAGATTGTATTTTTAAGCTAGCAATTTCATTTCTTTGGCATATTTGGTCCTTCAAACTTCATTCTTGAACAAATTTGATCCTTTGACTGAGTTGACTTGAGAGTTGACCAGATTTGACTTTGATCTTGACTTTTACATATTTACACTTTTAGTCCTTCATCTTTGGCAGTTTGTCAAGATAGGTCCTTTGTCTTCAAAGTCTTGTTACTTTTGATCCTCTTTTGTCTTTTTCATCAAATTAAGCTTGATTTTCCTTTGTTTGCTTGAAAATGTATCCTTCTTACCTATTTGGGCACAAACACAAAACATACCACATAATTCCGCTTTATAGCACAAAGTTTAGGTATTTTTATTGTGTTTTAGGGTGATTTGTTGATAAATTGATATGAGTTTTTGCTCATATCAACGTCAAATTGAAATTACCTACGATTATAAATTGAATTATACCTTAAGGGTGATTTACCACAAATTCACATCCGAAACACAATGAATAAGGGTATTGCTTTGTGCGTAGCTGAGTTCTAGCAAAAGTACGTTGTGAATAGTTGTGGGTAAATTCTTTAATTGGTTTAACCAATACCATAACATAATTTATGAAGAAATTTAATCTCGTGAAAAAGTTTACTAAATGTTTTATTAAACTTATGCTATGGAGTTGTATGCATGCTTCTCCATACATTGATTTTGACATCAAAATTTATACCCTTAAAATTTAAGTTGAATGCTCCTAATTGACGAACACTTGAAATTACTTTGTCATCAAATGAGATTTTTGGGTGATGTTGTGATGAAGAGAAAACTTTTCGTAGAATGAGAATTCGTATGATGGTTTTACGTTACTCAGATTAGACGACTTAATTAAGTTACTTAGTAAGATCTGGAAACTTAAGGCATTCAGAAGGGATGAAACATGTTTACAATGCAAAACGTTCTTTTGGCAACGTAAATCCCTTAAAAATCTAGAAATTGAAAATTGTTTGTCAATTGAATTATTCAACAAGTCGCTATGTTGAGTACATTCATTACTAGCAGATCAACTGATGTAATGGATTTATGTCAATATAGTTCTAGGATTCAAGGAAAATACTATGGTTATTATCACCGGGGTAATTTTATTTTCTTGAAAGTATTTAGTTATCGAAAATACTAAAACTTCATTTTGTAAATTCTTTTACAATGTATTAATGCAACGTTACACCGTAAACGTGGTTTAGTCATTCATTTAATGATCTACAAACCATATAGTTAAGGATATAGTCAATTTACAATGAAAAGATAAACCTAAACTCTTTTCCATGAGTGAAGAAGGAGTAATAAGAATTTTAGAAATGTATAATTCTATACATAACTCATAGCAAACTTTAATGGTTAAAAAGTGCATATTTTGAGTTATTACATTTTAAGAATGGTTACCGCTGATTGGTGTAAAGGCAAACTAGCATATTTTATCTAGTAGTTGTGCTTTCACTATTTATAGGCACTACATACCATTGTGGGGTTGGTAGACGTATTTAAGGAAGAAATTACATGTCATGTTTTTCAAGTTAAAAGCAATTGATGGATAAGTCATCATTTCTAAAGTAGAGTACACTCTTAAACACTACAAGTAAATTGTTATGAATGTGTAAGTAATTGTTACAATTGTGTTTTTCAAAAGTGTAAGAAAGTAAACACTACAAGTAAATTGTTACGAATGTGTAAGTAATTGTTACGAATGTGTTTTTCAAAATTGTAAAATAGTAAACACAACACTAATTATTTTCACCGATTATGAAACATTTTCAGTGTTGTCAAATTCAGTGGGAGAATTGTGTTGTATTAATTCGAGGTTATTTAAACATTTTACAATTCAATGGGAGTTACAAACTTTGTTGTCTTGGTAATAACTCATGTTATCTTTAGTATGTCCTAAGATAATTACTTTCGAATTGATTGACACTATTATCTTCAAAGGATAGTCATGTATTGATTCTTGTTGATTAAGTGGTTCTAGATCTACTTGTATAAAGCTAGTATATATATGACATAATCATATGTTGTATAGACAAAAGTTAGGCGTGATTGTTATTTATTATATGAGGTTGTTCCATGCACAAGTGGGAGAAATGAATATTGTGTGGAAGAAACAACTCATAAAGATATGATTCTCTTGACTTCAAGATAAGAGACTAACGATCTAATTAATAATTAGATGAAAGTTAGATCATGTGTCAATATGATTATTAAAGACTACTTAAAAGCATATATATCATTCACATTAAGAAACACTTGTTATTTTGTTTTAGTCATGTAAGAGCTTGGACTAAATTGTAAACACAAGGGTTAAATATCCACATGTCGTGAGATCGGGCGTGGATTATTTTGGGGTTTCTTAAAATGGATTATTGTCCCTAATAATATGATGATAGATTAAAGAAATGAGATGGAAAAGATATGAATTTTAGAGAGAGAAAGTAGTGAGAGAAAGTAGAGAGAGAGAGATAATTAACTTGTGAAATTAGATTAAGAATTATGAGATCACCCACCCTCCTAACATGCTAGGAGGGTATTTATATAATCCACCCACATGCGGGTTCTCTAATGGACTATATTGTTTTTGGGCCGGGCTTGAATAAAATGCTTAGTACCTTAAAAGAGGCCTTTTAAGCTAACCATCAAGCCCGTAATGTCACGACTATTTTAACTAACTATTACAACATTCTAATAAATATTACAATATAAACCTATGACCGAACATTCTTGTTTGACTCAGTATTTTGAGGCTAACAATCTCCCCCAATGTGAGGCCATTCCTCTTCGATATTTGGAGTTTAATGGAGATTTATGAATTTCGTTATAAATGAATCTTGAACGTGTAATAGTAGTGTTGTTCCTTCATGTTGTGATCTTTGAGCCTTTGTTGTTGTCTTTCGACTTTGTCATTCATCTTGAGATCTTTAAGTCATTCTTGACTTATCTTTGCCATCTTGCGATCTTGTGTCTTTATCCACATGCTCATACATTGCATAATCTGGAAAGCTTGCTAACAATCTCCTTTGAAGAGAGGTCACTCCTCTACATAAATTGATAAGGAAGATTTTAATCATCAGAGTTGCGGAAGTCTTTAGCTTTCTTGATTGTTGAATGTCTTTGGGTATGAAAATGTGGTTTTGAATCTTTTGACTTTGCTGAGTACATCGTAACATCACCTTCTTGAGACAAAACTTAGACACAGACTGAATGGCTTTGACATTCGTCCTAAATCGGTAGCGTTTTACGTCACGTCGGTGAAGACCGTTACACGATATTAAATATCGTACCTGTGATTAGGTAGATTCAATTAAGAACCTCCTTGACAAGGTTTCGCCGCTGTACTAGCCGTTCTCTTTACTCGACCGTCTCAAAGCAAGACTACGAACATAAAGAGTGAATCAATTGGATAAATATCCGCTTGATTAAAGTCGTCAATTCAAATTCCTGGAACAAGTTTGATTCATTAAGAATCTAACCATTGTTGCTTTCCAGTTGACACAAGTTTGATTCATAAAGAATCTCGCAAGTTACCTACCGTAGCGCTGTTTGATGTTGACGCTAGAAGGATTTCCATTCGTCACTGTGAATATTAATGAATATCACTCTGAATGTTCTAGCAAGACCATAAAGATATTACGTAGAAACCTGAAACGAGTTTGAATCAATAAAGAAACAAACCACTGTTGCTTTTCAGTTTTACATATGTTTAATTCATAAAGAATCTCACACATGACCTACCGCAGTGCTGTTTGATGTTAACACTAGAAGGACTTCCACTCATCATTGTGAATACTAATTAGTATCACTCTGAGTGTTTTAGCAATATCCCAAGGATATAGCGTAGGACTTTATTGATCGTCATTCGTGTGTCCTATTGAGATTTGATTGATCTCTTTTCTCTAGACTCAATTTGTGCACTTTTAGTAGTCGGAGGCTGGAGCAGATGCCACCTATTCAATATCAACTATCTCGGAGTGAGAAAGTCAATAGAACTCATGTTGATCTCCGTGAAAATAAAACAAACTTCTTTTGAGAGAAGCCTGAGTCAGCTGGGGAGGGGTTGTGCATTACATCACTGGGTCCTTGATGCGTTGTTTTCATGATGTGTTGACCCGGTTTCTGCCTAAGTTGTATGAAGGGATTCTTTGTTTACACCCTTTATCCTTACATTTCTTTTTCATTCTTCAACCCCTTCAATACTTACCAAGACATCATTAATAGCACCTTGTTGTGATTGTTCCAGTGCTATCATCAGTACTTTGTCGGCATTCAAGGAAGAACTGGACGACCAAATACAAGCACTGACTTCCAAAAAGAGTGCCTCTCACATTCTACTCCATCTTTCATAAGGACTTCTAATAATCTATTGAATTGTCCCTGGGAAGATCCCTCTGGTTCTGCTTGGATCATAGGACTTAAACCTAACCACCCTTTTGACACTAATAACGTCATGAATTAAAGATGTTGTGGGTATTTGATCGTAACCATGAGTGCTTGAGTCTTTAGATCACATTTGAATCACATTTTCTCCCCTATCTCTAATATATAAAATCGATTGATATTAGAGATACCAAATTTGATTAAAATATATTGTGAAAAATAGTCTTGAAAACCTTTCGGGAGAAAATGTGTCAAACTTAGCATGAATTTGGAACGCTCCCCCTCAAAAATTGAACTCATGGAATTGTCATTACGAGGATATGATCCTCATTAAAATTTTGAGGATAGGAGTTGTTGAACACATAATTTTTGAAAGATTTTGAATATCATTGAGAAATTCTTGAATTGTGTTCAACGCATTTTAAAAAAAAAATCTATTTCTTTTTGGCGAAAAAGTTTTTCTAAATCATAAACTTGAGTTCATAGACTTTTGAATGTCTTGACAAATCCACTCAAGTGTAAGAATATTTCTCTTCTTTTGCTGAAGGTCAGGGCACGAAAGCGTACACTCCCCCGTGAATTTAGATCCGGGTTGCAATCTGAATGTGATTACAAGCCATTGTGTTGAGCTCAAAACGTTGAATGTTTTGTGACAAGCTCAACCCGTGATAGATTGCTCTACCCGTTTTTGGAAATATTTTCCAAAAGAGACAATTTCCTTTATAAAAGATAGAAATGACATGTTTTGAAAAATATTTACAACTTTCATTCGAGCTTTATGTACACACCCGTGTCATTATTGAGCGACATTTCTAGGTACGTCCATATTATCGATACTGAAAGACATGTCGAGAAGAATATTTTTGGATTTTCAAAGATTTTTCATTTTGTATTTTGCTTTTTCATTAATATTTACAAGTAGATGTTTGATAGATGAATCAAGCAGGCTTCTTTGCCAGAATCTCCAGTTCTGCTGGAGTCAAACATCTCATACCAATTTGCCTAACTAGATACGCAAACCTCTCTTTCGAAAGAGCTTTTGTAAACAAGTCAGCTAATTGGTAATCAGTTCCAACAAAGTATAATTCAACAATACCCTTTTCAACTTGATCCTTAATGTAGTGATATCTGACATCAATGTGATTCGTGCGAGAATGTTGTACCGGATTGCAAGAGATGGCTATGGCGGACTTTGAGTCACAGTACATAGTTACTTTATCAAAGTGGAAGCCATAATCCGTGAGTTGTATTCTCATCCAAAGAACTTGAGCACAACACGCAGATAGAGACACATACTCCGCTTCGGCAGATGACAATGATGTGCAATCCTACTTCTTGGAAGACCATCCCACAAGCTTATCTTGACCTAGAAATTGTGCACCACCAGAAGTACCTTTTCGTGTATCAAGACACCCTGCATGATCAGAATATGAATAGGCCGTTAGAAAGAAACCGGTTTCCCTCGGATACCAGAGTCCCATGTGAATGGTATTCTTAAGGTACCAAAAGATCCGTTTAACCTCCTTGAGGTGCTTTTCAGTGGGTCGTGCTTGATATGGTGCACAATAACACGTAGCATGTGATATATCTGGTCGGCTTGCTGTTAAGTACATGAGGGAGCCGATCATGGAACGATATCTCGTTTGATCTATGCCATCTCCCTCCAAATCAGCATCTAGGGATGTGGTTGATAATGGTGTCCCAACGGGGTCACATGATGTCATACCATGCTTTTTGATTATCTCTTGACAATACTTAGCTTGGTTTATAAAGATACCACTTGGGGATTGGTGAACTTGAATTCCTAGAAAGAATTTTAGTTCGCCCATCATAGACATTTCAAATTTGCTGTGCATTACTTTTTCAAACCATTTTGAAAGTTTTGGGTTTGTAGAGCCGAAAATAATGTCATCAACATAAATCTGCACAAGCAAAATGTCATCCCCATAATTATAAGTGAACAAAGTTAGATCAATGGAACCTTTTGAGAAACCTTTGGAGACCAGAAATTTCGAGAGCTCGTCGTACCACGCCCTTGGAGCTTGCTTAAGTCCATAAAGTGCTTTGTGGAGATGATACACCTTGTCAGGATAGTGAGGATTGTTGATCCCAAACTTAGATCAATTTAGCTTTATGTATACGAGATTAGATCAAGTAATACACTTAGAGAAACCTTTGTATATGCTTATGAATCTAAGTGTTATGCGGAATTTAACACTTAAACAAGAACACACAATGATATAAACAAACTTTCACTTTGATTAATGATATCAAACTTGCTTACAATGAAAGTAGTTTACGAATGAAAACTTATATGAAACATTAACCTAAAGGTCTTCTTTTATAGACATAAGAAGCCTTGTACAATAATCTACGTATCAACTATTCTAGGTAAAGATAAATATAGAAAATACATTGTTGTTCCTATCTTTACTAGAAGTAATCTAGAATACAATAAACGCGTAGAGTATATCTTCCCATCAGTGCTTGTCTTCAATGTGTCAACGCTTGACTTTATCTTGTCAACGCTTGAGCTGTCAGCGCTTGTTTTGCTCTTGTCAACGCTTGTTTTACTCTTGTCAGCGCTCAAGTGATCTGGCCTTAATTTATTCCCAACAATCCTCCCCTAAACTTGATATCCACTCTTATGATCAAGTTTCTGAATAAGCATTAAGGACTAGGAGGAATCTTACAAACCTTATCATATTGGTAATGAATAAATCTGATCAAATCTTTTGCCACGTCACTTGAATAATCAATCTCCAGCTGAGTGTCCTTCATCTTCTCCAAAATTGCCTTGGATATGAAATACTGACCATCCACAAGTAGATACTCAGCAAACTTTGTAGAACTCAAATGGTAAACACCAGCAGCTGAATATAATCTCCATTGAAGACCACTGAGATCATCTTCAAGATCCTTCCAAATAGCAGGATCCTCATATTTTGGTCCACACATTCTTTTGAATGTGGACCATAGTTTTATTCCATTAGCTGAAGTTGGTGCTTCAGCCTCATACTTGGTCTCTAGCAACCTTCATAGATCAACCAAGTCTTCTCTATCACAACTTGCAAACAAAGATATGAGAGTGGTAAAAGTGTGTACCTCTTTGCCATACCTGCCAATTTTCCAAAACCCACATTCATATTCTTCATAGCTCACAATTGGGTTTCTGGAATCTAATGGTAACACTTGCACCATATCTAAAGCTTCTAATGGTGAGAGCTTGAGGCTCTTTCTTATGACAGCTTCACTTGGATATAGTGGATCCATATCTTTGGGAAACTCAAGAGAAATTCCCTTTTTCACTGGCCTGGGAACAAACATAGCTTTCTTGAGCTCCATTTCTTCTGCAAGTTCTTCCTTTCTTTCATCAGAAAGAAGTCTGAGAGTGTTTGCTTCCTGTACTCTCACCCAAATGGGATAAGCCTTGCATTCCAACTCATCAAATGTCAATGCCCTCAATTTCTGATAAGTCCATCCTACTCCATGACATCTGAGCAACATGCAGTATAGCTCCCTTCTATCCTTTTTCAATTCTGAGAGAATATTGCTTGCCTTGTGTTTCAAAATTACCTGGCAATCCTTCTGAACTCTGAAAAGAATCTCCAAACCCCATATTTGATCTGAAGTGGTCAAGTCTGGATTCTCCATACATCTTTCTTCCCAAGCATGATACATTTGAACCACCTCTGGCATGCCAAAGTCAACCTGCAATTTCAATTCTCTCAATTTCTCCTTGGCTAACTCTTCTCTATACTCAAGTTTTTCTGGTTCTATAATCATAATACTTGAGTCTGAGCTAGCTCCATCACTTCCTTCTTCTGAAGTAACAACAAATGGTGACTCTTTCACCTCCTTTATATCTTGTTCCATGATTTGTGCAGCCAATCTTCTATCAAACTAAACTTGAGCTGCATCCTTTGGAACAATCTCTTCTACCATAATACCCTTACCCTTATCTAGTGGATCAATTGTTGGTAAGGTAGATGGTGATACATGTGAAGAAATCTCCTTGATGATGGATGATGACTGGGATACACACCCTCATGTGCAGGTCTGTCAACGCCCAATTTTGTTCTATCAGCGCCCAAAATATTTCTGTCAGCATCCAAATTCTCCTTGTCAACGCCCAAATATCATGCCTCAGCGCCTTTTGTAACCTCTTTCAACACGGCTGTAAATGATAAATTCAAGTTGATAGGAGAGACTAAGGACGTATCAAAACCTGTTTGTTTCTTCAAAGTTGTAAGGGCCTCAGCAACATCCAAAGATTGACCATCATGGCTGCCCTTATCACTCAGATTTATTGGATCTTCCTCCCTTTTAGAAGATTCCTCCATACCCCTCCTTGCACTAGCACTCTCCAAAACAACAATCCTCTCCCTCAATTGCTTGAGTTCAAGGCCTTGTGAGCTGACAACTTGTACTAAGTCTGCCTTTTGATTTTGCAAGCTCATGCAGACTGCCATCAATTCCATAAGAGTCATTGGTTCCAGTCTGCCCTCTTCTAAAATGGGGATTTGACCTCCTAAGTCAGATTCATTGGGCATGGATGAGGACTTAATGATGGTGGGACTGCCTTGGCCAGCATCTAAGCCAGAACCAATAGTCCCAGCCTCATCCAGGTCACCAGCCATACTTGTGGTGGTGGTTCTCTCTGCTACATGGCTAGGACCACCAGAGGAGAACACTCCAGTAGTCCTTTGGCGTTTCATCAACCTATATTTAGGGGGTGTAGAAGATGGTGTAGAAGATTGGGTGGATGTGGGTTGGTTAAGGGGTGTTTGGGTTTGTGAAGGTTGTGTGTCAACGTTGGAAATAGGCACATCAACGCCAACATTTAATGTGTCAGCGTTGAAGGGATCTTGGTCAATTTGCATATGTTCAGGTGAAGGTAAAGGTTCAGGTATTGGGTCAAGTTGTGGTTGGGGGTCAATTTGGGGTTGGGGGTCTGGTTGGGGTTGTGCTGCTGCAATAACAGCAAGCATAGCTTGGGTTAAAGGTAGGTCACGATGGGGTGGTGAGTTCATCTTCATAAAAATAGCTTTCTTTTGCTCAAGGATCTTATAAAAATCATTATGATCCCTTGTGCAGTATTCTTGAACATCAAAAACCATTTGTAAAAATCAGGGATAAGCTAAAGTCATTTTGTTCCCCTTATTTTTACACATGCCCTCAAAAATCATTTTAGAATAATTAAATTTTTGCCCAGTTGCAATACACACAATAGCACTTGCAATAGATCTATTGATCTCATTGTGTGCAGTGCATTTGGGACTCAAACATTGAAGGAGGACATGTATGAGGTACTTCCAGGCTAGGGGAAATTCCTGTTTATGATACTTGTTTAAGGTACCTTCATCAGGAAAAGGATATCCCAAAGCCCTTAGCCCTTGTTCTATTTCATTGATGGGAAGGGTGGCTATACCATCAGCATCATCAAGATGCAAGGCTTGGCGTACCAAAGCCTCAGTAACCACCCAAGGTCTCCCATGAACAATAGAAGTCAATGTAGTCACTCTATTAACTATTGAGGAACTTACAGTGTTCCAAAACTGTTTAATATGTGTGACTGGAATGAGTGGTGCATGAGAAAGAGCATACCTTAAGGGGGATGCGTTCAAATATGCCACCATTTGTGTGTATTGGGGAAACAGAGTATCATCAGCTTCAAGATACGCGATCATGTTATGTTGACTTCTGAACCCCAATTCCAAATCTGATGGTCTAAACTTTGGTGCCATTGTTGAAAGCTGTTAAATTTAAGTGATGAAGATGAAGTTGATAAGAGAAAACTGTGTTAGACAAGAATTATAGATACCCTGTCTAAAAATAGGAGCCAAATTTATAGGAGAAGAAAATGCATGTGATAGGCCCAAAAATAGGCAAGTATTTTCAAAAGGTAATCATGAAAATATTGAAAAATTATAAGTTTATCTCATGCATTAAATGAAAAGTAACAACTCCCAAAATTACAGCCTAAAAATATGTCAAAAAGTAACAACTGGGTAGGACCCATTGAGTGTCAACGGTCAAAAATAACCTATCAACGCCCAACGGTTATAATCTTGTCAACGTTTGCCTATAGCCATGTCAGCGTCTAAATTGGTCACAACAACGCTTGGAAATATACTTGTCAGCGTCCAAAAATAAAAATGTTTAAAAATGAAAAATGACCTTAACAAAGTAATTTATCCTAGAGAAGATAACCAAAAAGCTGATAATTATTATAGGGCGGCAAGCACTGTCCAGTTATGCACACTTGCTTAAGCAAGATAGACATAACAGTCCTCTAGTGTCCCTTGCTAATCAAAACTCTTAACAACCAAGTTACCTTATAAAATTCCTTGTTACTCCCAGGTAAATCCCATAACAAAATTATTCCCAAGTCTCCCAACAGACCACAACCAATTCTAGGCCAAAAATGTCTTGGCAGCATGCATAGTATATCAACTTTGCATGCTACAGTGCCTCATGATTTAGAAAAACTAACTCATACTCACCTGTGGACACAATCTAGAATTGTGATAAGAGTATCATATGGATACCCAAACATCCTAAAGGTTCCTAAAACCTCCCCTTAAACTATGATACATAAGTTGTTAAAATCATGCATGAACATAAAAATTTATGTCAAGATAGGAATTAAAAATTCCAACCATCATCCATAAACAAAAACTTGTCCAAATGCTTCTCCATTGATCCATAAGAAACTCTGTATCCAATGGTATACCGCTAACACCACCTGCACATTTAGATTGAAAACCACAAAACTAACATTGTTGCTGACAACGCCCCGATAACACATGACAGCGTTGAGGGAAGCTTTGTCAGCGTTAGACAATTATATTGCTGACAACGTTACAAAAACACTTATCAGCGTTCAAGCAACCTTTGTCAGTGTTAGAAAAATATAGTAGAAAATCTAAATCATCAATAAGACCAATAACAATGCATCATCCTGTACATACTTTTATAAAAAGACTCCAAAACACATATTATGTGAGATTGGCCATTCCAATACTTGTTACCAAGTATTGAAACCTCCCAGCATCAAAAGGTTTAGTTAATAAATCTGACACATTTTCCTCAGTGTCAACCCTATCTGGTTGTATTAAACCTTTCTCAAAACAATCTCTTATAAAATGGTGTCTAATTTCTATGTGTTAGTTTTAGAATGATGTACAGGATTCTTAATGATGCATAAAGTACTGTTATTGTCAACAAATATCTTGGTATGCATGAAATTATACCCATAATCCAACAGCTGGTTCTGAATCCACAAAACTTGTCCATAACAAGCAGCTGCAGCCACGCACTCAGCTTCAGTTGTAAAATTAGCCACCACTGTTTGTTTCTTGCATTGCCAAGATATCAACCTGCTCCCAAGAAACTAACATCCACCAGTTGTGGATTTCCTATCAAATTTATCACCTCCATAATCACTATCGGAATATGCAATCAGCTCCAAAGGTGAATCCGTTGGGTACCACAAACCAAGACCAGGATAGCATCTTAGGTACCTAAAGATTCTCTTCACAACATAAAGGTGACATTCTTTGGGAGTCACTTGATGGCGTGCACAAGCACACACAGCAAACATGATATCAGGTCTGGAGGTTGTAAGATACATCAAGGATCTAATCATGGATCTATAGTGCCTGACATCAACATCTTTCCCATCTCCAATCTTTCCCCAAGGGTGTTCTCGATCCATAGGAGTAGTAGCCCTCTTTTCATGTGGAGAAAAGCCAAACTTCTTCAAGATCTCAGCCACATATTTATCCTGGGAGATGAAGATACCATCTTCTTTCTGCTGAACTTGTAAACCAAGAAAGAAGTTCATCTCCCCGATAGCACTCATCTTGAATTTGTCTGTCATAAGCTTGGAGAAATCCTCACTCATCTTTGGATCAGTAAACCCAAAAATGATATCATCAACATAGACCTGGACTAGCAACACATCCTTGCCTTTCTTCTTTGTAAATAGTGTCTGATCTATGGTGCCCCTCTTGAATCCATTGTCCACCAAATAGGTAGACAAATTACCATACCATGCTCTAGGGGCTTGATGAAGGCCATACATAGCCTTTTTGACTCTATACACTTTATCTGGATTCTCTGGATCCTCAAAACCAGGAGGTTGCATCACATATACTTCCTCAACAATAGTTCCATAGAGGAAGGCACTCTTGACATCCATCTGATAGACAGTGAAGCCCATGCAGGATGCATAGGCTAGAAAGATCCTTATATCTTCAATCCTTGCAACTGGTGCAAAGACTTCCTCATATTCTATCCCCTCCTCTTGTGTATATCCCTGAGCCACTAACCTTGCCTTGTTTCTTACCACAATGCATCTTTCATCTCTTTTGTTCCTTAGAACCCATCTTGTCCCTATAGGTCTGACATATCTAGGACAATCAACCAGCTCCCAAACATCCTGAATTGCAAACTGGTGAAGCTTATCCTGCATTGCTTCCACCCAACTTGGTTCTTTGAGAGCATCAAATATTTTCTTGGGTTCCTGTTGTGACAGAAAACAGGCAAACAAACATGCTTGCACAAGAGGGGTATCAACCTTTTTGTGTATATTGGCAATAAACCCACCAAGACCTTGATGAGCTCTTCTGGTCTGAACTGGAGTCATAATATCACCAATGATTTGATAAGTGGGGTGATTCTTCATAGTGGAAGTGAGAACTCCTCCTTCAAAAAGTCCTGGTGTCCTCAACCTCATGCTCCATGTTGCCAATATCTTCTTCATCAGACTCTCTTTCATCAACATGAGGGTGAATCTCTTCATATATATTGGAAGGTTCACCTTGTTCAAAAATGGAAGAGAAAAGATGGGCAGAATTGTTGTCAACGCTTGAATCTTGTTTGTCAGCGCTTGGGCTAACAACGCTTTAACTGTTGTTGTCAACGACTGAACCATCAACGTCTGAATTGGTCTTGTCAGCGCTAGATTTTCCTTTGTCAGCGCCTGAAGGACCATGCATGTTTGTATCTGGTGGTACTTGGAAACCACCATTATCTTTTCCAGCAGCAGCAGTAGCAAAAGCATCTGTCCAAATGGGAATTGTAACATATTCTTGGATAGGAGATGGCTTTTCTGCTTGTGATCCAACCTTTTCATGAACCTGAGTACCTGAAACAACAACAACTTGTTCCTCCATAACATTTGAAGTTACCTTCACAATGTCTGGATTAGTGACAGGCATATAATTTAAAGTTCTAGATAAAGGTTCCAAGTCAAACAACCAATTAGGACCACTTTCAGGATCACTAGGTTTATTTTCTAAAAACCTAACATGTACTCTCTCAAGTATACGTTTTTCCTCTTTAAGATAAACCCTATATCCCTTGCTCTGCACTGAATACCCCATGAAGTAGCCCTCATCACCTTTTGCACTAAATTTCCCTAAGGCATCACTAGTATCTAAAACTACTACATGACAACCAAAAGGTCTGAGAAAACCAATATTAGGTTTTCTACCCCAAAGTAGCTCATAAGGTGTTTTGTTCTGAATTTTGTTAACTAATGCTCTATTTTGAACATAACAAGCTGCATTAACAGCCTCAGCCCAAAAGGCTATAGGAAAATGAGCATCAGCCAACAATGTTCTGGCTGCTTCAATTAGGGTTCTATTTTTCCTCTCAGCAACCCTATTTTGCTGTGGGGTTCTAGCAATACTAAATTGCCTAGTAATTCCTTTCCTGGCACAGAAATCATCTAGCTTCTTATTCCTAAATTCTCCACCATTATCAATCCTAAGCATTTTAACTTCATTGCCAGACCTCTTCTCAATCTGAGTGATAAAATCAATTAGAATATCAGTTGTGTCACTCTTCATAGCTAGAAAGAATGTCCAAGTAAACCTAGAAAAATCATCTGTGATGACAAAGCAATATGACTTACCATTCAAACTTTCTATATTGGTTGGACCAAAGAGGTCCATGTGTAGCATATGAAGAGGTCTAGAACTAGTATGCACCTGTTTGGACTTGAATGAGACCTTGTGCTGCTTGCCTTTAAGACATGCAACACAAGAGTGGTCATTGTGGAAGGCCTTCTCAGGCAAACCATCAACCAAACCAAGTCTCACAAGCCTATTTATATTTTTAAAATTTATGTGCCCTAGTCTCCTGTGCCACAAATTACTCTCATCTACTGAGGCTTTAGCATAAAAACAAGACATATTATTATTCATTTTAATCCCATTCAGATTTACATTGTATATGTCTTTATGCCTAGGTGTTCTATACTCAATATATTTCTCAACAGGGATCTT
Source organism: Glebionis coronaria (assembly GCA_025667525.1). Classification (NCBI taxonomy): domain Eukaryota; kingdom Viridiplantae; phylum Streptophyta; class Magnoliopsida; order Asterales; family Asteraceae; genus Glebionis; species Glebionis coronaria. Next base: position 360,379,252 of record CM046875.1, on the reverse strand, counting down.
ATAATCCTTGCTTAACACCAAACACTCAATATCAGTAAACAGAACTTTATTTTTGTTATCACAAACTTGTGATACACTAAAAAGGTTGTAATCAAGTTCTTTTACCAGAAAGACGTTCTCAAAACGCAGATTCTTGGTGAGAAGCGTTCCTTTACCTGTGATAGTACCATATCCGCCTCCAAAGTATACCTTATCACCATCCTTAATGGGAGTGAAGTTGGTCAAATAGTCTTCCTTCCCTGTCATGTGCCTTGAGCATCCACTATCCCAATATCCATAATCATTGACCTGTCTTTGAATGCCTTGCACATAAAGAAAACAAATTAGTTTTCTTTGGGAACCCAAGTCTTAAAAGACTTGGATTCATCTGGTTGTTCAATAAGAACAGACTTAGTTCTCACAACAACCCCATTTTTATCCTTCTTAGGATGAAATACCCAGTTAACCCCAATAGGTTTTGTAATGACCTTTGAAATGTAATTAAATTTGTTGCAGGTCATTGAAATCCCATTATCATTAAGGTTTTGATCTTTCTTGGGTCTCCATGTTAAGCTTGAAGAATCTTTGGACCCCTTACCTTGTGGTTGCAAATATTTAGGTCTAGTCACATTTCTGTCAACGTTGGAATTGGTCTTGTCAACGCTGAGATTACCCTTGTCAGCGTTGAACCTAGGGTTTGCTACAGAAACCCATTGCCTATTTGACCAGGTGTTTGTCTTTTGAAATGGTCTTTGTCCATGAGTGTTAGACCCTCTAGTAAAGAATGGGGTAGGTCTAATCACTTGTGGACTTTGCTGCACACAAGGTTTGGGTCTGACAACGTTTGACTTCCTAACAACGTTGACTTTATTCCTGTCAACGCTGAAATTGTTCCTGTCAGCGCTGGCTTTGGGAGCGTTGACACACTTGTATGCCAAGTGTGAAAATCTACCACAAGTGTAACAAGCTTTTCTAGACACAACCTTAGGTCTAGAAGAGAAGAAGCCTGTTCCATTATTGCTAACTTGGCTCTTGGGTGACCTAGTATTCCTATACATCTCTGCATATTTAATGCTAGGTTTTCTATCAGTGTTTGAGCCTAGGTCAACAGCTTTACCAGTGACTGGGTTTGTAACCTTAATGGGAGTTGACTCATTGGGACTTTCACATAGCAAGCCACCCTTAACAAACAAAGTAGGGTTAGCTTTCTTCCATTCATTCAGGTCAGTCAACTTTTGTTGGTACTCTTCAACTGGAGTGACAACTCTTGGTGGAGGAATGAATTCCTCCTCTTGGAATTCTGGCAAACCAGTCCAAGATAGGTCCTTTTGTTGGACACCATAGAAGTCACCAGCTTGTGGTGGTACCAAAGAGTAATCATTCATCCCAATCCCAGTCATGTCCTTAGGATCCCTTTGTTTACCCACACAGTCTCCTAGGGTTTGAGTGGCTCTATCAAATCTTTGAATTTTAAGGCCAACATTATCTTTATTCTTAATGGCCTCATCTAATTTAGCCTGTAACTCACCATTAACCCTTTCCATGATGTTTCTAATATCGATACTAGCATTTAACTTATGTTTTAAGATATTTATTTGATCTTTTAAGTCAAATTCCATTTTCTTGTATTCAGAAACAGTTTTCTCACTTTGAGTGAGAGCTACTTGGTAATTAGACAGTTTGCACTTTTCAGTACTCACATCACTTAATAATCTTAACACCTCGTTGTTAAGTTTCTCAGTGTTTAACCTACAACCTTTGCTACAAAAAGCATCATTGTATACATCATTATCAGATGAAGAGGAGGAGTGTGCCATGAGAGCATATTCGACATGCTCTTCTTCTTCAACCTCAGCAACCAAAGCTTTATCCTCTTCAACATTCTTAGCCAGATAGCTCCAATCCCATCCCATACCATCAATTCCTTGAACTGCAACCATGGCTTTGGAATCCTGAGCTTTAACAACCTGACTTGAGGGTTTACCAGCATCAGATCTTCTAGGAGATCTGCATTCCCTCATGAAGTGCCCCATACGATGACAGTTTTAGCATTCAACTTTGGATTTATCAAATCCAGCTGTGTCTTTCGCATTGAAGGTCATCTTCTTCTTAAACCTTCTGTTCCACCTATTTGCTCTTATACTAGCAAGAGCCATGTTCCACTTAATGTCCATCTCTTCCAAGTGCTCATCACTTATCTGCTCAAGGTCCTCATATGTAATCACTGAACCATTGGGCAAAGAAGCAATATAAGCACATACAGTATCCAAATCTAAACCAGCAGGTTTAGCTCTTGGGGAGTCACTCTTGAATGTGTCAACGTCTGAATAGGAGACGTTGACAGGACCTGTTCCAGCGCTGACATATGATGATCCAGTAACTGGATGCATGTAAGAGTCCTTCTGATTGAATTGACCTTTACTCTGAGAGAAAAAGGCCATGTTACTGTTGGTAGACTTGCTTCCATGCTCTAAAAGAGTTTCATCTTCCAACAACCTCAGTTTGTTGTAGATGTCATCAAACGTGGAACTCTTGTAAGTATTATTGGCAAGAATAGATCTTGCCTCAATCTTCCATGCCTCACCAAGACTTTTAAGAAAGGTAGCATTAATGTCAACATCACTAAGTTGTGTCCCCATGAAGGACAACTTGCTTGTAATGTCAAGCAATCTGCTTCTCACACTACTCAGTTTCTCATTGGGTTGAGCCTTGAAGACAGCATAGTCATGCATGAGTTGCTTTTTCTTCTCTTCCTTAGTGTCTGCATTGCCACCATATGTAACTTCAAGAGCTTCCCAAAGGTTTTTAGCAGATTCATAGCCTCTATATTTGTGCTGGTTCTCTTGTCCCAAAGAGACTTTCAGAATATTTAGGGCTTTCATGTCGGCCCTTTTCTTTGCTATGTCATCAGCAGACGCAGCTCTACCATCTCCAGGTTTTTCTTTCTTATCCTCTTCAGAACATCCAGCAACAGCTGATCTTTGAGCAATGACATCAGCAATCTTTTGGGCTTTATCGAATGTGTTTCCATATTCAATAATCTCCCAGAGTGTGTAGTCATAGATCCCCAGATATTGTTCAAAGTTGAATTTCCACAAATCAAAGTTGGTTGCATCAAGCATGGGAATCTTGATGTTTGGTAAAGCTGAGGAGGAGGAGGTTATTGCTTCAGACATGATGTTGTTAGGGTTTTTGAGAAAATTAGGGTTTTGGTGATTTTTAGGGTTCTTGTGTTCTTTAAGATCAAAAGTTCCTCAACAAGCTCTGATACCACTTGTTGATCCCAAACTTAGATCGATTTAGCTTTATGTATACGAGTTTAGATCAAGTAATACACTTAGAGAAACCTTTGTATATGCTTATGAATCTAAGTGTTATGCGGAATTTAACACTTAAACAAGAACACACAATGATATAAACAAACTTTCACTTTGATTAATGATATCAAACTTGCTTACAATGAAAGTAGTTTACGAATGAAAACTTATATGAAACATTAACCTAACGGTCTTCTTTTATAGACATAAGAAGCCTTGTACAATAATCTACGTATCAACTATTCTAGGTAAAGATAAATATAGAAAATACATTGTTGTTCCTATCTTTACTAGAAGTAATCTAGAATACAATAAACGCGTAGAGTATATCTTCCCATCAGTGCTTGTCTTCAATGTGTCAACGCTTGACTTTATATTGTCAACGCTTGAGCTGTCAGCGCTTGTTTTGTTCTTGTCAACGCTTGTTTTACTCTTGTCAGCGCTCAAGTGATCTGGCCTTAATTTATTCCCAACAAGGATTGACGAATCCTTCCGGTTGCGTGACATAGACTTCTTCCTTCAAAGGACCGTTAAGAAATGTCGTCTTTACGTCCATTTGATAGACAATGAATCCCTTATGTGCAGCATAAGCAAGGAAAATCCTGACCGCTTCCATTCGAGCTACTGGTGCAAATGATTCTTCAAAATCAATACCCTCTTTCTGTCCATACCCTTTAGCCACTAGCCTAGATTTATTCTTGAAGATCGTGTTCTCTTCATCCATCTTGTTTTTCCAGATCCATCGAAGATTTAATGGTATTACATTGTATGGTCTGTCAACAAGTTCCCAGACTTTAAGTCTTTCAAATTGTTAAAATTCATCCGCCATCGATTCAATCCAAGCATGATCATCCATGGCTTCTTTGATGTTTTTCGGTTCAGCTGAACTCACGGCGAGTGCGAACATACAAACATCGCCATCGGTGTTAAGCTATCGTCTTGTACGAACAGGCTGTGAAGGGTTTCCAATTACTTGAACCAAAGGATGATCTCGGGTCCAATGATGTGTTGAAGGATTTCGTTGATAGAACGTATGCATACTTGACGGATCAACATGGCGAGTAGAAGACTCTCCAGTTTCGTGTACCAGTGTACCGAATGGGTTGATAAATTCGTCTTCGTCAGATAATGCATTTCTGCTTGATTTGTGTTCTCTGGAGCAATGACAGTAGTTGTGGATGTTGTAGGATTGATTGTTGAAGTGATATTCTGAGGAGGTATATCTACAGCAACCCGTGTTGAAGTAGATGAAGTTGTATCCTTTTGGTTACGATGATCGATATCATCATTCTTATCATGAGTGACAGCGGAAGAATTTTATACAACATGTTTCTCCCCCGCGAAATATTCATCATACATTGGTCCATATAACATTTCCAACACTTCAAGTGTCGTGTTGATTGTCATATCTGCTCTTGGAACATTTCCTTGAACCAGCGTTAAACTTGACGGTTCATTGTTGTGGTCTTGAGTTCCGAGTTCCGTGCGGTTGTGAATGGAAGTCGTTTGTCGTTGTGGTTCGAGACTTAAACTATTTTGTTCAAGTTTCGTTTCTTGTAATTCATCAAATCGGATGTGAATAGTCTCGACTATTAATTTTGTTCTCTTGTTGTATACTCGATATCCCTTAGACTGAGTCGCATATCCCACTAGAATACATGCATCACCTTTCTCTTTCATCTTATCCAAATTTTCACCATCTCGTATTATGTAACAAGTACATCCAAAAACGTGAAGGTGTTTGAGTGAAGGTTTTCGATCATGAATTATGTGATATGGTATCTTTTCGTGTCTTGGGATAATTAAGGAGTGGTTTGTGTGTAGCATGCGGTTGACACGGCTTCGGCCCAAAAGTATAGTGGAAGTTTTGAAGCGGATAATAATGTTCGAGCAACCTCAACTAAAGTACGGTTTCTTCTTTCAACAACGCCGTTTTGTTCGGGTGTTCGAGCAATAGATGTTTCATGTTCAATTCCTTCGGCTTCAAAATAGTTTCTCAGATTTGAATTCAAAAATTATGTACCTCTGTCAGTACGAACCACTTTAACTTGAGCTTGAAGACCATGTTGTATAAATTTAAGGAAGCTGATGAGAACTTCGGGTGTTTCATCCTTGGACCTCAAGAAGTGAGTCCATGTGTACCTTGAGTAATCATCGACAATTACAAGAATATATTTCTTTCCATTGATACTATGAACACGCATGGGACCACACAGATCCATATGGAGAAGATCTAACCGTCCTTTAGAGCTTGGTGTGGTCTTTGTTTTGAAGCTACTTCGTTTAGCTTTACAAAGCTCACAAGAAGAACAAAGATGATCTTTGATGAATTTCAAACTTGGAAGGCCTCTAACAATATCTTTCTTGGAAAGCAAGTTGATGGTATCAAAATTAAGATGAGATAAACGTTGATGCCATAACCATGCCTGAGTGGTTGAAGCTTTAGCCATGAAGCAAATTGGAGTTGATGAAGTTGTGTCTTGTAGTGAAATTGTGTAAAGATCATTACCCCGTGTACCGGTAAGTAATTCATTTCCATCATAATCACGAACAAAACATGTCTTCTTTCTGAAAGCAACCTCCAAATCCGCATCACAAAATTGACCAACCGAGAAAAGATTGTGATTGAGCCCTTCGACGTAGTATACCTTTTTTATCGTTATATTCCCCTGAACCAAATCTCCATATCCTAAGATCGGTGCAAAATTGATCATTTCCGGATCGGACCGTACCTAGGAACTTCTCCATGAAGTTAATTAGAAGCTTGAGATTCCCCGTCATGTGCTTCGTACATCCGGAGTCCAGTATGAATAGAATTATTTGTATCACCTGCAGAAGAGTTAGAACACGATGGAGCAATTGCTAAATTGGATACCACAGTAGTTTGTAATTATAGAATCATTAGTGTCCTTAGCAACATTTAAAGGCATACTAACACTCGTTGTAACATTTTCTATCCTAACTTTAGGTATCCATTTATATCCTGGAGGACATTGATTAGCAAACCACCATTTCCAAGACTTGCTAGCAGACTCATATAATTCCTTATTTCTGCTTCTAGGGTTCTTAGTGGTGGAGTCTGATGCATTACTTTTCTTAGTGGGGATTGCACCAGAATGGTTCACTTTGTGTTTGGGTTTACTAGCACTAATAGGCATCGCAACTTGCTTCTTAATTCTAGTTTCTACGCCTTTGACATTATTCATAGCACACATAGAATGATTAGCATTACCACACTTTCCACATTTGACACAAACAAATTGCACATTCATAGCATTCAAATCATTCAAATCGTCATTACATGCGATAACAGACTTTTTATTCTTAAAAACATTCAAATTCCTAGGGTGTTTTTCTACTTCCTTCATCTTCCCTTGACTCTTGTGTTTCCAGACCTTATCATTCACTTGAGTGCTCTTAAGCTGGGGCCGGCTAACACTAGCATTGGAGACTACTCATGTAGTAGAAGACACACGAATATTAGTGTTTCTAGAAGTCAGAGGTGAGTGACTAACTTTGTTTGTGGGTTTAGTGGTCATTCTATACATCCCTAGTTTAATCACATTATTGTGCTTAACGCTTGGTGCTATAGCATTCCTTATGGGTTGAGTATGTGGTAACCTTTCCTTTCCATCCATCTTGGGGGCAAACACAGGTTTGCAAACGAAGAATTCGAGAAAGCAGATGGTTTTCCCAAGATAGAGGATCTATTCACTCTAGAGGCATTGGGTTTTCTAACAACAGGTTGCCTAACGCTAGGTTCCATAACTTTCCCACCCATCTTAGCAACGAGTTTCTTCAACTCTGTGATTTCTATGTCTTTTTCTTGTAACTGAGCTTTCAAATCCGAAATATCAAGAATTTTTTCGTTTAATAATCGACATGACTCAGATAATTTTACTTCTAAAGATGTATCATTTGAAAAGCTGCCAACTTTCTTTTGCAAAGCAAGTTTAAGTGAGTGAAAATGTTTTTGAAGATAATCATATCTATGTTGAAGTAATGAAAACTCTTTTTGGTCAACTTTATTCGAAAGCTCAGTTTCAAGACGTTCACATTATTTAACTTGATCAAGATATTTGCATGCAACATCAGAATATTCATCAATATCAGCACAGGATGTAACATAAGCACACATAATATCTTTTGAGAGACATTCATGTAAGAGAATATCATAAGCTGTAGAAAACTCGTCTCTTTCAGGTTGATGGTCGTTAACTTCTTGTTCAAGAGATTCCACATATTTCAAATAATCAAACATTTCTTGCTTAATTAGTGTTTCAAATTCCAAAATATGTTTTTGCGTTCTTTCCGCAAGCGAAATCAAAATACTTTTCACAAGCACAGTTATATCGTGAGGAATTTCTTTGTCTCCTTTCGAAAGTTCACATTTTTTCCAGTCATCATCAACAACCTTTTTGAAATTTTCAATATTACTCATGAGAATACTAAGTGCTTGCTTAGTCTTTGTTACATAAGCTTTATATGGCAAATAATCAATAAATTTTGAAACATTAGTTTCTTAGTGGCAAAGGCTTGTCTCCATTTAATTCTTATTTGTTCACATTCGAAAAATATATGCTCACGAGGTTTTCTGTGTTTGCGGTGTAAAAAAGACCATAAAGACTGTTTTCATAAGCATAATTATATGGTTTAACAAACTCTTTATTAACTTTTGGTCTACTCTCTTCTTCCAAATCGTGTGTCTCTTCACTATCGGGCCTAACAACAAGACAATCAAGATCGGTCCATTGGGACTCATCAAGATATAAGTGCTGATTCTCAGATTGAGCATGCTCAAGGTACTTAGGATTTGCAAAACTAGGTCTATCCTTAAACAAATAAGGTGCCAACATTCTCATGGTTTGAATTGATTGATTCGTTTTGTAAACAATTTTCTTGTAAAAATCAAGTTGAGTTTCAATTTCCACCATTTTGTCGATGTCCTTCGCTTGTTTAGTTTTGAAATCCTTTTCCATCTGCTTTCTTTTCATTCGTAAGTTTAGTTTTATCCTCTTGTAGAAAACCATTTACTTGAGTTAGCTCATTGACTTTAGTGGTAGCCAGATATGCTTTGTGATGTTCAGTACTCAAAGAAGTGTTATAATTACGTTTCTCTTGTTCAAGAAGCTTAAGAGTTTCGTTATATTTCTCTTGAAAATCGTCCTTTTTAACATTAATTAAACACCCTTTGTATCCCTCAACCTCATTGGTCTTTTGAAGAAGCTGGTCTCTATAGCTATCAATGGTCTCACTAGATTTAATTAGAGCAGCTTTACATTCTTCTAAATTTTGAGTGAGCGTAGCGTTTGCCTTCTTTAATTGCTTTTGACTCTTTCTAGTTTCTTTGACATCTTTTTGTAAAGAAGCAATTAAGTTAGCAAATACAATACGCTCATCGTCATCATCATACTCATTTGCATGTTGATCATCCTCAGACTCATTATTGCACATGTCTGATGAATCGGGTGTGGTATTGCTATCAACCGTTTCTATCATACATGTTTCATTAATGGCTTTGGGTAGCTCACAATGCTCATGAGTATTACCAAACACATTATATTACTCTTTAGTGTGTACCTTGTCGATTGGCTCAGTGTCAAAGATAGGACCATTGTCATCTTCAGTGACGTTGAGAACTTCTTCAACATTTTCCATGTACGAGTAATGTGCTTCAAGTTCTTGATCAGAGGCTTCATCATCAGTATCATCAAGCGTTGCTCCTTCCTCAGTCGACAGTTTAACCCCAGCTTCCATCTTCTTGCAAAGCAACATCTTTTCCTTATGATAGCCAGAGTCTCTAACCCGTTTCGGCTTCCTACATTCCTTTCCCATATGCCCATAGCCTTGACAATTAAAGCATTGAATCCCACTTTGCTGAACCACTTGAGTACCAACAGTGTCCCTATTCCCAGCAGTAGTAGCAATCCTCTGAGCATCATACTTAGTAGTTTGTCGATCATACCGAGCAGAACCCTCAACATGTGTTGGATTACGTCGATCATACCTTGGAGGATTTTCATCACGTTGACGTGTGTCATACCTTCGAGGAGTCTCAACATATTGGTTCCTTGTATTTGATGATGTTCGAAGATTGTTGTTGGTGGGTTTAAATATTTTCTTGTAGCTCTTCATAATGAAAGCAATTTGTTGCTTCATTTCCCTATCCTTCTGAGCTAGTCTTCATCACTGTCCTCTTCAGATGATGGCTCAGGTGATGGTGATGGTGCTCTTGGTTCTTTGTCTCGTGATCGTGTGGAAGTAGAATACTTAGATGAAGTGGAGTATCTTGGTGAGGAGGATGTAGTGGAGTACCTTGGTGAGGATGATGTTGTAACACCCCCAAATTTTCATACTTTAGTTCAGCGGAAGAGTCGTTGGTGTTACGGGATAGCACATAACTCACATCATAGATAACGCTTAAAAATCGCGTTGTTTAATAATAAAGCATTTTCCATTCATGAATATCAAATTTACATAGGTCCCAAGTGATAGTATTTCATAAAATTTTACAAAACATTTGAATGGAAATTGTTATTTAAGTGCGGGCCATGAATTCTTTGTCGTCTTCCCGAGAATTACCTTCAAGTACCTGAGATAAAACATGTTAAAAGAAAAGGTCAGCGAAAACACCGAGTGAATTCATAGAGTTTAATGAAATC